>JAGSMP010000036.1:2747500-3947500 GCA_029286625.1 Parnassius orleans
GATTCTATTAATTATTTAGGACACGTGATAAGTAAAGACGGCGTACACACTTGTCCCAATAAAATTAAAGCTATCATAGACACACCAACTTCGTCAAATATTCATGAATTAAGATCGTTTATAGGGATGGTTATGTATTATGCAAAATTTATAAAAAACGTAAGCACCTTACTAGCATCATTGTATACGCTATGGAAAAAGGGAGTCCACTTTCATTGGGATAGGTGTTGTCAAAAATCCTTTGAAACTATTAAGGCAAGTTTGACAAGCGGTGAGGTATTAATGCATTATTCGCCAGAGTTGCCTCTAGTACTAACGGCAGATGCGAGTAGTGTGGGTATTGGTGCTGTTCTGACGCACATTACGCCGCATGGTGAGCGGCCGGTGCCATATGCGTCGCGTTCTCTCTCTCTCCGGCTGAACGAAGTTACTCGCAAATAGATAGAGAAGCTCTTGCGATAATTTTTGGGGTTAAAAAGTACCATCAGTACTTGTATGGTAGGAAATTTATACTACGAACAAACCACAAACCCTTGACATACATTTTCGGTCATAAGGTTGGTATACCGATAATGGCGGCAGCGCGTTTGCAGCGATGGGAATTACTGCTGTCGGATTATAATTATGATATAGAATATATTTTTTCAGCGAAAAATTGTTCAAATGCTATGTCTCCGTTACCATCGGAGGCAAGTACGAGTGATACCACTAATGAAATAAAGTATCTTAACTTTGTTCAACAGTTTTTACCAATTACGAATGATGACGTAAGAAAGGCTACCACCAAAGATATACTCTTCAGTAGAATAAAATTATATATTGAATCAGGTAGGCCTACGGTTTGTCCTGACGAGGAGGAAAACCTTACTTCACGCGACGGTATGAGTTGTATGTCGAGTGTGGATGTGAAATGTGGGGTTATCGAATTGTTATACCTACTAGTTTACGGTTATTAATTTTAAAGCAGTTACATAGCGGACATATGAGTATAGTTAAAACTAAAAGTTGTGCTTGAGACTATGTTTGGTGGCCACGCATCGACGAAAAGATCGATCCATCGAACGAACCATTTGGAATATGCATCGAGAATCGATGCATATTCCAAATGGTTAGAAATTGTAGAAATGAGGCAAACCAATGCCGTGAGTGTAATAGGAGTTCTTCGTTGTATGTTTGTGAGATTCGGGTTGCCTGTAGATCTAGTTTCGGATCAAGGTCCACCGTTTACAAGCAGGGAATTTGGATAATTTAAAAAAAATAACGGCATACGTCATTTGTCTTCACCAACATATCATCCGTCTTCAAATGGTGCCGCAGAAAATGCCATCAAGCTTTGTAAAAGGGCTTTACAGACGTTTTTATTAGGATACCGAAATACCATACACGGTACTACAGGTGAAACACCGGCCACGTTACTTCAACGTCGCTCGTTACGCTCGCGTTTCGATTTGCTACGTGCCAACCGGGTAATATAAAATAAGGTATATGCAGCTCAGGATAGACAGAAAAAAATGCAGAGGGAATTCAACGGAATTTAACGCCGGGGAAACCAATTTGGGCTAAAGGGTTTTGTTCACAGGATAAGTGGATTAAGGGGAAAGTAAATGAGAGAGAAGGTTCGAATAGGTACGTTCTAGAGGGTGATAACGGCCAGTTATTTAAAAGACATATTGATCAATTCAATTGACATACGACGTAGATCGCACATGTCGAGGATGATATCGTAGAGGCAAGGGAAGAGGTGGATGTCAGTAAGAGCAGTAAAGAACACATACAGAATTAGAATCTAAAGGAGTATCCGCGGTTGAACTTAATGACGATACTGATATCTCATAATAAAAGATATTTATACTGTATAATTCTAGATTAAGAACGAGAAATGGAGTTTTGTATACAAATTAAATATATATATATATATATATATATATATTAAAAGAATATGTAATAAAACGTATAAGATAATATGTAATAAGATAATGTAATAAAACCTATTTTAATACGTCTAGATTCGACACAAATAAACGTTCTAACCAAGTTTACTTATATTTTTAATATTCAGTATGATAAAAAAACGATTACTTGTAGGCCATAAAAATACTTGTTCGATGCGGGATTCATCAGCGCCGTAACTCATTGCTGAGCAACGGAGCAGCCACATTGTAATAATTATTTTTTAAAGACTGGAAAGATGACTTTAACCATCTGAGCTACCACGACTCCTCAGTGATTGCGAGGGTGAAAACTGGCAGCGATCACCGAATGGTGAGAGCCACACTGAAACTAAACAGTAAGCTGGAGAAGTCACGTCTAATGAAATCAACGCTCCATCCACCTCGTGCTTTAATCCAAATCCCCGAAAACCTTCAGCTTGAGTTACAAAATTGTTTTCAGTGCCTAGAAGACAGTGGACGATATGAATGACAAGCTTGTGGAAACACTCCATGTGGTCGGAGCTAAGTTTTGCAAGACCCGTTGCAGAAGAACAAAAGAACTCTCTGATCACACTCTTAATCTCATGGCTGTTAGACGGGAAATGAAGCTGTAGTCTTCAGCAGATTTGACATCATACAGGCAACTGAACAGACAGATCTCCAAATGCATGCGGCAGGACTTGCGCAACTTCAATACAGCTCGTATTGGACAGGGCTCCAAAGTTTTTGCCAGAGATCTGTTGCCATAAAGAGCCAAATGTCGAAGCTGAAGATCGAATGTGGCAGCATCATTTCCGGGACACCTGAGATTTTGAGTGAGATTGAGAGGTTCTATGGGTAGCTGTACACGTAATCGTTGGAGACACATGCAAGTGTGAACAACGATCCAAGAGCAAGTCTTATCCGATATTAGAATGGCTCTCCAGCACTTTAAAAACGGCAAGTCCCCGGGCGAGGATAGGATTGCAGCGGAGCTTCTGAAAGAGGGTAGAAAGCCGGTACTTGAAGTCCTTCATAAGCTTCTTAATTCAATCCTCTGTAATGGCATTACTCCGGAGGCATGGAGAAGAAGTGCAGTGGTCTTGTTCTTCAAGAAAGGCGACCACGTTTTCTTAAAGAACTACAGACCCATTTCACTTCTGAGCCGCATCTACATGCTCTTTTCGAGAGTCATTACGAATCGGCACGCACGCAGAATCGGCGACATCCAGCCTCCCGAACAAGCCAGTTTCTGAAAAGGCTTTAGCACCATAGACCTACATACCCTTCGGCAAATTGTACAGAAGACCGAAGAGTACAATCTGCTACTTTGTCTTGCGTATGTGGTGGACTATGAGAAAGCCTTTGATTGTAGTTGTTGAGAGCACTAAGCTCGAAATTGTTGACGAGTATGTCTACCTAGGACAAGTATATCCGACTGGGTAAGTCCAACTTCGACCGAGAGGTTAGTCGACGGATTCAACTGGGCTGGGCAGCGCTCGGGAGATTACGACACATCTTCTCGTCAGATGTACCTCAAAAATAAAAACGGGATTGTACAACCAGTGTGTTGCCAGTGATGACTTACGGATCTAGGACGTGGTCCTTCACTGCCGGTCGTATGAGGAAGTTCAAGGTCGCTCGACGATATAAACTTAGAAATGAGGATATCCGCAGTAGAACCAGAATAACCTTCGTAGCCCAACGGATTAGTAAGCTGAATTGACAATGGGCCAGCCATATAGCTCGAAGAACCGACAACCGATTGGGAAGCAAGGTTCTCGAGTTGCAGCCTTGTACCGGTAGATGAAGTGTGGGGCGCCTTCCATCTAGATGGAGTGACGACCTGGTAAGACATGCAGGAAGTCGATGGATGCTGGTGGCTCAGGACCGTGTTTTGTGGCATTCTTTGGGGGAGGCCTTTTCTTTGGAGGAACAAAGGCCTCCACTTGTGAAGAGCTGAAATGATTATAATTGTGAATAGAATAATTTAACGCAATAAAGTCCGGTAATCAGGTTTAGCATCTTTTGTTTTATTGGGGGGTGCTTGATGGGAAACCGCCCTGGGTGCCAAGCCACGCTACGCCGCTACTGCAATTACCATAAGGTGAACTGCGTGCTGGTGTGCACCCTTACTTCTATAAAAAAGGCTAAAGATACGTAGATTTAATATACATGCATGATTTTTATACTGCAGTTTGGTGAAGAATCAAGTCACATGTCAGAGAAATCTGCTATCACGGCTCCGCATTAGCCATAGGAAAAAGATGGTTATAGATGGGTTGTAGGAATATAACAATTAAAGATAACACTATCAATGATATTATATGTTATGGACCAAGTGATTAATCAAGATTGCGTAGTAACTATTATCTAATCATAATGTCCGGGCATTATAAATAGTGCCCGGGCAATATGAATAATGACAAGTCAAATCGGGCTACCTAATTAATACTGATTTAAACTTTACTATTATCTTATTAAAAGCCACTCTGACATATTTGTAAAACTTATATAGACTATTCAAATAGTTAAAATATTTATTTGCAATTAGAATTAGATGTTTTATCTCAAATGTTATTTTATATTACGTATCTTATTTGAATTCGAGTATGTTTTACTTTTAATAGACTTACTTAGGATACTGTTAAATAAGTATTAGTAAAACTTTTATAGATAATTCAAATAGTTAAAATACTTATTTGGGAGTAGAATTAGATGTTTTATCTCAAATGTTTTAATATTACGTATCTTATTTGAATTCGAGTGTATTTTACTTAAATTACTACTTAGGAAAATGTTACATATTTATAAGAAAGTTATAGACATTACAAATAGTCAAAATATTTATTTGAAAGCGGAAGTTTTATATGTAGTGTTTGATATAATAAATATTAATATTAAATAAGTATATGGATTCGAATATGGTGGCGCTTTATTAAAAATATATTATTAATGTGTGGTCAAAAGACCACTCGTTTCTTTTTTTAAGAATTTTATTCCAATTTTTCTTGTGTTATAGTCAGCTTAACAGAAACATATATTTTAATGTTAACTCATCATAACTTAGAATATTCAGTGGTTTGCTTTTTGTTTTCAATGTTATTGTTGTTAGGAATACAAAATCACACATTTAAAAATCATTTAGTAAGCAATCACTATGTATCGTATAATGTTATTCTTTTTAGTAATGCAAACTTACCGTAAACTGAAAAAGTAAATAAAATTAACCTTGAAGTAAATACAATTAAACAATCTAATGTCATATTTACCTTAATTAAAAGAGTAGGTAACCTAGATTAGAATCAATCAGATTAAACGTAAAGAGGCTTTAAAGGGATATTAGTATTTTGTACAAATGGTTACATATGAATTTAGTATCATGACTTCCATCTGGCAGAGGGAAAATATGAGTTCTATGATGGAGCGACTTTGCCCAGGAGAAGCCTGTTAACAAGCACCTTAAAGAGGTCCAGGTAAGCACTCGGAAAAACAGACACCGGCAGGGTATTGCACTCCTTGGCTATGCGGAATATAAAAGATGACTTATAGCGCTTAGTGCGAATATTCGTAATGTCAACCAAGTGTGGGTGGTAACCTGCAGTAGGCCTGGTACTCTGACAGTAGAATGGAGATAGCGGTATGAGCTTATGAAGCTTATGGGCACGCTCTCCGAAGTACTGTAGTATTGTAGAAGACTGACAAACAAGCAACTTGGCGGCGGTGAGCTAAGCTGTGAAGCTTGGTTTCCACCAGCTTTTTGTCATCCCAAAGGTGACTACAATACTCCATGCATATTCATATTTAAGCTTTGTATAAAGTTAGAAGTTGTCTAGGTGTGAAGTATCGCTTCACCTTGTTTAGAATACCTAATTATTTGCCTGCAATTTGTACTTTCGACAGAATGTTAGCGCCAAAGTTGAGGTTAGCACTGAACTGTATGCTGAGAAGCTCGAGATGATCAGTAACCTCTACAGACGTACCTCGGAAAGTAGGAGTCAGATCAAACGGACTCCTTTTTGCGAAGAACAGACATGCCTGCGTTTTGGCGGGGTTGAAGTTAACGTATTACTGCCCCTTCGTCTTTTGCACTAGACATGAATCTCTCTGTGACTGTGTTGTCATCTGCATACCCAACAATATCTGGTAGAAGTAGGTCATTGATGTGTATCAGGAAAAGCTCGCAGAGAGAACAGACCCCTGAGGAACTCCGGCATTAATATTAATTAGGTCAGAAGAGCAGCCATCTATGACGACCCTGATCGACTGTTCACTCAAAAATTCAGATATCCAGTTGCAAAATTCGGCGGGGATGCCGTAGGCAGGAAGCTTACTCAGTCAAAAGCCTTCCAGATATCAAGTGAAACTGCTAGAGCTTCACCGTTTTTCTCAATGGCCTCGCCCCAGAAGTGCGAGACATATACAAGAAGACTCCCAGTAGACCGTCCCCGGCGGAAGCCATATTGGTGGTCACTGAGGAGGTTATTTGTTTCAAGGTATGTCAGCAACTTACTGTCCCCTTGCAGAAATACCATCACGAACACTAGCCTTGTTCACATCTAGGTTTTGCAAAGCTCTACGTACTGCTTTCATATGAATAGTGACCTTCGGCATAAAAGAATCACAGCGAGGTAGAGTTGGCGGTTGTTTAGAGCCCGCATCTAGATATTTTACGTTCTTCTTATGTTCATTTTACTGCAAATATTGTTAAATACTTGATACTGTCAATTACGTATGAATATTAAGCACGTGAAGAATATAAATTTTATACGTACCACATTCTAAAAACAAGATATTTTTTTTAATTTATTTTTAACACGACGCTTATTTAATAATATATCAAAATATTTAATTAACAGACTTATAAAATACCATACCTCAGGCTATTAACAAAAAATATTTTATTATTAACAAAAACAAGTCAAAATTGTGTATAAATGATTTTATAGAACTGTATACTTACTGTTACCTAAAAATAAATTTATTTAATTAGTTTTATTAATAGTAATAATAGTAGATACATTATTACTTAATATTATTAAAAAAATCTTCAATAATCAACTTACATTTTCGTCCTATATAATGAATAAGAAAACAATGAAATCAGTATGTCAGTAATTTAGTAAGTACTCTTAATAATGGAAATATTCTCAAATAGACTTACCGATAACTAGAAATTATATAATGTTTTATTTATATATTGCCAAACAATAAAATTAATAAGAAATTTTAATAAAACTCTATATTACAAACCTGAAGCTACAAGGAAAACAAAACTATGTTTTTTAAATGTTCAATTTCCAAAGGTACGGCAATGGTAAGGCGAATGGATAACAATACATTTTAATACACTAGCTGGCCCGACAGACGTTTATTATCCTTAAGTGACGCGTTCCGTTTCACTACGTACTTTTTACAGTGTAAATATAAAATTTATTAACAACTGTACCGCTGTGATTTTCTTTTTTCACTAAATCAGCATAACATATTGTGAAAATGAGTCATTTTATTCTATAAATATAGAATTTGTTAATAACTTGACTACGGTGCCACCTACCGGATTCTAAGATAGCTATAAACCATCGTCTCGACTAAAAAATATAATGCGCATGCAAACAAGCATGGCCTCAATCGGTCAAGTCGTTCAGATGTTACACGATCACTAAAAGACGCACCAACGATTATCTATTTACCTTCTTCTAATACTTCTAATACTTAAATCTGTTCCCAGGCTAACTCTGTACGTACATTGAATATTTTTTGAAAATATTAATTGCCTTATACTTCCTTATCGATATAGAAGCCAAAACATTCTTTTTGTCTATCTGTTCGTCTGTCCCTTTGAACACAATATACTCTGAAACTACTAAATGGATTTTAATTAAACTGTTCTTCTGTGCATAGTTAGTAGTTAGACTGTGGTTATAGTATGCCTATACCCTGAATTAATATTTAGGATATTCTTTTTCAGTAACGGTCAATCTTTTAATACAATAGTTTTTTATTTATGTACGATTTACTGGACAAGAAAAAAGTATAAGCAATGGTGAAAACCCATTCAGCATCAACATCATCATTACATCCCTTCACAAGTCCACTGCTGAACATAGGCCAAGAAACGCCACAAAGCATGGTCATGAGCCATTGACTTCCTGCATGTCTTACCACGTCGTCACTCCATCTAGAGGGGGGTGGGGGGGGGGGATACACTTCGCCTGCCGGTACGAGGCTGCCACTCGAGAACCAGTTTTCCCCATCGGTTGCCGGTTCTTTGAGCTATGTGGCCGGCCCATTTCCACTTCAGCTTACTAATCTTTTCGGCTATGTCGGTCACTCTGGTTCTACTGCGGACATCCTCATTTCTAAGTTTTTCGTGCAAAGAAACCCCGAGCATTATCTTGAAAACCCATTAGTGTAGAGAACCGGACTTTTACTGGAAACGAGGCATTCCATCTTAGTCCTCAGGGTGACAACGCATCTGCATTTTGATTCTTAATCGAAGATAAATGAAGATATCTATGGGCCACAGCATCCACTTACCATCAGGTGGACTGTGTGCTCGTTTGTTACACCCATTTAATTAAAAAAAAATCTTGAAGAGTTACAAAATTATAATACGACAAAAATACGAAATTTGATTTTTGCTCAATAGTAATTGTAGGTACTTGTAGTCTATGCGTCACAGCATCTCCTTGCCATGAGATTAACTGTATACTCATTAGCCAAACTTACTTGAAGAAGACAAACCTAACGTGGTATTTGCACCTTATTCTTTATTATGTCTCTCTGGTTTTTGATGTTGTTAGTGATGTTAGCCTTTTGGCTTTTACAGCTTCATCGGACTCAAACTTTATTATGTATTACAATAAACTTACTATTACTGTGTCAACCTAAAAATAGAAAGATTAATTTCAATAATAATACACTAATTAAGTGAAATAGTACATAATTTTAAATGTACATCTTATGTAACAAAAGTAATGGCGAATAAAGATTATTATAATATTTTTATGTGGTATTTAGTTTTCTCGTCTGGTTGGGCTGTATAAATATATAATTGTAAATGAAAATGATAAATATACATAAATATAAATAAAATAAAATAAATACATAAAAATACATAAAGTATAAATACCTTCGGCAGGGGAGACCAAACGACCAAAGGTTAGGGGGTAAGGGAAAGAAACCGGCGGACGATGCGGGCGGTATCGAGGAGCACCGCCTTCTGCATTTGAGCTTGGAGCAGTCCGTCACGGAGTCCCAGTCGCCTCAGATGACCCGAGAGGCTGACTGGGATTAACCCATTCGCAGAAACGACTACAGGTATAATTTCGGTCGGCAGTCCAACCCACATGTCGGTCACCAGGTCCAGATATTTTTTCTTCTTATCTGTTTCGGCTTTCACGAGGTTATAAGGTCATAAGGAATAGTAATTTCGACCAAAAATATTCTTGATTTTGCCCGGCCCATCAGCACAATATCAGGCTTATTCGCAAGAATAGTCCTGTTTGTGACGATGGTCCGGTTCCAGTAGAGCCTGGCGCGGTTATTTTTGAGCACGGTTTCCTGGCAAGTACTTATAATATGGCAATTTCCGATCCACGAGACCGTATTTCAGAGCGAGTTCCTGGTGTAGAATCCTGTCTATGCAATACTCAGAGTTATAAAGCGCCGGACAACCGGAGATGACATGCATAAGTGACTCACCGGGATGGCGACAAGCTCGACAGATGTCGACGGCGCCATCCTTTAGGATGTATTTCCGATAATTGTTGGTCATAATAACCTGATCGCGTATCGCATAGGCAAAATACTCGGTTTCCCCAAAGAGGTCAACGAAACGTAGCTAGTGGAGGGAGGCTACTGTATCTACGAAAGGCTCATGTAGAGCCTTGTAGATCCTCCCGTGGAGCTCCTTCTCCTTCTATACGATCATCCGGTCGGAAATACACCGTACTATTAGGTCTTGACATTGCTCGTTGGCTAAGGATAGAGGAGTAAGCCCTTTATCACACGAAATGACGTCCCTGTAGAATGGATCATCCGATCTCGTCAGGAAGTAATTACGGAGGCTGCACAATTCGCAATTATGTATGGTGAGAGCGCTCAAAAAGCCGCGTCCACCATGTTTTCGCGGCACGTACAACCTCATTATTGACGATCTCGTCATAACAGTGCAGACTATTCTATCCAGAGCGTTCAGTTCGGTCTGAGTCCACCTGAGTATGCCGAAGGTGATATGAGGCATACATGAGGACAGGCATGACCCCAACCGTTATATGCGTGTGTCTTATTCGCACACGACAAAAGACTGTTGAGCACTTTTGTTAAGCGTGCATAAAACACATCGCAAACTGAATGTTTCATATCCGCCTCATCGATACCTATGTTCTGTGACATACCCAGGTATCGGTATGTTTCAGCCTCGGATGGGGTCCTTATGTTGATGGGCATAGATAAGTCTATGCCCTCGGAGTTAGCAACCCTACCCCCTTCGACATGGAGGACCGCACACTTATCCTTCCCCAGCTCCATTCTAATAGAATTCCACAAAATGTGAGCGACTGGAGGCGAATAACTTGAGATCATAAATACCTTCAATGCTATTTTGTTATTTTCTAAAGTAATAATTTTAACAATTTATCACATTATTAAATAAACTTACTGTGGAACTTTGTTCCTCATTCTGTAAATAATTAATATGAGGATCAAATAAAACAATGTAAAGTATCAGCGTATAGTGGGTAGTCTCCTTAATTTCATACAACCTGTTCCGAAACTCAACGTCAAGCGGGTATGGGGCGAGAGGGGGGATCATACCAGCCAGCCCCGGGAAAAAATCCATATCAGTTAGTTCAGTTATAACTGACAATTTATGAAAATGAGGAACATCGACACCTTAAATCATATCATTAGGTATTGTGACCACAAGTTACGCAATTTTACAGTGATGTTTTTCACTAACGTGGTCTTAAATAAACGTCGCAGTCACAAATCGAGCAAAAAAAGGTTGCTAAGTTAGTTAAAATCATAGACTTAGAATATACTACGCCAGTATATTCTAAGTCTATGGTTAAAATTAACGTAGTTCCTTTTAGTCGTAGTTGAAAAAATTTATTTGTAAGTAAATTTTATATAATAAAGTCTTATTTCAGAAAATCAAATAAATTTTATTTTTAAGGACGAAAAGTGATACGTTTTATACTATTTTGAAATGTAGGATAAATGGGCCATCTTTTGAAGTAACTTGCATAGGGTAGTACAGTATAATTTTTTTAATGAAAAGTCAAAGTTAGATGATCCTATTTTTTCAACTACGACTAAAAGAAACTACTTTAATTTTAACTAACCTAGCAACCTTTTTTCCTTGATTTGTGAGTGCGATTAATAGCACGTTTAATTAAGACTACGTTAGTGAAAAAATCACTGTAAAATTAAGAAATTTGTGGTCACAATACCTAACGATATGATTTAAGGTGTCGGATGTTCCTCATTTTCATAAATTTGTCAGTTATAACTGAACTAACTGATATGGATTTTTTTCCCAGGGCTGGTATGATCCCCCCTCTCACCCCGTGCCCGTATGACATTGAGTTTCTGGACAATTTGTATAGAATGTATTAATAAAGATAACCATATATCAATCTATATTATATATAAGAAAAAAAACATGCGTGAGTGTCGTGGAACACTCGGTTGGAACGAAGTTCCTTTCGTAGTATATTATTATTTATAAACGTATTATATTATTGATTAACAAATACAAATAAATGAATTACTAGCGTCTTTTAAAATGAGGCGTCATTTAAAATAAAATAATATTTCTTTCATGGCAAGATAAGAAAAAGTGCGAGGGAGATGGATATTACTCCATCTCGCTTCCTTATAGCCGCGAAGGCCGTCGTGACGTTACAAAGGTTTTATGCAATGATATCCCATACATAATTTTTGAAGTTATTGAAGTTATACTTCTTTTGGGGCGTTTGGGAAAAATGATGAGAGTGAATTTTTACGATGCGCGCGCACACCGACACCTAAAAACGTCAGAAGGAGTCGTGACGGAAAAATGTTACACTTTTTGCCACCTAACCCCCATCCGCCAAATCCGTACCGTCCGATAAAGAACTTCGTTCCAATAATATTTAATATGAATTTAAAGGCATTTGTCACGCGGATCTTAACTAATTATATTTAAAATCTTTAATATCATTAGATAATTTCCGCAAAGTAACCTAATTCTATGAATTAAAATTTAAAAGAGTACCTAGGACCTAAGCTACTGCGGCTCTCTCTAATATAAGCGTGCGAAAATTCACTATATTATCCAACATTACAGCCCTCCACAAGTCCACTGCTGGACTTAGGCCTGCCCCAAGGAAAACCACAAAAACGCTCCTGAGTCACCTACATTATTCAACTCCCTACATGTCTTACCAGCTCGTCACTCCCTCTAATGGGGGTCGCCCTACACATCGCTAGAGTAGCCAAAGCTGAGAGCTGCGAGAATAGCCAAAGAAAGAGTTCTTGCAAGCCTGAATGGTCCACATTCTGCAAGCTAGTGACGTGGACCAATCAGAACTCTAGAAAGAGACAACTACTGGCCGCACATTCGCTTTGTCTCTCTCGCACTTTTCGATCTGTATTCACTGCACAACTGAATATGGAACGAACAGTCCATTCTCTATGTCTATGCTAACACCCAACCTATATATAATATATTATTTAAGTTATTAAATAATATATTATGTACCAACTAAGTAATTAATGACTTTATATTTTATATGTTAATAATTAGTATCAATTAAGTGATTTTATATAGATATATCAAAACTAGCAAGCAGACTTAGTTCTGCAGCAAATGCTGTGAAAAAGATTAGAAATCTTACCAGTGTTGAAACAGCTAGACTAGTTTACTTTAGCTTTTACATAGCATAATGTTGTATGGTATATTGCTGTGGGGGCACGCGACTGACACTGACATTATAGTTTTACAGAAGAGGGCCATAAGAATTTTATGGCAATAAAGCAATTTATGATTTAAAGCCTAAAGAGTCGCTGCGACAAAAATTTAAGGAAATTAATATATTAAGTTTGACCTCGCAATACATTTATGAAAACGTACGTACGTACACAAAAATAAAAGTAGTTTTACAAAAATAAGTGATATTCATTCTGTAAATACTAGGAACAGACACAAGCTAGTAGTACCAGTACTCGACTCCACCGAGTCAGTAATTCATTCTTGGGGCGATGTATACGCTTTTACAACAAAATTCCAGTAAACATACAAAATTTGACCTGCTCAAAGTTCAGAAACTTTATTAAACTAAGTTTGTATAAAAAGGGTTATTAAGGAATTTATGGATGATAATAACCCCTGGGAATGAGGTGATCGCTACCAAGCTATTTCTAATTTGTTGTATTGTTAATTGTGTAACATACATGATTGTAAGATGTTATTTTAAAAAAAAGTTCGCTAGGTTTCTTGCTGGTTGTTCCCAGGACAGAGGTTTTTTTCGAACCAGTGGTAATTAAACAAAAGAGTGAATTTCAATAAGTATTATTTATAATCTATATTGAATAAAAAAGTTTCTGTTTCTGTTTCTGCGATTTAATATGTAATTAATGTTTACAGACTCCGGGAACTCTGGTAAAATGAAACTTAATTGTAAAGAAACGATCTAAATAATATTTTAAGATTAAATTCCTTTTGCATTCATTACAGCTTATCAAGAATTCACTGCTGGACATAGGCCTCGCCATTAGATTGTACCATAGATCTTTATCATAGATGCCACGCTTGGCCGGCTGGTTGGCAATCGCAGTTTTTATATTGTACTTGTGATCATTAACGTCAGACGTATAATATCCAGACCGTCGACGGGCAGCAACACCGAAGGTGCTTGATGTTTGGCTCTGCGCATGTCAATCCGTCTACCAAGCGTGATATGTCCAGAAGTGGACTTTGAGCTAATAAAAGAAGAAAGAAGAATTGAATTGTTACTAGAAGACGCTGCTGTCAATTTCCTGTTTCATTTCCGTCTGTCGCCTTTTACGACACCCACGGGATAATATAGTGTAGTAAATTCTCTTATGCCGCTACTAAACGGCGAATATTTAAATATTTTTATTTATTTATTTTATTATATACAACACTTTAACTCTATTGTTTATAATAAATAGGTTGTTTTTCTTTGCATAATCTTATACATTTTGAACGAAAGACATACTGAAGTACATACCAACTTGTTACACATAATTAACATTTTACTAAGTAGTAAAGACATTTATCTAATAATAAATGGAGAGGTGCCTTTAATAATTTTAAGGTACGTGTGCATCCTGCTCTTGATCAATTGTATGTTAAGTGCTTTATGAATTTAGATACTATTATATGTGAATGTATAATTTGGGATTCCTCCCTCAGAGTGCTGAAATGATAAAAATAATTCAGAATAAAAAGGAAATAATAAAACAAAAACAAAATAAAAATCCCACCCTATCCCATATGAGGCAATTTATGGGGAAGGCTAGTGGTGGAGGTAGTCAGCCGTGGACTTTTCATAGGCTGTAACGTTGCTGTAACGTTAACGGGTATAAAAAGTAAAACAACTAAAAATAATAAAATAATATCATATTTTAAAGTCTGGGCTTTAATTGTTCTAAACAATATATGAAATAATTTTGTCCATTTCAGTTCTTCGAAGTCCTTTTTATTAAAAAAAATATTTTATTATTAGTGGACTAAGGAATATTACATTCGCAAAGTCGTTCAAATAGTTACATTAAAAACTTCATCCCCTATTTTGCAACCCTTAGTTTTCTAGAAATTTATATAAGACCACCCCTAAAGTATCACCTATTTTAATAAAAAAGAATTATTAAAATCAGTTCACAATTAACGAAGATATCGCTTAACATACATACAATAAAAAACATACAGTTGAATTGAGGACCTCCTTTTTTTGAAGTCAGCTAATTAATGAATTGTTAATTTTTTAGAAAGAAACGACAGTCGCTGAGGTATGTAAAGATTTGAAAGTTTTAAAACTTGAACTCGAGCTGTAAATAGTGTAATTTAAAATTTAAAATATAGGGTTATTTTGCCATATACGGAAAAATTTGCAGAGAAACTTCAGGATAAGCAATATAGGCGAATGGTGAAGGAAAATTAATTAAAAAAATCTCAAACATTCTGTCGTTTTTACCTTTTAAATTCAGAATGCGTGGGTAATGCATTATTTTAACTGATCGTCATTCATAAATATCTAACGCCTACTATTTTACTACGCACGCACACATTCGTAAGGGTCGCTCGGTTAGATACCTTGTCGCGCGTTTTAACACGTGTATCTGTGTATCTGTCTCTACAGATATTGGCCGCACAGACGCTGTCTCTTTCTAGAGAATGGTCACCTTTGTGAGGCTAGCGCTCAATCCATTCTCCCTATATCTCTATGGGTTTTAGATACAGGGTAAGAGAATCCATCGCCTGTGTGTAGGTGTCATGATTAAAAAATCATTATTAGTGCATATTTATTCTTATTTTCAATTTCATCACTTTTCCTTAAGTCTTCCATTTGGAATACACACAGACCGCTCTTCTGTAAACACTAAACAGAAACCTTTCTTTTTTTTCCATTAAATCCCTTGTAACTATTTTACAGAAAATATGGCAATGTTAAGATATCATTAGTATTAAATAAATATTTTTAAGAAATAAACAGTACTAAAATATGCCACATAAAAGTAAAGGTGTAGCCTTTACACGTCTTACTGCTGAGCACAGGCACAGGCCACCTCATATTCCTGAGACGATTTTAGTACAGCGGCGATCTGTGTTTTGCACGCTTGACAATAGTGCTTAACAGCCTCTTGTCAGGCATGAATAAGGCAGGCGCATTTAACTGTTGGGTCATGCCCGTTCTCATGTATGCCTTTGTATGTCAGGTGGACTCAGACAGAACTTAACTCACTGTTTTGACGTCCTACGGGATCGTCCCTAGATCGTCAGTAATGATTCGCGGCTCTTTAAGCGCTCTCACAGAGTGGGCGAAGTGTGCAGCCTCCGTAACTACTTCGTGGCGATATGGATGAGCCATTCTACACGGACGTTAATTTCATGTGATAAAGGGCTTACCCCTCTATCCTTAGCCAACGAGCAATGGCAAGACCCGGCAGTACAGAATATTTCCGACCGTGAGACTGTATGGAAGGAGAAGGAGCTCCACAGCAGATTCTACAAGGCTCTACATGAACCTTTTGTAGACACAGTTGCCTCCCTCCACTGGTGAGCTCTGCTTTGGTGATCTCTTCGGAAAAACCGAATGTCTGTGCAATACAAGATCAGGTTATTACGACCAATAACTATCGGAGATATATACTAAGGGATGGCACCGTCGACATCTGTCGAGCTTGTCGCCATCGCGGTACGTGATTTCGATTGTCGCGGAATCACTTAGGCATGTCAACTCCGGTTGCTCAGCGCTTTCTAACTCTGAGTACTTGCATAGACACAATCTAGTAGCCAGGACCTTACACCAGGAGCTCGCCCTAAAAAACGGTCTCGTCGATCGGAAATTGCCTTATTATAAGTACCTGCCGGAAGCCGTGCTCAAAAATGATCGCGCCAGGCTCTACTGGGACCAGGACATCATCACAGACAGGACTATTCTTGCAAATAAGCCTCATATTGTGCTGATAGACCGGGCACAGTCAAGGATATTTTTGGTCAACATTACTATTACGTATCGCGAGAACCTCGTGAAAGCCGAAACAGATAATCGAACTATATTTTATACTTTGTTCTCATCGTAAAATCCGAAACTATATATATATATATCTCTAAACCTGGCTTTACGAGGTGACCGACATGTGAGGTGACTGGAACTCCGGTACGAACCGGATTTTTATAATTAAGACCAAATGTAAACAACAAGAATAAAAGACAAAGACAGACGCCAGCAAATTATTCCACTCCCTTGCTGTACGTATTACAAAAGACCAGTAAAGTACTGTTATCTAATTATTTCTGTAGTAAATAAAAGGTTAAAAACTTACTGTGGTCGTCTCTCCATCCTGCATAAAATATTTATTTACTTATCACGAAACTTCAATCAATATTATAGTAGAAAACAATGCACAAAATCGCCTTGCTCACGCTGACAATGCTTCTTTAAATAAATATATATGGGATAGGTAACATATATATATATGTGTGTGTAACTCCCGCCACAGCCTTCTAACCTATTTCAACTGAAGGTATTTCTGGGTGCTCTAGTATTTTTAGGCACGATAAAAGCTACAATAATACATGGAGAGCATATATTCACGCAAGCAGAGCAGGGGGAATGCATAAAATTTTGTAAGTCATGCGATTTGCCACTTGAAAGTATAGACTACACAAGAATAAAAATACTAACGAAGTATAATAATGTGACACTATAGTCTTTGCGTTATTGTCTTTGACATGATCGTACGTCCTTGTTGCATTTACACAAAATTCTGTATGCTATCTAGCTTTCACAGTAATATAGCATACGTTTTTCCATGTTTTACACATTTTATGTTATAATAGTTTTTTTTTTCGTATATAATCTATTAATCTGTCTTTTTCATTATAAATATTAGTTTTAGAATACAAATAGCAAGCCCTCTGTGCCGAAAATATTGTGAGGAAACATGCATGTTTGAGAAAAAAGAAACATTTGACTCTTCATTACCCTAAAACCCTCTCAGGAATGAAAGAGAGCCCAGAAGTAGGACGTATATAGGCTGTTACTTTACTACAGTTGAAAACAATAAATAAAGCATTGCACTTACTTACTTTAATTGAATATACTAATAAATGTTAATGCAAATACACTCACACCAGCATCACTTGCAGTACCCTAAAGTAGACGTGTTATTACTTATTATCTGTTTATCTTTAAAGCATAATTGTTTTGAGTGTATTTTAATCAAAAATAACTTACATTAGTGGTTGGCGTTGCTTCCTAAAAAAAAACAATTTAATATCTTAAGATTTTTATAGTTAGCGATATGGTTAGTTAACTTTACCGAAATTAAGACATAGTTTACAATATTAGGTGTCATGCCAACTGTGTAATTATATCTAAATAGATACGAATCAGTTCTTCATTAATTTTGCAATGCAATACACGTATTTTGACCCTACTTACAGTGGTGGTTCGTTAGATAAGCAAAACCGACATAATACTGCATCTCTAATATTTACTTTCAACAATCCTTCTAATTTTTAGTAGACACTGTATAATTGTAACTTGTACCTCACGAATTAAATGATCACTATAATTTATATTATAGCTATTAATGAGATGTATCTACAAACACTTGTAGTTACAAGGAGATTCAAACCATGCTTCAAGTAAGATAGTTTTGTAAATTTTAATATATGAGTTTTTTTTTTGATCTAGATAAATATTTTATTAAATATTAGTGAAACAAGTACGTATCCAAATCACAAAAAAAAAACAGAAATAGTAAATTTCACCTAGTGATGTGAAGTTAGAATCGCAAAGTATAAATAAAAAATACAATTTAATATCTTAAGATTTTTATAGTTAGCGATAGGGTTAGTTAACTTTACCGAAATTACTCTAAATTAAACATAGTTTTGTAAACTAGACATAGTTTGGTCTTACGTCCTTATCGCACTTACACAAAATTCTGTATACTATCCAGCTTTCACAGTAATATAGCAAACGTTTTTCCATGTTTTACACATTTTATGTTATAATAGTTTTTTTTTTCGTATATAATCTATTAATCTGTCTTTTTCATTATAAACATTAGTTTTAGAATACAAATAGCAAGCCCTCTGTGCCGAAAATATTGTGAGGAAACATGCATGTTTGAGAAAAAAGAAACATTTGACTCTTCATTACCCTAAAACCCTCTCAGGAATGAAAGAGAGCCCAGAAGTAGGACGTATATAGGCTTTTACTTTACTACAGTTGAAAACAATAAATAAAGCATTGCACTTACTTCTTACTTTAATTGAATATACTAATAAATGTTAATGCAAATACACTCACACCAGCATCACTTGCAGTACCCTAAAGTAGACGTGTTATTACTTATTATCCGTTTATCTTTAAAGCATAATTGTTTTGAGTGTATTTTAATCAAAAATAACTTACATTAGTGGTTGGCGTTGCTTCCTAAATAAAAAATACAATTTAATATCTTAAGATTTTTATAGTTTTTTTTTCATAATCATAATCATAATCTTTATTGCAATCAAATGGTAACAATATATAATAGTCCGCATTTGAACCCGGTTTGGGCGTAGCAATTATAATAAATTAAATTACATAATTGAATATTATTATTAAATTACATTATTAGATTTACGTTATTAAGTTACACTATTAGATTACATACATTATTAAGTTTCATTTTTAAATTAGGTACTTATACAATATTAGATAAATTATTGAATATTCTATAAATTCAATTTAATTAATAATCCCAATGTCAAGTAAATAAAGATCAATAATAATAATAATAATTAAAAGAAAATTATATAGAATAAAATTATATAGTAAATTAAATAAAACAATAATTATTGAAGAATAATTAAATAAAATAGGCAGGCCGAAGTTATCTACACAAATTAAATAACATTTGTATCAAAATATTCACTTAAATTATGGAAACATTTTTCAATTAAATATAATTTTAATTTTGATAAAAATAATGTAGTATCCGTTAGAATTTTTATGTTATTTGGAAGGTTATTGAAAATTTTCACTGTCATACAGTAGGGACTAGAGCTGTGTAGTGCGAGTGTAGATTTCGGCAATATTAGCCTATTTTTATTCGGTCTAATTAAGTATTTGTAATTTGTTTCGCTTAATTTGGTAAATAGTTCTGGGTGGTTTTTTACAAATTTGCATGTTTCCCAAATATAAATAGATGTCAAAGTCAAAATTTTAAACTTTATAAAATGAGGCCTACAACTTTCTGGAATTTTTATATTTGCCAAAATTCTTATAAATTTTTTTTGGGTTTTAAATAATTGCTGCATCAGTACTATTTCCCACAATATGACACCGTATGATAGCCACGAAGATGTGTATGCGTAATATGCCGATAGGGCGCTGGGGACATCTGTGGTTTTCTTTATTTCACGTAGTGCGTATGTGAACCTGGATAGCCTACTTTTTACTTTATTTATATGGGCTTTCCAGTTTATATGGCAGTCAATTTCCAGGCCTAACAAGTTGAAGTTTTCAACAGTTCCTATAGGTGTTTTATTATAATTAAAAGCTAAGTATCGCTTTTAAGTGATTTTTGAACTGGTCGGAATTGCATAATTTTGGTTTTATTAAAATTGATTTCTAGGTTGTGATGTGTCAGCCAATTTGTGACCTGATTCAATACATGATTCAATTTATTATTTAAATTCTGGTCTTTTGTATGTGAAATAAGAATAGAGATGTCATCTGCAAATATAACAGAGGTTTCACTCAATACCCTGGGTAGTTCATTTATGTAAATTATAAATAGCAAGCATCCCAAAACGCTGCCTTGAGGGATGGAGCAAGTAGTGTGGATTGCTTCAGATCTAACGTTGCAGATTTCGCCAGTGTCATGGTTATAATGCACTATCTCTACATATTGTTTTCGGTTTTCTAGATAAGATTTAAACCATTTGAATGCAGTATCACGTATACCGATGTCATATAACTTCTGTAACAGTATTGGGTATTGTACTCTATCATAGGCTTTGGACATATCTAATAATATACCTACGGCGTATTTCTTTTCATTTAGAATATCAAGTACTTTTTGTATATATTTGTATACTGCAAGTGTAGTTGACCGTTTCTTCCTAAAACCATTTTGTGAATTATCAAACAGTTTAAATTTTTCACAGAATGCATAAACTCTATTTGACATTGCTTTTCAAGATTTTCGAAGATGTAGGTAACATTGCAATTGGTCTATAATTTGTAGTGTCTGTTTTGTATCTTTTTATGTATAGGTTTTACTATAGCAGTTTTAATTTATCTGGGAACGTTTCTTCCGTAAAGATTAGTTGACTAAAAACTAAATGGAAGTTAATGAATCAACACATTTTTTTAATTTCGGTGGTAATTCATCTATTCCATAACTATTTTTATTTTTTAGTTTTTTGATAATATTACTAATTTCTTCCGGTTTAACAGGACATAAAAACATAGTATTTAGTGTACTTGTATTTTTAAAGGATAGTATTTGTTGAGATGGTATTTTGGCTTGTGGGATGTGGCCAACTGATGTAAAGAAATTATTAAATGAATTAGCTACCCTTTTTGGTTCTGATACATATTGTTTGTCCACTAAAATTTCAATACTTTCTTTTATTTTATTTGTTGTTTAATTAGTACGTTCCTTTATAATGGCCCACATACATTTTACCTTATTATCAGATTGTTTTAATCTATTTGCATAATCTATTCTTTTGGCCTTATTTACTGCTTTTTTCAGTATTTTTTCATATGTTTTATAGTGTTTTTTTAAATTCGGGTTCTTTGTATATGAAGTTAGGACTTTTAAAACTCTTTTATTTTGACTTGAAATTTTGAGGCCTTTTGTTAACCAATGGGTTTTTTGTCTTGCTCTTATAATAACGGTTTTTAGGAACGCATTTATTTAGCAAATTTTGTAATATGTCATGAAATATATTATAGTTTTCATTAAAACTTTTTTCGACATTTAGAATAGTACGCCAGTCTATAAGTGAAAGCTGAGATTTAAATTCAATGATGTTTTCTCGTTAAAAATCGTTTGTAATTACCAAGGAATTGTTTTTATTTGTTGTTTTCGGTATTTAATTTGATCATAGTTCCTTTGTGGTCTGAGAATCCTAAATCTGCAACATAAACTTTTAACTCCGCTAAGGAGAGTTAATGAAGATAAGGTCTATGCATGTGACAGAATTACAAGTGACTCGAGTTGGCTCCTTTATAATTTGAATAAAATTATATTCTAACATAAAGTTTAGCAGAAAGTTTGATTGTTGTGATTCCTTTAAAGTATTCACGTCAAAGTCACCTCCAATTATAATTCGTTTTTTTCATGTTTTCTATTTAAATATTCAAATAATATTTTCATTTGTGTGTGAAAACTTCGCTCTCTATTATTCCAGTACAAACTAACAATAATAATATTTAATTTGGTGATTTCCACAGCACAAAGTTCTATTACATACTCAATTGAGAAGCTACTCACATCTTTTATTTCTATGTATTCTAAATCATTTTAGTATGATACATACCCCACCTCCTGTGTGGTTTTCTCGGCAAAGGTTTGCTATATGATAGTTTTGAAATACAACTAATTCTAGTTTATAATTAGACAGCCAAGATTCCGAAATACAAACTGCGTGTGGTAGATTTTGTTCTAAATAGGTTTCCAGGAGATGAGTTTTATTGAATAGACTTTGCATATTTTGGAACAGAAGGTTTACATTATTAATCCCGAAAAATAGATTTTGGTGTTGAGTTTATGGTGTGGTTTGTTTCAGATACATTACAGGGCATTGTTTTTTTGTTATCTGTTTTATTAATATCATACCATAATTGTTGTAATAATGATTTTAAATTTTGGAAGATTATTTTCATGCCAAGGTTATTTAACTTACCGACTTACGATACGACTAACTTACGATTGGTCTAGAGAACATAGTGTAATCATAACTTAACTCAAGATTAGAATCCAATATAAATGCAAATTCATGAATTTGTACTTCTTTGTAGAGCAATGCATGAAATGTTTCGATCCTATTATTATAAATTTGGTAGTATCTTCCTAATTTAAAGGTAGGTAAGCATATTCGCATTTTAAATTTTTAACAAGGATTCTCTTAATTCTTGAACATAATTTTTATAATTTCCGCTTCGTTTAAAATCTTCTTCTCCTATTAATAGAATACAAAAGTCATTTTTCGAAAGATACTTTGCTTGACTACTTAGATTGTCTAGAAGATTCATCATACCGACATTAGATCTCAGGAAATGGCATATCTCATAGTTTGCGTCAGTAAAAGTTGCTAATGCTATGTTAATGACTTTATTTACTTTTTCGCTAGAAAATATGTGTATTTGCTGCTTTTATAATTTTCGTACTCTTCATACCTATTGTTTATCGTTAGATCCTTTAGTCTATTATTTAGTAAGCAATTCTCTTCTTGCTTTTGTAGTTGGTTTTGTAGTTCAACGATCATGGTTTCAAGTTCTTTTATATTAACAATATTTTCCTGATTACATATCGGTGTCTTTGCCGGAGCTATATTATTCTCGATAAAATTTAACTGTTTACCTTTCATGCGCTTAGGGAATTTATTTTCAACATTTAATAGGGCGTTTGGTGAGCTACAAATTGTCTCTAGTTGCTTAATTTTTAATTCATAATTTGAAACTTTTTTCTTTAACATACTATTTTCTGCAAGTAATTTTTCAATTTCAGCATCAGCAGATCCTAATTTTTTTTCTAATTCTTTGTTTTTCTCTTTCAGTGTATGTATATAATCATCATAATCATTTTTACTTAGTTTAGGATCAATATCAGGATAACTCCGATTCAACTTGACCGATTTGTTCATGTAATTTTCATCGTCAGGGTCGATTTCGTCTCCAGAAAGCGTTTCAAATGAGTTTTCAGTTGAAATATTTGCTATAATCCTGTTGCGCATTCTTACATTTTCTCTAGGTGAGATAAAATAATTTTTAGAAGGTTCTGTAACCGGAGATACTGGCTTTTGAATATTTTTCTGTAAATCCGTTCGACAACGGTCGCATTTCTCTTTCTTCTCTTATCGCATTTTTCTTTACTTTCTTTTTTCATTAAGCTTTTTTTTTTTTATAGGATAGGGTGACAAACGAGCACACAGTCCACCTGATGGTAAGTGGTTGCTGTGACCCATAGACATCTACATTTATCCTCAATAAAGAATCAAAATGCAGATGCGTCGTCACCCGTGAGGACTAAGATGGAATGCCTCTTTTCCAGTAAAATGGGTCTCCGGTTCTCTACACTCACCATACGAAACACAGCAGTGTCAAGCTGCCATTTTACGCTGGTATTCTGTGAGAAGCTGAATAAAGGATATGAAATATTTGCACATTCTAGGTCAAATATCATTTTACAAGTTGAACATGTCATAGATTGTCTCTTTTTTACCTTTTTATGGCATTTTGCACAACTCTCCATCTTTAAGTGACCTCTAGTGTTGGGCTATAGTACTGCTTAGTTGAATAGGTTTGATTCTAAACTCTGATTTACATCGATGGTAGCAGCTGGTACAATCAGTCGCCGCTAGGTGACACTATTTACTTGATTTAGGCAGTTTTTATCTGATGTATAAGTATAGGTGTCATTGGTGGTAAATATTTTAGAACAGCTGATGAGTGAACTGAGTTTGTTTACACTTCATTTTAAATGACAAACTGATGAATTGATGTATTTTAATTAGTTTTTATTGCTTAATAAATCTCACTGACTTTTTGTTCTATTGATTATATAGTATCGCCGTTAGATGTCGTATATATACAACTTTATTGATGTAGCTTAATGCTCCTGCTTTATTTTCAGATCAAGTTAAGCTATTGCATACAAGATGTCACTGTTAAATTAAATATTATAACGGTTTGTTTTTTAAATATTACTACTATTCGGTATATGATTCTTCTTTGTTACTATTTCACAATTCAAACTTTTTTCACAATTCACACTTTTTTCTTAATTTTGCACTTTACATTTTTTATATTACACCTAGCACTATACGTGGGTTTTATTATAAAACTTTGTTTATATTGACACGAGTTTTAAATAAGGTAACATAAATGTTTCTTTTCATATGAAATAATATATTTGTTTTTGAGTCACAATCACGTAATATTTCTTTAAGATAACACTTACACTAATAGTTTATGTAACAATTACTGTTTTAATACAAAAATAGGAACGAAATTATAACTTAATATATTTTTAAACTTAAAATAACACGGGAGCTGATATGAACTTGGCAAAGCGCCCTCTGCTTTTTCAGCGTTAGTTAGCGATAGATATCTCATTATATACATTAGTTTTAGAATACAAATAGCAAGCCTCTGTGCTAAAAATATTGTGAGGAAACATGCATGTTTAAGAAAAAGAAAAATTTTACTCTTCATTACCCTAAAACCCTCTCAGGAATAAAAGAGAGCCCAGAAGTAGGACGTATATAGACTGTTACTTTACTACAGTTGAAAACAATAAATAAAGCATTGCACTTACTTCTTACATTAATTGAATATATTAATAAATGTTAATGCAAATACACTCACACCAGCATCACTTGCAGTACCCTAAAGTAGACGTGTTATTACTTATTATCTGTTTATCTTTAAAGCATAATTGTTTTGAGTGTATTTTAATCAAAAATAACTTACATTAGTGGCTGGCGTTGCTTCCTAAATAAAAAATACAATTTAATATCTTAAGATTCTTATAGTTAGCGATAGGGTTAGTTAACTTTACCGAAATTAAGACATAGTTTGGTCTTACGTCCTTGTCGCACTTACACGAAATTCTGTATGCTATCCAGCTTTCACAGTAATATAGCATACGTTTTTCCATGTTTTACACATTTTATGTTATAATAGGTTTTTTTTCGTATATGATCTATTAACCTGTCTTTTTCATTATAAACATTAGTTTTAGAATACAAATAGCAAGCCCTCTGTGCTGAAAATATTGTAAGGAAACATGCATGTTTGAGAAAAAAGAAACATTTGACTCTTCATTACCCTAAAACCCTCTCAGGAATGAAAGAGAGCCCAGAAGTAGGACGTATATAGGCTGTTACTTTACTACAGTTGAAAACAATAAATAAAGCATTGCACTTACTTCTTACTTTAATTGAATATACTTATAAATGTTAATGCAAATACACTCACACCAGCATCACTTGCAGTACCCTAAAGTAGACGTGTTATTACTTATTATCTGTTTATCTTTAAAGCATAATTGTTTTGAGTGTATTTTAATCAAAAATAACTTACATTAGTGGCTGGCGTTGCTTCCTAAATAAAAAATACAATTTAATATCTTAAGATTCTTATAGTTAGCGATAGGGTTAGTTAACTTTACCGAAATTAAGACATAGTTTGGTCTTACGTCCTTGTCGCACTTACACGAAATTCTGTATGCTATCCAGCTTTCACAGTAATATAGCATACGTTTTTCCATGTTTTACACATTTTATGTTATAATAGTTTTTTTTTCGTATATGATCTATTAACCTGTCTTTTTCATTATAAAAATTAGTTTTAGAATACAAATAGCAAGCCCTCTGTGCTGAAAATATTGTGAGGAAACATGCATGTTTGAGAAAAAAGAAACATTTGACTCTTCATTACCCTAAAACCCTCTCAGGAATGAAAGAGAGCCCAGAAGTAGGACGTATATAGGCTGTTACTTTACTACAATTGAAAACAATAAATAAAGCATAGCACTTACTTCTTACTTTAATTGAATATACTTATAAATGATAATGCAAATACACTCACACCAGCACTTTTAGTGGTTGACGTTGTTTCCTAAATAAAAAATACAATTTAATATCTTAAGATTTTTATAGTTAGCGATAGGGTTAGTTAACTTTACCTAAATTAAGAAATAGTTTACAATATTAGGCGTCATGCCAACTGTGTAATTATATCTAAATAGATACGAATCAGTTCTTCATTAATTTTGCAATACACGTATTTTGACCCTACTTACAGTGGTGGTTCGTTTGATAAGCAAAACCGACATAATAAAGCATCTCTAATATTTACTTTCAACAATCCTTCCAATATTTAGTAGACACTGTATAATGAAAATTATACACGGCATCGTGGTTGTAACTTGTACCTCACGAATTAAATGATCACTATAATTTATATTATAGCTATTAATGAGATGTATCTACAAACATAGTTACAAGGAGATTCGAATTATGCTTCAACTAAGATAGTTTTGTAAATTTTAATAGATGAGTTATTTTTTTGATCTGGATAAATATTTTATTAAATATTAGTGAAACAAGTACGTATCCAAATCAAAAAAAAAAAGAAATAGTAAATTTCACCAAGTGATGTGAAGTTAGAATCGCAAAGTAAATTACATATTATTATTTTGTTGTGTTTAATTTCGTACAAAAATATTGTTCACTTTTTTATCAAATGTTAATACATCTTCAACTTTCCCATCACTTTCGACTTTCTACATCCCAAAACGCACTAAAATTAGAAACAATAATTAATAAAGTGAAATTATATGAAAATAATAAAATGAGCTAATAATCTAATTAGCTGCTATATAACATACTTACATCATCCTATAAAAACGGCAAAAAAAGAAGATTTAATCACTTACCGTTCAGATGGGGTTTCAATGTAGGATATAAAAAATAAGTTTGCTTTTTTAAGGAAAAAAAGTGACAAACGAGCAAGCACCATAGCTATAGCCCACAGAAATCTAGACTTAGATTAAGAATCAAAATGCTGATGTGTTGTTATCCTGAGGACTAAGATGGTATGCCTCATTTCCAGTAAAATGATCTCCGGTTCTATATACTTACCATACGAAACACAGCAGCATTATGCTGCTATTTTATGCTGGTATTCTGTGAGAGAGTGGTCCTTCCTTCGAACCGACCCATTCATGCTACGACCTTAATATAGCTGCATGGCTCTCACGTAAAATATCTGAGCAAACTGTCCTCAATAATAAAAAATAAAACACAAGAATACAATTTTACTGCTAAACTACCGCCTAGGTTTGGCCTGTTGTGAATTGCTAATGATCATATATTTTCTTTTTATAGAATAAAGGTGACAAACGAGCACACAGTCCACCTGAAGGTAAGTGGATGCTGTGGCCCATAGACATCTACATGTTGTATCCACAATCAAGAATCAAAATACAGATGCGTTATCACCCCTGAGGACTAAGATAGAATACCTCGTTTCCAGTAAAAAGGGTCTCCGGTTCTCTTAATATAAAACTGTCTACGAAAAAAAGTTGCTGTATTTAAAAATATATTTTTAGTTCTTCCATAAAGGACTATAAATGTATTATTGTTTAAGGTCCAATCAAATGCAAAATAATGTATAACTTACCGGCTGAAAATAATTGCTTCTTTTTAATATGTACTATATATTAAATTATTCATAATTTTATTAACTTATGCTAAAATGATTAAGACAGTGATATGCAACATGCTTTATCTCAAAGATTATATATAAGATGTTTATTTAATACTAGCGATCGCTCTGGCTTCCTTAATTTCAACAACAGCGCCACATACCGGATCCATTTGTGAATCTAAACCATTCTCGAATCAACTCAAAATCACACACACAAAATTTCATCCAAATCGGTCCAACCATTTAGGGGGAGCTCGGTAACAAACACACGCACAGAAGAATTATATTTAAAAAAATACATATTATGTAGATAATATGTATTCTTTTTAAATATAATTCTTTTGATTTAGAAATCCTTTTTCACATCAGGTGGCTGGGATATCTTTATAAGTTACGAAATAAATTTCTGGTTACGCTTTTATGTTCCATCTTGTATACTTTACTGATTTACTTGCCGTTACCATGACAGCCTATTAAAGTTCACTGCTAAACATAGGCCATCCCCATAGATTGCCTCATAGGGAGGAGGTTTGCCATAGTTGCCACATTGGCGAGCGGGTTAGCAACCGCAGCTTTTTTTTATTTTTAATCGTTATTAGAAAGACGCTGCTGCCCATCTCCTGATTTGTTTTCCTCTGTCGCCTCTTACTACTGACCTACTGTTTTACTCAACACTTTCACTGTCCGGTTTGCAGACACAATAGTAAAACAAGAGCAATGGTCTATAAGTAGTGCACGGGACAGCGAAAGGGTTAAGTTAACAATAATCGTAAAATTAAGTAAATAATTGATGTCGAAATCAATCAATCCTCTTTTCGGAAATGAGCGTAATACATTGTTACCTACTTTACTAAGTTAGAAGTAATTACAAACAATAGGCAGGTAATTAAATCAAAAAAAGTTTCTTTTTTGTTTACCGCATTTATTAAACTCATATTAGGTACTTACTATTGGAACAGAAGCTATTAGTGTGAAAATGTAGAATGTGCAGATTAAACAGCTCCTTATTGACATGCTGTAAATATAATGTTTTTATCGTTACACTTTTTTAACATAAAGTTAGACTTATATATTTAAAAAAAAACAGAGGCATAAAGACTGCCAACAGAACTGAAAACTCAATGATATATGTGTATGCATGTACATAGGCCGCTATACTACTCAATACGTCACGAGCATGTCGAGGTCATCGGTGACGTGAACCCATATCATTTAACATTTTCCCATACCAAAATCGCTCAATGCGGCTAAAGAAGCTTTCACTTCAATTAACTTTTAATTAAAAAAAAAAGTAAAAGCCGACATTATATAATTAATAATTAAAAATAATAAAATAATTTCTAATTCTTAGGTCAGTGCTAAGACATAAAAGTTGTATAGTATAGAAGAATTAAAGCTCCGAATTCAGAATATGAAATTATTTGTTTTAATTTTTAGTTTATTATATCTTTAGTTTTTTGTAGTCGGCTTTTACTTTTTATTGAAGTAAAAACTTCTTTAGCCGCGTTGATCGATTTTTGGTAGGGGAAAACTTATGGGTTCACGTCGAGCATGTCTATTATACGAATTATAGCGGCCTGTGTACATGTATACGCATATATCATTGAGTTTTCATTTCTGTCGGCATTCCTTATGGCTGTCTCTGTGTGTTTTATTTATTTTTTCCCCTATTGAGTGAATTATGGAATATCATAATATCAATGTCGTCTTAATAGTTACATTAAAAACTTCATACCCTCTTCTATGGAATTTGGTCATTAATGACCTGACCACGGAGCAGAATGCGAATCACTTCTACGCCTTTGGATACGCAAACGACCCAACGAATCTTATCACAGGTACCTAAATCGGCAAGCAGTCTGCGAATAGGGGAAGGTGTGTTGACTACGACTACGGTAAATCCTGACAAAACCGAAATGGTCTTTTTCACCCATTAACGTGTTCGAAGAAACTACCATTTACATTAACAGTTCAACACAGAGTTATGCCTGAGAGGACAAATACAGACATAGACAGCAACTTAAATTGATCTAGTCACATAGATCACAAAATTAACAAGGTAAGTATCACCTTCTGGCAATGCAAGGAGATGATTAGCAGAGGTTGGGGCCTGTCACCGAAAATCGTCTTTTTTTATAGAATAGGGTGAAAAACAAGCACACACAGTCCACCTGAGGGTAAGTGGTTGCTGTGGCCCATAGACATCTACATCTATCCTCGATTGCGAATCAAAATGCAGATGCGTTGTTACCCGTGAGGACTAAGATGGAATGCCTCTTTTCCAGTAAACAGCGTCTCCGGTTCTCTACACTCACCATACGAAACACAGCAGTGTTAAGCTGCTATTTTACGCTGGTATTCTGTGAGAGCGTGGTCCTTCCCCGGTGGAGCCGACCCACCTCTCTCTACCACGTTGAAAAACGTCTTATGGCTCTATGGAACGGGGATCAGACCTATGATCCCATACGGTACACTAATCTGGTGGAAGAAAACTAGCCTAGTCACCACCACTAGAGGAGCCCTGAGAAATATGAAATATGAAATGAAATGAAATATTTTTATTTCAACATAATATGAAAATAAATTCCGTTTGTCAAATATGATTTTTTTAAACCCACTAAATCTACTACCTTTTCGAAATGAGGTTTCTCTGACATTTTTTTAAAGTTAATGTTGAATATCATAGTATGATATACAGAGTGGAAAACGGGAACAGAACCATCGGTGATTGATGTATGTATAAGTAGCGGTACGAAAGTCTAGCGGTGACCGTTATTGCGCATAAGTCGCGCTGATTGGCTTATTGCGCATAAGACTGATTGGCTCGTGCGTATCGGCTCTCGAGTCGCATTCGTGCAATTCAATTCGTAAGCGTCCCCTCCACGTTTCGTTCAGCGCTAGACTTACGTGCCGCGACTTGTACTTGATGTACTCAAAGCGAAGAACATCCACTGCTCCGGCCCTAGAGGCCATTTTGGAACATTACATATTTTTACCCAGCAAGATAAAGTAGCGGTTTTAGAATATCCACTACCCCAAATCGTCACGTGGATGTCGTAAGAGGCGGCAGAAGGAAACAGTGGATGGGCAGTAGCATCTTCTAATAACAACTCAAAATTATAAAAAACTGAGGTTGAAAGCCGGCCTGTCAAGCTTGGCAATTATGGCGAAATCCTCCCTTAGAGGAAATCTATGGGGGATGCCTATGTTCAGCAGTGGACTTTTATAGGTTATATTTTATAGGTAACTTATTAGACTAAAAAGTCCTAACTTGTAAAGAACAACGGAGTTCCTTATGCTAGCATTTTACACAAATTGTTTGAAAATTTACCCATTCTGTAAACAAAGGAAGACAAGATGCCAGAACGATTTGTATTTGACAATAATAAATAACTTAAATTAAAAATATTAAAAAAAAACCGAAACAAAGAGAACTGATGATCTTCAAACGGCTGAACCGATTTTATTGAAATATGTCTAAGAACCACCACTAGAAAACCTGCTTTTAAATAAAAAAACGCACCACAAACAGACACACACATATAGCGATAAAACTTATAACACCCCTTTTTTGCGTCGGGGGTTAAAAATAACTTTTAACAAAAAGTAAAGGCCGACAAAAAGTAAAGAACTAAAAATAATAAAATAATTTCACATTCTGAAGTCGGTGCTAAGCCATAGTGTATAGAAGAATAAAGTCTGATGATGTTAGAATACGGATTGAATATTTTAATGTACCTGTTCAAACGACTTACATACATACAGGGTTATTTTTCAGAGTAGCCAAATTTTAAACTTAAGTTCAAAATAAATAATGATATATGTATATACCGTTATTGCAGTTTTTGAAAATTCTACTAAATAAGCCTCCAATTTTTGTTAAACAAGTGGGATGCGGCAAGTAAAGACTGTATAAGAACCTCCGAAGGAGGCGGAGTTATAGCCGAAATAAGAATTTGAATTTTTTGGTTTTTGGCCATTTTGACCCCATAGGAGTGTAATGAGAACTTTTTGCCCCTATTCAACCATGACCCCCATAACATCCTTTCCATGATAGGCTATTCAAACTGACTAGGTCTAAAGTTCGAGTCACCCCCCAACACATTTCTAGTCTTTACTTCCAAACAAGTGGGATATGCAGGAAGTAAAGACTGTGTAAGAACCTCCGAAGGAAGCGGAGTTATAGCCGAAATAAGAATTTTTATTTTTTTGGTTTTTGGCCATTTTAACCCCCTAGGAGTGTAATGAGAACTTTTTGCCCCTATTCAACCATGACCCCCATGACATTCTCTACATGATAGGCTATTCAAACTGACTAGGCCTAAAGTTCGAGTCACCCCCCAACTCATTTCTAGTCTTTACTTCCACTTACTTCCAAATTATCCCAAATTGTGATTTATGGTCAACAACGTTTATGCCTACCGATCGACCCTTACGAATGTGCGCGTGCGCAGCAAAATCAGTTAAAATAAATAATTTTAAAATTATTTTTTATTTTTATTTATTATTTAATCTTTTTACATCTACCTTATACTAAGGGATATAAGGGCGGACTTAATGCCTTGTGGCATTCTCTACCAATCAACCCTGGATGATTTGAGAAGCTGTGGCAGGTGTAAAAATCACTCCATAAATTAATAAATAAGTAAAAGATTATATCTAACAACAAAATGCAAATAAATAAAATATTTTAAAATATACAAACTTAATATCTACTGTAATAAAGAAAGAATGAATAGTAAATATATAAACGGATACTTATATATACAAAATCTTTAAATAAATATAAAATAATATAATATAAAATAAAAACATGATGCATATTAAAATACATATTATACAAAATATCAATTACAAAGCGAAAGAGAGAAAAACAAAGTCGGATAAATCAATTCCTGTTAAAGAATTCTCGAACTAGTCTTTTAAAATAATGTTTGTTACTGGTTTTTTTATATGAACAGGCAGGCCATTCCAGAGCAGTATGGACTGCACAGTAAAGAGAATTAAAGAAACCACTCTTATGTGGTGGAATACGAATTTTAAGACTATTTTGGGGACAGAAATTATGTTATTTTAATATTATGTATGTTAAAATAATGCATTACCACGCATTTTGAATTTCAAAGATAAAAGGGACAGAATATTTGAGATTTATTTAAATTAATTTTTCTTCACCATTTCGCTATATTACATAATCTGAACCTTCTTTGTAAACTTGGCCGGTTATTGCAAAATAACCCTGTATATGCTTTAATTATTCTATTTACTATGTTCGATTTACTTAGGTTTTACCTCAAAATTATTTCATTTTTTAGTTTTCTAAGTCGATTGTAACTTTTCTTCTATTAAAATTCAATTATTTTTTCTGGTACAAATAATTCACGAATAAATTATTAAAAACGCCATATTTAAAGATACAAACTTACGTTAGGTAAAACTTGTTGTTCAGTTACACTATTACGACAGAAGTTGTAAACCAAACATATATTTTTTGAGTTATATATTATCGAGACGTGTTGTGCAATTTTTATAGTTTTCAATTTTGTTGTACGGTGATATGTAAACGTACAAGCCACGAAAATGTATTATTATACTAGCCTTTCGAAAAGTTTTCATTAGATACAAAATATATTCCACCCGGAACGACAGTTATACAGACAGACAGACAAACAAAAAAGTGACAATAAAAACGTGGTAAAATAGTATATTATTCAAAACTAGCGACCCGCCCCGTCTTCGCATGGGTAGAGTCTATTAATGTGGCGTACTCAAAGACAATTTATGTTGTCAATTTCACGGTTTTTCAAAAAAAAAAGTTTATTTCATAAAAAATAGACAAAATCACTCCTGGTATTACTCTCTATCTGTTCGTGAAGTTTCATTACAATCGGCTCAGTCATTCCGAAGAAGAGCCCGGATAAACCAAAAAAAAATTAAAATGGTGATTCATGTATTAACATAACATAAACACTCACGCCTGTCACCAAGAGGGGTAGGCAGAGACTATGGACTTCCATTTGGCACGATCCTGACACACCTCTCTCGCTTCCTCCACATCCACATACATATTAATGATATGCAAATATTAAGCCCCTCAACTTATTTCAATATTACAGACAGATTTTTCAATTTTATTTCATCATCATTATCATTACAGCCCTTCACAAGTCCACTGCTGAACATAGGCGTCCCCCAAGGAATGCCACAAAGCACGGTCCTGAGCCACCTGCATCCATCGACTTCCTGCATGTCTTACCAGGTCGTCACTCCATCTAGTGGGGGGACGCCCTACACTTCGTCCGCCGGTACGAGGCCGCCACTCGAGAACCTTTTCTCCCCATCGGTTGTCGGTTCTTCGAGCTATATGGCCGGCCCATTGCCACTTCAGCTTACTAATCCGTTGGGATATGTCGGTCACTCTGGTTCTACTGCGGATATCCTCATTTCTAAGTTTATCACGCAGAGAAACTCCGAGCATAGCCCTCTTCATAGCTCGCTGAGCGACCTTGAGCTTCCTCATACGGCCAACAGTGAAGGACCACGTCTCAGTTCCATAGGTCACCACTGGCAACACGCACCGGTTGTACAGTCTCGTTTTCAAGTTTTGAGGTATACCTGACGAGAAGATGTGCCGTAATTTCGCGAACGCTGCCCAGCCGAGTTGAATCCGTCGATTGACCTCTCGGTCGAAGTTGGACTTACCTAGTCCCACTATTTGTCCCAGGTAAACATACTCGTCAACAACTTCGAGCTTAGTACTCCCTACAACTACCGGCATAGGTGTGACTTGGACTTTTGTTTTGTTCATGTTCATCTTAAGACCTATCCGTTGGGAGACACTATTGGGGTCATTGAGCATAGTGCATACGTCCTCCAGCGATTCAGCCATAAGGACTTGTGGCGGCGCTGTCGTCGCGCCACAAGCGAAAATACATCGAAGCCTAAATCGCGCTATCAAAGTTCCGAAGCAAAAATAGTATATATAGAATAGCTCCGAACTACCACTCGAAGCGTTGGCCGCTCCCCGGGCATCTCCCCTTTTCTTTCCACCCGCTACAGACTATATCGTCGGCAAATCGAAGGTGAGTGATGTACTCGCCATTGATGTTAATGCCGTATCCTTTCCAGTCCAGTAGCTTGAAAACCTCTTCCAATGCAGCGGTGAAGAGTTTCGGGGATATAACATCATTCTGTCCACCTCTCTGCAGTTGGATAGGTTTTGTGCTTTGGTTTTGTACTCGGATAGCCATCTTAGCCCTACTGTACAAACACTTCAGCACTTCAATATACCGACAGTCAACTTGGCACCGCTGAAGGGACTGCAGCACCGCCCAAATTTCGACGGAATCAAAGGCTTTCTCACAGTCCACATACGCCAGACATAGTTGCAAATTGTACTCCTCGGACTTCTGTACAATTTACCGAAGGGTATGTAGTCTATGGTGCTATTTTCGGAAACCGACTTGTTCAGGAGGCTGGAAGTCGTCGAGTCTGCATGCGAGACGATTCGTAATGACTCGAAAGGTAGCGGGCGGCTCAGAAGAAATCGGTCTGCGGTTCTTCAAAGAGCGTTGTCGCCTTTCTTGAAGAACAAGAAAGGCGACAACGCCACCATGGAGGACGGAATTAAAACTGAAGGACTTCAGTGGTTTTCCACCGCTTAGAAGCTCCGCTGTAAATCCATCCTCGCCTGGAGCCTTACCGTTTTTAAGATGTTGGAGAGCCATTCTAATCTCGCTCAGACTGACGTCCGGAATATCATCGGAATAGTGTCTGATAAGACTTGCTCTTGGATCGTTACTTATATTTGCGTGTGGCTTCAACGATGACGTGTACAGCTGCCCATAGAACCTCTCAATCTCACTCAAAATCAGGTGTCGCGGAAACGATGCTGCAACATTCGGTCTTCAGCTTAGACATTTGGCTCTTTCTGGCAGACAGATCTCTGGAAAAGACTTTGGATCCCTTGTTCCGCTCAATCGCTTCTTAACGAGCTGTATTGAAGTTGCGTAAGTCCCGCCACATGCATTTGGGGATCTGTCTGTTCAGTTACCTTTATGCTGTCAAATCTGCTGAAGACTGCAGCTTTATTTTCTGTCTAACAGCCATGAGATTAAGAGTGTGATCAGCGAGTTTTTGTGTTCTTCCAGTTGTGCAAGTCCCGTCATAACGGGGCTTGCAAAACTTAGCTACGACCGCATGGACACTTTGCACAAGCTTGTCATTCATATCGCCACTTCATCTCATCCATCACTCCATGCAGTCGTCTAGGCACTGAAAACGATTTTGTAACTCAAGCTGAAAGTTTTCGGAGCTTTGGATTAGAGCACGAGGGGGACGAAGCATTGACTTCATTAAACGTAACCTCTCCGGCTTATCGTTTAGGTTCAGTGTGCTTCTAAACATTCGGATTGCTGCCAGTTTTCACCCTCGCGATCACTGAGACATAACTGAACAGTTTTCGTCTGGTCGTCATAATGAAGTCAATCTCATGTTTTTTTATAGGATAGGGTGACAAACGAGGCAGTCCACCTGATGGTAAGTGGTTGCTGTGACCCATAGACATCTACATCTGTCCTCAATAAAGAATCAAAATGCAGATGCGTTGTCACCCGTGAGGACTAAGATGGAATGCCTCTTTTCAGTAAAAGGGTCTCCGGTTCTCTACACTCACCATACGAAACACAGCAGTGTTAAGCTGCTATTTTACGCTGGTATTCTGTGAGGCGTGGTCCTTCTGGTCGAGCCGACCCATTCGTACTACAACTATACTATCCTGTGGGGCCGCTTCTGGAAGAAAAGTTCATCATAAAGAGTCCTCTTTCTCCATGAAGTCGGCCAGTTGCTTTATTTTGGTTTCGTTACCCTATTCCAAATTTCCTTACCTTCAGCTCACCGTTCTCTCTTGTGCCTAGTTTTGCGTTGAAGTCTGCCATTAACACCGTATAGTGGGTTTTGGAGGAATGCATAGCTCTAGATATATCCTCATACATTTCCTCCACCTCCTCATCGGGATGTGCCGAGGTAGGTGCGTAAATGGTCGCCATCGTATCCAGGAAATAGCGGAGCCGCCGGGGACTGGGGGCCGTCTCTTCGTAACTTTATTCATGGGGAGTATATTGCCATAGTTGCCACGCTTGGCGAGCGGGTTGGCAACCGCCGTTTTTTTTATTGTTGTTTTGCTGTTATCAGAAAGATGCTGCTACCCATCCTCTGTTTCAGTTTCGCTCTGTCGCCTCTTACGACACCCATGGGAAGATATGGGGTAGTGGGTATTCTTACCCGCTACTACACGGGTGAAAATTAGAGAGCAAGAGAAGCTATGGTAGGCCTGTGAATCTCACACTACAGGCAGTTTCCGAATGGGGCAATGCCTATGTTGTGATCATTCAAGGCCTCAAAACAGAAGCGTGTCTCTTCACTGCAAAAAGGAGCCAGCTCATCTTGGCTCCTTCTTTGCGAAATGTATCACTGGAATACACCGACCGCCTTCAGTTGTAGGGGGTTGAGATATCCTCAAATCGGAACTTCGGGCGGTTCATTGACTCCAAGGCCAAAGCAGCTGCAAGGAAGCTAGGAGTCCTTGCAAAGGTGCGACGATACTTCACGCCGTGACAGCTGCTTACTTTATATAAAGCGCAAGTCCGGTCGTGCATGGAGTATTGCTGCCATATATGGACAGGTGCTGCAAAATGCCACCTAGCAGCTTTGGACTCAATGGAAAGGCGTGCTAAAAGGCTTATTGGTGACCCGAATTTGATTAAATCCAATCTTACCAGCCTCGAACACAGGCGCAAAATAGCCAGCCTTTCGGCTTTCTACAGAATGCATTTCGGAGTGTGTGCAGGAATTACATAATTTAATTCCTTCCTCTCCCTTCCACCGTTGGACAACCAGACGTTCGGCCAGTCTCCACCCTTTCGTTATTGACTTACCACGCATTCGAACCAAACGGTTTGCTATATCATTCTTTATGCGTACAACAAAGGAGTGGAATAAGTTGCTAGCATCTGTCTTTCCATCCGATTACAATGTGGGTGTCTTCAAGGCAAGAGTGAATAGGCTTTTGCTAAGTCAGTGCGCTTCAACATCATACGCTACATTACCACTTACCATCTGGTGGGATTGTAGTTAAGCGCTGGCTTAGAATAATATAAAAAAAATATTCTGTGACTAACTGCAGAAAATTGTAAGATATGGTGACGTTATATCTCCGAAACTTCTCTGCGTGGTAGAATCCGTAACGATAATATCCGCAGTAGAACCAGATTAAACGACAGCCTAACGAAATATTAAGCTGAAATGGCATAGTCTGGCCATATTGCTCGAAAAACTGACAACCGATGGAGAAGAAAGGTTCTAGAGTGGCAGTACTGATAAGCCCTGCCCTCCACTAGATGAAGTGACCTGGTAAGAAATGCAGAACCGTGCTTTGTTGCATTCCTTGGGTGAGGTATATGGGCTGTAATAATGATGATAAAATAAATGAATACAAAATGTTTAAGACCGCTTTTTGTATTCTCTATATTTTTTTTTGGGTGCTATACTCCTTATCGCACTTTACATCCATTACCTTTGTACAGGGTGTCCAGTGGCAGATTTCAAAGTTTGAATGAACCTAGTTTCCGAACGCAACATGCGAGAAGGGCGCGGAGGGGGTTGTTCGAAGCGCAAGCACTGCGGATTATTTAGTAGCCATGGAGCAGTGGAGTGGAGAGCACCGCGCTTTTGCCGTCGAGGCGTACATTTCAAGTGGTTATTCGCTGTCTCAAGCACGCCGTCGGTTTAATACTCGTTACGGTATTCGTCGATTACGTGATGGACCATCGATCAACCTCATTCAGTCTTGGGTAGCAAGGTTCAGAGCTACAGGATCAGCATTAAATAGATCGGACCGGGACCAACACCAACGGTAGCTACGGAGGAAAATCTTGAACGTGTTATGGCTGTAATTGAAAGTCCTCGTTTATCACTTCGTGCACGTAACGTACGTAACGTAAACTTTACAGGTTATAATGCGAAAAAACTCAAGTTTCATCCGTGCAAAATTCAAATTGTTCAAGATTTACGATTCTGACTTTGCATTAAGAAAAGTTATGCGGAAATGATGTTATTGAAATTTCGTAATGCTGCTCGGATGAATAACATATTCTTTAGTGATGAAGCCATTTCCACATTGGAGGATATGTAAATAGGCAAAATTTTCTTTGTAGTTGTGTCAACTTGAAACACAATTTGACAGAGATTTTGACTGTCATGGCAATTTATATACATAGATTGCATAGAGAAGACAACCAGATTAGGAAGTTATTTTATTTTGCAACCAAAATATTTTCAATCGGAGGTAGATATAGGTTCCTATATGGTCCGCAATATCTACTTATTATCAGGTGCACTGTGTGTCACCTACAACTATTTGTAGGTAACAAAATACTCGGCTCATGTGTCAAAAGAACCCATGGCTTGCTGCAACTAAATGCTTAGCCGGTGCTGTCACATCAATGAAAGAAGATTTAAAAAAATCTGTATTATATTTAATAACATGGAATAATTTCTGTACAAAAAATTATATCCTAATATACATAAATATATATATTTGACATCATTTTGCTTCCTCAGTTTTCTCTTGATAAGCGATAACACCCTTTTCAATAAGGTCTGGAATTTCAACAGCAAGCCAAGGTCCTAGCTGTAAAATAAAATGTATAAATCACAAATCTGAATGAGACTGGCCATTTTATGCCTGTACTCAAGGCTAAGCTGTTTTAGTAGATACAAAATCAGGGTCACACATATTTTGTCATGTCTCTTTACTGATTGCAAATCTGCTAGCTGGTATTTAGCAGCACCAGCGTATACCTAGGAACAGACTTTCACAGCTAACTGGACCTGTGTTTACGAGGTATAGGTGACAAATTAGCACACAGTCCACCTGATGGTAAGTGGATGCTATGGCCCATAGACATCTACAATTATCCTCGATGAAGAATCAAAATGCACATGCATTGTCACCCCCGAGGACTAAGATGGAATGCCTTGTTTCTGGTAAAAACGGTCTTCGGTTACTACTATGTGTTTCGTATGGTGAGTGTAGAGCACTCACCATCTGGCATATATATTAAGCCGCTATTTTATGCTGATATTCTCTGAGAGCATGGTTCTATGCTGGTCGAGCAGGCCCATTCATGCTACAAGCATAATGTAGCTGCAGCGTAGCTCTACCACATATAAAATCTGCTTTGATCAGATTCTGTCCCAGAGCAAAGTAGTCCCATACTTTCCAAGTTTTTTACAAGTTTCCTTACAGCTTAAAGCAGCTGATTGCTTTTGTTTGAGCAAATTGTCCCGGTATAAATGCCAGCATATTATTTTTAGAAAGGTCTGTGTCCAGCAGTAGACTTAAAAATTAAAAAGTTGATGTAATGTGATGTGACAGAGCAACAATCAAACAAGATAATAAATGCATCAGAAAATTACCTAAGGCAAGCAAATCACATATGTATTGTCTATCTGGCTTTCCTGGCTAACCCATCTATTCTCCCATGGAATCCACACTTAGTTCCATGGGTTTTGAGACAGAATAGCTTCTTAACAGCAAGCAAAGTTTACAATGAATTCAGTAGTTTTCATACTTTGTATTTAAATTCACTCAATACAAACTATAAGACCTTCTCTGAAATTAGTAACCCTGTGCCCAGGGTTGGAATGTACGAGTATGTAGGCTATATTAATTTAACTTCATTGTTATTAAAAATCTTAAACTTTGAAATCATCTTAAATAATGGAATCACTTACCCCAAGGGCCATAGCATGAGCAATACCAAATTTTGGAACATTTCTCGCCCATAGGGGCTTAAAATGATCTGTCAGACAAATTTTGCCACCTCTATACATTTTTGCTGTCTTTCCATCAAGACCAGGAAGTGCTAACTCAGGTGCAGTGGTTGGGTATGTTACAGGAATCTGAAATCAAAAAGATTGTGAGGATTGAAAAGTCATAAACAAGGGGTGTTAACCATATTTGCTTTTGGTAAAATTTAAATTTATTAGTCTCTTTTTTTTAATATTTTTTGTTTCTTGTTGATACTTACATCAAATTCTAAATCGAACTCATACTTTAGCAGGTTATGGACATACCAGCACTTGCCAAACCATCTAGTCCCCGTCTTATCAGATTCCAACCTGAACCAATCATTGTCTGCTGCTTTATTGTTTTGTACATACTGAAAAATAAAGTAAAAGTACATTCTTAAAATTAAGTACAAATAAATAAGTAGGTTGTTCAATTCACATTATGAATCATTATATATATCAATAAAACAATCATTACATTAAAATTTTACCATAGCCACAGCCACTTTTTTATTTTTAATTATGTACTGATACACTACTCTTATTATACCCACACTATTCAAATAAAATACAATCTCTCATGCATCTCATGGACTGGGAAGTGGACGGGATATCAGTTATCAGCATGCTATCTCACAGGTAAGGCCAGTGTCTGTTCCTAAAACTCACATAGTAAATTAGATGAAAGCTGATAGATTTAGAAAGGCAATATGATGTTATTTATATTATTGTCGTCATCATATTACAGTTTCTTGATTTGAATAATTAAGGTGCTCTACAAATATTTCTCTTGGTTTATAAATCGTAAGTAAGCCTAACATCTTCTATTATTAATCTCTTCCATTCCTCGAAAGTCGAAAATGAGTCTCAGACCTAAGTAATTGGTTTTCAAAGTCAATCTGAATCAGAAAATATTATAAACTCCTACGTCTGCTATCAAAAAACGTTGAATACGTGGGTTACGAATCTCCACTAACATATGAGCGCTGCATCGCGTATATTGCGCACGCTGGATTAATTCGTGTTTACCCTTACTTTTTAGTTAATGTATATATTACACAGAAAACGCAACCTAAAAGATTTGGTCTTAACAGTATAATTACCTTAATTAAAGCCTGATATTCTTCCTTTAATCGATTGACCCATAACTCCTTATCTCTCGGACCTGCCTTAGTCTGTAACAACGGTATACTACTGAGAGTTTTTTTAGTGCTTTCGTCTACCATTTTTTCAAGGCATATAAATTATGAAATACTTCATTAACTTAAGTTAAAACTTATATTTTGCATGAATTTTGTGTAGTGCTAGATGCTAGTGTATACGTTTACAAAACAACTCTTGAAATAGACGAAATTTTAGAGTTGCCATTTGATTATATTTTTTAACCATGGACCTTAAACTGGTAACTTATTGTTTAGGTATAAATTTTCAGCCAGTAATAATTTATAATAAAGACGAAAAATAAAACAAATAAAGTATTTTGTTGTACACTTTGACAAGCCTTAAAAGAATAAACTGTTTAAATTATTTATCTAAATTAATATTAAAAAAGGGTACGAATGAGTAAAAATTTTCTGATTAGTCTGAATAATGACCACACCCTAAAGCTATGTTTAAATTTTGCTGAGCTTCGAATGGTGATGGTGAGCGACGAGAAAAATGGAGTCGGAGACCCCATTATTAAAAAGGAATTCCATCTATGATATATCCCTATGGATGACAATGCATCTGTGTTTTGATTTTTGAGGATATAAACATCTTTGGTTATAGCATCAACTATTTATAAAGTGAACCCGTGAAGTTTTTTGTAAGCAAACTCCTTAAAAAGAAGTAAAAATGATTGTATCGGGTAACATTCGTATTTTACGAATGTCAACCTGACATCCACGTATCGTGCTAAGCACAGACTAATATGATTCTGTGCTAAGTAACAGATCCACAGACTAATATGATGCTAAAACAGATCTACGAATCTGTACATAATTTATGGAAGATTTTTTGCTTATGGAATTCTATCATTTTTTAAGTGAAACGAGTCGAAAGCTTGATGGAGTGACTACCTAGTTAGCGATGAACCCCTAAGGGGAGGCTTATGTTTAGCTGTGGACTTATGATGATGTTAATGATGAGCCAAGAACTTTGATCTGTATTATATGTAGATACTTTGAACCATTGATCTGTATATGTATACTTGATGTATACAGATCAAAGGTTCAGAGTATTTTATTACTTTTAACAGTCTGTCTGTGTGTGTCTACGGATTTTTATTGCAAAAACTACTGGAAGACGTTTTGAGATTATAATCTTTAGCTAGGAGACATTCGATCTAAGTCCTCAGAGGTGACAATGCGTCTGCATTTTGATTCTTAATCAAGAATAGATGTAGATGTGCCAATATATGGTCCACAGAATCCACTTACTATCAGGTGGGCTAGGTCCTCGTTTGTCAGCTTTATTCTATAAAAATACTTCCTGATGACTCCGGGATGCTAATGAGAAATTCTTGCTAGTAGAACCTAATAACTTACTACAAATAATAGTTTGTAGGACCTTTTCTGGGTAGGTACCACCCTCTTACCTAAAACCTACCTCTTGGCGCTAAATAGCATATACTGCTATGCTTCGGTCTGAAGGGTATAGACAGCCAGTATAAGTTACAGGCCGTAAAACATTCCATGTTAGCCATCAGAGGTTACAAATCATCTGTATTCTGTAGTCCTCTTTGTTTGAAGTTATACACAGTTATATCACATGAGTAAAGAAACCGTACAGAAGCAAAGCCTCTAAGGAGCTGTCAAATTTTTTACCTATTTTGTTAGGGTTGGCACAGGAGGATAAAATTAAATAAACAAAACGTTTATCATTTTTTATTATATACTTAAGATACCATATTTTTTACAAACTACTTATTCTAAATATTTTATTTTTATAATTTTTGTTCTTTAACAATTAGTTGTTTAAATAATCTATTGGAATGAATTGGCATAACAAATATACAGTTTTAATATTTCATTACCAATATTTACAATGTTTCTTTCAAGATCAAAATATTCACGAAATTTTTGCTTTGCTAGAACTCGTACAATCACCGTCATTGTCAGCAAGTTGAGTGTTGGAAAAGCATTTCCAAATAAATATTTCATAGTTCTTTTTTTAGAAAACTTAATACAGGATATTTCGAAGTGATCCTTAAAGATTCTATATTGTAGCGTTTTTTTATAATCAAAAAGTTTTGAAAGGAGATCTTCTTGTCCGACAACTTTTAACCACTCTTTTTGTCTAAAATAATAACCTACGTATTTAATTTATAAACTTAATTATTCAATTATAAACCTTATAAAAAAACAACTATTCAATCACTTATAGGTAGGTAGGTAGATAATATTGAGGTATATGTTCTATCTATCTAACACATTAAAATAATAAATTATAGTCAAGTTACTACTTACATAGTGAAGTCTTTGGGACAGTTAAAAACGATATTTTTTTTGTTTTATTATTTTTCATACAAACAGGACAGTAAATAAACCATATTTACACTTTTTTATATTTCATTTGACACAAATAACTCTTTAAAAAACAAAATTTGACACTTATTATTTTATTTTCAAATAAGGCAAAAAGAGACAAATCTATTGAAAAATGTTGCGTGTAATTCATGCGAGGAAATAGAAATGTCAATTGGTCATTTTTGGTCTCTTTATACTATGCCAAATATGAGAGTAAGTACACTCGTATCTTCTGATTTACTAGAAAAATGACATCAGTATTATATGTGACGTTACTTTACAAGACATGACGTTTTTAATCTAGGTTGATTTCATTCGCAATGTTAGCAACAATCGACATCGATATACTATTTAGTTATTAATTTTTATAACTTTATTATAGTATTTAGTATTTTATTTTTATAACAATATAAACAAAATAGGACTAGACTTATTATTATTATTCGAACGATCAAATAAATTGTTTTCTAAGTCAAGTGATGATGATTATTATACTAAATAGCAAATATTCCTTTCGCAAACTTTCAAAACGAATAGTTAGCGAGGTATGAATACTAAGTCTTGACAAACACACTGGATCCTATTCTTATAATCTTATTTTTATATGCTGACTAACGATCAGCCCGGTTTTGCATGACTGTTTTCTAGTAGTGTCTGAAGTAAGTTTATTATTACTCTGAGGTGACGAGCCGCCAGTGCTCACGCACACATGTGCCTCAAGCTAGTAGTAGTGTAACTATCATAGCGCGGTTTTATGAAGCTTTGTCTCTGTACGATATGTACGGTTTCTTTACTCATGTGGTTACACGGTCTGTTTAATAAGACACCTTGAGATACTATCGTCAGGCCCGTATTAATAAACGTTACTCAACGACGAACTCAAGTGCGTAATCATTTGATACCCTCATTACGAAATCAGCATCTCAAGATCGTTGCTAATTAATAAACACATAAAAACAGTATCTCAAAACACTGTACTTAGGAATACTGTTCTGTGACTTGCACTCAAGTATACACACATGAGAGTCGAATTTCGTTTATTAATCAGTGTGGCACTCAGCTGATATCGTAAACCTAAACCGCATCTTGAGATATGTTTATTAATAAGATCATAACCTCAAGATTGCACTCAAGTGCGTGTACTTGAGCTGAGTAACGTTTATTATTACGGGCCTAACTACACCAGGTTTATCTGTCATCAAAATCTCCCAAAAACTTTGCAATGTGACGCTTAAATATGACACATCAATTTAATGTTATAGTGCGCAAAGATAACTCTGCGCGCGACTGATGGCGTGCTTAATATTGCCAGCTTAACTAATATTTTTCCTTCGTTTAATCTTATTACTGGAATTGTATAATTATATCAAATTACATAAATTACCTAATTGATTACCAAATCTCAATTAAAAAACTGTAATGTTCAGCCTAAACTTACAAAGACCTAATAATTTTTAAACCCCATATTTATTGTTTAAGATCCGCGTAATAAATATATTTCTTGATTCTAATCATAAGTTTGATGCCTCACTACACAAGTTTAACTACGCCACTACAATTTTTTACACAATTACAGGTACCTATTATATGTGTATAAAAGGACTAATACTAAGATTAATGACTACTGATATTTTGTCTATAATAAATTTTTCCAAAAGGTATTTTGAAACAACTGAAATAGCATTATAATATTTATTATAAAGAACGAAATAAAAAGTCCAAGGAAACCCTACCTATTATTATTTATAAATTTGTGTAACAATGGTCCTGCAGTGGATCAACGCCTTCCATTCGCATATCTTCATCAGAATCCATGCTAGAGTCTTCATCAGATGACTCGGATGTGTCACCTGTAACATTAATTACAAATTATCCATTTCCATATCCATCAGCCTATCTGATTGGAAATATTTATCTTCTATTTTTCTACATGTTGGCATACGTTGAACCATTCTTCTGTCGTTACTGTTCTAAACGCCGCCTCAGTAATAGCAGCTATTTCGCTAGGAGCTTGAGTGATATTTTTCTGCAATGCGTCTCTTTACTATTGCCCAAATTTTTCTATGGGATTTAAATCGCAGTGGTAAGGCAGCAAACGGAGAACCTCATGTCCATATTCATTTAGCATTTGATCTATTTCGTACTGTGGGTCTCCTTTGTATTTTTTAATTTTGTATGTTTTAATGTTGTTGTATATTGAATATGATTCCGCGACCGTTACTAAGTAAACACTGTAACTGTTTGTCTATGAGACTTACTCTAAAACAGTGTAAAATCATAGTGGCTACTGTCAAAACCGATATCTACTGGAAGCTAGTGTACAGCCCTCTCTATTGCCGCAATTTGTTTTCTAACCTTCTATAATTAGGGAACTGTGACAAAATTATTTTAAATAATTTCAACCGTGACCTACCTCAACAAGTGTACGTTCAGTTCGTCCATCGTTGTGTGCTACAAAGGTCAACGACCGTCGGCAGCCGAAGTAACCCGTAGTCACCCGAAGAGGCGACGAATCGACACGCACGTCGTCGGCGCAGTGACTCAAATCGCTACGCGTATTGCACGGACTACGAAACATCTTCGTACCGCCTACTCATTTATGACTCGTAGCACATCTTAGTTTCCTGCAGTTGCGTTGCTTGCCTTTGCGCGTTTTAGAAATAAAGTCACTTGAGCATAATATTACTACAGCTACATAATATAAAATGATTTGTTTGGCCTGTCATAAATTTACCTGACCTGAGGAACAGCTGAATTGCTCTGCATGCAAGGGTTGCTATCACTACAAATGTTACAACATATCCTCCGCTTATTACAAAGAAAATCTTCCAGCCTTAAAAGGAATTGGAAATGTCACTCTGTAATCGGATCACGCGACGCAAGGAGGACAACACACCGGTTCGTAGACAACTCTTCATTATCTATTGCGGCTTCGTCACATGACACGAACATGTCATGCGACGAGGTTCTGGTACCTGACGGGGATTAAAGGATAGCCAAGTAGAAAATAATTCAACTACGACCCCCACCCCTCTCGCTGCGGCAATAACATACGACCAGTTTGGCGCGCTGCTTGATTGTAAGTTATCCAAGATAAGTATTGATATAAGAGACGACATCACCCACCTTCGCGAATGTCTCGACGCCTTGAACTCCAAACTGGCGGACTATGATCGGCGAATTAAGTCACTTGAGTCCGTTGAAAAAGAAAATAATGTCCTTAAGGCCACCGTTGCCGATCTGCAGTCTCGTCTAAACAGCCAAGCTCAGATTGCCTTAGGAAATGAGTTGGAAATATCGGGTCTAGAAGAAACACCAAATGAAAACCCAACTCACTTGGTATTAACTGTCGCCGCTAAACTGGGCATTGAGCTTCAGGACATGGACTTGAATTATGCACACCGAGCTGGTCCCAAAACCAAAACATAAATACTAACATGAGTGGGAACCAAACATCATCGTTCCTTGGTGGTTGCTTTTACCCGTCGAGCTAAACGTGAGAATTCCTTAAACACGCGAAAGCTAGAAAAACTTAAAGAGTAAAGACATTTTGAATCATGGGCCTGAAAACTTGATCTACGTAAATGAGCGTCTTACTGGCGAAAATCGACGGTTATTTCGTACTGCGAGAGCTTTCACCGTCGAACATGGCTACAGGTTTTGCTGGCTGCGGAACGGATCCATATTTATCAGGAAAGGGATGTCAAGGAAGGTAGCCCCGCAATTGTATTAGGTCGGAAAATGATCTTAGCTGCCTGCTCTGTGCTCAAACCATACCAAATACGGCTACCACTCAGTAAACATTACCTGAACCTCAAGAGCCTAGTCATTAATATTTTGTCACTAATTTCAGTCCACATGGTCGCCATTTTTCTTATATACTTATAACTTTGAATTTAACTCATCACAATTGTAAGCGCAATCACACACACATTTTAACACAACTACACATCTTCTCCCCCATGGTACATTCCTTAAAATATTTCGAGGTTATCTACGCTCCTTCTTATGTTTACATGGCACTCTCTCCTTTAATGCCAAAATACCCCAATCAATTTTTCACGATCTTCCCATGGCTTCCCTAGAATTTTTAGATGCTATAGATAATTCATCTCAGATAAAGTGCCACAACATTACGGTCCCAGAGGATTGTAAAGACGTTCTGTCTAGATTTTCATTTAGGATTTTAAGCATGAACATAAGAAGCATGCGTAAAAACTTTGATAATTTCCTAGTTACCCTAAAAAGGTTGGATCTTGATTTCGACGCTATTGTTTTCAGCGAGTGCTGGCTTAATGAGTTTGCGACGGTCCCCCTATTGCAAGGATTTACATCATTTTACTCTAAAAAGTATATTAACAGGGCAGGAGGAGTCGCTATCTACATAAGAGACAGGTGGACAGCCAACTTTTCTGAACTGAACGTTGACGAGGGTAATTGTATTCTCGCAGAAGTTGCAAATCACTTCTCAGTAGTAGCCGCCACAGATCACCTAGTTACACCAACCCCGAAACATTTATTCGCCTCTTGACGCTAACTTAAAAACGATTAGTCCCTCTCTTGTCTTATTTTTGCTGGAGACATAAACTTAAATATTATTGGGCTCACAGCTGACAAAAACTTGCACACGGAGTACTTAGATGTATTAGCAGAGTACGGACTTTTTCCAGCTATAACCAAACCAACTCGGGTCAAAACCTGCATAGATCACATTTTTGTACCCGTAAAATCTAATGCGGAGTCCGTAGTCTATCTCAATGCTGCCACTGACCATGATATCACTATGGCAGGCATAATGTTACAGACACACAAATCAGAAAGACCAAAACCTATTCGATCAAGAGTAATAGTTGACATAGACTCAATAAAATCAGAGCTGGAGGGAACGGACTGGTCCCCAGTAATAAACTGCAGCTCTCTTGAAGAGTCTGTAACTCATTTTACTAAGATGGTATCAGAGGCAACATTGAGATATTCAAAAACTTGTGTAATAAGCCGCTCCAGAACTACCTTACACCCTGGATGACTCCTGGCTTAATTAGATGCTCTAAACACCGAGATAAGCTTCATAGAATTTCGCAAGGACCCAAACAACCCAACTAAAAACTTATATATACGCGCTATAGAAATTTTACATAGATCTAATTAGAAGACTAAAACGTGATTACAACAAAAAGAAATAATCAAAATAAATACGCTCCAAAAAACTCTGGGGTACTATTAACCGCATAACTGGCAAAGACACTAGCTCAAGTTCTCCTCTGGTTTCATCAACTCAAGACCTCCGTAAAGGAGTCTCTTGATGTTTGCAACTCCTACTTTGCCTCTGTAGGTAATAAGCTGGCAAACTCTATCATGCTGAAATTAAATGAGACTCAAGAGTCCCTTGCTGAAAAGTTCACATTCTGATCAACTCTGTTGGTTCATTTTTCATGTATCCTACAGACGAACTGGAAGTTTTGGGTCTCATCCGGTCTCTTGATTCAGGTAGTGCCCCAGGTGGACGGCATCACTAACAAACTTTTAAAATCAGTAGCCCACACAATCGCGGAGCCCTGGCTGCGATATTTAACTTAAGTATCTCGTCGGGAGTCTTCCCAAGCCAGTGGAAAATTGCGGCAGTTACCCCATATACAAAAATGGAGCTACGGATGATCCTTGTAATTACCGACCCATATCACTCCTGGTAGTTACTGAAGCTCCTGGAACGTGTTGTCCATAAGCGGCTGACTAACTATCTTGAAAAGAATAGCTACTTTCGGACCGTCAGTTTGGTTTTCGCCAGGAAAATCAACTGAGGATGCAGTAACTCTTCTCACAGATATGGTTGTAACTCATCTCGATCACGGTCGATCCTGTGTCGGTGTTTTTCTCGATCTGGCTAAAGCATTCGACACGGTATCTATCCCCATCCTCCTTAAGAAACTAAGTGCTTTTGGGATTCGTGGTCCAGCTCTAAACTGGTTTTCCAGCTATTTGTCGGATAGAAAGCAATGCGTCCAAATAGGCGATCAGAAAAGCGATCTTAGATCTGTAGACTTTGGTGTTCCTCAAGGTAGTATCTAGGCCGACTCTTCATTTCATACATTAATGACATTATGTCACTTCAACTTGAAAATAGTGAGGTTGTATGTTACGCTGACGACACAGCCATAATATTCTATGGTCAATCCTGGTACGACGCCTACTTTTCAGCCATCTCCGGTTGCATAAATTACAAAATGGTTAAATAACAACATCTTAACACTGAACACCTCAAAACGCAGTTAATTTGTTTTCATAAAACTGCAGCGTCTGAACCGCCACCCTCACTTTTGATAGCCTTAAAGTACACAATAACAACTGTGGTTTTCGCCCGTGAACTCTCCAAACTGTAACTGTGACCAGATAAATAGGGTTGGCTCCTTAAATATTTGGGCATTATAATAGATGAAAATCTTAACTTTAAAAGTCATATATCGGTAACATCAGCCAGGGTCCGTAAGCTGACACACAATGAGACTATTGAGAGATTCTACTGATGGCAGCATTATAAAGTCCGTCTACCTTGCGCTATGTCAGTCCGTACTTAGCTATTGTATAATGGCGGGTGGCATATCCTCTTCTACGTTGATAGTCCTAGAAAGGCCCAGAGGGCAGTTTTGAAGGTAGCTTGGCAAACCAAGGCCATCATACTTCAGATCTATTTAGAGAAGCTCAAGTTTTAAGTGTCCGTAGATTGTATCTCCTGAGGGCCTTTACATTTATGCACAGGAAGCTTCGAAACTGCCGACGTTTAATACATTAATAAATAAAAGAGTGTTTAAGATCCCACAACCTTAGTTAAAACATCTTTCGCTCGTCATTTCAGACTGTTCCACCCCGCATCTACAACAAATTAGTCAACTTATACGACTTAAAACGATCCCAACTTTATGAGGCTAAAATAAAATGAGAAGTCATTTATTGACTTGGGACTATGAGAAATCAGAAGAATTATTGGTGACCCTTAAATAGGTGTTAAAACGGTAGTGGACAGCACTGACGCACGCCCTGTCGTCCGATCCCAAGAATTTAATCGTAGGGCTACCTAACCACCAACTTATCCCCAATTGCAATCTCATCCTTTTACTTATATTTTTAGAGAATTATGTAACAGGCTTATAGCATACGCTCTCTCTCTCTCTCTCTCACTCTCACACACTCACACACACACACACACACACACACACACACACACTCACACACACACACATACATACACTTACACACACATTCATCAACTCACCACAAGTACACGTGCGCCCTTTTAATTAGAATCTGTTTTTATGTCTGTAATTTTCACAAATTTTAAGTAATTTTGCTTGCTGCGCATAATTGTTTTACGTAATTTCGACAACAGCCACTTTGATCTATTGTAAAATTTGTTTGACCCCACGAGACAGGCCATGCCTAGTGTGGGAGTCACAGAACTTATTGTATTTTGGCTAAGTGTTTTCTGGTAAATAAATAAATTTATTATTATTTATTATTATTATTAATTCGTATAATTGCGCTTTCGTCCAACAGTCTTCAAATGTAATACCATTTCTCGTAAGCCATCCTTGGAGCTCTGCTTTGTATTGCCAATTGTAGGCGCCTTGTTGATCTGTGTGCAGTGGTATGACGCATTATCCATCACTACAATGCACCCGTTGGAAGATTCGGCACAATTTTTTCTTTCATCCACCGCATGAAGTTAGCTGAATTCATATCGTCATGATAGTCACTGATTTGGAGTTAGACCTGAACAGCAGCAGTCCGTTTTCAACAAACCCAGTTTTACCTCCACCATGGGCTATTATCCATCTTGCACCGACGCTATCAGAAGCAAGAATACCAGGCTGTTCCTTCGATTGCCAACATTTTGAAGGTGGTATGAAGCATGTATATACGTTTCGTCAACATAAATTACCGGTCGATTTTCTTCCTGACGATTCTTGCGCAACCTCAGAATATATTTTGCCTCCAAGCTGCAATATCACTGCGTTCTACCAATACTTTCGTTTAGACTGGCACCTTTTGTATTTGTAGCCCATAGTCTTTAAAATACCTCAACGATGTTCTGCCATATTTAAAACCAATATCAGTTTTCAATTCCAACCAAAGTTTATTTATGGTAGGAATCTCCTTCACGACGTAAAATGATTGAATTAAATGCCTTATAGCGCACATATCGAAATCGTCTAAATCATAAATTTTTTCCTTCGGTTCCTAGTTTTTCCGGCGTCACAATTTTAGAAGATGAAGCTTCTGCTATATTACCCTCTTGACTTATTGGGTGACGGTGCGTTCAGAAACACCTAAAACAAAATAAAACAATGCATTATAAATACATGATATTAATGACACGAGGAAATTAAAAGGAACAAATAGAGAAAATTGGGAATTTTATTGTAATGGCATCCCTAAAATTACCTGTTAAATATGCAACGCGGCTCTAACTTTGAAAACGGTACTATAGGCCCGTTATTGTCTCGTTCTTCTTCACAAGCACGTTTGACCTTCAAAATAACATCCCTGCCAGCACTTTTAATCACTTTCGGCATAATGATAACGATTAATTACTGCAAAAAGAATAAAACAGGACACCTACCACTTGTTTAGACACTTGCCATAAACAGTAAGATGGCGGCACACGATTAGTTCCATTTTGGCTGCGCGCAGAGTTATCTTGCGCGCACTATAATATTATTTTGAACAAAATGCACATCAGATGAGGCTGTATGGGCATAGACCTCTGCCTTATTCTAATCTATTAATAACAAAGAAAATGACATTGCAACACATCTGTATAATTTCTAAAGTTTAAATGTATTTACAAGGAGGATATGAAGTATTTATTTATTTCATAATAAATATGATTAAAATCTTTACATAATTATCTATTTTTATAACTAAATGTTTGTCAGTTTAGATACTGTATGTCATACAATAGAGACGTAAACAATTTTTATTAAATCAAAATTCTAAGCATTATTTGTCATCCGACTTCTTAATATTATAAAGGCAAGTAAAATGTTCATGGTTCATAAAAATTACCAACCAATGAAAGAAGTATTGAATGAAATAAATTTTACAGATTTTTATAGTTTCAATGAATGTATAGTATTTGTGTACATAATATAAGATTTTTGTTCTGTATCCATAGAATTTTGTCATTTGCTTATCTGTACCGCTACTATATTTTTCTAAAATTCAAATGGGATATCATTAATACATTATTTATTATTATAAACATCCAAAGATAAATATTATTTGTGTTTCAGATAGCCAAAATGGGCTCCGAGCAGTCTATGCCACCAAAGAAACAGCCACAGAGAGCCCCTCCAGTTCGTCGCGGTCACACTATTGCTGGATCTAACTTACCAGGTATGTAATACCTAACATGATTGAGACAATCACCCTATGTATCCTTTTTTTATAAAATTGAAGTGACAAACAAACTTACAGTCCACCTGATGGCAAATGAAGCCAAAATGCAAACAACAAGGAAGGCTACAGATGTGTTTCCACTTCTGACAACTGTGATGGAATGCGTCAAACTTGTAATTATATTCACTTTCTATATATATATCCTTGGGACCAAAATACAGTAGCGAAGGCACTGTTATATGGCGACAGAAATAAGAAAGTGGGTGGTTCCTGCCCAGACAGACTCTTATGCAGAAGAGGAGTCCTACCATCTAGTATTCTGATATAAGCTTATTTAAAGTTATAAAAATCTACAGCTTAGGAGAAAAAGTTGTGTAAAATCGCAGTTAAAAGAATTGACCTTCAGTCAGGGTAGTAGTGGGAATATATCTTTTCTTCATATACTAACCTTATCTAAAACATGTACAAGGCAATGGATAACTCCGAATTTGTGTAATGAGGTGGCGGACATATATGACAAAAGCATAACTAAGTCGCAGCTCAAAATCATCTTGAGGAAACATTATCTGTCGTTATTGTGTCCATAGTGGTGAATTGTTTCTTGTATTTAAGATTAGCAGAGATTTAACTATTTATAAGTACTATGTAGATGCGATAGACGGAAATGAAACAGGAGATGGGTAGCAAAATCTTCCTGATGACATGCAAAATATTAAAAAAAAACTGCAGTTGCTAACCTGTTCTGTGTGTGACCTGTTGCGTGATAACATTGGCAAATATCCTTTAAGGCAATCTATGGGGGATATATATATAGATATCCCTTTACGGTAAATGTTGATCTGACGCGACTTCACGCGAGCACTTTGTTGATCCGAAAATGCATGTTGATCTGGCGCCTTTTGTTGATCTAATATGCATCTCTGGTTACGTTCGCATAAGTTGATCCGATATACAAATCCACCTTGCGATAGTTACGGAAAATGTTGATCCGATTTAAACGAGCCAATCAGAGCACAGCAAACGATCGGATTGGCTGAAAGCAGCCGCGACGTTGCCGTTTCGTATCTTTGGCGGTACAAGCTACAGATTAAACGGATAACTCAACAACTCGACAACGCCACGACTTGTAGCGGAAGTGGTGGCAGCGATGACATTGTCTAACAGCCTGACCACGGGACATTCGCCATAGCGAATATTCGCGCGGTGCGAACGACGAGGCGTCTAGCGACTAAAATAAATGTATAGAAATGTACGGATGAAGCCACGCGCAGAGGCGAGTGGCAAAGCGACCAGCGAAATTTACCGAGCGAACCGCGTGGGCGACTGCCGACGCGGCGTGCGACTGAAACAAAGGCATGAATCAGTACGGCGCAAGCCACAAAGTCGAGCGGCAGACACAGGGAATAGTATAGGAAACAAAATAGTTTAGTAGTTTTCGCCGCGAAAAAATGAATACTGAAACTTTTATTGCCGAGATACTTGCTAAGCCAGCTATTTGGAAGTCTGGCCACCTACACCATAAATTCAAACACGTAGTGAAAAGATTGTGTAAAGAAATAAATTGACATTTTTCTCCAATTCTGGTTGAATATTAACAAGAATATAATCGAAGGTTTCGACACTCATTCTGGTATACTCGAAAAAAATTTCTGGATACATTCTGCACTTCTCGTACTTCTTGTGGAATTCTCCATCTATCACCCGATTCCTATTCAAATCATGTACTCCACAATCTCTTCCAAATATTATGTCTTGAACCAAAAAACGATTACTTTCTAAGCAATATCGACATAACTTTGATAAAGACATTTTACCTCGGCTCATCTGGTCGCGGCGGCGAAAGTGACTGCCCGTGGCCCTCAAACCGCGCCGCGCGAATTGTCGCCCCGCCCGCCGCTTCGCCGTTCGTGCCGCCGATCCCCGTGGCCAGGCCGTAAAGTGGTCGAGGCGGAGAAAACGGAGGCGGAGAACGGAGACAATGGTGGAGGCGGAGAACGGAGACAGTGGTGGAGGCGGAGAACGGAGACAGTGGTGGAGGCGGAGGTCGAGTCGGCGTAGTTTGTGGTGAAGGCATAGGCAGCGAAGGTGGTAGCGTAGGCGGAGGCGGAGGGAGCGGAATTAGTGGTGAAGTCGGAGATAACGGAGGCGGGGAGAGCGGGGTCTTAGGTGGATCAACCTGAATTTGTGGTGGAGGCGGAGAGAGTGGGGGCGGCGGGCGGTGGTGGTGGCGGAGGGAGTGGAGTTTATGGTGGAGGCGGAGGTAGCGGAGGTGAAGAGCGAAGGCTTAGAGCGGGGGCGGTGGTGGAGGTGGAGGCGGAGGCAGCGCAGGTGTTGTTGGATGCACTGGAGTGCAGTGCAGTGAGGACCGCGTGAGAACAAGTGGGGCTCACGTTAAGGACAGGTGGTTACAGTGGGGGATAATGTGGCTAGTAAGTGAGTATCGAGACTGACCATAAAGATGTTACTACGAGGTTATTCATTTTACCCAATATCCGCTTGGCTACTTATTGGTACTAGAGACAAACTGAACAGAACTTTTGTTTAGTGACTTTTCTAACTCAAATTTTTTATGCATTTAAAAAAATTTATAGAACAATAGTTGTTCAATTTAATTTAATTAGTCAAAACGAATAACCTTTTACCTATATCCAATACCACTTGTTATCAATACGTAAGTATTTTACTTATTATGAATTAAACACAGGTTAATTAATTTAGGTGCCGTTTTATTTAAGCGAGTATTAACCAATACAAAGTAATAGTGGATAGGAAAAACAATACCACTCAGATTACTAAAATAAATCAAGGTCCCACAAATCTTCTACTTCTTATTTATTTTAGTTTATAAAACGGACTTTTGGAGTCAAAATTAGGGTGAAGCGAATTTTTTTTCACCTTATGATAATCTAATAGTGCGCAAAAGGTGCCTTTGGGAATTATGTGCCTCCGCCAGGTATTTGAAATTTTATAAAAAGATGATTTTCGACCCAGGATTGACGCTATGTAACATTTTGTTTTATTTTTTAATTAAAAATATAGTTGATTTTCACTAAAAGTCAATAAAAAACGTTTTTTAAGTAAGTTTTTTCGTAAACTTACTTCAAATCAAGGTCATGATGGCGAGCACGGGAAGTAATTTTGGCGCACGCGTGGTAGGTAATTTGTCGCGCACTTGTTGTCTCACTGCCAGTATTCTATTGCTTTTCAATGTGAAAGGTCGCGCTTTTATCTATTTCACAATATTTCTTAGTTGTTTGAAGCATGGAGTGATATCCAAGATATTAAAGAGAACACTTTACCTACGTATGAAGATGTGATGAAGTACTACAAGTGGACCAGACATCAACTAAAATTGCAACTGGAAACAGCGAATTTTCACAAATAGCAGATATTGCGGCACCTAGAGTTGAAAATATCTGGCTAACTGCGTCTATTCCAACCGTGACTAGAACACGAGTTATACAAATTTTAAAAGCCTACCACTTAAAATGTAAAAATTTACTAAGTCTATTAAGAAGCTCTCTTCAGAAAAATTGGATAATTTTCGATAAAGTAGTAAGCGGCTGTTTGATATTTCAGCATGCAAATGCAAGGAACTCACGAATTGCAACTGCCCGACCGATAAAAAGGTTCCCAAACGAGAACATTCATTTTTGATTGATCAGCGAACTTTTCGTAAAATGATAATAGGCGGAGTCGACGTTACTACTACGAAGAAGCTACAAGTTACCCTATAGAGGAAACTAAATCCACAAAATCGATCGGGTACATCCTCAAAAGTTAGTTCTACTTTAATTGATTCAGAAATAGACGTTTCTATGTTTCTATCTTCATGGGTTATGTAGAACCTAGCACTGGTTCGACGAAAGCAGTAAAATCTGCAATTACAGGGTTCTTGACAGAAGAATGCATTTCCCTAGAACATCTTGTGGCAATAGGTTGTGATGGGACTAAGTCACTAGTCCTCACAATTAAATAATTACAAAACAAAAACACTGTTTCACTTATATCAAAACAATAACCACAAACAAAATGAAAAAAATATTAATTTAAAAAAACTTTAAAAAAACATTGCAACCTTGTTGCAACCTGACTTATAGTACAGAATAAATAATTAGGTACTTTTATGTCACAACTCACTACTTAAATAACATTTCAGCATTGATTTATGTATTACACTAGATTAGTAATTACCGCGCCAAAGCGTTGCCACTGCACATATGGCCACAGCCATATGCCCAGCTAACGTCGGTTCAGTGTTCAATGTGACGCTGACCGAGTTGAGCCGAACGATCCGCGGCAAAAAATGGGTAAATGCGTAGTGAAATAATGCGATTCAAAGTCACAAAAACATAATCAAGCGGAATCACTTTCCACGCGTAAGTTTTAGTTTATGTTTTCAAATTAACGTAAAAAAACACAAAAAAAATGAAATAAAATATCGAATATTGCAATTTAGGTTCAATGTTGCCAGTTTTCTGCCTTTGCAATTTTCCCACATTACACTACTACACTACTACGACTATATAATTTATGGAATAAGTTAACTTGTTACCTCGGATTTAAAATATTTTGGAAATTATAATAAAAAACTATGTTTCAACCTTTATACAAAAAAAATAATTATTCTTATTTTAGAATATTCATGAATGATCTATTAATTATATTTTATTACCTATTTTATATTAATAATTTTGCAGGGTACCTAAAGATGCAGCCCACCGTAAGAAGTGGGTGTAAATAATACGATTGCTGAGAAAGGAGACTCACTGGGTGCCTTCGAAATCTACTCTCATTTGTTTTAAGCACTTCCGGGATCAAGACAAAATAGGACCAAAAAGCGATTGCGACCGTGTTTACACACTACAGATAACTACTACTTACTACAGATTAACACCTTATAGTATTGTTGCGCGCCACTATTAATGTTTTGTACATGGCAACACTAGCCACTAGCGCCCTCTGGTATCGAGTAGCAGAACTAGGAGAGTCAAGATCCTTCTAGAAATTTCGGGACCGATATGTACTCGAATATTCTAGATGTTTCTACAGTAGAAGGCTCTGGAAAGTATCTGAGGCGCTATATAAGGCCGGTATAGACCACGACCGAGTCAGTATTGAATTGGCGATACCAGCGAAGACTTCGAAGCGATACAACTGCGAACTTAAGCGATCTATAGTAAAATTGTGTTTTGTTATTAGTGAGGTTTAAAGTTGTAATTAGTGTTGTGTAATTAAAGTGTCAATTTTGGTAATTCACTCGGCAGTTTTTAATTGTCTAGAACCCGAAGCTCGTAACAATTGGTGTCAGAAGTAGGATTAAATCATGCCGATTTTACCAAAGGTCGTCCTTTGACGGAGGGTATCCGTACCGAAGTCAACGCCAGCAGGAGACGGACCAGAGACGATTCGGTGGTGCAACGCCGCAGACGTCGGAGGGTCAGCTGCTGACCACGGAGGCCAGCCCGTCAGCAGCTCCTGCTGACGGGCTCCTGCTGCAGCATCATCATCAGAGCACCTGACTTAGGTGCTCTGATGATGATGCTGCAGAACACGCCTGCCGACAGGAGGAACAAGCCCGTCGGTTGGAAGAGCAGCTGCAGCGGAGACAGGAGGAACAGGCCCGTCGGTTGAAAGAGCAGCTGCAGCGGGGACAGGAGGAACAGGCCCGTCGGTTGGAAGAGCAGCTGCAGTGGGGGCAGGAGGAACAGGCCCGTCGTTTGGAAGAGCAGCTCAAACGCGATAAGGAGGAGCAGATGCTTCTCATGAAGGACCTTCACGCTACCTTCGGGAAAGAGATAAGGAGGTGAAGGATAGGTTGCTGAACATGACAACCGCCTGTCGGAAGCTGAAACCCGAATCAACCAAGTGAACAATCGGGTTGACAACGTGATGGCTGATGTGAAGAAAACGCTGGACGACCTAAAAATTGGGGATGAAATTACAGCTCCCGTGGTAGCTACAACACCTTCGCTACGTGGATTCAAAGTGCCGCCGTTCGACGGGACTTCTTCCTGGTCGGCCTACAAAATCCAGTTCGAGGCTTTCATGAAGGCGAACGGCTGGAATAAAAGTCAGGCCATGACTGTTTCACCCCAGGCCTGCGCAACCAGGCCTTAACTGTTCTGGAAGCTCTCGGTAAGGAAGTGACTTACGAGCAGCTTCGTGAGGCATTAGAGGCGAGATATGGCGACGCTCACCTGGAACACGTCTTTCGTGCGCAACTCAAAGATCGCGTGCAACGCAGCAACGAAAACCTGCAGCAGTGGGCCCTTGAGATGGAGAAGCTGGTTCGAAAAGCATACCAATCTGTACCTGCGCTCATTGTAGGGAACCTGGTGCAGACTTTCATCGATGGCATCCGCGACTTTGAGGTCAGAGCTGCTGTGAGGCTCGGGCACCACGAGACGCTTAAGGATGCTTTGGCCCATGCACTGGAGGTGGAAGCCGTGTGGCAGGATCATCGTGCCCATCGCGCCAGGGAGGTTGCAGCAGCTACAGTTCGCGACCGCAATAAAGGATACAGCCCTAGGTGCTACGGCTGTGGGGAAAGGGGCCATCTTCGATCCAGCTGCCCTAAGCGAACTGTAGAAAGGGAAGGTGAACTATCTCGAAAGGGCAGTGCGGCTAACAGCACCGCCCAGTAGAGCGGGAAATCTCATGGCAACGCAGATGCATTGTCAAGAAGACCTTGTCCTGAAGATTGCAAGCATTGTACTTGGCAAGAGGGTAAGGAAGTGGTGTCTGTGAGGATGCTCAGGACAGACCAGCTCAGCAATGAGTGGAAGGACCGCGTACAACATGCACAGCAGGAAGATCCGGACATCAAGCCGATTCTGGAATGGCTGAAGGCCAGTGCTCCTAAGCCCAAGTGGAGTGACGTCTTAGCGATGAGTTCGACCACGAAAAGCTATTGGGCCCAATGGGACAGCTTGCTGATTCAGGATGGAGTCCTGTGCCGAAAATGGGAAAATGTTCAGGGAGACAGTTGTCATTTGCAAATGGTTGTCTCCAAAGCTAAAGTACCGGATGTTCTACAGCTGTACCATAATGGTTGTTCAGGAGGCCATCTGGGAGTTAAACGAACTCTACTGAAGATCCGAGAACGGTTTTACTGGGTCCACTGTCGTGACGATGTCGAGGACTGGTGTCGCAAATGTACAAGTTGTGCGGCTGTAAAGGGACCTCAAATTCGTAGTAGAGGTGCATTGAAATTGTACAATGTTGGTGCACCATGGGAGAGGATAGCCCTTGACATTGCGGGGCCGTTTCCGGAAAGTGAAAGTGGTAACAAATATTTTATGGTTGTGATGGATTACTTCACTAAGTGGCCAGAAGTCTTCGCCATTCCAAATCAAGAAGCTTCAACAGTTGCAGATAAACTAGTTCATGAAGTGTTCTGTCGTTTTGGAGTACCTTTAGAGATTCACAGCGATCAAGGAAGAAATTTTGAGTCTCAAATATTCCAGGAAACTTGCCGAGTTATGGGTACTCATAAAACAAGAACAACTTACCACCCACAATCTGATGGAATGGTAGAACGATTTAATCAGACGTTGGAGAGGTACCTAGCAAAGTTGTGGAAAACGGCAACGAGACTGGGACAGGCACATACAACCGTTTTTGTTGTCATATCGAAGCGCTGTTCACGAAAGTACATCAGTGACACCAGCTTTCGCAAACTTTGGGAGAGAATTACGGCTGCCTGCAGACCTGATCACCGGAATACCACCTGATGCCCCACGCAGTATCACCGATTATGCAAATGACTTGCGGAACAAAATGAATGACATTTATGAGCACGTCAGACAATCGGGCCAACAAACGTCTGAAAAGATGAAAACACGGTATGACCACAAAATGAACAACAAAGGGTTTGACGAAGGTTCAATAGTGTGGTTACATAATCCAGTTCGCAGCAAAGGGAAATCTCCTAAGCTTCAAGCTAAATGGGACGGACCGTACCGGATTGTGACAAGGATCAATGACGTAACCTACCGGATACAGAAAGGTGCAAGAGGTACTCCTAAGATCGTCCATGTGGATCGACTGGCGCGTTATTTCTACAGTTGTTTCTACAGTAGAAGGCTCTGGAAAGTATCTGAGGCGCTATATAAGGCCGGTATAGACCACGACCGAGTCAGTATTGAATTGGCGATACCAGCGAAGACTTCGAAGCGATACAATTGCGAACTTAAGCGATCTGTAGTAAAATTGTGTTTTGTTATTAGTATGGTTTAAAGTTGTAATTAGTGTTGTGTAATTAAAGTGTCAATTTTGGTAATTCACTCGGCAGTTTTAATTGTCTCGAACCCCAAGCTCGTAACAGTTAAAATGGACTTCCGCAAAGTCAAGCCTGAATCAATTAACTATCTTTAGTATTGTTGGAAAAAAACTTTTAAAGTTGTTAAATAGTATGGAAATTCTATTAACAAAAGTTTTTGTAGCTAATATCATGAGACCAAATTTAGGATACAAAGACTTACTGATGCTTTCACAATTCATGATCTTCTTGAATAAGAACCCAAATTTTTTACTTGATTTTTTTTTTGATTTATTAGTACAATAAAAATACTTGTAAAAAATCTTTTATTTCATTAGTTATGTTTACTTATTCATCGGATAAGATAAGATACATATTTAAAATGAAAACAAATAACTGCAGCTTAAAAATCCTTTTTATTGCTAATATTGGTAAAATTTCATATAGTAGGCAATACCAACCCGCCATTGAATGTTTGTGTGTCTATCTTTATCTAATCTTAGCGACGATATTGTTTTCGCGACTTGTGTAAGTGAGACAGATATATGTTTACTTTAAAATGTTTAGTGGTTTCAAAGCTACGTCGTCCCGTTTAGATAGTGGTTACACTTTTTCGACGCGCGGTAATGTGGTTTGCTCCTCTAGTCTTGTATAACTCAATGCATTTCAGCATTTGATTTATGAACGTCTTTCTTACCTTATTACTGTAACGAAGTAGTCTACTGGGTTCTCGATCACACGCAGAACGCGACGTTGCCGCTTTGTGTTCGAGTACCTATTCGTCAATTTTGGTTCCGGATCCACTTAGTCTAAGTAAATGTCGCATATAAGTTAAATATACTCTGGATCTAAGAAATCATATTCAGTATGATTTTTTCGACAAACGATCAATAAATGTTTGTCAAATCGCTGACGAGTATGTTGAAAATCTGTAAGTGCAGATTCACCAACATCATACACGCATTATATGGATCAAAGTATATCAGTTAGCGACGCAGAGCTGAGTATACACGTAAAATAGGCGGATCAACACCAGACCTCGCCCGCGTACAATTTCTGATTTCTATGAGATTATGAAATTTTCCCGCGGGAGACCTATCGTCAAAAGTACTACTGCTCGCGCTAGTAAAATCCGCGACTTTGTAACCATGGAGGCCGCAATTTACATAATTATTATTATAATTTTTTTTACATTCGAAACAATTTTTGGGGGAAAAAAGAGTTGACGGTTCAATTTTTTCAAAACTTCCCTGTAAACAACATTTCTAGTTTTAAGTATATAGGTACCTATACAAAAAATACCACTATTTCACACCCTTAGGAGTAGATTTTCGCAAAATCTTTTCTTAGCTGATACTCACGCTCTAAAAAGAACCTACCTTCTCAAGTTAACAATGACAATAAGTAAAACTTTCCCATGCAAACTTTCATTTCTATTTTACCACCCAGGGGTTTCAAATAACCATTAAATTTTATTATTTAAAGTTAGTAATATAAATGATTTTCATATGTCTAACTTCAAAACATAGGACTTTCATATAACCTTTCAAACCCTATTTCACCCCTTTCTCAAATCATTCTCTTAGCTGACACCTGTCCTAGAAGGAACCTACCTTCCAACTTTCAAGTTTGTAGGTTTTTAGTTCCTGAGATCTCGTGATGAATCAGTCAGTGATGACCTTTCGCTTTTATACTATAGATTTGGCTCCAAAAGTCGTTTTACAAACTTAAATAAATAACAAGTAGAAGATTTGTGGGACCTTGATTTAATTTAGTAATGTAAGTGGTATTGCTTTTCCTATCCACTATTACTTTGTATTGGTACTCTACATACTGCTTGCTTATATTTAATACTTGCTTAAATAAAACGGCAACTAAATTAATTAACCTGTTCATAATAAGTAAAATACTTACATATTGATAACAAGTGGCTGGATATAGGTAAAAGGTTATTCGTTTGGACTAATTGGTAAGTTAAATTGAACAACTATTGTTCTATAATTTTTCTAAAATGCATAAAATTTTGAGTTACAAAGTCACATAACAAAAGTTCTGTTCAGTTTATCCTAGTACCAATCACCTCCACCACCTCTGCCTCTAAGCCTCCGCCTTACCTGCTACCTCCGCCTCCACCATAAACCCGCTCCCTCCGCCACCGTCACCGCCCGCCGCCCCCACCTCCGCTCCACCACAAATTCAGGTTGATCCACCTACGACCCTGCTCTCCGCTTCCGCCATTCCGACTTCACCACAAATTCCGCCCCTCCGCCTCCGCCTACGCTACCACTTTCGCTGCCTATGCCTTCACCACAAACTACGCCGACTCCACTCGTCTCCACCACTGTCTCCGTTCTCCGCCTCCACCACTGTCTCCGTTCTCCGCCCTGTTTTCCGCCTCGACCACCTTAGACAATGTCGTCGCTGCCACCACTTCCGCTACAAGTCGGCGTTGTCGAGTTGTTGAGTTATCCGTTTAATCTGTGTACCGCCAAAGATACGAAACGGCAACGTCGCGCTGCTTTCAGCCAATCCAATCGTTTGCTGTGCTCTGATTGGCTCATTTAAATCGGATCAACATTTTCCGTAACTATCGCAAGGTGGATTTGTATATCGGATCAACTTCGGCGAACGCTAGTAAGCAGTCCTGTGAGTGTAGATGTTCATCCGGTCGGAGCCACATTAGTTACTAGAGATGCATATGGATCAAAAAGGCGCCGGATCAACATGCATTTTGATCAACATCTTAACAACAACATTTCAACATTTTCAACAGTTTCAACATTTACCGTAAAGGATATATATTATACGTATATATATATATACGTAAAGAAGGGTGCAGATGTGTTATGCAATGTTTGAAGGCAGAAATAGGAAAGTAATATATATTCGAATATTCTAGTTGTTTCTACAGTAGAAGGCTCTGGAAAGTATCTGAGGCGCTATATAAGGCCGGTATAGACCACGACCGAGTCAGTATTGAATTGGCGATACCAGCCAAGACTTCGAAGCGATACAATTGCGAACTTAAGCGATCTGTAGTAAAATTGTGTTTTGTTATTAGTGTGGTTTAAAGTTGTAATTAGTGTTGTGTAATTAAAGTGTCAATTTTGGTAATTCACTCGGCAGTTTTTAATTGTCTCGAACCCCAAGCTCGTAACAGTATTATCTTAAAAATGGACTTCCGCAAAGTCAAGCCTGAATCAATTAACTATCTTTAGTATTGTTGGAAAAAAAAAACTTTTTAAAGTTGTTAAATAGTATGGAAATTCTATTAACAAAAAAATCAACGAAATTTATTACTTAATAACCACAGTTTTTGTAGCTAATATCATGAGACCAAATTTAGGATACAAAGACTTACCGATGCTTTCACAATTCATGATCTTCTTGATTAAGAACCCAAATTTTTTTTACTTGTTTTTTTTTTGATTTATTAGTACAATAAAAAATACAAAAAATCTTTTATTTCATTAGTTATGCTTACTTCTATTCATCGGATAAGATAAGATACATATTTAAAATAAAAACAAATAACTGCAGCTTAAAAAAAATCCTTTTTATTGCTAATTTTGGGTAAAATTTCATATAGTAGGCAATACCAACCCGCCATTGAATGTTTGTGTGTCTATCTTTATCTAATCTTAGCGACGATATTGTTTTCGCGACTTGTGTAAGTGAGACATATATGTTTACTTTAAAAATTTTAGTGGTTTCAAAGCTACGTCGTCGCGTTTAGATAGTGGTTACACTTTTTTCGACGCGCGGTAATGTGGTTTGCTCCTCTAGTCTTGTATAACTCAATGCATTTCAGCATTTGATTTATGAACGTCTTTCTTACCTTATTACTGTAACGAAGTAGTCTACTGGGTTCTCGATCACACGCAGAACGCGACGTTGCCGCTTTGTGTTCGAGTACCTATTCGTCAATTTTGGTTCCGGATCCACTTAGTCTAAGTAAATGTCGCATATAAGTTAAATATACTCTGGATCTAAGAAATCATATTCAGTATGATTTTTTCGACAAACGATCAATAAATGTTTGTCAAATCGCTGACGAGTATGTTGAAAATCTGTAAGTGCAGATTCACCAACATCATACGCGCATTAAGGATGGATCAAAGTATATCAGTTAGCGCGACGCAGAGCTGAGTATACACGTAAAATAGGCGGATCAACAATTGTGACCTCGCCCGCGTACAATTTCTGATTTCCTATGAGATTATGAAATTTTCCCGCTGGAGACCTATCGTCAAAAGTACTACCGCTCGCGCTAGTAAAATCCGCGACTTTGTAACCATGGAGGCCGCAATTTACATAATTATTATTATAATTTTTTTTACATTCGAAACAATTTTTGGGGGAAAAAAGAGTTGACGGTTCAATTTTTTCAAAACTTCCCTGTAAACAACATTTCTAGTTTTAAGTATATAGGTACCTATACAAAAAATACCACTATTTCACACCCTTAGGAGTAGATTTTCGCAAAATCTTTTCTTAGCTGATACTCACGCTCTAAAAAGAACCTACCTTCTCAAGTTAACAATGACAATAAGTAAAACTTTCCCATGCAAACTTTCATTCCCTATTTTACCACCCATAAGAGGGGGGGTTTCAAAATAACTTACACAGATTTTTATTTGTATTTAGTATTTTAAATGCACAATATATCGGAGGTTTTTCATATAGGTCTTTTACACAGACTCATACCGAAGCAACGATCCGACGACCAGTGGGAATAACTCGCCCGGTGCCAGCTTTTGTTCCGACTCTGAGTTACCATACATATCATATACAGTGGATCGACCGATTGGAGGTATTTTTACTTATTCATTCTATTTTATTTAATATATTTTTTATTTTTAATCAATTATATTTCACGTTTAAAAAATATGTAATCAAAAAAGCTGCCTTTATCACTAGACTACATTTTATTCTCCAATGTTTAGGTGTCACTTATTTTGTTTGCCTGGATTCTAGAACAACGTAAATCTGTCATGCTAATCTTTATGCACAAGTCAATTAAAAAGAAATTCCCATTTTCTTAGATTCACCAAAAGCAACAAAGAACCAAAGAACCACTGACAACAAGAAGTCACTTCTCCAGAGGAGACAAATGAGTTTACAAGCTAGGAAGAATAAACGGGCTCACGATATTGTAGTTGTTAAACCAGCATCTGATACCCAATTAGATGAAGACATACAACGACTTCAGGTGAGATCAGATTTACAGGGTCTAAATGAAGACATTGTGATTAAACCCTAATATTTTTACAGTATTATATTTCTTTATCGGCCATACATGCCTTACCTTAATTGCCACACTTGAGACAGATTGGTAATGAGTAAAAGATATCTTATCAGCCATCTTACCTTAATCACCATGCTTACGACATATTGGTGATGGCAAAAAATTTCTCACACATAAATTGTATTATCTTTTCAATAAGTGTTCAGCCTCAATAAGTGTTCTGCTGAGCCAAATAGTCACAACTTCTTGATAAAACTATGTCATGTCACACTCATGGCATTTGCGTTAAGATATAAATATCTGGCCAGATGACAAGGATTGGGCTATTTTTGAAATCTGTCGAATGTCATTAGGGTTCATTATTGGTATTCTCGTTAGTGAACTAAAAATAATCACGGGATGAAATTGTGTGAATTTTTTAACGCCATAATCACATGACATGAATTAATCGGTACAGATCGGTTCTTACGTGGTAGAGCCATCCTGCAGCTATATTAGTAGTATGGTTGTAGTACGAATGGGTCGGCTCGCCCGGGGAAGGACCACGCTCTCACAGAATACCAGCGTAAAATAGCAGCTTAACACTGCTGTGTTTCGTATGGTGAGTGTAGAGAACCGGAGACCCTTTTTACTGGAAAGGAGGCATTCCATCTTAGTCCTCACGGGTGACAACGCATCTGCATTTTGATTCTTTATTGAAGATAGATGTAGATGTCTATGGGTCACAGCAACCACTTACCATCAGGTGGACTGTGTGCTCGTTTGTCACCCTATCCTATAAAAAAAAAAAATCGGTACAGAATGCCTAAAGACATGAATTCAGCCTTTTATATTCTTATACATTAAGAGGTATTCAATAAAACATAAATATTTTATTGTTATTTGCCATTGTTGCCACGCTTGGCAGTCGGGTTGGCAACCGCAGTTTAGTTGTTAGTTGTAATTAGAAAGACGCTACTGCCCGTCTCCTAGTTTGTTTCTCTCTGTCTCCTCTTACGATATCCGGGTAGTGGATATTCTTACACCGTCACTACACGGTAGTTCACCGACGCATATGCATATCTGTTCTCAACAACATTCTGCCTTTTTGTATGTTTCCAAAAACCATTTGCATTTTTTAAATTTACTTCTAGGAAATTCCCACCTTTTTGCCTATAATGCGGGGAACTCTTGGTCTACCTGGTGCTCGTGATCCAGAAGTGATAGCAGGTAAGATAAAGGTTGTTTTTACGTATTAGATATAAAATTATTTCAGTGGCTTATACCGTACTTTTGGTTTTTATTTAAGTGTTATCTTATTATGAATGGGTATCCAGTTTTTCCCACCATACGAAATACATTACTTAATAAAATATAACGTTATGTCAATGTTCAACGACTTTACGTGCTTTCCGAGGCACGGGGGTGTAACACCGCCAATTTTCTGACTCCGGGCTGCTATTGAGAATTTCTTGACAGAAAAACTCAATAACTGATTTTAGCTCGACCGGATTCTAACCCAGGACCTTATGATCAGCAATTGCTTTTACGACCACTAGACCTACGAGGCAGCAATAGTTATTAATAAATATACATATAATATTCATTCGTTCATTACAACCCTTCTAATGTCCACCGCTGTATATAAGCCTTCTCCATATATTGTCTCATAGGGGGATATCTGTCATAGTTGTCACGCTTGGCAGGCGGGTTTTGCAGCTGCAGTTTTTTTTAATATTATTGCCGTGTAGTGGCAGCGTAAGAGAATGCACTACCGGGTAGATAACCACAGGAACATATAGGGTAGTGAGTGACTACCCTGTACAGGAAGACCTTATATCTTCCTGTGGGTGCCGTAAGAGGCGACAGAGCGAAACTAAAACAGAAGATTACTGCAGCAGCATCTTACTGATTAGGACGCAATAATATAATAAATATACAAAATAAATAGTACATAATAGAATAACTTATAGGTTTGGACTACAGACCTTGGGTGCGTATGACGACACGGTTACAAGCGCACCTGTCGGCATGTGCACAACCGTTGGCCGCCGATGAAATCAATCTCGCCGCTAAAGTGAAAGAGGTATTAATATATTTTTTATATCTATTACTATCACTATATTGTGATAGACATAACTGCTGTGCAATTATGTAACTCTAAAAATAGAATTTCTTGGGCAACCTATTAGATTATAATACAACATATTTTAATTTTGACGGATAATTTTAAATAAAGGTTTGAAACTGGTAGAATTAATTGTTGTTGATTTTTTAAATAATGATCGACACAAATTTCTAGGAGTAATTTGGAAATTACACTTATACATTTTTTGAGCTACAAACGCAAGTTCGAAATCTCTACGGTTGCCCAAGATTGCACCAACTGGCATGCAAACGGACGAAACGGATGCTCACTTTTGAAACATTAAAAATAAATCGTTCCTTATATTAAGTACTTCACATCCTTTTTTTATAGAATAACAGACAAACGAGCACACAGTTCACCTGATGGTAAGTGGATGCTGTGGCTCATAGACATCTATCCTCGATTAAGAATCAAGATGCAGATGCGCTGTCATCCTGAGGACGAAGATCGAAAGCCTTTTTTCCAGTAACAAGGGCCTCGGATTCTCTGCACTTACTATATGAAACACAGCAGCATTAAGCTGCTATGATACACTGGAAGTCTGTGAGAGCGTGGTCCTTCCCCGGTCGTGCTACAAAGCATGGCTCTACCACGTACAAACCTATCCTTTCACGACAAAGACACCTTATAAATATGTGTTTTTTTTTTTTAATTTATTCATTCATTACAGTCTATCAAAAGTTATCTGTTGAACCACCGAGTTCTCTGTTGTTCTTATCAGGAAGATTCTGCTGCCTATTTCTTATTTCGTACTCCCTTTTTGCTTCTTACGACACGCACAGGATGACTTAAAGAAGTGGATTCTCCTACGCCACCACCATAAGCATAAATACGATCTGTAATATGAGACTGTACTAAGACGTATAATACTTTTCCAGATTTCTACTTCAGGCTCAGTGTAACCCTCCTCCCTCGCATACACCTGTATTACTACTCTCTCTCTCTCTCTTTCTCTATATAAAATTTAAACGGCACTTTATACATACTAATTCTTTACTAGTTAATTGTCCATATATTTCGTTGTAATTAACAGGCTGATGTAGAGATCTCCCGTCTCTATTCGCAAACAGTTGAAAGACAGAGAGCGAACGCGCGACACGCTGAGAGGCTGTCACGTGTACGCGAAGTCTCTCATCAACTGTCCAGGTGCAACTCCTTGCTCAATCAGGTGAATGAAACGATTTTTATTAGTATATTTTCTTCATATTCATTTATACTTAAAAACATTTCTTTGTATATTTCTACCCTTTTTTTGAAGACTCATCTATCAATTTTTAGGAATTAAAAAAATATTTATGTCTTGTCTGAAAAATTATAAATATTTCGAGAACATGTAAAGTCCCCCCAACACGCGTTTTTTGTTGTATTTGTGTGGTGCACTCTTTCCTGCTCGAAACTTTCTCACAGTCCTCTCAGACTGTGCCCAGCAAGAACATAACTGTTACGTTTATAAAATTTTGCTATTTTTAGTTTTTAGTTAAAGCTATCACTCTTTTTTTTTAAAGCCAATAAAAGTTAAATTTGAATGGAACGGGTGAGTTTATAGAATAGAAAAGAATAATTGAAGTGCGCAAGCCAGACTAGCGACGCGTAGTATAGCTACCTGTGTGCATGTATACGCATATATTATTGAGCTTTCACTTCTTTCGGCAGTCCTTGTGGCTGTCTGTTTTTTTTAATACTTTATACATAATACAAGAATGCTTTTGAAAGTTATTTGAGCTTTACCACAAGTTCTGAAAAACCTCAGTCCTGGGAAGAACCAGTAAGAAACCCAGCTGTACACTGTGTTCTTTTTTAAATATTAATTTACAATATAATATTTTATACAAGTATGAAAACAATTAGAAAGAAAATCGTAGCGATCACCTCATTTCCTGTAGTTATTATCAATCATGTATAGGTATGTTCTGCGTAATTAATAATACCATTAGCATACGAAGTTATACACTCATAACGTAGTTTATACTTTGTTCTTATAATATTAACATCGATTTTTGTTTACAGACTCTGCAAGACATTGAGGAGCTGAACCTTATGCTTCCCGAAGATAAGAGGCTAGAACCTTTCGTGTGGAACGAACAACGTTGCTCATAATTAGATATATATTAATATTGCATAGTTAGAAAATTGTTATATTCTCAATGTAAATTATATTATTGTAAATAATTATGCTGCTAATATTTACAAATAATAATAACTTAGACGATCTCGTTTTTCTTCGTGTTTAATATTGCGCGTTTTTGCTGGAGCTTGTTACTATAATAATAAATTGTGTACGAATCTGGTAACGAGACTGGTGCAGATACTACCAAACAGACCTAATATCGTGTACTGCCATAGCAATTGTGTGATGAATCCTTTTACGTCATCACCACATGGCAGTAACTGTGTGATCACAATGATCTTGTATGGATGTTGGATAACTATCTATGGTAACTGAAATGACGTAGATAATTCTATATTATCTTCTTTTATAAGTATTATTTCGTAATACGCTAGCGATAGTTAGAATGCTAAAAGACGAAAGGACAAAAACAATATGTATTACACGCTTTATAAATACATTAAAACATCCAACTATATAATATGTAGTTTTCTGTTCATAATTAACCTCGTCTACACCTACACTTATGTGCACTGTAAATTATTTTATACCATAGACACGGATAACATATTGTTAGATAAATCTGTGTCGTGTACAAGTACGATTCAAATAAGAATAGGAACGTCAATGACCTCGAATGACCGCGATCTGTCAACTGTCACTTGAAAAGTACGGCTTGCAAAGAAAATTTACTTTCGCATTAATAACATTTTCTTTCCGTTTTATTTAACTGAGTCTTACTATTAGCAAATCTATTGAACTCATAATTATTTTAATAAATTAAATTAAAATATTTATAATAGTCGGTGGAATGTTTTAAATACCTACATAAATCCATGTTTTTATGGGGAGTAAAAGTAATGATAATGATGACTACTCACACAGTGATGCAGAGATGAGCGAAATTGAAATGCTAGATTAAGAGTAATACTTTTTCGTTCATGGTTCCTTTGTAAATAAATATTATTTCAAAAATATTTGTTTTGCTCACACTACCTAACTGGTTGAATTGACAGCTATGACGTCACAATATGGCGCCAGGTCAGTCATATTCTTATTTGAATCGCATTATACGTACGCGCTTTTTCACTTCATTGAATATATTTTAAGCAAAACATTTGATAAGTACCTATAGTGTTGTTTTTAATGTATCCTATTATTACGTTGAGTCATGACGGAAGCTGAAAATTATTTTACGGTATATGGCACATCTTCAGTATTATCATATACTAGATGCTCCCCGCGACTTCGTCCGCGTGGAATTTATTAACATTGGATTTCATGGGTTTTATTTTTTTCCATATTCTTTTTCTAAAATAAAAGTAGCCTAAGTTACTCCTTATAACATCGACTATCTGCCTGTGAAAGTCCCGTCAAAATCAAAAAAATTAGCCGAAACAAACAGACAGACAAGCAAAATTTTTAAAAATTGTTTTTTTTTGTTATAAGTTATGTATGTACGTTCATATTCATTTAGTAAGAAGCTATTATTTTGAAATTACAAACAGACCCTTCAATTTTATTTAGTTGTAGTATTTTTGCGATTACAAGTTTACATTTTCAGTCGAGCCTGATGTAAGTAGTAAAGTTTGTTTTTCCATCAGACTTACCTTTAGACTTTACTTTTCGTTAGTTAGAGCAATGTTCGGTGCTTAACTCACGTATAATTCCCGGTCTGCATGAACAATCTGCATACATAATTAAGTATATAGGGAATTCTAAGGGCGCGCAACCTATTCGCACGTGTCTGTTTTTTTGTTCATTTTCTGTATTAAGTGATATAACAGGTCAGAGAGACAGATGCTCAAAAGGTTATAACTGTAATATTTATGTCCACCATTATTAAGTAACGTGTAGCACAGAATAAATAATAGTACAAGAACAGAAGGATCACTCTGATAGCAAACCTGCGAGTTTAAACCTAGTTACAATGTCGCTAATGTTCATAATACTTTGCACGTCTCGGAAGCGACCTTCGTGAAATTAGTCAAAAAAACAAAAATTAATGCGGCGCGCGTATTAAATCAAAATGTACCTTACGTCCGCGTGCGAGTGTCTGTATCACTTAGCCCGTTACGCGCCTTTTATTATAGGATAAGGGTGACAAACGAGCACACAGTCCACCTGATGGTAAGTGGTTGCTGTGGCCCATAGACATGTTCATCTATCCTCGATTACGAATCAAAATGCAGATGCGTTGTCACCCATGAGGACTAAGATGGAATGCCTTTGTTAAGGCCGCTCCTCCTGTAGGGTTAGGTGTTGTGAGAAATCAAATTGAATCCTTTGATATTAGTTGGTATAATAATAATGTCCTCCAGACCGAATTTCGGTCACGGCGGCCAGCCTCATTGGAGACTAGCCATCGGCGCAGGAGAGGATTATAGTGCCCAAGTGTATGCGCAAGCACAGGTGCACTCTCTATTCCCTCACTCTCATAGTCCGAAGGGACGGTAAACCGACACGACCGGAGAGAGATCAGGCGCAGGACCAACGGCTTTGCGTGCTTTCCGAGGCACGGGGGTGAGACACCGCCAACTTCCTGACTCCGGGCAGCTACTGAGAATTTCTTGATGGGAAAGCTCAATAACAGGTTTTTTTTGCCCGACCCCGGATTTGAACCCGGGACCTCATGATCAGCAGTCGCACTACTACAACCACTAGACCAACGAGGCAGAGGAATTAGTTGGTATATAGTAGAATACACCGAGGTGTTATACAATGTATTAGTTTTTTTTTGTTAAAAAAAACGTTACCCCCACGCTACGATTTTCTCCTGTATCGTGGAGGCAGATTACAAACATAAATTGCACAAGGACAAATATCTAGACTTGGAACAATTATTTGTAGGCCATACAAATACTTGTTCCGAGCGGGATTCGAACCCGCGGCCCCAGCGTTGCAACTCATTGCTAAGCCACTGCGCCACGGAGCAGTCAATTTGATGATAATAAAACATTATTGTTCAATGTGAGGAAGGTTAATATGCAATATCGAGGAAAATTATAACAACGTGAACGTCTTTGAAACTCAGATTTACCTACTTACCATTATGAACCAACTTCAAAAAAAAGAGGATGTACTCAATTCGACTCTATTTTTTATGTGTGTTATCTCAGAACTTTTTTCTAGGTGAATCGATTTTGATTTCTTTGAAAGTTGTGCTTATAGTTTATACATTTTTATTTCAAAGTTGGTGCTTATAGTTTATACATCCCATATAAATTTGATCAAGATCTGACCAGTAGTTTTGGAGTTATCCTTAATAATGCGTATTAATATTGAAGTCGGTTGTACAAAATTTTTAATTTCATTAGTTGTCTCTCCTCTATTTTTAAAAAACGTTAACTCCACAGGGTTTTCTCCTGTATCGCAGGTACAGTTTACATACGTAGAACAGACCCAGAACAATTATTTGTAGACCATACAAATACTTGATTCGAACCCGCGGCCCTTAGCGCTGCAACTCATTACTAAGCCATTGCGCTACAGAGCCGTCACTTGTCTGTTTCACATTTTTTGCTATTTGCAAACGGCATTATTAATGAAAGAGTGGCAATGAGAAGTGCTGCTATTTTTAATCTCTTTCTTTTATCGACCAAGTGTTAAACTAATAACCAGTATATGCTGATTTTCCATTAGTAGGCAGTCAGTAGTACTGGGAGGTCTACTTACAAAGAATGATTTTTTAAGGTCATTGGCATTATACGCGAAAAAATAGAAAACTGCGAAGCTGTGGTCGGCTCGCTAATCAAATAATAAATCTGTAACTATGGCGTCAATAACTAAGTACCTAATTATCTAGATCTACCTATAAATAATAATATATTACGTTTTGGTATCCTTAGGAACAGTAAAGAATGAAAAGTTGACATTCCTATTGTTATTTAAGCGCCCGCATGCTATGCAGTACCTTTTGGCTTTTTGAGAGGCCATACTTGAATAAAAACTCAAAAATAAATATCAAAAGTGGCTAAATACTTATAAGAGAAAAAATACTTTTTTGTTAAATAACGTCAGGCGCGCTTCAGCTCGAGCGCGCGCGTGACAACCTCACGGAATTAGCCGCTTGTAGGGGACCACGCATCGTAGGTGTATTTTCATGCCTAAAGCGCGGAGTGAGACAGGCCTGCGTGAAGTAAGTTATTCAGTCCAAAGTACCTTCCAATATTTTTCTATTCCGTTTCTCCCAGGGTTGAGTGATAAAAAAACTTAACATATGGCAATAAGTTAGCCCTTTGCAACCCTTAGTCGAAGGTGATTGCACTAAAGGAAAATAAATAAATAAAAATATGCTGTGGTAACATATATTTATTTTTTAGAGGGCTATGCTCGGGGTTTCGCTGCGTGATAAACTTAGAAATGAGGATATCCGCAGTAGAACCAAAGTGACCGTCATAGCCCAACGGATTAGTAAGCTGAAGTAGCAATGGACTGGCCATATAGCTCGAAGAACCGACAACCGATGGGGAAAAAAAGGTTCTCGAGTGGCAGCCTCGTACCGTTAGGCGAAGTGTAGGGCGTCCCCTCAATAGATGGAGTGACGAACTGGTAACACATGCGAGAAGTCGATGGATGCCTCCTTGGGGGAGGCCTTTTTCATTCAGCAGTGGACTTGTGAAGGGCTGTAATGATGATGATAATAATGAACTTATATTTAAGGCATTTACTTCTTATCTGTAAAATTTATATTAGATGAGATGTATTAAATTTAATAATAATTTGTTATATTGCAATAAATTTACATTTTCCGGACATTTGTTTCTTGAATAAAAATAAGACAAGAAATTTCAAAAGTTCACGATTTCGTGAATCACACTTCTACGGCATGCTAAAAAGGTAAAACAGAACGAATAGACCAATTGTTTTAGATAGTTTCCTAATAACTAGAACGCATCCGCGTTTTCAAAACACGCGAGGCTGAATGTTTTGACTTTTGACATTTCATAACGTGCGTTAAATCAATAGGATGGGTGTACCAGTTCCAAACCAGTTAAGGACACATTTTGACTTTGAAATGCTCTGAACTGGTATTATTTAGTTTTAACGCAGAAATGTATATACAAAGTTGTTTATTGATTACTAACGCTGCAATATTGATAAATTATTTGATTCTAAATATTTAAGTTTTTTATAGATTTCATTAATTATACCATAAACGGGAATGTGCCTGAGTTTGACCAATGCGATCCAATAAATTACCACTTTTGCACCAATAGAGGACCACTGAAAAACTTATGAAGAAAAGGTAGCTAATTGAAAATAAAACTTATGAAGAAAAGGTAGCTAATTGAAAATAAAACACTCTTTTCTTACACAAATTGACTTTCATGTTTTGACTGAAAGTTAATCTTGATTTTTAAAGTAATTTTTTAGTGCATTCAAAGGTAGGTAGTACTTAGTATACAAGCATGAAAATTAGAACCTTAACGTTAACAACACTTATTAGCAAACTAAGATAGAAAAATAGCTTTGCACTTAAATTATCTGTATCGCCTATCATAGTCGAATATTTAGAATTAAATAAATCAGTCTCATCATATTGAGGTAGGTGAATTTGATATAATCTTAACTCGGAACCGTAAAATTAACAGAAAATTTATAAAATGTAACAATTGGTTTTACCAATAGAACTAGAGAAAGCTTTATCATAATTATGTCTATTGAAAAAATTTGGATCTCTTCAACTTTGTCGGAACCTCTGCTATTTACAGGAACAGGTGATTTTATAACTTCAACGATGCTGATACGCTCATTTCACATGGTATGTTCTTTTTCAGGCCATTTTAAAGTGGTTGCAGATGATACCACCATAGTACTGACTTCAACGTTACATCCATCAATGTTTTTGATTTTCCCAGGGAGATATTCACCCTCATACTTGACAATGATATAAGATCCAACTTCTAAGCTATCTTCAAGGCTTGTAGGTTTTCGGGCATACGAATTTATTCATATTCCCTTTTTAGTGTTAGCGTTAATCCACCTAGGTAATAGAAACTTTTCTTGTGGGGTCAAGATAGTTGGTGGTCCCATTTTCCGCTGTACAAGATGTCTCATTTTCAGTTTGTTTATAACAGTCGGGTGAGGGATATGATATTTTCGACATGTTGGCCTTATTATTGCGCCTTTATGAATTTCATCGAGACACTGTAGCAGATCTTCCTCTGTATACGTGGTAGAGCCATGCTGTAGCTATATTAATAGTATAGTTGTAGCACGAATGGGTCGGCTCGACCGGGGAAGGACCACGCTCTCACAGAATACCAGCGTAAAATAGCAGCTTAATGCTGCTGTGTTTCGTATGGTGAGTGTAGAGAACCGGAGACCCTTTTTACTGGAAAAGGGGCATTCTATCTTAATCCTCACGGCTGACAACGCATCTGCATTTAAATGCGCAAACGAAGATAGATGTAGATGTCTATGGGCCACAGCAACCACTTACCATCAGGTGGACTGTGTGCTTGTTTGTCACTCTTATTATATAAAAAAAAAAAAATTTCAAAAATGTCTTTTTTGGGGGCATCTTCAATCAAAACAACGAGAAAAAGTTAAAACTCTCATCTGGTGGCCATCCATAGGAACACTTTTTTACTACTGTGTGCCAATAGCAAACCAGTAGTCAACAACTGGGGCACACGGCATAAAACTATTTTAATGATTGGTTTAAAGCTCTAAATTGTCAAACAAAAGCATCGCTATGAAAAAAGAAAACACCATAGGCAACCAGTTGCAAATCAGTTGGTAAACAATAGGAGCCCAGTACAAGGTGTGTTCCATTAGTTAACCACCTTTAAAAATACTTGATAAAGTCATTATTTATTAAAAATAATAGCTCACAGCACTTATATAAACACTAAATTTTGAAAATAATACAAATTGATGACAGCAATTAGGAAATAATGGGTGATAGTAAAAGAGAACTTCTATGTCGACGTGCACGTCTAACTGTAATGGCGGCCGAAAGGCAGAGAACGAGACACTGGTCTGGTCTGACAAAAAGAGCTAGGTAGCGATATTTTTCGTTCGATCTCGCAAAAAAATATTTTCGGAAGGGTGGTTACAGTCTAAGCAATATCTATAACAAAACAATTGAATTACATAGTTAAAAATGCCTACCATTTCTTAGTTTATTCAATTGAACATGTGAGTGGTTAACCACAGGTACCTGGTTTGGGACTGGTACACCCATCCTACCTAAATACCTAACAATACCGAAACTAAAACGCGCCTAACGAAATATTAAAAATCCGTGAACGCATCATATTGCGCTTAAAAAATGACTGGCGCATACAGGATAAATTTTACTTGAAGGTGCCTCTGGTATACAAAGAGTATATTATAATAATATCCTCTCAGCGGAGATTGGTCCTCTGCGCAGGACACGATAATAGTGCCACAGTGTATGCACAAGCACAGGTGTACTCTCTATTATTTTGCATTCATAGTCCGATGGGACGGAAATCACAGGTGGGAAACACCGCCAACTTCCTGACTCCGGGCTGCTACTGAGAATTTCTTAACAGGAAAAATTAATAACTGATTTTTGGCCCGACCCAGGATTCGAACCCGCGGACCTCATGATCAGCAGCTGCGTCTACGACCACTAGACCAAGGAACCAGTCGCAAGTGTAAGTAACAATACGAAAAGGAACGTTACTACGAAGAAAATTGAACCAATCGCTCACAAACCACAAACTGCCATGTATTATGCTTTTTTATTTTGATAATCTTCAATTTTTTGTGAGATATTACGGAATAATAAACGGAAACATTATAACTGACTTTTGCGTGCCAAGTGTATCCCACTTGGCACGCAAAAGTCAGTTATAATGTTTTATGCTTTCTTCCCCGTAACAACTCAAAAAATAAAAAACTGCGGTTGTCACCCCGCCTACCAAGCGTACCAACTATGGCAAAATAACCCATATGAGGCAATCTATGGGGGAGGTCTATTTTCAGCAGTACATATTTATAGGCTGTAATTGATCATAAAGATGAAAAGAAAGTGGCAGATGCCTTGGGTCCTCTTGCCGAATTAATGCAAAGAGCAGTAAAATAATTAAAAACTAAAAAGGAAATAATGATGACGACTTTTAGCAAACATTTAAAGAAACCAAACGCAGTAGCCGAAACAAGTTCAGGGTCCGCCATGCTTGTCTGTTCGGAACTAAGCATAAGAATTGATGAATGCAGATGACAAGTCCCAAAGAGTATGTAACGGCTAAAAGGGATTTTTGATAAGCTTATTATAATGGATTACGATAAAAGTGTATACTTTGTTATTATTTTACCATGGGCATTTAATTGAATTAAGTAGATTATTAAAATAAATCGTATTTTTTTGTAGACTGTCACTTGTTTATGTATACTTATAATACAATAAAGTATATTTTAATTGCTATATTCGTTTTATTTTATTATCATCTTGGTTACGAACACGACAAACTCATTAGATCAGATCATAAAAAATAATTTTTATATTAATAAATCAATAACAAACGTATCGGACAGTCAAGTTCTTATTGAATCTAACTTATTTTACTAAACACTGCACTGCATAGTCCGATGGATTTAGTCTTTGGCGGTTAGAAAGGTAACAGGAATAATTTATTATCGTATCATCATCATTACAGCACTTCACAAGTCCATTGCCGAGCCATGGGCGGATTCAGAGTGGGGGCTGACGTTGCTGTGTCCCCACTCACTAAAATTCTGTGGAATGCAGTTGACCTAAGACTTAGTAGCATAGTTTGTATATATGTATTATCCTACTGACCGTAAATTAAATTCGGAACAGTCGTATAATATATCTACGCCGACACTTTAAAAAGCATTGTTCATTGTACGATAACCAGCCCTTTTTCTGAAAATAAAAAACAAACTGCGTAATATGTTTGGCATAAAACGATCACTTAAATTTTGGAAAATAAAAACGGCTATGCCTTTATACAACCAAAGTAATTGATACTTAATTACTGTTTTCCCCCACGGAATTTCAAGTTACTACTGTCATTAAACATTAAATTTAAAAATAATTGCACAATACCAAATTTAATAATATATGAGTAAATATAATTATAGTAAGTGTCTTCTATAGTCTATGGCATCTATGTATATTATAAAGTATAGTAAAAAGGGTCTCTGAATCTCTACACTCACATACGATGAAGCAGCATTAAGCTGCTATTTTACGCTGGTATTCTGTGAGATCTCGTGAGTCAATGTTTCTATTGCAATTTAATCAAAAGGGAGATTTTTACTGCTAATTCTTATAAATTTCATGAGAAAGAGCTGACTTGTCTTTCCCAAAATGTCATCACCTAAATAGGTACTGCCGCTCGAAGCCATGATATATTAAGGCTTAAATATTGGCAGACTATAAACCTTGAAAAGCCTAATTTTAAAAGGTTGTTTCTCAAATGCTCTTACGACAGTTTGCATAAAAATATAAAATAAGACTACAAATAAGAGAATTTCCTTCTTTCTTTATCAGCGGGTAAAAGTTCATTTCTGGAAATATACGTTTCCCATAGAAATGAGGATTTGCCATAATCGTCACGCCTCGCACCTTTGACTTCCCGTCCGGAATAGTAACATGGCCTACTGGAAGTAAAAATATTTTTCTGACATTTTCAAAATGCCTCTCAATGTATTCATGAGAAAAAATGAGTTGACGGTTCTCTACCGTGGGCACCGCCATGCAACAACCTAAAGTTAACGTTAATTTAGGCATGACGTTGTAGGGTCATTTTTAAACACCGAGTACACAGTTGCGGCAGCTTCTTGATAATTTGCCGACAGCGCAATCACGACATGACACGACATCGTAAATAATTTACATAGTCTATAGAAAGTTATTTGGTTATAGCAGCCGTAACCTGGCTACAACAGTATGTCAAGGACAAACACAGATTTACAAAATATATCAATAGCCTACTGTTGCTGACAATTTCGCTCGCGTAGATTTCGTAACTTGGTAGAAATAACCCTTCCCTATTCATTAAGGTCCTTAAGGCCAGCTTGGATAAAAATATAATATTACGGATTTTAACGCTCGATTAATGATACTTCTTGAAATAGTATGTGCTCGGAAAAAATATACGCGTACAACCGACTTCAATATAAATTATTAAGAATAACTTAAAAACTATTGGTCAGACCTTGATCAAATTTATATGGGACCACATGAGAAGCACCAGCTTTCAAATAAAAAAAGAATCATCGAAATCGGTTCACTCAGAAAAAAGATATGAGGTAACACACATAAAAAAAAAACATACAGTCGAATTGAGTACCGTCTCCTTTTTGAAGTCGGTAGAAAAAGTGCGGTTACCAACCCGCCTAGCGTAACAATTATGACAAAGAGATTTCCTCATTATGATCCCTATGAGGCAATCAATGGGGAAGGCAATGTTTAGCAGTGCACTTTTAAAAAAAAATTACTTACTCCATTTTTAACTTCTTTAAAGTTTAAAAAGCGATGCTTTTTCAGATATTTTTATGATGACGCTAATTTTACAAATATCCACAAAGGTATGTACAACAAATGACATCAAGCTCCCCACGCTTTTTTACAATATAAATTATTTTTTTATGTTAATCACTATTTTCTTATTTTAAACTTATTGAAAATTATTTTCTACTTTTTAGTTCGGTTATATACAAAAGCGTGTTTTTTTAGTTTTTTAAGCTATTATTTATTTTCTATTTTGTAGTGCGGCTAACTACAAATGCGTGGTTTTTTGGAATGAAGTTCTTTTAACGCGGCTTACAGTAGATTAAACTTTCAGAAATCGTAGCTGATTTATGAATTATTGGCGAATCCTGAGGATCCTGGCAAGAATAATGGGACAAACTGTTTAAATTATTGCATAGTCATCGGTCCTTGATAAGTTTCAAATCAATCCGACGTTTTGAAGGGATTGAAAATCACATTCAAAAATTCCGTTACATAGATACATACCAAGCTAATAAAAGCGTGTTAAAAATGAGCATGAGAATTTTACTTCCTTCGTGTTAAACTAGAATCCGGTTAGAAATAGAAAATTGATCACAAACACGATTCTTAAAAAATGTCTTGCCAGTAACCGTTATGTAAGAAAAAAAATATATCAGTGGCTCCTAGACTCCTTTCTAAAATTTGTTTGGAGAAATCTTTGATATTTTCTGAGCTATTATCACTGCCTGTTTGTGTTGTACGTGTGATTTTTTCCACTGACAGTTATACTGCTATCCTTCGCTCTTTGTAGCACTTTTAGTCGCCTCTTACGTCACCCACCTGAAATAGCGTTATTGGATACAAATAACCTCTCTCTCTCTCCAACCTATTTGTTTAGTTATCAGTCTGTGGGAATTCATTTCGAATTGATTGAATTTTGCGACATTCGGTCGTCAGAGCTATCTTCGTCAGTTCGAATCCCGCACGGAACAAATATTGCCTACAAATAATTGTTCCGGGTCTAGATGTTTGTCCTTGTGCAATTTGTGTTTGTAATCTGCCTCCACGATACAGACAAGATATACCTTTCGCTATTCGGACAACCATCCTGGGATACCTTACATACTTTCGTTCCCTAATATTGTATCCATTTTAGCCGACTTCAGAATAGGAGGAGGTTCTTAATCTCTATATATAAAAATCAATTGCTGTCCGTTAGTCTCGCTAAAACTCGAAAATGGCGCGACTGATTTTGATGAATTTTGTTGTGTGTTTGAGTAGGTCCCTAATGGCGCTGTTGTCGAAATCCAGAAATCACCCGTGCGAAACCGAGGCGGATCGGTAGTTATTAAATAAAATATTGAATGTGACCTAGCTTTGTAATCAGATAAGAATACTAAATGACTTAATTACTAATGCTATCTTAATGTAGCACATGTAATATGTACTTCTCATTAACTGAACAATGTTTTTTTGAGAAATAAAGTTTCTTTTTGAGATGATTTGAGAACATTGTATTTTTATGTGTGGTACACGGTTAAAGAAATATTTACTCGTTATCTTGAGCATGCGATATTCCTTAGTCCACAGAAAAGAGTCAAAAATTGTAACGTTTAATTACAAGCAAAAAACCGATTTCAAAGCCTAAAAAGAATAGAACAACTTCCAAATAATAGTTTTTGAAGTCGGGAAGAAAGTGCTACCTTTTCCCTTGCCTTTATAATTTTTTTGTTAGTTATTTAATTCTTTTTAGTTCCGTTCCGTAGACCGGCGACGGACAGCAGTGTTAAAGGTGTGAGACTGGTACTGCTAAGCGTGACGACTACCTATCAAATCTTCCCTACATAGGAGAGCCCTATGTTTAGCAGGACTTTACAGGTTGACAATGATGAAGAAGATAATTAATAGAATCAGGCGTTACTTTGCGGAAATCCATTATATTAAAGTTGGAAAATTTACTTTGCCAATATCCGCTCAATAAAATAAAATGATGTCTTACCGTAGTTTAAAGAGCACCTCCTGCCCTCCCTCAATTGCGTGCACTATCCCCGTCATCACTAATCCCAGCACCACTACTTCCACCATCACTACACTAGAAAGACACACCACCGACGACAATACGACGTGTTTCGCCTCTACACGAGGCATCTTCAGGTGTAGTAGACTCTACGGTGGCTGACCGCTTAGCGGTGCTCTTCAAACTAGGTAAGACACATCATTTTATTTTATTGAGCGGATATTGGCAAAGTAAATTTTTCCAACTTTAATGAAGAAGAAGGTTTTACACGAACACCTTTGCGTGAGAAGGATAGTTTCGCATGGCGCACAACCTACCGGTATCGTGACATGATTACTTAATTTGAAGCAGGCTCATCCCGTGTGTTTATAAATATCGTACATTTGACATCAAAATTGAACTAAGACCATACTTCAATTACAAGTTCGTAGTTTGATTAAATTTAAGTATTAAGTTTGTAGTTTGAATCCTTATACATGTCGTTTTGTAACATGTTAAGAAGCATTGCAAGCATTGCATTAAGCCATATTTTGAAACGTTTGCTAAAGCTAATCGTAAGTATCTAACGTTTCGTATTGTCAACATTTGCATGGATGAGCGATTAAGTGCTTGTAGACACGCCTTTAATTTCATACTACGTGAGCAGCTCTCGTTGAGTTCAATCCCAGCCGGCACAAAGGAAACTACCAATTGCAATTTAAGCGCTGATTTACCACTCCTACTAGTTGGTAGGACTCCATTTTGTCTTGAATTCCGCCTTGGTAGGTGATTGTGAGAACACAATCTCAATACCAATACCTTCTGGTCTGGAGAGTATTGATGGCCAGTATGATTACTGACAGTTCAGTATTATAAAAAACTTAGCTTGGCGGTGAAAAAAAACGTGAACTATGAACTTGTGAAATATATAATATACACTAACTTGTGATATATTCGGTGGAGTATATCACAAGTCTGTTTTTCTTCCTGTAAACCCTTTTCTTTCTTTATTTCTCTTTTAGTAATCTTTCTTGGTCTATCTCTTCCCTCTTTCCTCGATTATGTCCTTAATTAGCGTCTAAGTGCAGTTTTTGAGTCATTATAAATCGTCTAGCATGTCGACTCGACGACTTCCAGCCTCCCGAACGCTGAAGCATGAGCGCTTTTTAATTTAAAATAAAATATAGATTTTAAGTTGTTCCAATAATACAATTACACCGTTTTTTTAAAATGTTTTTTAAATATCAGAGTGACAGATGAGCTAAGTCTCCTGATTATTCAGGGCTACTTACTGTAGCTTAGGAACTAGTGCAACCAACTTCCATCTAATAAGTCTGCATTTGAACCGTGTGGTAAAATTACAAATATGCTGGTGAGTGTAGACGACAGAGGGAAACAATCCTAATGGGCAGCAGCCTCTTAATATAAACTAAAAAAAATAAAATTGCCAATCCACCTGCCAAATGTGGCTACTATGGAAATCTATGGTGGGCGTATGTTAAGCAGTGGATTTTGATAGGCTGAATTAATGCTGCTGCGTAAGTTTTTAAAGCTTGTAAGCTTTCATAATAAAATATCATTTTAAATTTTAAAGCCTTATATCAGTAATCAGTTATTCTTATTATTGATTGCTAGGGTCTAGTTTTAAATCTTGTATTGCGAGTATGATCCAGCGCCCAATGGCAGGACGGAACGGTAAGACATCGTTCGCCACCACACATACTGACAGCAAATGTGCTTCGGTATCCTTAGACATACCGACGCAAACAACCGTGACGTCGTGCTCGCACCTAATAAACTAGCTGTATGTGTTTTTTAATTATTATAAGCCAGTACTTTACCTTTATTCCACCTGACGGTAAGTGAAGATGCAGTCAAAGATGGTAAAGCCCACTGACTAAGCGTAACAAAAACCTATGCATTATGAATGGAAAGACAGATTTGTAAATTATTCAACTACTTTGCTGTACGCATAATGATTGGCGAAGCAAATAGTTTGGTTCTAATGCGTAGTATGTCGACAACTAAGCGTTGCAGATCAGCCGAGCGTCTGGTTGTCTGATGATGGAACGGAGAGGGAGGACTTAAGTTATGCAATTCCCTGTAAAACGCCGACAGACTTGTACTTTACGCCTGTGCTCGAAACTGATAAGATTGGTATTTAGAATGGTAGATTGGGGCCTAGTGCCCATAGCCGTTCTTGCTGAAGAAAATGACAAATATATTCAATAAAAGATATTTTAGGTGAAAAGCCTTTCAAGTAAAGATTTAAAGCGGCTGTACGAGTACGTACCTGCCTTGGCATACGAGTGTTGCTTCGGCCTCCCGAAGGCTGTCGAAACATCCCTAGAGCTATCAATACGTTCCGGAGGCAGAGTTGTTTTTGTGGGTTTGACCATTGTTATTAAAATTTCAACTGTATTGTTGAAATTAATGTACACGGTGGTAGAGCCACGCAGCAGCTTTTGCTATTGCACGTATGGGCCGGCTCGGGCCGGGTTAGTACCACGACCTCACAGAATACCGGCGTGAAGTGAAGCTCTGCTTTTGCGTTTCGTCTGGTGAGTGCAGGTGACCGAGGCCCAATTCTCCCCATCAACATGGTAGCGGAATTAAATAATAGACTACCCCAGGAGGGTACCAGCACCCTGGAGAATCCTCGCTGAGCATCCACGACCATGCTACTCCACTCCTGAGCGTGGGTGCTCAGGCTGCCCTGTATTCTGGGGCAAAATTCCGCTCAAAACAATAACTGCTCGGGGCAAACTGAGCAACAACACCAAGGCGAACCCTGCCACGCTATCCGTGAATTTCTGCAACATCAGGGACTTCACTCGAACCTAAACGCCGTCCACTACCATCTCGAGACGGCGAAGCCAAACTGCTCTTTCTGACCGAGACGCAGGTGTCCTCTCCGGCTGATACTTCGTATCTCCTACCCAGGGTACAAATTGGAACACCTTTGTGCCTCGGGCTGGAGTTTGCGTATACGTCAGAGGACATCTGTTCTCGACGCCTCGGCAGTCTTGAAGGTTCGGACCTGTCCATCCTTTGGCTGCGCGTAGATAGCGACGACCATCCGCGCGTCTACGGGTGCCTCTATAGGTCCCATAGCGGTAATGCCGAAACAGACCGACTCATCGACCACGTCCAAATGGCTACAGATTCCTTGCTACAACAGGTCCCATCCGCAGAGATCGTGATCCTTGGCGATTTTAACGCCCACCACGCCGAATGGCTCGGTTCACGTTTAACCGATCATGCGGGAAGATCTGTTTATGACTTTGCCTTGGCATATGGTCTGACACAACTGGTTACTTTGCCTACGCGAATTCCAGATGTGGAGGATCACATCTTCCTGTTGGACCTTCTGCTGACCTCTCATCCGGACGGATATCAGGTTTCCGTTGATGCCCTCTCGGCTCTTAGGACCATTGTCTGATCCGGAGTGTGGTACCACTCACGCTCCGCTCGCGGTTGCGTTCTGCAGGTTGCCGCCGTGTTTGGCATTACAGGTCGGAGGATTGGGACAGAATGCGATCTTTCTTTGCATCCTACCCATGGGGCGAGTTTGCTTCTCGCCGGATGATCCCAGCGCTGTTGCTGACTCTGTCACTGATGTGGTGCTACAGGAATGGAACTATTTATTCCATCATCTGTGGTACCCATTGGAGGCAGATCTCAGCCTTGGTTTGGTCGCTCCTGTAAGACTGCATTACGCAGTAAGCAGGAGTGCTATCAGGCCTGGGCTGAGGCTTCGGCGGCTCGGGATTTAAACACCAGCATGCTTAAAAGAAGTATAACTTTGCCCAGGTCCTTCAAAAGAGTTATTGCAAGGCAAAGTCAGAGCATATAGGCAGAATTGGCGAGAAACTAGTTCGCCTTCCTTCGGGAACCCGTGCATTCTGGTCTCTCGCCAAGGCTGTCCAAGGGAATTTCTGGAAGCCATCACTACCATCTCTGCACAGGGAGGACGACTCACTGGCTCACTCCGCAAAAGAGAAAGCCGACCTTTTAGGCTCACTTTTTGCGTCCAACTCGACTCTTGATGACGGGGGGAACACACCGCCGACCATCCCGCGGTGTGAGAGCTCCATGCCGGATGTGCAATTCTCACAGCGCTCGGTTCACAAAGCACTCCTCTCCCTGGACATCCACAAGTCGAGTGGGCCTGACGGAAACCCCCCAATTGTGCTGAGGACGTGTGCTCCGGAGTTGGCACCGGTTCTAACGCGTCTTTTCCGGCACTCCTACTCCCTAGGCGTAGTCCCGAAATCATAGAAAGCTTTTATCCAACCGATCCCTAAAAAAGGCGACCGCTCAGACCCGTCAAACTACAGGCCTATCGCCATCACCCCCTTGTTCTCCAAAATAATGGAGTCCGTTATAAACTGCCAGCTCATGCGGTACCTTGAGGATCACCAGCTGATTAGTGACCGCCAATACGGTTTTCGTCGGGGTCGATCAGCTGGTGATCTTCTGGTCTACCTGACTCATAGATGGGCGGAGGCAGTAGAGTCCAAGGGGGAAGCATTGGCCGTTAGTTTGGACATTGCGAAGGCTTTCGATCGGATTTGGCACAGCGCTTCTTTCGAAGCTCCCTTCCTATGGGCTTCCCGAGAAATTGTGCAATTGGATCACCAGCTTTCTTGCAGATTGGAGCATCAAGGTCGTTGTAGACGGTGCATGCTCCGACTACAAGCCTATTAACGCTGGTGTTCCACAAGGCTGCGTGCTATCACCAACGCTGTTTCTTCTGCATATCAATGATATGTTGCAAACCGGTAGCATTCATTGCTATGCGGATGACAGCACTGGTGATGCTCTATATACCGGCCGTGCCAATATTTCTCGGGAAAACGTCGCCGAGTACCGGAACAAACTTGTGTCTGAAGTCGAGTCTTTGCTGAACAAAGTCTCGGATTGGGGCGACTAAATCTAGTCCAGTTTAATCCTCAGAAGACACAAGTTTGCGCGTTTACCGCTAAAAGAAACCCTTGTCGTGTCTCCTCAGTTTCAAGGCACTCCTTGTTGCCTCAGCCAGTATCGGAATCCTCGGCGTCGACATATAGATTGACGAGCAGTTTCGTGGTCACTTGGAAGAGAAGGCTAAATTGGCCTCTAAAAAGCTTGGCGTGCTCAACAGAGCGGCACAGCGGCTGCAACTTTACAAGACGCAGTTTCGGCCTTACGTGGAATACTGTTCCCATCTCTGGGCTGGGGCTCCCAGTGCCAGCTCCTTCCACTTGACGGTATCCAGCGCAGAGCAGCTCGAATTGTCAATGAGCGAGCTCTTTCCGATCGGCTCGATTCATTGGCGCTGCGAAGAGATGTTGCATCTCTTTGCATTTTCTTTCGCATTTACCACGGGAGTGCTCTGAGGAATTGTTCGGATTAATCCCAGCCGCCAAATTTCACGATCGCACATCGCGGCAGAACTCCTGATACCATCCACACCATCTGGATGATTGGCGGTCCACCACTGCGATTTAGAAGATGTTTTCTTCCTCACGCACCTTCTGTGGAATAGTTTACTACCAAGTTTTCCGGACCGATACAAGGGACCTTCAAGAAAAGAGCCTACTCCTTTTAAGGCCGGTAACGCATCTGCAATTCCTCTGGTTCCCTGGTGTTGCAGTTGTTCATGGGCGGCGGTAGTCACTTACCATCAGGTGAGCCGCATGCTCGTTTGCCCCTCTCCTAAAAAAAAAAATTGTCACAATATTAAGTTATAGTATATTACTATTTGTCACTTAAAAATTTCTTACCGTGACATCGTGCCGGGTCTAATATAGTGATTATCTAATTTTATGTACGATTGTCTTGTCTTGATTCTGCATCTTATTCTCATTTTAACCTTATCTTATGAGCGTTACGATAACACTGAAATGGATTCCTCTTTCGATTTAATAATATAAGCGTTAAGTCATAAACGGGAATATTACGACGAGTGAAGCGTCTGATCGCTGAGCCATAGGCCAGGTGGTAATTATATCCCGCAATACGATAAAATTTTCAAATTGTCATAGCGTTATTGATTATTAAGCTGGACTTATATTTATTAAAATTTTTAAGAAATACCAGCTAAACACAAAACACAAACTCTACCTCAACCAACAAGATACGTTCATTTCACATGATTCTTGGAAAACCGCGCAAAAACGAACAATCTAATATGTTGACTCCACAATTTGCAACCTGCGTATTGTGAAATGACGTAAACACAGTATGTAAGAAATATAGGTACCATTGTTCTGTTTTTCGTATTCGTATTTTATAAGTTGGTGCATGTTTTCTTAAAAATTATATAGAAAAATACAGTTACATTATTTGTTACATCGAATACCAACGTGAAATAGCACCTTAATGCCATTGTGTTTCGAATGGTGAGTGTAGAGAACCAGAGACCCTTTTACTAGAAACAAGGCATTCCATCTTAGTACTCAAGGGTGACAATGCATCTGCATTTTGATTCTTATTCGAAGATAGAAATGTAGATGTCTGGTGCCACAACGTGTACTTACCACATCATGTAGACTGTGCTCGTTTGATCCCTTATTATTTAAAAAAAAACAATAATTTTATTAATATATGCTGTGCTATAGTTTTCTTTTAGCGATAGGTAACTATTGTAGGTAGTCAACTTGGCTAACCCCGTAGTTGTCTAAACTGTTCTTAAAAATGTGAACTGCAGGAATCAAGGTGTCGTAGGTATTTGTAAAGTACAACTTGTTACCATCAACCAGATCTTGACGAATAAAAATAAATTACTAATAATTTTAATTATTAATAAATTATCGCGTTTTATTATAAATTGTTTTAAACTCACGGCGTTAAAGTAATTAAAAGCTAAAGCTAATCTGGGGTAACTATAACATCAGGACCTTAGACACCTAACCCCCCTTGAGATGAGTGCGCAAAGCATTAGAAACGTCGGGAATTAAAAATAAGTTAAATATGAATATCATTGTGTTATATTTTTTTTAAATCTTTTTATTTTTTTTCTTAATAAAACGTAATTAACGCACTTAACACTAGGATTTTTTCCTGTATCGTGGGGGCAGTTTACAAACATGAATTTCACAAGGACAAACATCCAGACCCGGAACAATTATTTGTAGGCCATACAAATACTTGTTCCGTGCGGGATTCAAACCCGCGGCGCTTAGCGCTGCAACTCATTTCTAAGCCACTGCGCCACAGAGCCGTCTATTCGAGTATATATAAAAAAACAAGACTTATTTTACGCACAACAACAATAAATGTAGATGGTCGTTTGTCACTATTATAATCTATAAAAAAAATTACGCTGGTATTCTGTGAGAGCATAGTTCTTCCCCGGTTGAGCCGACCTATTCGTGTCACAACCATAAAATAGCTGCAGTGTGGCTCTACCACGTATAGGTACTGTGTATGTTAGATGTAGTATATATGCTAGAAGTGTTGTGTAGTTGCGCGACCCATTACTCCATATTGCCTTTCTGGTGGTTGTTTTGTTGTACAGAAATAATATTATAATATCAAGAAACTTAAAGAAAGAAGTAATTAAATAATGATTAATTTAAAAAATAATATGTACCTATTAATCTAAAAAAGTGATGGCTTAGGTATTTGCCGGCGTCTATCTTACCGTCCGAATACAAACTGGGCGTTTTCAAGGCAAGAGTGAATAGGCTTTTGTTACGCTAAGACAGTGTGATTTACCATCTAGGGCTGCATCACCACTTACCACCAGGTGGGATTGTGGTCAAGCACTGGCTTATAATAAGTTAAAAAAATAGACGCCCCATTGCTGGGCAAAGGCCTCCTATCGTTTGTGAGGGTTTTAGAGCTAGGAAGAGTCTTACATGGTGACCAAAAACGAGTTGACTTTTACAATTGCGCGAAATATTGAAGTTTTTCAAACGTGCAGGTTTATTAACGATTTTTTCTTTACATTCAAACAACTGGTAAATCAGCATTTGAAACTGCAATTAGCAATTTTAATGCTCTTGACGGAATCGAACTCGAACTACTAGCGTACTATGAAATTTAAGGCGAGCACTCATCATCTGAGCTATGGCTGAATGATGTTTAAAACATTCGCTATTTTATAATAGACTTACTTAATAGCATATACGTTCTTACAAACGAAATTACAGAAAATTTAAGAGTAAGAGAAAATATCTAAGTATATGCCAGATGTTAATATCCAGAACTAGGCGGCAGAGGGAAGCAGCACCAATCCGTTTATCAAGTATGGCAGCTACGGCGAAATCTCCCTACGATAGGTAAGTACTAAATCTGTGGACGAAGACATCTGACTTTTTGGCATCTTACGACTGATAAGGAGGAGTACAGTATCCACTTTTCATCACAAGTAAAGATTCGATTTAAAATCCCTTCATTATTGTGTCGGTTGAGCAAAGTAACACAGCAGTCGACGCGTGTTTGCAAGTTCGATCCATCGTTCAAGTTTTTTTACTTTCCCGATTTGCTTCAAGTGAATTAATACAGTTTTATCACTTACCCCGAAGCCTGCAGCTATCTGTGCTTTGTGATGGATCCGCTTTCACAATAGCCTTTAATTCTTTATTTTCCACTTTGGTCTCCGGCCGTCCACGGGGTTGGTTCTGAAGTTCGAAATTTCCAGATCGAAAACGTTGAAACCAAAAACATACCGTGCTTTCTTTTGCGACACCAGCGCCGTACACATCACAGACTAAAAGTTTAAGCAAGTTTTACATCAGTTTCACCTTGTCTTCATCATCATCATCATCGTAATTACAGCCCTTCACAAGTCCATTGCTGAACATAGGCCTATATATTGAGTGACCAGGTCATCCCCCACTAGATGTAGTGGCGACCTGCTAAGACAGATGCAGGAACTCGATGGATGCAGGCGGCTCAGGACGAGGCCTATGTTCACATTGTCTTACCTAAATTTAATCAACACGATCTGTAATACGTTTAGCAAGTTGCAAAATTACTTGAAAAAACTTTGTCCTAATTATCCATACTTTATCTACCTTAACCTTAAAATGTACACATGTCGAAAACATACGTAAACGATAAAAAAATCTGCAAGACATAAGTCACTGGTTAATCCAGTAACACATAAGTTAATATATTTGCGTCGTTACCAAACCTTGCAAAAGCGTGGTTTTGCAAGAGACGCTCCAACTCCACGCCTCGCTCAGTTAAGAGTTTCCTTGCATTTCAGTTAAACGTGTTTGTGGTTCCTTTCGAGTATATTCGGTAAGTGTTGATCTCACCTGCTTTGCTGATAACATTTTTTTATATTGTTAATAACAAACTCTGTGTTTTTAAATATTTCTTAGAAAGGGCTTATTAGTAATTCTCAAAAAATATTTGTTGTATTTAAAAAAAAGTGTGTGTATATTTAAAAAAACATACAAAATCCGATATTTTTATTTATGGTGATTAAAGTGAAAGAATATTCTCTCATACTTATACGTAACTTTTTGTCGTTAATTATACGCTCTACATATATTTGTATATGCTTGGAAGTTTTTCGTATTTTCAAAAGAACAAAATTTTTATTTTACTAATTATTTTATAGTTTTTTTTTATAGAGTTAATCACATACGATACTTGTTCATGTTTTGGCCATTATTGAATATCCTATTTTATTATTATACTAAAAATATTATACGGACAGAGGACACCATCGGAAATGTCACATACATAAGTCAAACTTAGTTCCAAGGTTAAGGAAGTCCCATTACGGCTATGAATTGTTATTCTACTCTTTAAGCAGTTCGTGATGAGTGTATAAAGTAACTGTTTCACTGCCTCGTTGGTCTAATGGTTGTAAGCACGATTGTTGATAATGTGGTCCCGGGTTCGAATCTTAGGTCGGGCCAATATTAATTATTGGGATTTTACTGTCAAGAAAACCTCAATAGCAGTCCAAAGTCAGGAAAATGGCGGTGTTTCACCTCCGTGCCTCGGAAAGCAGTTAAGTTGTTAGCCCTACGTCTGATCTCTCTCCGATCGTGTTGGATTGCAGACAAAACGAATTATTAGAGTGAGGAAATAGAGAGTGCACCAATGCTAGAGCACGCACTCGTGCGCATAGGTATGATGTCCTGCGGAGATACTCGTATAGTATCAGGACTGGTATAGTTGTCAGAACAGGATGTCCTGCGAAGATGGCTAGTCTCGGTTGAGAGTGGCTGTCGTGACCAAAGTCTGGTCTAGAGAACGCTATATTATTTAGCTTCTTAGGTTTCCTACTTGTTATGTGATGTTATATTATGATTAAATTAGTTTTAGTGTTTTGTTATTAAATCTATATTTATTAAAAATAAAATTACAAGGTTCGAGAATGTACGTTGTGACGGTCTCTGAGGGATATTCGTCAGGGGACTCAAATGGAATAGTAATGGTGATGTTAATTATAATTTCATTTTAATGTAAACATTTTGTTTATGCAACATTTTTAATACATAATCATAATTAAAGTCCGCATATTTTGTTCAAAATCGAATTCAAATCTATCAAGCCGTTAGTGTTATGAAACGCTATGATAAAATTAAAAAGTTAGAATTCTAAAGAGAAGAACCAGCAAGTAACTTTTTTATTTCATACTATCTGTCTATCTGTGTGTTTTACAGTATCATAACTGTTAAAGTTTTTGACTGTGACGTGCGAAGCCGGGGCGGATCGTTAGTAATGAATATAATAAATGTTATATTACGTCCTTTAGACCGATTTCGATTCACGGCCGCCAATTTCAACGTAGACTAGCTATCAGCGCAGGACAGGATTATAGTGCAAGCGTGTGTGCGCAAACACAGGTCTCGCACTCTCTATTCCCTCACACTCATAATCCTATGGCACGGAAATCCGACACAGCCGGTGAGAGAACAGGACCAACCGCTCTACGTGCTTTCTGAGGCACAGGGGTGAAACACCGCCAACTTCCTGACTCCGGACTGCTACTGAGAGTTTCGATACAAAACAACCCAATAACTGATTTTGACCCGCCCCGGATTCGAATCTGGGACTACTTAATCAACAGTCGCCTTACGACCACTAGGCCAACCAGGCAGTTTCGGCGCAATATAATATATTACATACGATGTGTGTTAATAATATGGATATCAATAACTCATTCTATATACTAAAATAAATATACATCTAGGACGTCATAAAAGGTGCTTATCATTGTCACATTGACTGTGTAATGTTATTAAATCACATTATTTATTTAATAACATTACACAGTCATCATAAGAGTTTAGTTATTCTTACATTATTATACTTTTATTTTATGTAATCATTTGGGTCATTATTAGGTCATTACATTAATAAATTCAACTAGTTATATTCTAGGCTAGTGAGAATTATTTATGAGCATCATTAATATTTCCAACCGGCATTCAATTTCATAAGAAATCAATTCCGGTATCGGTTTAATTTGCAAATAAAACGACCTACAAAATTTCACTGAGCTCTCTCGTAGACCATATTATGTTGGTAGCTTTAACTATTTTAAAAATGTACATACTAAATTTACTGATGATATGGTGTAGAATAATATTGAACAGAACTCACTTTTGTATGATTTTTTTTTATTGTTCACTTAATTTACACTGACAAGACACACACTCCTCCCACATCCATGATTTTCTTCTCAGCAGTCTTTGAAAATAATTTTCTTTAACAATAACATGTTGTTTTGGTAGTTGCTTTTGCCTAATAGTTTGTAGTATTCAACCTTGACAATGTTAATAAAAGGCACTTTTCCCCCAGAAACATTAGTTTGAGCCAAGTTCGCTCCGACACTAATGTCCATAGCTTGTCCAGATTCAAGAAAGGGCAGAACTCTTTGTTCTGTCTGCAGTAGTTCCTCATGCCCAGCTTGCTAAAGTGTCCAGGATGGTATTTGTCCATGTTAATCCTATGGTGATGTTCACCACCTGCGTTACCGTGGCCACCAGCAAATATACAAAATGTAAGGAGTTGTGGTAGTCTAATAAAGACCACTGCTAAACATAGGCCTCCCCATAGATTGCCTCATAGGGGGGATATTTGCCATAGTTGCAACGCTTGCAAGCGAGTTTTTTATTTTTAATCGTTATTAGGAAGACGCTGCTGCCCATATCCTGATTTGTTTCCCTCTGTTGCGTCTTACGACACCCACAGGATGATATACGGTAGTGAATATTCTTACACCGCCACTACATGGTACAGGGGTTAAGCGCCCGCCATAAATTTCACAGTACATAAGCAACCCGAGTTCGATCTTCGCCGCCATCAATGAAATTATTGTTAACTACAATTTTAAGGGTTGAGTTTTTTTTTATAGGATAGGGTGACAAACGAGCACACATAAGTGGTTGCTGTGACCCAAAGACATCTACATCTATCTTCAATAAAGAATCAAAATGCGGTTGCGTTGTCACCCGTGAGGACCAAGATGGAATGCCTCCTTTCAAGTAAAAAGGGTCTCCGGTTTTCTACACTCACCATACGAAACACAGCAGTGTTAAGCTGCTATTTTACGCTGGTATTCTGTGAGAGCGTGGTCCTTCCCCGGTCGAGCCGACCCATTCGTATTACAACTATACTACTAATATAGCTGCAGCATGGCTCTACCACGTAAAAACCACGTGCTCGCCGGTGAAGTAATGTGTGAAGATTAAAAATATTTCGAGGACATGCAATTCTACCAATAGGTGCTGCAGCAGTGGAACGTACATATATTAGAGGCTGTATTTTGACTTTTTTTGAATGTAAGCAGAATAAAATTCAAGCTACCTTAAATTTTATTTTGTCTGCACATTACTACATTACTGCAGCCCATACACACCTCCCAACAACTTCCCTTTAGCTTATTTACATAAGTGGCGGGACGTTTGTACATTTGTTGGTTAATTGTGTATAAAAAAGTAAAAAAAGTGTTTTCAATTTCATGGATATGTAGCTGAAATTGTAACTTCCTAAAAATGTTCTCAATATTGCATTAAGTATTGAATATAGTATTTTTAGCCAATTTAATAAATTAATAATTAATTAATAAATCACGAAATTGCAGGATTATATTTTTGGTATCTATCACTATGCACACATTAAAAAGCTTAATACATCTAATATTACCCCGGTATCACGCACACATTTGTAAAAAATTGGGACATTTATAGCGCGTCGTTTGTTGCGTGATACTCCATCTAGAAAGGCATATAATCAAAGATCATGATTGGAACCGTCACGTGTGTATCGCAAGCTCGTAAGAATGATTTAAAAATAAATATACCAGATAATCTACCAGTACCTATCCATTTTGAGAAAATTATTATATTATAAAAATTTATTTTCTTTACAAAATATTAGGAATTCAATGACCATTAAATTGGTGTTTTAATGATTTGTAAACTTTAATGTCATAGCATCACTTTACTTCATAGTAAATTGTTGGTTCACTATAATATTAAAAGCCATAAATATGAGTATGAGCCATCTAATATTGTTTATCGATTTTCCTTGCGTAAGTCTTCGCGTATGTTTCCCACACATTTATTTTCATTGATCAGTATAATTTATGCATATGTGATTTTCGTTTATACAATGTAAAAATTCATATCAATAATTAAACATAAACCGCTTTTGAAAGTCTGTAATGAATGAATGAATGCAAAACAGGAAAATTTTAGACTTTAGACGCCATTTATAGATTATTTGGATAGACAGAGCAATTAGGTATCTGTCGTTTTTGTTCAATAATATTAATAGTTATTATTAGTAATAATAGGCTCGATAATGCAGTGATATAAAAATAATTTGAATACTAAAAATTACGACATTAATTAACTTAATCAAATTCATACAATAATTTTAATTAAATAAAAATATATATTAATAAATTAAAACAAATTAATGTATTATAATCTAAAATAATATTTTCAATTTTGATTTATAAAATGCAAATTATATTTTAAAAAGTTATATTATAAAACTTATTTGGCATAGAATAAAAAGCTTTTTTATTTTATTTATTATTTATTTAATGCAGTAACTAAGCATTTGGTTGCGGCGCTTCGGGTTGTGGGTTCGATTCCCGCATGGATTGGATTGGCTGGCCATTGTATTTGTGCAGTGTGTGTGTAAAACGTCACGATACGGGAGAAAGGTCTAGTGGGGCAACATTTTAATAAATAAGAAGACGAAAATTAATTCAATTGGCCTACATTTTAACCCAAAAATCACGCTCGACTGTTAAGTTCACTAACCACTAGGCCAAGACATAGACTATAGACATTGACTATGACACCATAAAGGCGAAGATATATAAAATATAATAACATTCACTACGTAGAACAATGTCAAGGCCAGAGACGTTATTGCATAACGGTGTTCGCTGGCGAGCGTTGCAATTGATATGATTGCAATACTGTTTCATCTCTTTGCATGACCTACTACGTAGGATTAATACTTTAGGGTCTATCTATTGAATACATCACGTATAATTCGTTCCAGCTAGTCACGCTTCATCACATTTTTTCTTCCTCTCTGTTTCATCACCATTATGTCAAAAGTTTACTGCTGAACATAAGTCTTCTCTATTGATTATAAAATAGAGGAGGCTTTATGTTTAGCAACTATGACTGATATCCCCATCAGTCATAGTTGCCACGCTTGGCGGGGACGTTGGTGACCGCAGTTTTTTATTATTTTGAATTGTTATCAAGAAGATAGCGGCATTTATTGTTTCATTTCCCTCTATTACCTCTTGGGACACCCACGGGATGATATGATGTATTGGATTCTCATACATCGCCACTACACCACGCTGCTATACGGCACCACAATACACAAATAATTATTTGTTACACATCTAATTTGCCACAGAAATTTAAAATTGATCATTAATTGAAAATTTAATAAATTGAGAGATAAAATTAAATGTACTTTAAACGTCGTCGTATCAAGTCACTTTCGCTTTTTAACTCTCAGGTGAACAACGCACCAATAGCCGTCTTTGTTTGAAGTTGGTTGCAGGTGTCTAATATCCATGGCTACAGTAGCCGCTCACCAAGCGGTTGCACTGTTTTGTCACTTCATTTTTTAATATATTGTACATATATCTTAATATATGTTTATTACAATTTATTTATTTTGTTATACAATATATTAGTACATTAAATACAATATCAGTTTTATTCTCTCTACTATGACTCTTATTCAGAGACAATTTCTAGTTTAAAGTCAAGCTAACTTGTGTAATATAAGATGACCTTGACTCAAATTTTGATATTGTGTCGTCAGAGTTTAAATTCGAGACTGACTGACTGACTGCCTTTGAATACCGGCCTATGAGAGCTACGGATGACTTTGGATAGTCCAGAAGGAGGTTATAAAAATTATACATAATATGTACGTTACACCTAAGATGCTGCTGTTGATAAGATAAATAAAAGATGGTACCTGAGGCAAAATAGTAGATATATTCAGAAACTACTAAAAGCTATATATGACTACACGAACGCGTTGTTTGGCGATGATATGTGAACTGATTCGATGAACAATAAAAATAAGTAAAGGAGGCAATAATGCTGATCGGGCGATATGTGCGGTTGCACCGTAAAACATATTTATAAAAAATCTTACACTTGGCTCTTAAACACTTGGCTTGTACTGGCAATATATAATCAATATCAAAAACTGGTCCCATGAATACCAACGAAATATTAACAAGCTTCATCGTTTTATTGTAGTAAAGTCAGATGCGGTTAACTTGTTATTTAGATCGTCAAATACTGACGAAATATACTACTATTGGTTTTCACAATTGTCTTGTACCTACGCTAGTCCGCTCCCAAAAGCAACTTGGTAATTACCCAATCTTTAACTTATTACTTCGATCTTGTGGGCAAATTATATGCTTTATCTATCATCTAGACCACGTATGTTTTAATATGCTTATGTTGCATCTGAATTTTTTTTACTTTTTTTCTATATTCTCATTGTGTCTATCATACTTTCTATATTTTCATGATCACCCGATATCTTTCATTGTTATCTTAATAAATAACCTATCCGCGAATGATACATAGATTTATTAATTATTATTAAGTTGGCATAATAAAACACATCACTCATCTCATTCCGTGAGTGTTGTTGACCCAGAAAATCTTGTGGCGATAGATATAAAATCAGAGTGGGAAGCAGTGAGACATTATTTTTTTTTTAATAGGATAGGGTGACAAACGAGCACACAGTCCACCTGATGGTAAGTGGTTGCTGTGGCCCATAGACATCTACATCTATCCTCGTTTGTGAATCAAAATGCAGATGCGTTGTCACCCGTGAGGACTAAGATGGAATGCCTCTTTTCCAGTAAAAAGGACAGTACGGCTTAATCATTGTTACTTGTGTAAAGAAAGGATTATAATATATTTTTGAAGTAAAAATTTATCATCAAAACGTATTTATTTTATGTCATCAAAATAAACTTACATAATTATGTATGTTCCTAATTTATGTTAAACAATGTCAGGGCCTACGATTTAATTTCATCGTACTTGTATTATACTCGTTGCTGAGAATATTTGTGCTACTGTATTGGTATTGTATAATAAAGTAATAATAAACAAAGCCTACGACTGTGTGGAATAGTGGTCGGAGAATATGACTATTGAAATGCACGTGTAATTTTAATAATTATTTTTGACGAAAAACCCTCTCAAAAATGAGAAGAGGCATTTATATAGGCTGTGACTTTACTTTGCTAAGAAGACATAACATAATTGAAATGACTCAGCTTATAGAAAATGATCATAAACTTGTTATTTATTTTTAGTTATTTTATTTGAAGTTAATGTATTTAATAAACACTTTATGTGATAGATATTAAATAACAAATATACTAAAATATAAATAAATTTTATTAGCAATGACAATGATTTATTGTTAAAAACTTAATTTAGTAAAGCAAAATTTTCCATAGCAGTCGGATGTAAAATAATAGTTTTGCTACATGGTGGTTAAGACCGTTATGTTTTTATCGTCAATGTCATTAGAGACGTGGACGGTTATTATTTGAAGGCATTCATTACAGTCTATTATAACTCCACTGCTGAACATAGATCTCATCTCCCATAGATTGTCTCACAGGATATTTAACACAGTTGCCACGCTTGGAAGCCGGGTTGGCAACCACAGTGTTTTATTATTTTGGGTTGTTATTAGAAAGACGCTGCTGCCATCTGCTGTTTCATTTACGTCACTCACGGGATGATATGGGGTAGTGGATCATCTTACGTTACCATTAAACGGCTATTATACCATCTTTGTAAAGAAGGTTGACTTGATATAAGACCAATTATGTGACTATACATATAATCCGAAATTTTTACCCATCACATTATCTCGGTTATAAAGAACCTATAGATGTGCTACTTTTATTTTTAAATTAACTTTTAAATATGAAAATAGGACCTGATTTGTTTGCAAAGGAGTCAACTATGGGAAAGACTAGAAACACTCCATGGCTTCCTCATAGATGGCGATATACCATATGATAGGTATTAGATACTAGTCCAGCGACAGGACCTGCCAAGTGTGGTGATTATAGACAGTAGACAAATATTTATTCCGGCACAAAACACAACACTTCTAATACCTATTTTTACATTCAATGATATGAGTGTAATTGTACTGCCCTGTCGGAAATCCCACTCAGCGTAAGCTAAGGATATCCCACAGCGCTGATTTTCAGTGAAGTTAAATTTGTGTGACATATGGCCAGCAAAACAGTTTACAGTTGTACTTACTACGTTTAAAACAATTCGAGTGACATTTTTTTAATGTATATTTTGAAGAAGTTTTACGATAAAACAAAAGGATGAATTTTGTGTTAAAATATGTTCCCTCAATAATTTATGTATGTACACATGTATAAAACAGTTAAAAAATAAAAATTATACATATACCATTACCGTTACAGCGTATCAAAAGTCTACTGCTGAACATACGCTTCCCCATAGATTGCTCAATAGGGGGGATATTTGCCATAATTACCACGCTTAGCAAGGGACTTGGCAACCGCAGCTTTTATGTATTAGTTTTTTGTTAGGGAAAACGCCACTGCTATCTCCTAGTTTGTTTCCCTCTGTCACCTCTTACGATATCCACGGGATGGAATGCGGATGTTCCTCCACCGCCATTACACGGTAAAAGTATTTAATTTCTTTTTAAATAACTCTTATATAAATTCTTTATAATATTATTAAATAAAATAAATAAAAATTAAATATTATAAATTATACCATATCCTTCATAAGACGCGAAATATCAATATACAACAGTGACAATTACGGGCCATGAGTAAATAATCACTAAGTTTTAGTTACGAGTTGAAAAAGAAGACGTTACAATTAAAATCACATATTAATATAGCAACAGTACTGAATATAAAATTGCAGATTCACCGCGCGCAATAAGCATAATTTCAAGTTTTTAAATAAATAAAACAAATCTATTTTTAAATTTTATGTTTTACGTCTAAAAATAGAAAAATAAAATAAAGACCATTTAATTTTATTGATGTTTAGCATTACGTATCATGTTGTGTTATGTATCATTATAATTATAAATTTTATGCCGCTTAAACCACAGTAACTAGACCATGACGGTCTTGATTCATTTAATTAGCTCTCTACATGTGTTCATATTAAGTGACCACCGTATGATCTAGTATCAGAATGCCTAGATATGAAACCGCGGATTCTATATTCGGATTCTAGCCAGAGATAACATTTTATTAATATTGCAAATTATTCATTTTTGGATTTGGATATGTTGTGATTGATCAAGTGTCTTATCAGGTCCTAGACGGTCGCGCAGCATGACTTGCGTTATATGTTTAATCCTGCTGCATGATGTACCTTCATGCTATATCATCAATAATTTTTAGTGCAGTAAACATAACAGTGAAGAGGTATCTGAGCTGTTGTGGAATTATTGTTTTTCAAAATTTCAAATGGAAATGTCAGGTAGATTTTTTTTTTGACAGGATAGTGTGACAAACGAGCACACAGTCCACATGATGGTAAGTGGTTGCTGTGACCCATAGACATCTACATCTATCCTCAATAAAGAATCGAAATGCAGATGCGTTTTCACCCGTGATGACTAAGATGGAATGCCTCTTTTCCAGTAAAAAGGGTCTCCGGTTCTCTACACTCTCCCTACGAAACACAGCAGTGTTAAGCTGCTATTTTACGCTGGTATTCTGTGAGAGCGTGGTTCTTCCCCGGTCGAGCCGACCCATTCGTGCTACAACTACACTACTAATCTACTAATTTTAGTGCTTCCCGGCGTTGAAACTTTCCAGCATTCATGGTCACGGGGGGGGGGAGGTGTTTGACGTCCCGATGTCATAGTTAACGAATGCTACGTTCAACATTTAATTATTAATTTTTGGTCCGATCTATGCAGAACGAGCTTACAGTATCTTGAAGTCTTGCAGTAGTATGCTTGAGTTTGGATTTGATTTGATTAATAATGGGATCCCAAGCAGATAGTAGCACCCACCCATCTTCTCTATTGAACTTAAGATGTTTTTTAATTTCAATAGCCTCGCGAATCATCCTTGGTAAGAATCGGTGTTCTTTTGCGAGGATTTGTGATCTATCAAATCTGATATAATGGTTGGGACGATTCTGAACATGTTGACATACTGCATACTTCCCGGAGCGCCTATTCTTCACATTCTTTCACGCGAGTTTTTATGGATCATTTTGTTTGTCCTATGTAAAAGAGACCACATTCGCAATAAACCTTGTACACTCCTGCATCTTGTAGAGGAAAAGGGATCTGGTAATCTATTTTATGTATTTTATACTCTGAATCGTAGTCGTAGAGGATGATATATTATATATGTTATTACTCTAAGTGAAATATTAAATGAATTGTCAATTAAACACTAGCACGCAATTTGGATCAATCAATACAATTAAATGATCATGCATGCATGACAGCGTGTAAAGTGACAAAAAGCATGTCATGTTGTATTCCCATCTAGGGCTCACCTAACATTGCACCTACGATTTCATTACAAAAACATTATTCTGCGTGTGTGTAGGTTAGGACGAGCCAGAGTCTCTGTATTTGCGTACGTGGGGATTGCGATACGATAATACATATTGCGCAGTTAATTTCTTAGCACCATCATCATCATTACAGCCCTTCAAAAGTCCACTGCTGAACATAGGCATCTATTGACTTCCTGCATGTCTTACCAGGTCGTCATCCTTCTAGTGTGGGGACGCCCTACACTTCGCCTGCCGGTACGAGGCTGCCACTCGAGAACCTTTCTTCCCCATCGGATGTGGGTTCTTCAAGCTATATGGCCGGCCCATTGCTACATCAGCTTACTAATCCGATGGGCTATGTCGGTTACTCTGGTTCTACTGCTACTACTACTGTTTTTAAGTCTATCACACAGAGAACCCCGAGCATAGCCCTCTCCATAGCTCGCTGAGCGACTCATACGGCCTGCAGTGAAGGACCACGTTTCAGATCCATAGGTCATCACTGGCAACACGCACTGCTTGGACTGACTGTTTTGAGGTTTTGAGTTATGCTTGACGAGAAGATGTGTCGTAATCTCCCAAACGCTGCCCAGCCGAGTTTTATCCGTCGATTGACCTCTTGGTCGAAGTTGGACTTACTTAGTCGCACTATTTGTCCCAGGTAAACATACTCGTCAACAACTTCGAGCTTAGTGCTCCCAACAACTACCAGCATAGGTGTGACATGAACATTACATATGACTTTTGTTCACGTTCATCTTAAGACCTATCCGTTGGGAGACACTATTGAGGTCATTGAGCATAGTGCCTAGGTCCTCCAACGATTCAGCCATAAGGACTATATCGTCGGCAAATCGAAGGTGAGTGATGTACTCGCCATTGACGTTAAAACCGTATCCTTTCCAGTCCAGTAGCTTGAAAACGTCATCCAATGGAGCGGTGAAGAGTTTCGGGGATATTACGTCAACCTTTCTTACACCTCTCTTGGATAGGTTTCGTACTCTGGTTCTGTACTCGGATAGCCATCGTAGCCCTACTATATAAATACTTCAGCACTTCGATATACCGACAGTCAACTTGGCAGCGTTGTCGTCTTTCTTGAAGAACAAGGCCACCGCACTTCTGCTTTACGCCTCCGGAGTAGTGCCACCATGGAGGACGGAATTAAAGAGCTTCTGAAGGATTTCAAGTACCGGTTTTCCACTCGCTTTCAGAAGCAGCACTGTAAATCCATCGTCGACTGTGGACTTGCCGTTTTTAAGGTGCTGGAGAGCCATTCAAATCTCAGTCAGACTGATGTTCTGAATATCATCGAAATAGTGTCGGATAAGACTTGCTCTCGGATCGTTACTCACACTTGCATGTGGCTCCAACGATGACGTGTACAGCTGCCCATACAACCTCTCAATCTCATTCAAAATCTCAGGTGTTCCGGAAACGATGCTGTAACATTCGGTCTTCAGCTTCGACATTTGGCTCTTTCTGGCAGACAGATCTCTGGCAAAGACTTTAGAGCCCTTGTTCCGCTCGATCGCTTCTTCAATACGAGCTGTATTAAGGTTGCGTAAGTCCCGCCACATGCATTTGGAGATCTGTCTTTTCAGTTGCCTGTATGCTGTCAAATCTGCTGAAGACTGCAGCTTCATGTTCCGTCTAACAACCATGAGATTAAGAGTTTGATCGGAGAGTTTTTGTGTTCTTCTATGACGGGTCTTGTAGAACTTAGCTCCGACCGCATGAACAGTTTCCACAAGCTTGTCATTCATATCGTCCACTTTATTGCAGTCTTCTAGGCACTGAAAACGATTTTGTAACTCAAGGTGAAAGTTTTCGGGGCTTTGGATTAGAGCACGAGGGGGACGAAGCATTGACTTCATTAGACGTGTCCTCTCCAGCTTAACGTTTAGGTTCAGTGTGCTTCTAACCATTCGGTGATCGCTGCCAGTTTTCACCCTCGCGATCACTAAGACATAACTGAACAGTTGTCATCTGGTCGTCATAATGAATTCAATCTAATTTTTTGTGGAACCGTATAAAATTCTGAAAGAAATAGTATAAAGAGTCCCTCTTTCTTCATGAATTTGGCCAGCTGCTGGCCACTTGGCTTCCGTTGCCCTATCCTGAATTTCCTTACTTTTAGCTCACCGTTCTCTCTTGTGCCTAGTTTTGCGTTGAAGTCTCCCATTAACAACGTATAGTGTGTTTTGGAGGAATGCGTGGCTCTAGAGATATCATTTCCTCCACCTCCTCTGTGCGGAGGGTGGTACGTAAACCTGTATGACCTTCAGCGAATACCGTTTGGTGATTCTGAGTATGAGGTACGCAACCCTTGTCGACACACTCCCAATCTTTACAACGTTATTAACGAGAGACTTGTGGACGATAAATCCGACACCTTTTTGGGACTGATGGTCACCCTCCCGGTGATAGATCAAGTTGCCGGATTCGAGGATTACCATGTCCTCCCCCTCTCTTCGGACCTGAGACAATCCTATAATATCCCAGCGCAACTTGTCTATCTCTTCTTCCAGCTCTAGGATCTTCTTGTCAGTCCTCAGGGTGCGTGCGTTATATGTTGCCAGGTCGAGTCGTCTTTGATGGAAACCGAACCTCCACCGAAGATTCTTAGCACCGCCAGCCCACCGTTACCATGTTCGCCACCGTAGCCAGGAATAGCGGGGCCGCCGGGGACTGGGGTCGTCTTTTTGTAACTCTCGTCATGGTTGCCATAATTGCCGCGCATGGCGAGCGGGTTGGCAACCGCAGTTTTTTTATTGTAATTCGCTGTTATCAGAAAGATGCTGCTGCCCATCTTCAGCCTCAGTTTCCCTCTGTCGCCTCTTACGACATCCACGGGAAGATATGGGGTAGTGGGTATACTTACCCGCCACTACACGCGATTTCTTAGCAATTATTCAGAAATTGTCGCCACAGTCAAAGAAAAGAAAATCATTCAATAGCTGACACTGTTGTACTTAAACAAGAATCCAAAAGTAAATAATTAAAATTTGACATAAAAAAAACAACATTAATGCCATACATAATATGGGGCCTGGATGAAAACCAACATTGGCTATTTTACCGTTTACCATCAGGTGGGACAGTAATCAAGCACTTGCTTATAATAGGTAAAAATCCCTATCCCCCTATCCCTATATCGTTTCCATAATTAATTTTATTGCTTTTTTAATGATAAATATTAATTGCTTTTAACAATTATTGTAACTTTAATAATAGATAGGAAAAAAATTGAAAGCAATAAATGTCTGTTATTAATTTTTAAGGCAAAACTATTTCAATTATGATTAAAATAAATAAAAGTGTGTTTTTTAATGTCGGTTGAATAATGTAAACAATGTATCAATAAATTATAAAACGAATATCTGTAGAATAGCTTGTGATACCACAAAGAACCGTTTCCATCACATCCATCACAGCCTATAAAAGTCCATTACTGCACATAGGTCTCCCCCATAGATTGCCTCATAGGGGGAGTTTTGCCATAGTTGACACGATTGGCGAGCGGGTTGTCAACCGCAATTTTTATATTATTTTGACTTGTTATCAGGAAAATGCTGCTGCTCATAACCTGTTTCAATTTCCCTCTGTCGCCTCTTATGACACTCACGGGACCATATGGAGTAGTAGTTCTTACACCGACACCACATAGTTTACGAGTACAATAAGAATAACAGAAAAACTTTTCAAATAACAAATCCATTAAGCAGTCGTTTTATTGCGCCATTTGTACTTGCTTAACCCTTATTCAGCATTGTCTCGTCTTTCAACACAGTTAGTGTCAAATTACAAGTATTGTTATTCTACACTTTTGTTCTTACTTATTAAGAAACAATCAACACAGATGGGTAGCACCGTTCGCTTGCCAATACTTGTATCTTAATTAATTTTCTGTTTTTCGCCTTAATTTTTGAGCAATATTAAATTTTAATAATTAATATTGTTGATAAAATCAGTCAAGCGTGTGGTTTACACAATAAGTGTTCCAAGTCATTCAAGATAATCTAAAAATCTATAACGAAATTTGAGTTTTTTCTGGGGGAGATTTAGATTTCGTAACTTGACGTCTCTATTGTTGGTAAGCGCACTTTATAACTATTTCAAATTTCAATAATCTACGTGAAATACTCTCTGGGAAAAATTATCTGTGACAGACATACGGACAAACAGATAGGCAACGAGATAATCATGGAGTACTGAGCTCCTCCATTGTCAATTTAGTAAGAAAACATTTTTGTAAATTATGGACCGTAGAACAAATAAGGTAATTAAGAATTATAATCGATACGATATATTATCTCAATAATATATCGTAGATAGCCGAGTATGTAGTTAATGCAGCCTATTTGTTCATATGGTTGTAGACTACACATAGGGGGAATAACGCCCTTAATGATCTTTTATTGAGTATATCGCTTAAATTGTGAATAAGATTGCATACTATAACTATATTATTTCAATCAAATCAAAAAAGCAGGTGAAAAAATTAGCAACACAAATATGTAAAAGTATACTGCCCAGACGGACGCATAGATAGAAGAGCTAACCACGATATGCCTTAAATTGCCTGGGTTCAATTTCAAACAATTAAATATTAACATAATATTCATGTTAAATAAAAGTATTTGTTACGTGAGATATTAATATGGTGTATTTATTTCGCAGACTTCAGAATGTCGTCAGAAGGCTTTACGGAGAACGAAGTGGACGCTATGCCGGACCGCATCGCTGAGACATTCAGCGGTATGAACATTTTTATCACCGGAGGAACTGGATTTATGGGCAAGGTCTTAGTGGAGAAGTTACTGAGGTGAGTTAATTTTTTTTATTTATATTTTTTGTAATATAAGAGAGATAAGTGACTGCTATATCTCGTGGATATCTGCAACCAACTTCAAAAAAGCAAGGTGATATACCTCACAATCTATAATTTTATATATAATTGAAATAGGTAGGCAAAGATAGGGAAGATAAAGCTTACCAAATTATAATAGTACAAATTCTTTAAATGCCAGTGCCATAGGAGGCTAATATGTGAAAGGATCGGAAATACTATCATCGGCAATACCTCTTGGCCTCCAATAGATGATGGTATAATATTCTTATAAGCCAGATGTAAAATATTCAGGCTGGCGACGAAAATCAGCTCTTTGACGCTGCTCACCGCAAAGAGATGCCTCTTAAATATTGCCAACTCTAATTGCCAGGCCTAGTGACGACTACGACAATTGCTCCTAGAGAAACCTCTAATCATCGATACCTAATACTTTTCTTTGAATATCTTCTCATCATCAACATCTTTATCGCCACACTAATTTGATTTTTCTTCTACTTTCTCTTTATCAGCCTGTAACAGTTTACGTCTCGAACTTCTATTATAGGAAGGATTTTTTACCTGATGGTAACTCAATGTTTTGGTCCATAGTCACCAAAATCGATTCTTGATTAAGATGGAATACCTTGTTACCGTAAATTGTAAAAAGGTCTTCATTTTTAGTCACTTACCATATGAAACAAAACAGCAGTATGCTGTTGTTTTACGCTGCTATTCTGGGTGAGTGGCCAGCCGGTGAGGTGATTCTCTCAGTCGAGCCGATCTATTCATTCTGCTACTATAATACTACTAGGTCTATGACGTATAAAACGTTTTAGGTATACATAAATAATATATTTGAGTTCCTAGATTTGTAAGTGCTACACAATTCTTAGTACTCAATATTAAAGTACACGTTTTCGTTTTTATATCAAGATTGCATGTAAATTTTTGAAAATTTTACAGAAAATGTCACGATATTGGAAAAATAATACTTCTTGTGCGCGCGAAGAAGGGCAAGAATCCAAGACAGCGACTTGAGGAAATGCTCAATAATGAAGTAAGTTAATCGGTGTATTAATAATTTTAATAATATTAAAGCTTTATTAAAGTGCAATTTTTCAAGGGGCATCGTTTAAGTCTATTGTATGGAGAAGCGATTTTATTATATTGACTCATTTAACTTTCTCTAACAACAAAGTTTAATAAAGAAAAGTACATTTGTTTCGGGTTCCGAAGCGCAATGTCTTAGCATTGAGTTGTGACGTTGAGAGCTACGGGTTCAAATCCTAAACGGAACTACAAATATGTAATTGTTACGGATCTGGATGTTTGTCCTTGTGCAATTTTTATTTGTGGGCGAAAGGTAACGTTTTTAAACAAGAAATAAGAAATAATAAAAAAATAACGTACTACGTATATCTTTATACTTTATACGAATTTCAGCCACCAGCTCTTACTTTCTATTTTAATAAGCTCATTAGCTGAGATGGGATGGACTGACATCTTCAACACTAATATGGTTCAAATCCAGGCCCCCAAAAATGTCCTCCTTTTATGCTTCTTCTGCCACTGATTACACGTATTCGCCACTGACAAACTCGTTTTATACGTTTTATAACTGTCTATCTAGATTTATTCATATAAATTTTGTAGCACTAGTTTTATCTTTGTAGTTTACTAGATGGTAGGATTCTTTTTCTGCTTAGAAATCCGTCTGGGTAGGTACCATCTTCTTAATTATTTCTGCCATGAAACAACATTGTGTTCTGGTCTGTAGGGTATAGAAAGCCAGTATAATTACAGGATGAGAGGCGTTCCATCTTAATCCTCATTAGTGACAGTGTATCTGTGGATTTCTTTGTTTAAAGTTGCTTGAAGAAAGAAAGAAAAAAGTGGAAGGAAGTGAGTGAAAGGAGAGTGCACCTGTGCTTGCGTACACACTCGTACAACGAAGCGAACAAACTTAGAGTGCTTGCGTGCACTGTAAGTTTGTTCTTTGCAGATAGTCATATTAGAAAAATAAATGAAAAAAATTCTAGGTGACATTAACTTTTGAAGCCATTGCTCGTCATAGGTCTTTTATTGTAAGACCTAACTGGCAAGAGTAAATTTTCTGAGCTTTAGAAAATTGCTGGTTTGGCGACTATTAACAAATTTTCTTTTGCACTGGTAATGCTGCCTCTATCACCAGCCTGTGAAAATTGGGTTTAGCGTTTTATGGGTAGATTTTTCGCTATCAGCCGGTTGTGAGAGTCTACACAGTTTTGGTGTACATTTCCTCGCATACCCAAAAATATGTTTATTTACTTATGTAGTTTTGTAAAAGCATGCTTCACTAGGTTTTGTTAAATGAAAATGCTAATAATGCTAATAACATTACTAATATTCTCGTTTACTAAGCATAAAATGTGAGTAGAGCACAACAGTAGTTGAATAGTAAATTCGAACCCACGACCTTTGAGTTCGCGGTCTTCATCCTATCATTAGGCCACTGTTGTACTAATTGACAATTATTACAACCAAGGGAATAACTACAAGTATGTTTTATTCGATTTTATAATGTATTTTTTCTTTAAAAATGGTTTTTAAAGAAAAAATACAGTATAAAATCTTTTGACTTTTAAGTTTTCTGGTTTTTAAATTAAGTAAAACAAATATCGCATGCATTATTCATTTCACAATCACGAAGAATATAAATGACTGTAGCAGCGTAAAAAGTGTTGCATGTACGTATATTGACGTCTAATTGCATTCAATTGTCAAAAGATGATATTGTTGAATTTCAGACTATTATGCGGTTGCAGAACTAAAAACATTTTGTGGTATAATGACACGTAATTAGGTATTTCGCATTTTTGTAATGTGAACAATAATGTCAATGTACGCAAATACCGCTTTAGTGATGTTATTTAGATCTATGACTGATTTGCTTTAATAAAATTAAAGTATGTTTACATAATAACATTCTAAAAGCCACCTAATATTGACTTATGATTGTGCTGATAAATGACATTTTTGACTTAAATTTTCCATGGGTGATAAAAATGCCAAAATTATTTCATGACTAGCCCTAACTAGCCAGAGTAAGCAGCATCAAAACTGCGAGAGTTCTGGTACTGCAATCAACAATCCGTGCTAGTGAGGGTAATGGCAAAATATTTTAACCGACTTTAAAAAGGAGGAGGTACTCAATTGGACTGTATTTTTTTTGTTTTTTTATTTTTATGTGTGTTTTATTTATCTCCTCATACTACCTCATTACTTTTTATACGTGAACCTATTTTGATGATTCTTTTTTTATTGAAAGATGGTGCTTTTCATGTGGTTGATCAAGGTTTGATTTGTAGTTTTCGACTTATCCTTAATAATTTATATTAAAGTCGGTTGTACAAATTTTTAATTTTACCACTTGTTTCTGATTTTAACACCTCATGAAGTCACTACCACATAAACTACAGTTCGTTTGGTAACAAAACAAGATACCTATTTTGGTCCACTTGTTGAGCAAGCAGCCTTTCGGTTTTCCGCACTCCCCTAATACCTAAGAAAATTCCACGCGAGCAATGCCGCTGATAAAATGTCGTGAGTAATAAACAAGAAATACTCGCATGTGAAGTTTTTTTTGTAGAATAAGGATGACAAACGAGTACACAGACCACCTGATGATATTTTATTTTTATTTATTTATTCTTTATTGCTTTCCTTAAAACAAAAGAATACAAAGTCTCTACCAGTCAACCCATAGAGTGGTGAGAATTTGACGTAGGTGTAGCAATATAGAACAAAAACAAAATAAAAATGATAATTGACTACGTAATATATACATATCACTAATAAATAAAATATACAAATATAACCTATACATACATATATATAAATATAATTAAATGAATACATAATTAGTACATACAAATAACTATTAATATATACGTCTGTTTAGCAATATATATGAAATGGATGATTCATGTAAGAAGCGTTGTCTTTAATAGATGATTACGTACCAACTTTTTAATAACCTAATTATCGGGAGCTTTTCTGATGTCACCGGGCAAGGAGTTGCAAAGACGTGTAGCCTGAACTGTAAAGGCAAACGATAGAACTCGGTGAAGTGAACAGGAATACAGATTTTGTATTCCTGTTCACTTCACCGAGTACATACAGATTTTGTATTCCTGTTCACACAACCAATCAGAGATGAGGAGAGATAGTGAAATTTACTTTGATGATAAGTGGTATGTGTATATGCTGTCGCCCATAGACTTTACAAATTAAAATTCAATTTTCTTTTCAAATTAATTTTTTTTTAAATTTGTGAATATCGGTAATGAGAAAAAATAGATCTTTGATAAAATTACTTTTGCTGCATTCAACCCTTAGGTATAAATATAACATAGGTACTATTAAGTCTACTACTACAATAAAATTATTTCATTATATTATTTATATTATAATTATATTAAAATGCTTTACATAAATTGTATTATCATTTTATATACACGATTTAAAGTTACAGCCTACTACGTCCCACTCCTGGGCACAGGCATCCTCTCACTTCTGAGAAGGTTTTAGGGCTAGAGAAAGTCCGCCGCGCTGCCCTAATGCGTGTTGGTGGCAACAATTACTAAATTATATATTAATTAAATAAATAAAATATTAGTTATAATATTTAAGTAAAACCTACTGATGCGTCACTTATACATTCATAAATTAAGTAGCAGCATTTTTCAATAAGAATATTTTAAATTTATAAATATTTTCCATTTCATAAAACATAGATGGAACTTTATTGTAAATTTTAGAGAATATGCAGAAAACGCTTTTTCTAAGTAAAATTGTCTTTGATAAAATTGTATACATTTAATTTTACATCGATTTTTGTTATTAAATAATCACATCTATTGTTGATTAAGAATTAAAATCACACCTGAGGACTATGATGGAATGCCTCGTTTACAGTAAAAAGGGTCTTTGGTTCTCTCTCTCTCTCTATTCTGTGAGAGTGTGGTCCTGTCCTGGCCGAACCGACCCATTCGTGCTACAACCATATTACAGCTGCAGTGTGGCTCTACCACGTATTAGATCTACGAATTATTGCCTTAAACGAAATACATATTGCAACTTCTCAGTATTTTGGTAGAGAGTTTAGTATATATATATTTATACCACTACTGGTAAGGACAAAATGGTCGAACTTGCAATAAATGGATATGCGTGGGCGATTGTGCTACAAATTATCAGCATATGAATTAGAGCATGATAGACTGATGGATACAAATGTTTTCGCAGCTACGTTCTATTAATTAAATGTGATTTTGTAATACACTATTTCAAATATACCCACTTAATTAGTTCAAATAATGTAAGGGATTCCATCCAAAAAAAAGATCGTTTTATTTTTCACATTTATCTTTCTATTTACTGAAATAGTTTCAATATTGCCGTATACAGGCTGCGTAAGGCGTTATCTCCACCCCATTTCGCCTATGGGTGTCTTGAGAGGTGACTATGGAAATGCCAGAAACATGTTATAGCTTCCGATAGGTGGCGGTACATCATCTCACTTAAATTAGGCTGGGGACGGGCAGTAAGTGGATGCTGTGGCCTATAGACGTCTACAATTGTACTCAGTTAAGAATCAAAATGCAGGTACGTTGTCACCCCTGAAGACTAATATGGAATGCCTGGTTTCCATTAAAAATGGTCTCTGGTTCTCTACACTCACCATATAAAATACAGCAGCATTAAACTGCTATTTTACGCAGGTATTCTGTGCGAGCGTGGTCCTTCCCTGGTTGAGCCGACTCATTCGTGCTATAACCATAATATAGATAGTGTGGCTTTATCACGTATAAATCTAGTACTGCGATCATCAATTCACCTGCCAATCGTAACGATTAAGGCAAATTTCCCTATAAAGGGCGAGGCCCCTGTCCAGTAGTGGACTTCTACGGATTGATGATGAAGAAAAAGGAGATTGATAATATATTAAAAATATTTGTGATTATGATTACAATTATGAGCACAAACTGATTTCAATCCCCGTGTTTGGTGCACAGTGAAATCGTTAATTGCAAATTAAATTGTTTATCAACATGGGGTGAAAGAAAGTATCGTTAGGAAACCTGCATGTTAAAGTAGTAGTAAATATTCTGAAATCATGTGAAGGTTACTAACACGCTCAGCTGTTTTATAGAATTAAGGTGACGAACGAGCACACATTCCACCTTTACATATATCTTTAATTAAGAATCAAAATGCAGTTGCGTTGTCACCCTTGATGAATAAGATAGAATGACTCATTAATAAGGGTCTCCGGTTCTCTACACTCACCATACGAAACATAACAGTATAGAGCTGCTATATTACGCTGGTATTCTGTGAGAGCGTGCTCCTTCCCCGGTCGAGCCGACCCATTCGTGCTACAACCATAATATAGCTGCGGCGTGGCTTTACCACGTAAGAATATTTGCGTTTTCGCTTTAATATTTTTTTTTAAACGTATACAATCTCCCATAAATAATATATTGACCCAAAATCAATTACTAGAGCTTACTTTCAGTAAAATCTTTTCTTTTTTATAGAACTCGCACCTCCCGAGTCAGCCTACATATTTGTCTCGGTGATTTCGCAATAGGTTAATGATAGTTTGTAATTATCAGAATCGATGGAAATGTTCTCGTTTCAGTAGGTCAGGGATATAAAAAACGGTTGATATACGTTCACAAGTCAACAAACAATAATGTAAATCTCTCAAGTTTAGAGTTAAAATTTATAAGAATAGGTGCTCCCATAGATTGTATAATTATGAACCCAAATTCAAACCCGAAATAATTATCTTTAGAACATACTCATAAAATAAAAAATAATATTATATAAATTATATTGTTATAATTATTATGTAAATTTTAAATAAAAACATTAAGTTTACCTTAAGGACAGCATTTGCTTTTAGGTTATAGATGGTATCAGCTAACTACATAGTAAATTAAACTTTGTTTCGGTAACATAAATCGTACAGTTTTAACCATAGATTTAGTAACTAACTAACGTTAGGTTTGAACAGTGTTCGAAATCACCTTTTAAGTATAAAAGATACCTGTGTTAGGAGATTCTGCTCTTCCATAACAAGTTACTAACGTTTTTAACGTTAACAACACACATATAGTTTGTGTGTGTGTGTGTGTGTGTGTGTGTGTGTGTGTGTGTGTGTGTGTGTGTGTGTGTGTGTGTGTGTGTGTGTATGTGCGTGTGTGTGGGTGTGTAACTTTTTGTTATTAGCCAGTTTGACAACAACTTTTTACATTTGTTCTTATTTTTTGAAAATGTATTATATTTATTAATTAAATTGCTTAATATGTAAGAAGAAATTGTATTATATTGTGGTCTAGCAAAAATTGAGTTCACTGTAGCGACTAACTATAAAATAGAACCAACAAATTGCTTTCATCATACAACACAAAACATTTCAAATTTATTTATTTAAATTATACGAGTATGTTGGAAAAACAATATTATTCATTACTTATCACTGTGCCCTATTGCCACATGAAAGGTCACGACACATTGGGTAAATGGAGCACACTCAGTTTTCAATGCGTACGAAGTACATTCCAGCGTATTGAGTTTGGCAAATCGTTCAAATAATGTATTATATGCGTGCAATATGCACATTCGTGGAAAGATCAATGTCAAGCAGCTGATTATTAAACAGTAATGACTATGAAGATGAGTTAAGTGCAATTAGCGTGATTCATACCATACCATACCATTACATCCTATAAAAGTCCACTGCTGAACATAGGCCTCCATCATAGATTGCTACTTAGGGGAGATTTTGCCATAGTTGCCACGTTTGGCAGTCGGGTTGCCAACCGCAGTTTTTTATAACTTTAAGTAGTGATCAGGAATATTCTGCTGCCGATCTCCTGTTTCAATTTCCCTCTCTACATTGTGAAATTCATAAAACAAACAAAGCGCCAAAACGGACACAATTACCATCTTGTTTTACCATCTTTATATCAATATTGGTGCACTAATTTCATCGTTCCTACTAATAACGAACATTCGCATACCTTGAAGTATGTCCACTTGATACCATTGATTGTAATGATTGTAATAAAACAACTGTCATTGCTATTGAAATAAACATTTTTTGATTTTTGATTTTTTTTGATTATACCTTAAAAACAAGAGCAACAATCCACTTGCGGTTAAGTTGACGCCAAAGCTGGCAATTTTATCACATTATCAGTGCGTTTTGAAGATATGTTAGGAATTTTATAAAAATTGTTATTTTTTTTACAATACGTATATTTTTACAATTATACACCGCTACCGTTACCGTTACAGCCGCTTAAAGTCCTACACCGCTACCGTTACCGTTACAGCCGTTTAAAGTCCACTGCTGAACAAAGGCCTCCCCCATAGATTGCCTCATAAGGGGGATATTTGCCATAGTTCCACGCTTGGCAAGCGGGTCGGCAACCGCAGTTTTTTATTTTTAGTCGTTATTAGGAAGACGCTGCTGCCCATCTCCTGATTTGTTTCTCTCTATCGCCTCTTATGACATCCACGGGATGATATGGGGTAGTGGATATTCTTACACCGTCAAAACACGGTTATGGCGTGATCAATCACACAATTATTTGTAATAATATTTTTACCCAACAGCAGGAGTGTAATGTTTTTCGATCGTATGTATGTAAATTTCTGCTTAATGGATCTTAACACTGCAGTGGTATCGTGGTTGTGTGAAAAAAGAGAGGAAGTATTAAAAATATGGGTAGTAGTAAGAATATGGGTATCAAATGAAAGCTAGTAATAGTACCGGTAGGCAAAGAGCGATCCCCCACTAGATGGAGTGACGTCCTGGTAAAACATGCAGGAAGTCGATGGAAGCAGGTGGCATGGCAGGTGGCAGGACCGTGCTTTGTGGCATCCCTTGGGGGAGGCCTATGTTCAGCAGTGGACTTGTGAAGGGATGTATTGATGATGATGATGATATTTAAATCCAAAAAAGGTAATGAACAGTAGAATTGACAACCTCTTACTTTTTTGAAGTCGTCTAATACCGAAGCTAGAGCTAGCTTTGAGTTTGAGCTAGACTTATACTCAGTCGTTACTGAGTTCATTGCACTTACTGTTTTGCAACTGCTTGTAAAGAGTATTAGCTTGAAACAATGTGAGTCACGTTTTGTAAGTTGATTATTGTAGCTTTTTTATTGTATTCTCAAAATTGAATAAATTATTATTAGTCTGGTTCTACACTACTTTGCTAATGTGAGGGTATTATTATATCTTACTTTGACTGCTTTCGAATCAGGAAATCGGGCTAAGCTGAAATCAAACAATGGGGTTTTCTGTCTATAAATCCCCCCCCGGTCCTCGGAATGCATGTAAAGCTTGTCCGTACTGCGCCTGATCTCTCCGAGTTTGTCGGATTGTCTTTGCATTGGATTATGAGAGTGCACCTGTTCTTGCGTACATCTTACGTACGTTTTTTAAAGGTGGCTCGTCTCCGTTGAGACTGGCCGCCGAGACCGACATTCAGTCTGGAGGACATTATTATCATTATTACATCTTCTTGAGAAACCTTTCAAAATTTGCGTCATATCGTACTTTGATAAGTCTTAAAACTACGTAGTGGATTCAAAAAATTAAGAAACAAATATTAAAAAGCTAAAACATGAGAGATGTTAATTAAATAGGTTTTGTAGTAAATAGTCTACATTCAAAGTTATTTGACAATATATCAAAGTAATTGATAGGTTTATTCTGTAATCAACATATCCAGAAATACAATTTTCGCTCTCAATGATAAGTTATATCAGATACGAACTATATTCACGTATTGTATTAAGTTGCAGCTAAAATTATCGAGATATATCTTTTAATGTGCACACTGTTGCAAACTCTAAATGATATTTTGGCTTCCTGTTATATTTTTACAATTAAAAAAATATTATTACAAGCTATTATTTTTAAGGAGTTATTATTTAAATATCACAGCTAATTTTAGTATAAGAATAAACTTAAAATTAGCCTGCTAAACATAGGTTTAGTTTTGTTTGTAGACTAATGTTTGTCATAATGTTCATTCGCAATAAACTTTTTTTATCTTCGGCCGAAAAATTAAAATACCTATTATATAATTGCGAACGTCATACTATCCTACGCCGCGCCGGCCATATAGCTCGAAAAACCAACAAACGTTGGAGAAGAAAACGAACTGGATTTATCGGCGATTAATCTGGTCAGCTGAAGAGACTGAAGTACTGCCATAATTACGACGGATTAATGTTAAAGACTTTCTCATAGTCCTCATACGCAAGACAAAGTGACAGATTGTACTCCTCAGTCTTTTGTACGATTTACCAAAGAGTATGATTGTGGTATTTGGTACTAAAAAGCCTTTTCGGAAACCGGTTTGTTCAAAATCAAAATCGGTTCACCCAGAAAAAAGTTATGAGGTAACACACATAAAAAATACAGTCGAATTGAGTACCTCCTCCTTTTTGAAGTCGGTTAAGAAGGTAACTTTGCAGTGGAATAAATGTTCTCCCAAACTTCGATCTACATCACGGTCGATGCTCCAACTGCAAATATAACTTTGTAATCCCAAAATCATATTTTTTATATGTTATATTTACTTTACTTGAGAGGTGAGACCTTGTTTCTTGCCAAGTTTCATAATTCTTAAACAGGAAGTATCGTATAGGCTTTCACGTTTCATGAGTGAATTTGTGAGTACCGAAATATGTGACATAAATTATCGTATTTTTTGTATGCGTTAATTTTTTTACATCTTCAAGGGACCAAGAGACAATTCGGTATTTGATATTATTTTCTACTTGTTAGTTCTAAACATTCCTAAGAAAATGAGCTTTAAAAGACGGATAAACGGACGGTCGGACAACAAAATGATCCTATATGGGTTTCGTTTTTTCCCTATGAGGTACGAAACCGTAAAAAAAATAACACAGTTGCGGAGTGTTTTCGTTATTTACGCAATCGCACTGCAGATACATTAACGAGCATTTTGCGTTTTTGCACAAATGTTGGACACGGCTGAAGCCGGAACCACGTCTGTTATGATACTTTAATCGCTAAGCATAAGGTCGATCAACGCATAATTTCTTAGGCAATAACAAAGCGCCTAAACGTGTAGCAACATGCGGTATAGTTAGGCAACGTTTTATTTCGTGTACCCTTCTCGTGTTAGTTGTGAAAGTGTCGTATAACATACGTCTGGCTGAATCATTTGTGCGTTTAGTAATAAGTCATACTTATATGATGGTTGCTAACGAATGACAGTAAGTCATTACAACTATATTAAAAGCCAAGGATTCTTAGCGAAACGTACCAATCAGCAGTAAGTATTACTAAAAGCTATTTCAGTACTAATTTGTAATGAATAAAATCGTCTTAGATTTATATATTTCAGATCCCTCACGGATGTTTATGATTTTATTGAATGCTTGTAGGAGTTATAACTCACTCAGAAATAAGCGAAGGCCTGTGTGAGGAATAGGACGTATATAGGTTTGAACAAAACTTTTGTAAGAGCCAGCAAATAATTGACAAAGCAAAATAATTGATCTTGTAGGTGTCGTCTGAATCGAATAGTCATTGAACATGTTGAATGAAAATACTTCTTTATTTATTTTAAAGTATACTAAACCTATTTTAATCCTGCGCGTTTATTAGTAGTCTGCAGGCTACAAGTAGCGGTTATAGCAAAATGAGCCATGGTATGTTTCGTATCTTTAGATGTATTGTGTTTAGTGGCATTAATATTAGGGGATTGCAATGCACTTGGAGCCTTCTTTGTTTGAAGTTAGTTGTATTTGCGGTTGCCTACAGTAGTCACAGTAACATGGACTTTAACTCTATCAACAAAATCGTCTTTTAATGATCACAATTTAAATGGCTATAATACAAAGTAATTATTCTGCGACGACGCCGTTGCCACATTGAAGCGACTGTGTTATTCGAATTGAGGCCCTGGTGGATTGCCTTTGCCACTCTAATTTGATAAAAAGTAGAATATACTACTTAATTTTTTTGGCCTACGACGTATACACATATAATATATGATCTTCTTTCATAGTCACGGTAAAATTCTTTCTTGAAATTCTCCAATTTTTAGCAAGAATTTTCTTACGTTTTTTCTTCTACGTCTCGTAAATTTGCGAGCGAGCAACTGGAGTTTGGTTCATTACAATTTTAAGTGACGATTTACAACATGATCGGCGTTGAAGATAAACATTGTGAGAAAACATGTCTAAGGTATGAATATTTCGAGGACATGTGAAGTCCGCCATCACGCAATGGACAGTGCGGTGGACATACCGCTCCATTACTCTCTCAGAAATGAGAGAAGGCTTGGGCCCAGCATTGGAACTTATAAAGGCTCTACCTTAAAGCTAAGAAAATAGTACACATATTTTATATTTCTTTGATATATCTTGTTTTAAAACACATAAACAAATTAATATATTTTCACAGCTCTTTGCAAAGGTTCGCGAGCTCCGTGGTGGAGTGGCGCCACTTCTAGCGAAACTGCACGTTGTCATCGGTGATGTCATTGAACCTGATTTAGGTTTGAGCGAACTTGACCGGCTGATGATTATTCAGGAAGTCGATTTAATTGTGCACGCTGCTGCAACAATCAGGTAAACAATTAACTTACCAGCAATAAATGATGATACTTAAATAACAAACACATGCGTGAGTGTCGTGGAACACTCAGTTGGAACGAAGTTCTTTTCGTAGTATATTATTATTGATAAACGTATTATATTATTGCTTAACAAATACCAATAAATGAATTACTAGCGTCTATTAAAATGAAGCGTCATTTAAAATAATATTTCTTTCATGGCAAGATAAGAAAAAGTGCGAGGAGATGGATATTATTCTATATCACTCGCACTATAGAAAGAGGTTCGTGACGGAAAAATCTTACATATTTTCTCGCCTAGCCCCCATCCGTCAAATTTGTACCGTGCGATAAGGAACTTCGTTCCAATAACACTTGTAATTTAATGTTATATTATATTAAGAAAACCAGTCCATATCTTATTCTTATTTATAACCTTATTTATAACGAAAGCAATATATGTTCAGCATCTAAGAAATAGAAATACAAAAACAAATTAAATGCAATCAGCAACTAAGTTGAGACATATAATTTCTTTGATTCTCATATTTCAAAACTAAATCATCCTCAGTCGCACAAAAGAGACTTAACGCATATAGTACATAGCATACATGATAATGCTTCGTTGGTCTATTGTACGTAAGCGCGAATACTGATCATGGAGCCCCGGGTTTTAATCAGTGCCATTGCCAGGAAATCAGTTATTGTGTTGTGTATGAGCCCGGAGTCAGGAAGTTGGCAGTGTTTTACCACTTTGTCGGAAAATATGAAAAGCCGTTGGTTCTGCGCCTGATCCTGACAAGTTGGATTGCAGTCCCATCAGATTATGAGAGTGACGGAGTAACGGAGTGAGAGTGACTACTCCCCGTAGAGACTGGTCGCTATGACCGAAATTCGTCATGGAGAACATTACATGATAGTATCTAGTAGTAGCTTAGGGTACTTATTTGTATTGAAAAACAATCATAATTCATTAAAAGATACGTATAACTTCGTAATCAAATTTTGATAATATAATTTTATTAGGAGATTTCAATATAAATATTTTGGATAAAAGTGACAACAAAACGCAACAACTTAATCGATTTTTGCAATATACTAGGTTGAAAAACTGTATTTTTCAACCTATCCATTTTACACAAGAGAGTGCTACATTAATTGATTTAGTAATGACCGACGCCGGTGTGACAAATACTCGTGTAAAATATACTCCTGAACTTGGTGGTCATGCTATCGGTTTGGTCGATTTAAAATTAAAATGCCTGAGGTAGCTCTAAGGCAGCAAATTATAAGACCTATAAAATATATCAATCTGTCAGATTTTGAGTCGGAAGTTGAATCCATAAACTGGGCTAGCTCCAGGAAATTAATAACTATCCGTAAGAAACATCTGCCATGGTTTACGAGTAATGTTAAGTACATTATGCAGCTCCGGGATAGCGCTCACAATAAATATCGTCGCAAAAAAACTGAACAAGATAAAATTCAATACAAACCCGTAAAAAGTCTGGTAAACAGCAGTCTCTATGCTGAGAAGAAGGTATATTTTGATTACCACACTAACCAACATTTACATAATACAAATGTTCTATGGAAAATTTGAAGTCATTTGTGTTATCGTCATTTAAAAGTTCGAATTACTTACCAGAATATTTTAGTGATCCTGACGAAATTAATCGTCACTTTTTGAGTATACCGGGAACAAATATCGCCAAATTATCTAATGTAAGGAATCTAGAAAGCAGAAACCGTATATCTGATACTTTAGGTTAATGCCAGTTCATGAAAATGTGGTTGCAAAAATCATAATGGGTATTAAGTCAAATGCTCAAGGTGTTGACCGCATTAATATGGATATGATAATTCTAACGTCCGAGAACTTTAAATGTTATCACTGCAATAATTAATAAATCTGTAATAGAATCTGTTTTCCCTTCTTCTTGGAAAACTGCACTTATTCGTCCAATACCTAAAAAAGTAACCCAACAAATGTAGGTGACCTAAGACCCATTAGTATACTGCCTTACTTATCAAAAATACTTGAGAAGGTTGTTTAATCACAAGTATTGAATTTCTGTAAAAAAAATCAATTACTACCCAACCTACAATCAGGTTTCAGAAAAAATTACGGAACTGCAACAGCTCTTATTAATGTCGTGGATGATATATTATCTTTTTCGGATTCTGGAGAAGGTACTATTCTCACTTTATTAGATCTTTTAAGGGCCTTTGACTCAATTAACACAAATTTACTGATTTCTAAGCTTTCATATTATGGCTTTGATAACGAAAAACTCAAGTGGTTTAAAAGTTATTTAACTGACCGTCATCAACAAGTAATTTTAGAGAGGCGCAAAATTAAAAAATGTATTTCCAAGCTTCTTCCTGTTGATAGAGGTGTTCCTCAAGGTTCCGTGTTAGGGCCTTTGCTTTTTATTATTTACAGCGCTGATATAACAAACTGTCTCAATAACTGTAAATACCATCAATACACTTTACAGGTATATATTCCCATAGATCGAAAAAATATCAACACATTAGTAAAGAAGTTAAATCAGGATCTTCAACGTGTTTGCGTTTTGTCACAAAATAACTCCATGGTTCTTTATCCTTCAAAGTCAAAATTCCTTATTATTGGCACTAAAAAGTAACTAAACCTGATATATGGAGAGACAATTGCACAAGTTCATGAAGTACGAAATTTAGGCATTCTTTTTGACAGCAATTTGAGGTTTGAAAATCATGTATAATTAATTTGGTACAAAACTGCTTTTACAGGTTAAAAGTTCTATACAGATTTAGACCATTTATTACAGTTAATTTACGAGCAGTGTAGTAAAGCTTTGAGAAACCACAACCCACACTATACCACAATATTTTTATAGAATAAGAGTGACAAACCAATACACAGTCGACTTGATGGTAAGTAGGTGCTGTGGCCCATAGAGCCCTTTATCTATCCTCGATTAAGAATCTAAACGTGGATGCGTTGTCACGCCTGAGCAATAGGACGGAATGCCTCGTTATCAGTAAAAAGGGTCTCCGGTTCTCTGCACATTAAGCTGCTATTTAACGCTGATATTCTGTGCGAGCGTGGTCATTCTGTGAAAATTTCCACTGTCTACCTATTACGGATCATGAGATACAGCCCGCTGACAGAAAGACGGAGGTTCCGGACCCTTTGGGTACGGAACCCTAAAAAAGTGTCGCCAACACCGTGCCGCTTCACTCCGCTCACACTCTTCCCAACTTTGCACAGCCTGCAGGAAAAATAATGAAACTGGCACATACACTAATAACTTGTACATAACTGAAATCATGTAGTTTTTGTAAATTAATGTTCTGTTATTAAGAAAACTCGTCCTATGTGCTTTTGACTTCTTTTACAGATTCGACGAAGAATTGAAAAAAGCCGTCCTTCTTAACGTTAGAGGAACCAAGCTGATTTTAGAACTTGCAAAAGAATGTAAAAAACTGAAAGTAAGTAAGATGTTATCAAACAAAATTCAATATTAGTTCACATCTTATCGAATACATAATAAAAATATCTTTACATATCTCTATATTATAAAAATCAATTGCTGTCCGTAAGTCTCGCAAAAACTCGAAAATGGCTGGACCAATTTTGATGAAATTTTTAGTGTGTGTTTGATTAGGTCCCTGGATGGTTTCGATTCACAATTGGACCCGGTAGGTGGCGCTGTTGTCGAGATCCAGAAATCACCCGTGCTAAGCCGGGGCGGATCGCTAGTATGTAATAAAAATGTAAAATGCAGGTGTCTGTAAATTGAAAATCTATGTGATGAAAACGATTGACAATTACTAAAAATTAGTAATATTTTAATATAATCCATTCCATCTATTACAGCCTATAAAAGTCCACTGCTGAACATAGATTGCGTCATAGAGTGGATTTTGCCATAGTTGATACACTAACTTGGCGAGCGGGTTGACAACCGCAGTTTTTTTATATTTTGGGTTGTTTTCACGAAAATGCTCCTGCCCATTACCTTTTTTAATTTCCCTCAAGCGCCTTTTACGACACCCATTGGAATAGGGTAGTGGATATTCTAACACCGCCACTAAACGATGTTTATTTTAATATTCAATTTTAATGTGTTGAAAATTTAATAATAACAATTACCTATTCTTTCATTCATTACAGTAACGAACATAGGCCTCCCCCATAGATTGCCTCATATAATGTTCACCATATTAGCCATGTTTAGTAGATAGGCTGGCAACCGCAGATTTTTACTAGTTTTTTTATTATTTTTGATTGTTATCAGAAGGCTGATGCTTTCCACCTCCTGTTTCATTTCATCCTGTCGCCTCTTACGACACTCATGGTATGTAGGAGGCAGTTGATTCTCTTACACCACCACTACGATTAATATTCTCGATATGGATTAATATTCTTTATTTTCAGCTTTTCGTCCACATCTCGACAGCATATTGTCACCTCCAGGAGAAGCTTTTAGAAGAGAAACCATATCCTCCTCCAGCCGATCCTCACAAAATCATACAAACCGTCGAATGGATGGACGAAGAATCTATAGCTTTACTTACCCCAAAGTAAGTATTTCTTCAGATCTAATAATATATTTTATACGCTTATTTGAATTTATAAAAAAAGCATTTCATTCATCATTCATAATTTTCAGGGAGTCAATAAATAGTTCCACGTTAAAAAATTACGTTTTTTGCTGGCTATTTTAAATACTATAGAAAAATATAATATAATAACCATCATCGTCATCATCATCATTACAGGCCTTAATAAGTCCACTGCTGAACATAGGCCTCCACCAAAGAATTCCACAAAGCAAAGTCCTGAGCCACCTGCATCCATCGACTTCCTGCATGTCTTACCAGGTCGTCACTCTATATAGTGGGGGGCCGTTACCGGTACGAGGCTGCCACTCGAGAACCTTGCTCCCCCATCGGTTGTCGGTTCTTTGACCTATATGGCCGGTCCATTGCCACTTCAGCTTACTAAAATACTAATCCATTGGGCTATGTCGGTTACTCTGGTCCTACTGCGGATAACCTAATTTCTAATTTTACCCCGAGCATAGCCCTTTCCATAGCTCGCTGAGCGACTTTGGGATTCCTCATACGGCCTGCAGTGAAGGACCACGTCTCAGATCCATAAATCATCACTGGCAACACGCACTGGTTGTACAATCTCGTTTTCAAGCTTACCACTTGAGTTACCTCAGTATACCTGACGAAAAGATGTGTCGTAATCTCCCCAACGCTGCCAAGCCGAGTTGAATCCGTCGATTAACCTCTCGGTCGAAGTTGCACTTACCTAGTCGGACTATTTGTCCCAGGTAAACATACTTGTCAACAACTTCCAGTTTAGTGCTCCCAACAACTACCGGCATAGGTGTGACATGGACGTTACACATGATCTTTGTTTATCCATGTTCTTCTTAAGACCTGTTCGTTGGGAGGCATAATAAACATAAATAAATAATCCCCCCTGTGAGGCATACCTGTGGGGGAGGCCTATGTTCAGCAGTGGATATTTATAGGCTGTAATGGATGGAAATAAATTGAAATAAACTCCTATATAAATTAAAAATCGTTAATAGAATTTTATCAAATATTTTTTTAATCGGAAAAGTTTGTTATCAAGGTCAATTTTAGCAAATCATATTAAACAGAATCTGTCCAGTGTTTAACTCGTTTCTTTTATTTCAAAAAAGTCTTCGAATGACTGTTAGTTGTGCAAATAATATTAAAAATAAAAAATATTTCGTGTACTAGAATGCCATTATTTTCTTGTTATATAATTTATAAACTTCTTTTATATTTATAGGTTACTGAGTAAGCTACCAAATTCTTACGCTTTTACCAAGGCGTTAGGTGAAGCTTTAGCGGTCGAAGCTATGCAGCACATCCCTGTCATCATCTTACGTCCCTCCATAGGTAAGTGCTATTATAATCGGTAAAAAAGTTACAGCCTATATACGTCCCACAGCTGGGCATAGGCCTCCTCTCATTTTTGAGAGGGTTTTAGGGCAAGGAAATGTCCGCCGCGCTGCCCCAATGCGTGTTGGCGAACTTCACATATCTTCGAAACATTTTTTTTTCTTATTTCTCAGACATGCAGGTTTCCTCACGATATTTTCCTTCACCGCTGAGCACGTGGTAAATCAGCACTTAAAATTGCAATTAACAATTTCATTGGTGCCAGCGGGGATCGAACCCGGATTGCTCGCGTACTGTGAAACTTACAGCGAGCGTTAACCATCTGAGCTACCACGGCTCTATAATAGGTAATATAAGGAGAATTTAGATGTTTACACTTATGTTTCCTTAATTCATATTTCTGCCATGGCTACATTCTCTTAAATAACTCAGAATTTGTTAATTAATACAAAAATGTTTCGCTATTGTATGAAATAATTAATACAATAGCGAAACATGTTAGTCGATGAATTATGAGTTAGCCATAAAACCAGTACTAAGAAGTATAATATATTTTGATGGTTGTGATAGTTTTCGTTAGCATTCGGCAGTAGTGGTAAAATTTGATCTTGAAGTTAATAATTCAATTTAGTAACAATTTCAAAGCCCAATCAATGCATGTAATTAAAATGTGTCCCATTGCTGAGCACGGACCCATTCTCATTTATGAAGATAGACGCTACTTCTGTACGAATAGCTCCACGAAACACGACTCACGAAATTATTCCTAAACTAGCTGTTCCCCTCGACTTTATCCGCGTGGAATTTACAATTGGATTTCATAGGTTTTAAATTTTTTTCGCGGAACTGTAATTACTTTTTTATAAATAAAAGTAGCCTAAGTTACTCCTTATAACATCAGCTATATGCCAGTGAAAGTCCCGTCAAAATCGGTCCAGCCATTTCCGAGATTAGTCGGAATAAACAGACAGACAGACAGATAGACAAACATTTTAAAAATTGTTTTTTTGTTATATGTATCGTATATAATTTCATGTGCATTAAGTAAAAAGCTGTTATTTTGACATTACAAACAGGCACTTCAATTTTATTTATTTGTATGTATGTATGTATGTATGTATGTATGTATGTATGTATAGATTCCTTGACATGCTTCAATTTCTACGTGGTAGAGGTATACTGGAGATATATTATGGTTGTAGCATGAATGGCTCGGCTCGGCCGGGGAAGGACCAGGCTCTTACAGAACATCAGCATAAAATAGCAGCTTAATGCTGAGGTGATTGTTATGGTGAGTGTAGAGAATTGGATTGCTGGCCATATTGCTAATAACAAGGTATTACATCATAATCCTTAGAGGTGACAACGCATCTACATTTTAATTCTTAATCGAGGATTGATGCAGGTGTCTATGGGCCATAGCATCCACTTACAATGGACAATGTAAGGCTGACACACGAGCTTACCTGATAGTAAGCTCGTGTGTCAGCCTTATTGTATAAAAAAAGCAAAGCACTTGATGACGGAGAGAACACACCGCCAATCATCGCGCGGGGTGAGTGCTCCATGCCGGATGTGCGGTTTACACAGCGCTCGGTTCGCAATGCACTCCTTACCCTGGACGTCAGCAAGTCGAGTGGGCCTGACGGAGTCCCTCCCATTGTGCTGAAGATGTGTGCTCCGGAGTTGGCACCGGTTTTAACGCGTCTTTTCCGGTACTCCTACTCCCAAGGCGTAGTCCCGAATTCATGGAAGATAGCTTTGGTCCACCGATCCTAAAAGGCGACCGCTCAGACCCGTCTAACTATAGGCCTATCGCCATCACCTCCTTGTTCTCCAAAATAATGGAAACCATTATAAACTGCCAGCTCATGAGGTACCTTGATGATCACTAGCTGATTAGTGACCGCCAGTACGGGTTTCGACGGGTCGATCAGCTGGTGACCTTCTGGTCTACCTGACTCACAGATGGGCGGAGGCAGTAGAGTCCAATTCGGAGGCATTGGCCGTTAGTTTAGACATAGCGAAGGCCTTCGATCGTGTCTGGCACTAAGCGCTTCTTTCGAAGCTCCCTTCCTATGGGCTTCCCGAGAAATTGTGCAATTGGATCACTAGTTTCCTTGCTGATCGGAGCATCAAGGTCGTAGTTGACGGTGCATGCTCTGATTACAAGCCTATCAATGCTGGTGTTCCACAAGGCTGCGTGCTATCACCAACGCTGTTTCTCCTGCATATCAATGATATGTTGCAAACTGATAACATTCATTGCTACGCCAATATTTCTCGGGAAAACGTCGCCGAGTACCGCGACAAACTTGTGTCTGAAGTCGAGTCTTTGCTGAACAAAGTCTCGGATTGGGGGCGACTAAATTTTGTCCAGTTCAATCCCCAGAAGACACAAGTTTGCGCGTTTACCGCTAATAAGAACCCCTTTGTCGTATCTCCTCAGTTTCAAGGCACTCCCCTTGCTGCCTCAGCTAGCATCGGAATCCTCGGCGTCGACATATCGAATAACGTAGAGTTTCGTGGTCAGTTGGAAGGGAAGGCTAAATTGGCCTCTAATAAGCTTGGCGTGCTCAGCAGAGCGAGACAGAATTTCATGCCGGCACATAGCTTGCAACTTTACATAGCGCAAATTCGGCCTCACATGGAATACTGTTCTCATCTCTGGGCCGGGGTACCCCAGTGCCAGCTCCTTCCAATTGACCGCATCCAGCGCAGAGCGGTTCAAATCGTCGACGACCGAATTCTTTCTGATCGGCTCGATTCACTGGCGCTGCGTAGGGATGTTGCATCCCTTTGCATTTTCTATCGAATCTACCACGGGGAGTGCTCTGAGGAATTGTTCGGATTAATTCCAGCCGCCAAATTTCACGAACGCACATCGCGTCAAAATTCACGATACCATCCTCATCATCTGGATGCTTGGCGGTCTACCACTGTGCGTTTTACTAGGAGTTTTCTTTCTCGTACAACTTCTCTGTGGAATTGTTTACCACCGGAGATTTTTCCGTACCAATACGACTTAGGGACCTTCAAGAAAAGAGCTTACTCCTTTCTAAAAGGCCGGCAACTCATCTGCAATTCCCCTGGTGTTGCGGTTGCTCATGGGCAGCGGTAGTCGTTTGCCCCCTCTTCTATATAAAAAAAATGTTTCTCTCCAATGTTTTTCATATCACAAAACTTTAATTTAACTTGTTTGCTTACGAAATGTTAGGTAATTCTATAATTATGTCATTTTCATTTTCAGTTATACCAATATGGCAAGAACCTGTGCCGGGTTGGACTGATAACATCAACGGACCGACTGGTCTTTTAATTGGTAATTAATTAAAAATTAAACGACGAAATTAATTCCTAATTTATGTAGATGTTAATAACATTATTTGGTTATGTTTTCTAAATCAACTACCTAATAACAAAATCACTTACATGCCTGATAAGAAATACAAGCAGTACGTACTTGTTGATCTTAACATATTTATTGGAAAATGTAGTAATTCATCCAGTAAATAGCCACTTGACTATTTTTTGTACCAGGAGATTGGTTAATTAATTCTCTTATAATGTTATCACACTCTGTGGTGACAAATTAAAGCAATTATTGCAATACGAAACATAACACAAATATCATCGCATTTAAAAACAATGTAAAGAAAGGCGATAAATCATCAGATTTAGGTCGATTAGATACACCTATCGAATTAACCCCTATACATATACTATATTCCAAAATATTTATCGGTTTAAAGCTTTTTAAACTTTACAAAATATAAATAAATTTTTATAATTTTTTTCAAATTCATTTTTTTTACTTTTAGAGACCGTAGGCTAATACGACAAAATATGGCTAAACAATGACATATTTTTTTCTACAAGTTATTCTTAAAACTATTTACAATTATGGAAAAATATCTCTGCAAGTATCATTAATTTGGTATAAAATAATGATACTTGCAAATGCCGCTAAATGACATTATGAGTCGATAAAACATTGAATTATCCTCAGAATAAAATCCTGCATACGTCATTTTTTGGCTGCAGTAATTAAGTTTGCCCTATAGATATATATGTAAATTCTTCAAAATTTCAAATAACTTTTCTTTTTTCAAATATTACAAAACTCACTTTTAGGTCTATTACCTCATTAACACATAATATGCCACCCACTCTTTAAAACTTATAAAATATTATGTAACTCATAAATTATTATTTATTTTTAAAACATATTTGATCACTATTTTCAGGTGCCGGCAAGGGTGTCTTAAGAACAATGTATTGCAAGAGCAACAGTTATGCGGACTATCTACCAGTCGACGTGTTTATAAATGGAATTATGATATTAGCTTGGAACTATATTAAATACGGGTAAATAATTCTATCATAACTAAGAAACGTCACTGCAATAATGTTAAGTGCAAACTTATTAAAGATTAGCAAGATTGCGTAAAACTTGAACAGAAACTCGAACTTAAACGTAACCTGGCTCCCCACTCAATATTAACTTGTAATATTTTTCAATACTTACGAACTTTATAATATTCGATTGATATAAATTAAGTTGAGTAATATTTACATGAAATTTTCAGTGACAAGACTTCAAATGTAATCAATTTCACATCATCTGCTGAGATCAAGGTTACATGGTCAGAGATGATCGATGCGGGAAGAGAAATCATTATGAACAGAGTACCTTTGAATGGAGTCGTATGGTGAGAGTCATCTTTTTTCATATTTACAGCCAATCAAAGTCCACTGCTAAACATAGGCCTACCCCATTGATTGACTCATAGGGTCTACTCATATAATTACCATAGTTGCCACCCTTGGCAGGAGGGTTAGTAACCGCAGTTTTTAATTATTTTAAGTGTTATCAGGAAGATGCTGCTGCCTACAAAGGAACATACTATAAAGTTGTATGTTTTTTTTTATACAAAAATAAAATAAGTCTAAACAAGAAGAAGCGGCTAAGTGCGGTCTCAGTACGATGACTAGTACTGAGATCGAAAAATTGGACTAAAATAATTGTAAATCCATCCAATTTGAAACCTTGGACTGTGGAATTTAGCGGCTGTTTCATCAATTTGTTTATAGAGAAATCTTCTATTTACTATTACATTTTGAATTAAATTAATTTTACTAATATTATCGCGCTTAATGATAACTTATTTTTATCCCTCGTCCAAAAAAGGTAAATTAAAAAAAAAATGAAACGCAATAAAATCTGTGCAATGTGATGTCAAATGCAATAATTTTTCGTATTTACAACTATTATGTATCATTTTTAATTTCAGGTATCCCGGCGGATCAATGAAACATTCTCGATTACATCATAATATTTGCCTTTTGTTCTTCCATTGGATTCCAGCAATCATTATTGATACTTTGCTATTTTGCCTTGGATACAAACCTGTGTGAGTATAATTATACTATATTTATTGAATATCGGTTTATTCTTAAAATAATATAAATTTATAAAAATACATCCAGTTTTTAAGCATTGTAACAATTTCAAAAATCTCTGTGTAGCTTTTTTTTATAGAATTTGTTGACAAACGAGCACACAGTCCACCTGATGGTAAACGGATGCTGTGGCCCATAGACATCTACATTTATCCTCAATTAAGAATCAAAATGCAGATGCGTTGTCACCCATGAGGACTAAATTGGAATACCTCTTTTACAGTAAAAAGGGTCTCCGGTTCTCTACACTCACCATACGAAACACAGCAGCATAAAGCTGCTATTTTACGCTGGTATTCTGTGAGAGCGTGGTCCTACCCCGGTCGAGCCGACCCATTCCTGCTACAACCATAATGTAGCTGCAGCGTGGCTCTACCACGTAAACAATTTTAACTTGTGCAAAGTTTGTTTACGCGGAATAAATATTACCTTAGAGAATTATTGCGGCCGCCGATTGCGTACATTGAAATTGAGTAGTATGGAACGAATGACTCAGTACTGCGTTAGAAGTTTATTCAGTCGCTTGTAGTAATTGTTGACAATTTAAGGCTCGTACGTATGCAACACATCAGCATGAGATAGCCTTGCGACACGAGTTGTAATTAATGTCGTAAATTGCAAGAATTGCCTAACTGAAGGGTTCTTATACTTACTTAGTTAATAATAACCAAGATGGATGCTTTGTTTGCGCATTGGGGTCATTGCAAATTGTACAGCAAAATGCTCGAGCATGTTTGTCACAGTCAAGCACACTGCGAGTAAAAATCCACTGCGTAAACTCGGTTTTCGCAATAGCCGCTTAAACATTCGCACCACTTACTGCCTGAGCTTGAGCAGTTTCATGGATGCTCATGTGCGCTATTATCGCTTAGAAAACTTAGTAGTGTTAAAATTTTTAGGAGTGAACCAATGTGACACTAACCCTGTGTTCATAACATACTGCGACAGCCAATAGGCGCAAGCGTCAATGTCTAGAGTATGCTCGAATATATTCGAGCGTATACGCGAATGCTACGTGGCCACTGGCAATTATTTCTTGTTTCTGTGTTTAGTTAATTATTAAATTGCTCGAACTTTTTCTGCTCTTAGTGCGCTGATCTTTAAAGGTCCACAATCAGGTAGAATATGCAGAAGTGTTCGTATGAAACGGAACAGAATCTGTACATTCTTGAATTTCTGAGTCCAGAATTTGCTGCTTTTTAAGCAGCAGTGTCTTGTCAGGGCTTTTGCCAAATTGCGTTATGCGCTCTTACCTAATCCTAAGCTGTAGTAGTACGCTCAGATAAAAAGTTTTAGAATGGTTTAGGATCAATTTGTTCGAACAGGCTTAGGCGACAAGAGATTTTTATGGTAAAATTGATGGAGGAATTTAAACCAAACCCATACCCAAAATAATGCGACCACTTTCGTAATTCATACTCAACCGGCTACACTAAATACGAAATTACACTTCTTCAATTAACCGATCAATTTACTGCTAATAAAAATCAACGTATGTCCAACTTAATGATGAAAACAATATATGTAAACCGAATACAATTATCTTCGAATCTGGTTAAAATTTCTTTAAGTGTCGTTGGTATAATATAAAATTATCGTCGATAGATATAGGTATGTATGGGCACTGACCCTTTAAAATAATTTTTGATACAAGAACCTTTTTGAAATAAAGTGATTTAAAGCGGTGTTACATAAGCTTAGTAGGTCAATTTTTGTGAAAGAAGTGAAAACATTGAATGTTTTGTAATATATTTCCGAACGTTAAGGTTAAATAAAATAAACACATATTTCATCACAGTTAGAGGATAAACAAGGCTTAAGGTTACTTGACTTAAGAGCGATGCTTAAAATATATTTTTCTATTCTAAATTAAATTTACTTCTATTAAAATTGTATTAATTATCCGTAAATTTGACAAGTAAATAATAAATTATACATATATTATAATATATAATAAAACTTATCTATTTATGAGAATCTTTATAGTTTATGTTAAAGTTATGTTTTCCGTCCCTTTTCTAGTGTATGCTTGTTCTCACGCGTAAAAGGTAAGCCATTTTGGCTTTATCGGAATAAATAGTTAGGAAATATGTACCCTCTTCCTCTTTATTATAGTAACAATTCGCTGTTTGACATCGACCATTTTACGAAGGCTCAGGGAATTTCACGTTTATCGCATTCACTTCATCTTATCTTACCGCCACCTATCGGACGTTATAAAACCTTTTTGACATATTCCAAAGTTACCCTTAATGAGACTCTACAGTATGGAAGAGGGATGCTGGATTATTTTACTTGCCATCACATTGCCAACAATACCGTACATACATATTTTAATTTATATCATTATATTTCTTTAAAGATGAGAAAATTGACTGTTAATGTTAGTTTTTAATGTCTTCAGAAATATTAAAAGTAAATAAACTTTTATTATTTCTGAAGTAAACAAAATAAAAGTTAACAAGACAATACTCTTAGCTCGGTAGAAAAGACATCAACGCTACAACAACCATAACACTCGTAAGGAGCTAAGTTACAGTACTTTCTAACAAATAACATAGAAACTATAGCTTGTTATATAAAACAATTAACGAATAACTTTTCCAAGAACATTAATTATATTATTATCCTATTAATATATTTGTGTAGTTTCGGACAATTTTACCACCATCAATCCATCTTTATATCCATCCTCGTTCGTTAGAAAAAAGGCACAACATTGAGGTTCACATTTGGTAAAAAATCACTTACTCTCCTTTACACCATACATAAGTGAGTTCAAGCATAGAACATGCAAACCAATTTTATAAAATAACGTATTAAGCATGTATATATAAATATTATGTAATATAATAATGATATACGTTTAATATTATGAAATAAAATGTCGTATGGGAGCGGCGTAACATGTATTACACAATTTCGTCCCGTAGGCGTTGTAAAAGGTACAATAGGTAAATGTCAGAAAGACCATATGGCTATATTTAATTATTTTTGCGAACTTTACAAATTATAGCTTTTTGTGTTAGGATGTATGACAATGTGTATTGAAAAAGAGTTTCAATACAGATTATTTATTCTTTTTTGATAAGAATTAGAATCTCGTTACTTATCGCTACATAAGGAGCTAGCTTGATCAAGATGTCTGTATGTTTTCACTTTGATGGCAATATAATACAAGTGTACATACACATGTAGTACATACACAATGTGCAAGTACCAACTTAATGGTTAAAAGGAAATTCTGTGGTGGTCTAAATCCACCATGCCAGTAAGGTAAAATATGACCATATAGCATATGACTTCCGATGTATGTCAGAAGTAAGTACTCTGATCAACAAGAAGCTGCATCAAAGGTGCGAGATAGCTAGTACTGCGATCGAAATTTTTCTTTACTATAGGAGAAATTATGATAAATTCGACCTATAGGGCCCTTGTGTAATATACTTGTATAAAATAATGGAATAATTCGAGTTGATAAAGAAGAAAACGTAGATGTGTATTCATATAAATAAAAAAAATACTATTTCCAGATTAATGCGTGTTCATCGTCGCATCAACAAAGGATTTGAAGTGTTTGAATATTATACGAACAATCAGTGGGACTTCAAGTCTGATATTGCTCAGACTGTGCGACAGAGGCTTAATACGAGGGAGAGACGGGATTACAAAGTCGATGCTATTGGTGAGTATATATTTCACTGACGTAGTTGATCTATTTATTTATAGTAATATTCTGGATTGATGCTCTGACGAATGGATGTTACTTAGGTGAGATATGAGAACTGAAGACGCAAATGAGACATTCCATTTAACTGGGAAAACAACACTTATATTGAAAACAGATGTACACGTATCGGTTGGTAAAAAATAGGAGTAGATATCATTAAGAAAAACAAACTAAACAAGGCGCGGAACCATTGACTGCATTCCTTAGTTGAAACAACTAGAAATGTTGTCTTTCTCAATAAAAGAAAAACAACATTCTGTTGATACACTCCTTAACACTCCCAGTAGAATGTTCGAAATGAGCAATGAATTATAATGATCCTTGATATTTAATTAAATATAACAAATTTTTCTTGTGAGTAATTAAGTACAGTGTACGGTATTATGGGAACCGGTTCCAAAAAAAGAAAAACTGTATTTTCGGCTGGGAAAGTGATGGCGACTGTTTTTTGGGATAGTCATGGAGTTAATTATTGGAGTAAATTACTTGACAAGCTGAAGGCAGAAATTGCGGAAAAACGGCCACATTTGCAGAAAAAGAAAATCCTGTTTCACCATGACAACGCGCCGTCTCACACCTCAGCGGTTGCCATGGTGAAAATACACGAATTACGATTTGAACTGCTTGATCATCCGCCTTACTCACCAGACCAGAGCCCCAAGCGACTTCTTTTTGTTCCCTCATATAAAAATTGCGCTTGGAGGCAGAGATTTTCGTTAAATGAGGAGACAATCACCTCCGTGAACAATTATTTTGCAGAGAAAAACGCCGAGTACTATTTGGACGGGTTAGAGAGATAGGAGCATCACTGGGAGAAGTGTGTTGAATTCTAAGAAAAAATGTCTTGTATCTTTGTTAGGTCGGAAACTTTTCAGACTACCCAGGTATCTATCCTCAAAGAAACAAATTTAGGTGCGTTGTTACCCCTGAGGGCTAAGATAGAATGCCAAGTAACAAGTATACAGCAGCATTAAGTTGTTTCACGATGGTGTTCTGTGAAAGCGTGGTCCGTAGAGCGAGCCAACCCATTTGTGCTGCAACCACAATTTTAATATTAATATGTGTATTGATAAATGTATATTAATACCTTATAAAACAATTTACGAATGATATCATGTTGCATATTTATAGGTCTTGACATATCGAAATATTTTGAAGACTGCATTAGATCAGCTCGAATATTCATTCTAAAAGAGTACGATGACACCTTACCGGCAGCCAGAAGGCATATGAAAATGTAAGTAACAAAGAAATTTATTTGTTTTTAAATATATTTTTTTATAAAAGTGGAGTAACAACTAACTTATAGTCAACCCAATGGTAAGTGGCTACTGCAGTCAATGGATACCTGCAGCCAACTCTAAACGAAGACCGCAACAGATGCGTCTCTAAGGCTTAAGATGGAATGCACACCTGTAACTATACTTTATCTTTAATTCAATACCCAATATCCATGCGTTTCGTAAGAGGGACAATAGAAAATAAATATCTTATAACCTTTTATAGATGGTGGTGTACCATCTTACTTTTCCATCCATCCATCCATCCATTGCAGCCTATAAAAGTCCACTGCTGAACATAGGCTCCCCCCATAGTTTGCTCATAGGGGGGATTTTGCCATAGTTGACACGCTTGGCGAGCGGGTTGTCAAACGCAGTTTTTTATTATTTTGAGTTGTTATCACGAAAATGCTGTTGCCTATCACCTGTTTAGAGCCGTGGTAGCTTAGATGGTTAGCGCTCGCTGTAAATTTCACGGTACGCGAACAACCCGGGTTCGATCCCCGCCGACACCAATGAAATTGTTGATTGCAATTTTAAGTGCTGATTTACCACGTGCTCAGCGGAAAAGGAAAACATCGTGAGGAAACCTGCATGTTTGAGAAAATAAAATAAAATATTTCGAAGACATGTGAAGTTCGCCAAACACGCATTGGGGCAGCGCGGCGCACACTACCTTGCTCTAACACTCCCTCAGAAATGGCTGTAACTTTAACAACTTTTATCACCTGTTTCAATTTCCCTATGTCGCCTCTTACGAAACCCATGGGATGATATGGGGTAGTGGATATTCTCATACCGCCACTACACGGCTTAAGTTTATTATATGTAAAATATTTAGAGTTTAAGGACAGGCAGTAGTGTTAAAGATACGAGACGTTTGGCAATGCAATCGTCAATCCGCCTGCCAAGCGTGGTAGTTATGGAACGTCTTTCCTACAATAACAAAAGCTCATGTGGACTGTAAGGGGCTGATGAAAAGGAGATATTTTCAAACATCTTCAGGGCTATTCCACCATCTTATCAATGTCACCGCCAAAGCCCACACACACAACGATTTGTGTAATGCTGTTAGAGCTTTATACTTACATTTCAATACTTCCGTCTTTGTTTCTCTATACATTGTGAAAGGCTCAATAAAGAATAATTAATAAATAAATTCATTTTTCTTTTGTTTTTGCAGCATGTGGTTTGTCGACCTGGTTGTTCGGTTTTTATTCTGGGGGCTGATACTCTATTGGCTTAGTGGATGTGTCTCCTCCTTCTACACATATACAGTAGGCTACAAAGAAACTCCAGCTGTCGTGGCCACCAGCGTATAACATGTTGCTTTAAGTTGATTTATGGTATTATACAAATAGTATATAGTATTTTCAAAACGCTTGAGTTAGTTAATTTTATTGTTAATCAATAATTGTCGACTTTTACCAAATATTATAAGGTTTTCAATAAATTCAAAATTGTCATTAAATTGTGTAGGCCACCTTCGATTTAGACATATATAATATTAAAATAGACTAAAAGGTTTATGTTTCTTTGGCTTGAAGAATAATAATTAAAAATATTAATTAAGACTGAAACTGAAAACTTTGACCTATATAAATAACCACTTATTTCAAGTCATAAATAATTCAGTTTAAATATAATATAAAATTTTGAAACGCACACTGAATAATATTACCGAAGAAGAAATATTTTTAATTGAATATATTAATAGATGTAAGGGTGTTAAATATGAGATCTGTTTTTAAGTTTATAATAAAATACAAACATAAATTTATAATAATATCATGTGAATATACATACAAAACGAATAGTTTGAGTGTATGAAAGCAGTGTAAATTGAACGTCAGCAATGAAATTGTACTGATTGTACTGAATTTGTAATGTATTATATAAGATGTATATTATCGGGGTATAAAACTTGTATACATATTTTAATAAAAGACAATCAGTTTGGTATATTTTGCATTTTATTATAATTATCACCTTATTAGCTGTCAATGGCGGATCCAAGATTTATTTCTGGGAGGGGCACATAGGCCATGGGTCAAGTGTCCCTCATAGTGTTGTATTATGCTGTTTTGGATAAATTTTTTGTCAAATACATACATACAAGAATAGCTATTAAAAATGAATATATATATATAATGAGAAATTACATTTTTATTAGAGATAGCTTTCTTTTATGTTTTCTGTTGAAGGTATCAAGTACTTCTTCAGCGTTCACTTTCGTAGCAATCTCTTTCTTTATGAATATGCATTAAGCCCAGTCCATTAGGCAATCTTCTCTCATACTGCTGCGAAGATATGTCTTCAACCGACGTAAGGTGGTAAAATTTGCTCGGCAGTACTGCTTGTCACATGAAACGTGCACAATAATTTGCACAAACAAAGTTCTTATATTTGCCAGAGTCGGTGCTCTTTTTTGGCATCTGCTAGTGTTTTAAGGATATTTTCTCTCATCTGTTGCCAAATTTGTAATATATACTTCAGCACCCTGCAAAACATCCTCTATATCTTCATTGATTTAGTTATGGGACAGGAACTTTTGCAGCTTTCCTATTCTTTGCAGCTGAGCTCTGGGAAACCTAAAGGACATTTCATTTAATAAATAATCAAGAAAAGGAATATACTCTGAAAGTAATATTCTTCAACAGACTGAGTCTGAATGTTCGATTTATTTTTGACGGCCGGCTATTCTACGTACCATGATTTCGGTTCCAATTTCGTTATCGAGGACCTCAGCTCTATTAAAAAAGTTTTTTAGATGTGTCCGTGCTGTCACGTTGCCTCTGCAAGCTGGTTGTGGTCATATCGATACTTTCTGAAACACAGCTTAGTTGCAGAAAGTACATTAACTTCAATGGCATGTAAGGATCGAGGCAAAGGGAGTGTGATTCCCAATATATCAGCGAGGAATGCCAAGCTCACAAGAAATTCCGACTACATTATAGCTTAGAGCAGCGAAACCACAGATGTAGCACGCCTGTCCTCTTGATCAGCCATTGTTTGTAAAACTCAGGAAGATATGGCAAGACTTCCAAAATGTCAAAATCACTTTGTCATTCTTCCAACGAATACTACAAACGAACACACCACCTGTTATTGGTTTGCCCTCTTCCATTTTGGAAATTTCAACCTGATAAATGAACCCGTGGTCATCCGAAAACTTTGGCCGACAATGACGAATTAGGATGTTGGCGATTGGCGATTGTGGAAGCTCATGATACTCAATCTACAGCTGATTTAGTAGCAGGTTTCGTCGTTAGTATCAAAACAATATTGTTCCATTTTGTCAAATTGGCAAGGTAAATAAGCTTGACAAATAGGTGCCCCACGAACTCAATGATCGCCAGCGGAAGTACGCGTCGAGACGTGCCTTGCACTGCTCAGCAGGCATAGAAACGAAGGAATTTTAAACCGCATTGTTATCTGCGACGAAAATTGGATTCTGTTTGACAATCACAAATACTCAGCAAGTTGGTTGGATCCTAATTCAGCACCCAACAATGCCTAAATGAAAACTTATCACTAGAAAAGTGATGGGCGCTGTTTGGTGGTCTAGCGCCGGTGTGATTCATCACAGCTTCTTACCAAACAGGATGAACATTACTGCAGGTGTGTACTGTGAAGAACTAACCACAATGATGGAGAAGCTCGCACGTCTCAACCCGCTTTGGTCGATCACTCGTCGCCGCTGCTCCTGCACGACCTCATACTGCACAACAGACGGTCTCAAGTTACAAGAGCTGGGGTTGGAATCTCTCCGTCATTCGCCGTACTCAACAGACCTCGCACCTACAGACTTCTACTTTTCCAGAATTTGAATAACTTTTGGCGGGAAAATTCAATACCGAGAAGCAGTACAAAACGCTTTTGAAGAATTTGTTGCCTACCGTCCAGCTGATTTCTTCAAGAAGGACGTCAATAAACTGCCACTGTGGCAAAGATGCATCGATTGCATGGGTGAAAAATATAGAAAAAACATTACGTTAACTTATTTAAAAGAACGGAAATTTCATAGGTAAAGACCTAATATTTCGTTTTTCCTTTGGCACTTGAGCTTGCATTTCTTCTCTGAGCAGATGAATTTGTTTAGCTGACGCAAGAAAGAAGGTATATTTGAAATACCCCCCACAGCATTTCTTATGCTGGGTACGGTGCATGCTGTACTGATAGCTAAGTTGAGTCGGTGGCTTGTACAATGGGTGAAAAAAACTAAAGGCTGAATGTTGGTTATGTGCGCCTGTACACCTTATATTTTACCACTCATGTTAGCTCCTCTATGTTGCTCAAATGTTATCAAAGCGCTGTCGTATTAATCTCCCAATTCTTTGTTTTATTTATCAGGCGTCTGAGCCGCGCGACATGACATGATACCTAGTTCATGCATTTTAGATAGCAATGTATGGAAAAAGTAGCAAAATTAATAGAGTTCTTTTATCTATCGGCATATGTATGCTGTAGAGCAAAGTTGCATATAGTTTATATTAATATTTCGCTGAATGGCCGAATCATTAAAATTTTCAAAACACGTCAACGTGAAATGAAAGAGTTTAGAAATAAATTGTACCTCTTTTTAAAGAACGACGAAATATCGATAAATGATAAAGAGTCCCGCGGAAACTATAAGTGATATCGCTTTTATATGTATAAGAGGTTGATAGTAAATTTATCAAGGATCATTTCGTACCTACACACGTATCGTGTACGGTTTTCTTTAAAACTGAAAAAAAACCGCGCTTCGGGATACTTTTTGGGGCTCGGTGGGGGAATCATCAGGAACGGTTGCCCTCACCTGGGAGAGGGAGGGAGAGTGGATAAAATTTAACTTCGCTCTATAACCTACATATGCCGATAGATAAAAGTACTCCATTAATTTTGCCAATTTTTTTGGCTAAAGCTATTGAACTAACCTCGCTCATAGAAGCATTCACACGCGTTGGTTTCTCTCGGTTGTCATCGGGCGGTTAGGGTTTAAGCGTCGTTGGCGCGCCGAGCCGAGTGTTGAATTATTTTAATTTTTCATTATCTCTTAAACCACATTTTATAGACCTTAGGTATTTAAACTGTGCTTAAACTATGCGTCCAAATAACATGCTATAAAGAGCAAAGTTTATGTTCATAAATTTTTCTTTTTGATGAAGTAACTCTCGTTCATAAGGATTAATATGCCATGCTTAATAACGCCCATAAATCACTTTTTAAGTTTCAATAATTTTTTGTCACAAAATACCTTATTGTGGCTTATGTATAAGAAATAGGCATATGGCATTGCGACTTTTTTATAGATGGAGTCAAGATCTAAAAATATTTGTAGAACATTGTATTTACGTATCACTAACTATTACGCCAACGCATGCGGATAAATCATTTCGGGAGCGCTTTTTCTTCTGACTTGCTTAACAAAAATCAATATTTAAGGCTAGCTGAGAAGTGTAGCCTAATTTTAGATAGCCTAGATACTAGATACTATTCCTCATGTGTCTGGCTATAATATGAAAAAAGAATTTTTCAAATCGGCCTGGCAGTTCCAGAGATTAGCGTGTTTAAACAAACAAAAAACTCTTCTGCATTATTATATTAGTATAGATGATATACCGTTATTGCAGTTTTTGAAAATAAGGGTAAATAATGCTTCTACTTTTATTTGAAATTATCCCAAATTGAATGTGATTTATGGGCAACAACTTAGTGTACGCGTGCTCCTCTGTGTGCGATTCAATTCACGTTTTTGCCGACCGAGCGACCCTTACCGTAGTACTATTATTTATTCTGTGCCCTTACTTTAATGTGTGCGTGAGTAGTAAAATAGTAGGCGTTAGATATTTATGAATGACAATCAGTTAAAATAATGCATTACCACACATTCTGAATTTAAAAGATAAAAAGGACAGAATAATTGAGATTTTTATAAATTAAATTTTCTTCACAATTCGCCTGAACCTTCTCTGCAAATTTGGGCGTATATTGCAAAATAACTCAGTATACATTATACATGTACGATAGCCCGTACAAGGATGTTTCCACTTAGTTTAATCCTTTTTTAATATTTTAATTGAATCTAAAGAACCAGGATTATAACAATTATTGTATCTCATATAAAGTTTATCGGATATACAACGGCATGAAATGGTTTAATATTATGTAAATATTCATCATTTACGTCGCTTATTCGCTTGCGTGCTCATGTCATCAGGGTCATGTTATGCTCCGCCGTAGCATGACATGACCCTGATGACTCATGACCAAATGTGGATTGATAATGGGTTGATGAGAAGAAGGAGGAGATAAATAATCACCATTTTAGTAGAATTTAGATGCCTAGAAATGAAACCAATTTTTTTTCTATATACAGGTTTATAAAAGAACTAGCTTTACATCGTCATTTATTAATTTGTTTTACATATGATGTATGTATACATGTGCACTGTGCTAAAGAACATAAAATTATGCCAAGTCATTGTGCCATAAATAATTAATTACTTGTTTTAACTACAATAAATTGAATGACTATAATTGAGTCATAGTAACTATGAATAATTGATCGTTGCTAATTTCGTAATTTTGATTAAGGGATATTGAACTCATTATTTTCACAAAATATCATATTTAATATTGATATGCATTTTAAATTTAATAATTAAAATTAATTCATTAAATTATTAATTGTAATTCCACTTATAAATAGGGGCGGATAGCTAACGAATATCGTTAGGTACAAATGGGATGTAAGTTACAGAAACGTGTTAATAATAACTTACTTGATAACCCGTCCGTACTAACTATAGAATAACTTCATAGAGCATATATAAAATTTAGCATTGAAACTTTCCTGGTGTGGCAAGTTATACCAAATATAAAAATACCCTGTCCGATACATAAAACATATGTTTATTTCTACAATTTGCTTAAGATTAAGCAAAATTTTAAAATCTGGCAGCACCGTCACCTGCGGTATCTTTGAACATGTGGCGACATTGTTTACCTGACGGTCGCCCTCTATGGAGAGCTATTAGTGTTGCTTAGTAAGTTTCCCATTTAATTAAATTTTATTTTATTTTTGCGGGTAATTTTTTATTTATTTTCAAAAAAAGATATCATGATTAAACATTTCAAGAAACCTAAAGGAGGATTTTAAGCTCACGGATCGGACAAGGGTTTTTACATATTGCGTGTCCTAATTTAAACTATTACGAGTATCTTAATATGTATCCTGTTAATTAAATTATCTGAGTTTATAATATAAGAAAATCTTTGAAAGAAAATGATGTTTAAAAATGTTCATTTCTTAGCTGTATTGTTACAATAAAATTGTAGTATTCGAAATGAAAACCAAAGAAAATACACGTTTAATTTAAGTTAAACCAGAGTATACAAAAACATTTTTTCACTTGTGAAAGATAGGAGTATGGTCGAGAATTAAGCATTTAAACAGTTATTTTATTTAAAAAAATATTGTACAAAATAATCTTTGATTGAAAACAATAATTGAATTTTGTCTGCGTTCAAAATAATAAGCGTATTTATTCAGAGAAACATTAATGTACTTCTCAAGAACATAAATATGGTCATGAAAATATATCCCTATCATAAATTTTGCAAATAACTCCATTGAATCACATAAAACAAAACTTATATAAAAACACATTTCACTTGATGCTATTTATAGTAATATATTTTTTAATTTTCATTCAGCTACTAGTAAAATAAAATATTTTAACTGGAATACACAATTTTAAAGGTATATAATCATTAAAAATATCACGAATGATAAAATAAATTTATAATAACGCATTTTAAAAGAAAAGTTCCATGGAAATCTTCTAGAGCGTTACCGTTCAACATACAATAGAACTGTCGTAAAGAGGGATGGAATGTTGATTACACTTAATTTCCTATAATACAATTATATCTCATTTAAAATCTCAATAAGACTTAGATTGGTCACACTTATGACTAACTACACCAATTGCTCATATTCCGTACCGCACTTTATCATTTCACTATTGACCATATTCGATGTATTGATAATATGATTGGTATCGAGCTTAAAAGTTTTTATTTTACCGTAAACGGCCAGCTAATAATCGGAAGAGGTAATATCCTGTTGCAGCCTGGAAAAGTCTATGCACCCAATATAATCTGTGGAGAAAAAAAATCATAATAAAACAGTTGTCATTACTCGTAAGTCTCAGACTAATATATAGTTATCTGTGCTCGAAAGTCACTAGCCAAAAGAGATGATTTTGATGTTAATGTATAATATAGATACTTTACTACTCTATTCCTAATTATTTCCGCCAGCGTTTAGATTCGCATCAAGACGTGTTCTCACACCTGAGTATTAAGATGGTATGCGGCCTGTAATAATTACTGATTATCTTACTGTTTTAACTGGAACAAAGCAGTGGATGCTCTTGATTACAGAAATTAGTAAGAGGATAGAATTGACCTTGAAAGACACTTAAACAAAAGGACCTAATGACATTAAAAATACCAAACGTGTCTAATGTCCCAATAGTTGTATAGATAAAAGAAAGTTAGTTTTTTTAATATAAAATAAGGGAGACAAGCGATTACAAAGTACAGCTGATTGTAAATGGATGATGTGATACATAAACATCTACATCTACCCTTGATTACGAATCAAAATGCAGATGTGTTGTAACCTATGAGGACTAAGATGGAAATTCTCGTTACCAGTAAAAAGGGTCCCAGGTTAGAGAACCTGAATAATGCTGCTGTGTTTAGTACGTTTGAAGTACAGAAATTCACCATACGAAACATTATTCTGCTGTTTTACGTTGGTATTCTGTAAGAGCATGTTGCTACAGTCTACCCCAGTAGTGGATTCGCTACACCGCCACTTAACGTAATTGGTAGCGAGTTGTGAGAAAAGATGAATGTCCTAGGAATTGAAAATATTTCGAGGACGAGTGCAGTCCACCATTACGTAGAGCAGTGCGGTTGATTCTTCCCTGCCTTGCCAAAGTCCTTTTAAGCAATGAGAGGAGTCCCGTGCCAAACAGAAGACGTTTAAAAGCTGTTTGTTACTTTACTTTTTTAATTGCTCTAAAAAAGTGATTGAGGCTTTACTCACCTTTTTAATTTACTTCTAGCGTTTGGTAGCGATTCAACGCTGTCTTTTAAAATGAACCGTCTAATACCAAGCATATACGCTCCAATGTAAGCATCCCAGTTGAATTGCGATGGCCAATGTGGAAAAGCGCTTGAATCACTGGCTAAGCTAGCTTCTGTGTGTAGAGCTGAGAGTTCCGATATACCAAATTGCCATTCATGGTTTGCGAAATATTCTCCTGTAGCGGCAGCCATTTTGAATCGGCGTGCGAGTTTCATCATTCTATTCAAATAATAGATTTATATATATTTAAGTAGCAGTTTCAATTAAAGTATATTGAATATATGGGTATATACGAGTATATGTCTCTTGGAGGAGACATATATACCTACTGTAATCGACTTTGATCAAAGTGTACTATCATTTAACAGAGAGACAACTTTGTCTTCTTAAAAGAGAGAAAATATGTGGGTGTCACTTCTCATGGGTGGAAAAATACCCATTCCAATCATAAGAATTGACTTGGTTGCTGTCACCCTACAAAGGTCATTAATTACACTTTTACATTATGTATATCGTTATCATCATTACATCACCATCATAAGTTCATTGTTGAACATTTGCCTCCCCCAAGGAATGCTAAAAACCACAATACTGAACCACCTGCATCCATCGACTTCTTGCATTTCTTACCAGATCGTCACTCCATCTAGTGGAGGGCTGCCATACACTTCGCTTAGCGGTACGAGGCAGTTACGCGCTTCCAATAGATGGCAGTATAATCACTTGTTTGTTTAAGCTAGACGTAAAAAACGCAGATCGGCGAGGGAAGCAGCGTCAAAGGTGCGGTCCACAATCGGCCCCCCGTAGCGTGAAGATTATGGATAATTTTCCATGCAACTCGAGAAGTCTATGACCAGCTGTGGACTTAAACGAGCTAAATAATAAATGCAAAAACTTTCTTGAGTCAGTTTTTTTTTGTATTTAGCTCACTTCAAAAAAGGACTATCGACCTTATTGTAAGTGCTAAATACGGTTTTTATATTTTATATTCGTCGTAAGGCGGGAGCGTAACAGATTCAATATCTCTATTTTGTCCCGTGGGTGTCGTAAGGGGCCATTATGGGGAAAACGAGAAAGATCTCGTAGCTTCCGATAGATGGCGATGTTAATATTCCATTTACGCCAGGTGTGAAATACCTAGACTGGGCACGGGATCAGCGTCAAAAATACGAGTTACCTGGTACTGCGATCACCAATCTGTAAGTCAAGCGTAGATATTTAAGCAAACCCCCCTTATAACGAAAAAAGGAGTTTGTTCTAATTTCTTTTATAGATAACTAGCGATCCGCCCTGGCTTCGCACTGTTGATTTCTGGATCTCGACAACAACGCCACCTACCGGGTCCAATTGTGAATTTAAACCATTCTCTAATCAACTTAATCACACACACAAAATTTCATCAAAATCGGTCCAGCCGTTTAGGAGGCGTTTAGTCATTTCAGAATTATATAATATGCATGTAAACGTTTCCCTTGAATCATTCTGTCTATCGATGAAAACCGCATCAAAATCCGTTGCGTAGTTTAAAAGATCTAAGCGTACAGACGGCGGGAAGCGACTTTGTTTTATAGTAAGTAATGCAGCTAATGTTTAAAAGATATCCTAACAATCTAATCACTTCCTTTAAATGAATTGTTTGTCATAACCGGTATATACTTACATGGCCTTTCTTCCCTGCGCCCGTAGCAGCATGTCGTAGAGAAAAGCTGGCAAGAAATGGCAAGTTATTTCCCAAAATGTGTTCATAAAGCGAGACTCAGTAAATGAGAAATTGGGGTACCACATAACATATCTGAAAATAAAACGAATACGATTACAATATTACGAAAAGGATTTTCTCAACTTTATATGGACAGTGATTGTAATTTAAAGTTGTAGTTAAGATTTTTGAGAAAAATACCGTGGTAGCTCAAGGGCCAAGCGCTTGCCGTAAATTTCACTTTTTTAGATTGCAATTATAAGTGCGGATTATCAATTACTCGACGACGAAGGAAACCTACATGTCTGAGGAAAAAATATTTCAGGGACATGTGAAGTTCGCCAACGAACTAGCAGTGCGGCTGACTAATTGCTCCATAACTTGCTCTCTCTCTCTCTCTCTCTCTGTCTATATATATATATATATATATATATATATATATATATATATATATATATATATAAAAAGGCTAAATACATTTTTTATTTCGAGACTGGGTCGTAATGTTACTGATTTGAACTTTTATTATGAGAAAACATACTTAGTGGGATTTTCTCTGGCCCATTTGATGCAAAGCCGTGTGAACTCGCCCCATTGTAGTGGGTTGATAGATCCAGATGTAACGTTGTAAACCGGACAGCGTCCAGGTCTGTAAAAAAGTAAAAGAGTAGTTAAGGTTAACAATTTTATATATTTACACAAATACACACACATTGAATAAAACTAGACTTAAAGTAGTTTTATTAATAACACTGGCCGCTCGCCCTCATACAATACGCTGATCGATCGAGCGACTGATCCGAATCTGTATCCAAGTCGTCGCTCGGTCGTCGGTGATACAATTATATAAATGTATTAAGTTTTACTTACTTTTTGGACCCTTGTCTCCATGCTGCAAGAATACAGCTATTGACAACTAAGTCCACAGGTACCAAGTCCACTACATATCTCTCCCGGCAGTACCCGGAACGATAGGTCCCACGGGATATTTCCATAATTATTCCTGGAAAATTAAAGTCAAAATCAAAACTTTTTTTTTAAATTTAAGCTCGTTTAGAACTTCTGTGAACATTAAAATCTAAACAAATAAAGCGATAATACATTAATAAACTAAACTAACTTTAAACGTTACTTTAACTTTCTAGCGACTTTTTTACACACTATGTTAGGTAATTCGACAATTTATTTTCAAATTCACACAATTTTGTGGAATACAACGGAATAAACTCATTTTAGGGTTCCGTACCCGAAGAGTAACCAACGGGACCCTATTACTAAGCCTCCGCTGTCCGTCCATCCGTCTGTCTGTCAGCGGACTGTATCTTATGATCCGTAATAGGTAGACGGTTGAAATTTTCACAGAATGTGTATTTCTGTTAATAAATTAAAAATAAAAATTAAAGGGTCTTCCTACTACTAGAAACGTGTGTGATAGAACAGAACCTTCATGCGCAAGTCTGACTCGCACTTGGCCGGTTTTTTATAAATGATAAATGCATTGAAACCGGTTAAACCCTCCCTTTGTAATAATGTATTAAGAGCAGTGAGAAACTACAGGCGAACGCCCTACTATAGTAAATAGTAAGTGTACTATCTATATCTATAATAGTAAGTATTCTATGACATTAAACAGTCAGGCGCCTTGCAGTACGAGGAAATTGCTGAAAAACCAGATTTAGGAAGTCCGTACACTTTAATGAAAGTTTTTAATCATCACTCGATTGTTAATACGTTTTTTGGGTGCTATTGGTCTTAGTTTATTCTGTTATTGCCTCTAGAGTTTTATACAAAACTTACTTATCATTATGATCTTAACATTTTTCTACAACTGCCTACTTTAACTTCTTTTTATATAATATTGAGAATGCGTTGCTGCCACAGAAGAAATAATTGAGAAAATATAATTTTAAATTTGGAAGCGTTATATTGTTTAATTAGGAATGATATATAACTTTCAAATTAATTTGTCGGTACGATACGCGCACCACCTACTTTAGGTTAATTGTACTATGCCTATAACCTTCGCGCAAGTGCAAGTAATAAGTTGAGAAAGTTTCACCGCAATCTGACGAACGCTAGGGCGGCGCATAAAATACGAACAAACAAAGATTAATTTTTATGTATTAGATGGGTGACAAACGAGCACACATTCAACCTGATGGTAAGAAGATGCAGATGTCCATAACCACATACAAAACCACATTCAAATCTACTCTAATTTCATAAGTGCTATGTACACCAAAATTGTTATACATATCAGATGGAAACCCATAAATGTTTTTATTTTTAGTTGTGTACTCAATACTCATATTTCGTGTAGTGGCGGTGAATTATCCCTGAAGACTAAAATAGAATGTTTTGATACTAATAAAAAGTTCTCTACACTCATTTATACACATCATTAAGCTGTTATTTTACGCTGGTATTATCTGAGAGCGTTGTCCTTCCACAGTCAAGTTGACCTATTAGTACTGCAAACATAATAGTAGTTGTCTAAAATATATATGTTTGATGTAAAATTTAACATACCTGTAACTCCGTAGACGTTGTCAATCCAACCAGGAAAAGGCTCTTGAAACGCCGCGGTTACTACAAAATTTCCAAAAAAAGTTATTTAAAATTATGTATGTATATTATTTAAAAGTATGAGTACGTGTTTTTCCTAATAATGATAAACGCAAAATGTATGCAAAACCAACTCTCATATACTCGCCTATATACTCAGTTTTTTCTAAAGTTAATCAATTATACAGTATAGAATGTTGGACTCTAATGACAGGATCATTTTTGGGAGATACAGATCGATCGAGGGACTTAAATGTCCAGGAATATTTATTAATCTTGGCAACATGTGGTGTTGACACCGGAAATTTTGTGTACTGTTAAATATATTAAAATACTGTCCCGCGAAGATGACCAGTATCCGTTGAGCATGGCTGCCGGGACAAAAATTCTGCCTGGAAGACATTGCTGCCACCATCACACGTTGACTCAGGGATATAATTAAGGAGAGGGCATGAGAGAGAGGCAACAGGCATGATTCCGCTTCTCTGCTTCATTTAATAATATAATTGGTGGACTTCACATATCTGTGTATATTAACTTTGGAAACATGCAATTTTATATTCAAGTTGCCATGGTGTACGAGTAATCAGCATCCATATAAATCTATCTTTAATTGAAATTCAACCTAATAAAGTCAAGCGAATGCATTACAAACATAACATAGCGTGTGACGGATCAGGTGTTAACGCGATCAATAGCTACCTGATGACTATTTTATTAATGCCATGAGAAAGGACGCAGGTGCGATGGCTGGTAGCGAATATAACACTTTAATTGTTATCGATTTTTAATGAAGGTCTTGACTATGTTTTAAAGAAACGAAAAAAGTTTTACAATATACCATGTATGTATATTTATCGCGTTTAGCTTTTAAACAACGTTACATCTTCATGTATCTCTTATAGTTTCCCAGAAACGGCCGATGATCGACTTGTCATATCACACGCTTTTTGACGACTGCTGGCCTTTTTTATTTCTCTAGTTACGTCAAAATACAGTTGAGTGAAATAACTACAGATAACCTATATACTAGGCAGAGCTTGGACGAATTATGACAATTTGTCTAAGAGTCAGAGCTTTGTAATTTTCCTAGTGACTGCGTAATTGCCTAAATCTGATCCTATCAGAAGCGTTACATCTAACGATCCGAAAAAGAGTCATCTTTGTATTAGCACGTACTTACACGTACTCTTGCCTTACTGTTTCTCATTCGCCTTTAACAAAAGAAAAGTATTAGAAAAATAGAAAGAAAAGTATCGCTGTGTTCGAAATCATTTAGGAGGAAATAAATAGCATCGTTACCATCACAAAAAAATAAATGTCGTCATATTAATTACATCTGGGTCTTAATTTTTAAAACGTAGAAATATTATTTGTCCTACAACCTATCCTAATATTTAGTTATTTTAGTTGAAAGTCAAATGAAAGTTAAATTCCATAGCATATATAGGTATTGCCAGACTTCTAATATTTAACTGAGTTTAACATATCGAGTCATGCCGAGCCCTGGAATTAAATCATAATGGATATTGAGGAAAAAAAGTTATTGAAAAGATGAGCTATCCAAAATTTTACTTTCTAAAACCAAGTACCTCATATTTAAAAAGCATGTATGCTGGCACCATGAGAATAAGCAAGTTTATTAAATACAGTCGATTTCTTCCAAAAAGGACAATTTGTCTATAGTCTACAGCCTTTATCCACTAGTTACTAGCCTTTTTGTTGGACTAATAAACGTGACTGCTGATCATGTGGTCCCGGATTCAAATCAAGTACTGGATTTTCTGTCAGTAGCAGTTTGAATTCAGGAAGAAACACTGTCACTGTTTCATTCTCGTGCCTCTCGGTAGTATCAACGGCATAAAGCTGTTCATCCTAAGCCTGGTCTCCCTCTGGTTGTGCTTGCGCGCACCCTCGTGCACTATAATTGGCTATAACTGGCCGCCATAACCAAAATTCAATCTGGAGGACATCATTCAAGTAATAGTTTATTTTCAGGAAAACTACATAACTTGAAAGATTTGTCCACTCTCACCACGCTGGGCAGGCAGGTTGGTGAGCGGAGTCTGGGTTTTGATTAACTTTAGCAATAAGAAATAAAAGGATGTTACCTATGGACGGTCGTACTATGCAGACAGGTAGGTTTGAATGACTGTAAACAATTGATTCAGCCAATGCTTTGGTAAGTGTGTAAGGGTTAGGATGTTCTCCCTGAAAAGAAAAATTAGATGTTTAAGAAATATAATTGTAACATTAACAAAAGCTGTTCAAAATATTCATCCATCATATCATCATCATTATACATATGTACATACTCGTACATATATAACATATTAGTATTTAAAGATTCCGCTTTCTATTATGTTTAATAGGACCGTGTTTTGTTGTAATCTTTAGGGGATGTGTTGTAGTAGTGCGCTTATAATGGAGCTAATTAGTTATAATTTACTGAATAATTTATCATTGCACCTAAAAAATAATTTTATTTATGAAGCAAGCAAATACATCAATTACGAGCAATACTTTTTTAAATTAAAAATAAGAAAACAAGACTAAATAAGTAATTATTATTGTATAATAATGTATTCATTATTATTAATTTAGTTTATTATTATTTGTTCATTATTAGACAAGTTTATTGACAATGTAAGGAAGCCTGATGTTCACCTGTAATGTCTCGGCTATGACGTTGACAGTTTCTGGTGGGAGCATTTTAGTGCACCGAACTATACTGTCCGGGTCGTAGGGTGGGGGGTAAACTCGCTCTTCGATATGACTCCTTGGGGCATTGCTGTATGCTGTAGAAACATGGACTAGAGCCTGGAATAAAACAAATATTAAATTGCAATCATCCTGACCAAATTCCCACAATATTTTGATAACGATTTTCCACTAAGCCACTATCACTACTCTTGGCAGACGGCTTGGCGAAAGCAGAAGCATCACCTTCTTTGGCACACATTTCTATCCGGAAAAATCACTATTTATTCTTCAGCTGGTACGTATTTCTTGAAAGAAATGCTCATACTCACCAAAATGGGCGAAATGAGGCTGCTCGGAGAATGCATGACCAATGATTACCGTTCAGACTTATAGCATTTGGTTTCGTCATTTACTGAGTGAGTTTTTACCATTATTATATCAGTAGAGCCTCATCTCTGAGTTGTATCCCGTGCCGATTGGAACAAACGATGTAACAATTCACAAATTAGCAAATATGAGTTTCGCCAATTAACTGGCAAACTATTGATTGACGAACACTAGTTGGCCAACCACCTGGCTGGCAAATAATAAAAAATATTTTTTTTTTGCATTTATCCCCAATGAGGAATATATGGGGAAAGTTCGGTAGTGGACTTTTGACAGGCTGTCTGAAATATCTGCTGACTAATGAATGGAAAATTTTCAGCAGTAGACTCTTAAATACATAATCAAAGGTTATTAAAATAATTTACTTTCAAAAACTATAACGAAAATACATACAATATATAAAAACATCCTGTCCGCTTAGAAAGGGGCATTTTATTTTATTTTATTGAATAAGGTACACAAACAGACAGTAGTTATATACAGTTCTAAAATTAAAAGTATGATGGTGTTGATCTAAACTACAATCCAAAAAAGTGTACACAGCATAATAATATAACTTCAGTAGAATAACAAAAATAAACAAGATAAAAAAATACATTAAAAATTTAGAGAAACACGTAAATTTCTTTTAAATCTAACAAGGCTACTATCAAATATACAACAGGGTTGAAAAAGGAAGTGTTATTCTTGTGTACGTCTAACCTAAATATTCTTTGAACACGTTTTCGTATTCTGGAATTGAAGTTAATTAGTCCTAGTAACTCTGGGCAATCTATATGAGAATGTACAATCTTGTGCAAAAAAAGCTTGTTCGGCAAATTGTCTCCTCAAAGATAATCGTTGGACATTAAAAAACTTTAGTCGAGAGTCGTATGATGGTAGACGACGCAAGTGACCATATTTGCCACAAACACTGCGAAGGAAACTACTCTGCACCCTCTCGATGCTGTCAGAATGTACCCTATAAAAGGTGAAGGGTACAGTGGATGCATACACTAGTACAGAACGATCCAAATTATAAAATAATCGAAATGATGCGCGACGTTTGGAAAAATTTTTCGTTACACGAATTATAAACCCTAAGGTTTATCAGAACACCAATCGTGAACTGCATCTATGTATCTATTTTTGCAATGCAAAGCAGTCATTCACGTCACTTATCACGCGATATATCTTCATATCGTCAGCATAAAGTAGGCAGTGACTCTGGATTACGTCAACCAAATCATTTATAAAAACAATGAAAAACAATGGCCCTAAGTGGGATCCTTGAGGAACACCAGACGTGACCGCTGCTGGAGCAGAGTTATAACCTTTACCCGCAACAATCTGGCTCCTCCTGGATATGTAAGATCTAACCCAACGAAGTAAATTGTCATGAATACCATAGGCCTCTAATTTTGCAAACAGTAACTCGTGATTGACTTTGTCAAATACCTTGGAGAAATCTGTGTAAATTGAGTCCACCTGACGACGATTAGCAATAGCAGAGCTGATGTGATTTCTATAAATGAGCAGATTGCTTATCGTAGACCGACCAGATACGAAGCCATGCTGCATACATGAAATTTTCTGCTTAACATGACTGTATATGTGAGAATATATTAATGTTTCAAAAATCTTAGTCATGCAGGAAAGTATGCTTATGGGTTTAAAATTTTTATATATTGTTTTATCACCGGATTTGTAAATGGGTATTACAAACGCATTTTTCCAAATTTTCGGGAAAGTACCCGTAATTAGTGACTTATTGAAAATAATATACAATGGCAAATTAAGCTCTTCTGCACACGTCTTTACAAATATAACAGGAATTCCATCCAGCCCAGGGGCCTTTGAAGCATCCAATTTATTACAACTTAGACGCATTATCTCAGTTGAGATACGTATATCAGATAAAGGAAGATGATGTTTTGATGTATGATGGTAAACGACGCAGATTTATTGCTATCCGGTTTGTTGTACACAGATGAAAAATATGCAGAGAAGAGTTCGCAGATGTCCTTCGGTTTGTTTGCGGTGTGAGATCCATAAGTCATGGATTCAGGTATATTTCCACTTGCTCTTTTTCTTTTGACGAATTTCCAGAAGGCTTTCATATTACAGTTCAAGCCGCTTTCCACATTCTGTAGTGAGTTCTTATAACACTCTTCTATTAATTATCAATATCATCATATATAAATCATTTCAGTGAATTCTTGTTTTGTTTTTTCAATAGCAGCGTTTTTTTCACTTCTGATGAATGACTTCATATCAGTGAAGAAAGTTTCCCTAAAAGTCTTCAATTTTGAGTCAAGAAGTTCGGCTATGTTGTTAAGTGTAAGGTTGCTAGTGATGAGTACAGGCTCCTGAATACGACTACCAGAGCCAGATTGATCTAAATGTTTTATTTCGTCTATCGACATAGTGGAGTCATCGAGCGTCGCAGGACGACGAGCGGACACCGTGGTGTTAGTGTTGTCCCCTTTGCGGCGAGTGGTAACGCTTATACGAGTGGAACATTTCCATGACGCTCTTGCAACTCCGCTTAGATCATTGTATGTTTCGATTTTTATGTTCACATATTGAACGTGATAGTCTTGTTTACGGTAGGCACATTTATTTTCACTCTTTTACTAGGTGATAGTGGTGAGCTACCGCATGCTACGCAATAATCATCCATGAATTTGGTGGACATTTCCACGTAAATCGAGTTATAATTTTAACAAACTTCTAAACAATGAATGAAAAAGAAATAAAAAAAGTATGTAAATATGTATATTATTATCAGTACAAGGTCTGGACTCGATCGTCGATCGGTTAATTTTAAGGGCCGACGCGACGCTAGCACCCCTACACCAAACGCTTTCGTGACGTAGTGTTTGAAATTTACGGCCGCTATCTGCAGTTAGCCGGTTAGCAATAGCAAGTAGTTATAGATACACTGATGGTAAATGACGATCGCGACGGTTCGGCGAGTTCACAGATACCCCCTTTAGTACTTCGATAAAAAATATTATAAGCACTTGTTTATCAAATTTTTGGATATTGCACTTGTAGTTTAAAATTTTGTTAATATATTTCGCATAATCACTAGATCTAGTGCTATAGATATCTTTGTATAGAGTTTAAACAAGATAAACAACTTTTGCACCACTTTTATAAATAAAATCGACAGAGATACTTTGAATACGTGTTTACTACTCACTATTCAAAGACACGCCATTGTTTTCATTAAAGGGAACGCAGTGACTAGTAATTTAAAAATGTTATTGTTATTTAATATACATGATTTTACTACAATTTGCTTAAAACTCGGCAAATTTTTACAATCTGACAACATCGTCGTTTGCGACGGTATCTTTGAACATATTGCTTGCCATTCGGTATATATTTCTATGTGAGTTTCCCCATTTTATTAAGTTTCATTTAATTTTTGTTTTATTTTTTTATTTATTATCTGAAAGTATTACATGACAAGAATAAATAACGATACTTAAAAGCACCCTAACGGATCGGAGAGTAAGAGTAAGAATTGTAGAGTGGTAGAAATGACCACTATAATAATACATTATTATCGAACAAGATATAAGAATAAAACACTACCTTCAATAGAGGCATATCAGAAGCCAGTTTTAGTAGATACGCGGTGCCCTGCACGTTCAGCGCCGTAGCTGCTTGTAGGGGCTCAGTGAACTTCACAGTGGCTGCTGAGTGGAACACCGTTGTTACTGTACTGAGAAGTTCCCTTTGTTCAGCACTAACGCCCAAATTAGGAGCTGACACATCACCAGTGATCGGAAAGAGCTTGCCGAGTCTCTCCGGCCATCGCGCACGTATACGATCAAAGACCTGTTGAAATCAAATTTTGTAACCAAGGCATTTAAACTGCTTAACATTAATGTCCTCTTGACCAAATTTCGATTAAGGTGAACAGTTTTAACGTAGACTAGCCATCTGCGTAGGACATGATTATAGTGCATGAGACAGTCGTCATAATGTCATTTTGGTCTGAAGAATAAAGACAGCCATGATACTTACAAGCCATGATAACGACAACGATTCTATGATCTGTGCCTTCTTTGCTTGAAGTTGGTTGCAGGTGTACTATACGTGGTAGAGCCATGCTGCAGCTATATTAATTGTATAGTTGGGCACGAATGGGTCGGCTTGACCGGAGAAGGAACAGGCTCTCACACAATACCAGCGTAAAATAGCAGCTTAATGTGTTTCGTATGATGAGTGTAGAGAACCGGAGACCCTTTTTACTGGAAAAGAGGCATTCCATCTTAGTCCTCACGGTTGCCAACGCATCTGTATTTTGATTCGCAAACGAGGATAGATCTATGGGCCACAGCAACCACTTACCATCAGGTGGACTGTGTGCTCGCTTGTCACCCTTATCTTAAAAAAAAAGGTGTTTATGGGCTACAGTAGCCACTTACTGTTAGATGGGCTATAACTTCGTTTATCACTTCAGTTTTATATTAAAAATATTTACATATTAATTTCCTACTGCTGTACTGTTGTGTTTGAACACAACAGTTGGCAGGCGCACTGCTGCTTGCAAATAGGATAGGTACGGAGCCACCCAATAAATGTACGTTTACTTGTGTGTTATTAGAATTTATTGCGGTATCAGAAAAGTGTAAGTTAAATATATTTCTTTTTACAGTCCTATTTTATAAAACAACCATCACAGATAGGAATTACCAAGTACTCGAAATAAGTCAAGGGATCAATGAGAAAAATTTACCAAATCTTTTTACAATACATGACGTAGCCCCACAAATATAAAAAGCAATTTATACATTACAACAATAAAGTTATCATTTTACCATACCTGATTTTTCAGCAGTTCCTTATACCTTTGCTCGACGGACAAACCGCGTTTTGGCCTCATCAGGACGTAAATAATTTTTATTCCGGCGCAACTTCTCAGTAGTTTTTCGAGAAGAGCTTTTCCAACGAAACCTGTCCCTCCGGTAACTAATATGACTGCTCCATCGTAATAGTCCGCAATTGCCTCATTGCTTTGTTTATAGCCAGCCCCAAAATTGTACTCTTGGTTCAAATTTGGGGTGAATGGGTCGTTCCCGTTTAGGCACTCCATGTTTTTTCTGTTTAAAAAGAAATTTCAATAAAATACACCGAACATATTCAAAATTTTAAAATATAAATAATTCCAGAATTCTTGTACAAACGAGCTATACATATATCCACCTGATAGTAAGTGGATGTTGTGGAAAATGCAGATGCGTTTTAACTCTCGAGGACTAAGATGAAATGCCTCGTTTCTTGTATAAAAGGGTGGTTGGTTCTCTGAACTCATGTTACAAAACACAGCAGAACTATATTATATCATCTGATCTGATGGAAACGTAAATGAGACTACCCTGAAAGTATTAGATATGATTTAATAATAGGTCTTCACCTATGAAATTGCTGTTCTGCGGTACTGGTCATTTCAAATCGAAATAACTTTTGTTTGGATAAGAATTCTAATTTCAAATAATATTATTTTAAAAACATGGAATTCTACTTTCAAAATTAGCAATTTGTTTATTGATTAGCGTTATGTTTGCATCGAATCTTTTTCATCATCATGGATACGTTAAAATTCGAGTAATTATATAATATAGAATATGAGTACCGTCGTGGCAGCTACTAGGCACAAGTGGCACGCAACATCAACGACGTTTAAGGAGCAAATACTACAAAGGAACGTACCACCTGTTATTGGTTTGCCCGCTTCCGTTCTGAAAATTTCAACCTGAAAAATGAACCCCGTGGTCGTCCGAAAACTATGTCGACAATGACGAATTAAAGGCGATTGTGAAAGCTGATGATACTCAATCTACGGCTGAATTAGCAGCAGCTTTCGACGTTAGCATCAATACAAAATTGTTCAATTTGCGTCAAATTGGCAAAGTAAAAAAGCTTTACAAATGGGTGCCCCACAAACTCAATGATCGCCAGCACGAAATACGCATAGAGACGTGCCTTGCACTGCTCAACAAAAAATGGATTCTGTTTGGCAATCGCAAGCGCTCAGCAAGTTGGTTGGATCCTAGTTCAGCACCTAAACATAAACGAAAACTTACCCCTAGAAATGTAATGGTCACTGTTTGGTCTAGCGCCGGCGTGATTCATCACAGCTTCTTATCAAACGGGATGAGCATTACTGCAGATGTGTACTGTGAAGAACTGAACACAATGAAGGAGAAGCTCGCACATCTTCGACTAGCTTTGGCCTACAGACTTCTACTTTTTCAGAAATTGGATAATATTTTGGCGGGAAAATATTTAATACCCAAGAGGCAGTACAAAATGCCTTTGAAGAATTTGTTGCCTCCCGTCCAGCTAATTTATTCAAGAAGGGCATAAATAAACTGCCACTACGTTGGCAAAGATGCATCGATTGCATGGGTCAATAGAAATAAAAATTAGAAAAAAATTACATTAACTTATTTCATAAAAACGGCAATTTCATAGGTAAACACTTAATATAAAGACCACGCTTGTCAGACGGTTTTGCAGTGGCATTACCTTAGTGACATCACATTTATTTATATCTAGTAAAATGTGACATGGTTCTATTACCATTTGTCGGTCATAAAAGCTTTCTTACATATCCCTCTTACGATAACCATCGTACGATACTTAGGTGTAAGGGTGGTACGAGGAAGAAAGATACTTTAATACTGCCCACATGACTTTAGCAGCTACTTACTGGTAAATATCCATTTTGCGGTTTTTTCAAATATTTTTATTTAACGGAATTCTGTTATTTCCAGTCTGCCACTGCTTCCTCAATATTACTCCTAAAACAAAAATACGTGATTAAGTTATACAGATGTTATTAGTAATATATTCTGACAAGAAAATGGACTAAATCGCATGAATTTATTGATATATTTAAAATTAAAGTTGTGATATAATGTAATATGCAGCATAATGCCGAGTCGGTGCCTATTTTTGCTGCAATATTGAGGTCATAAAATAAAACTTTCAATAAAAAGCACCGACTTTAACTAAGCCCAATAAAATAATTTCTGAAGTCGGTGTTAAGCCACAGTGTATCGAAAATTAAGTCCCCAACTTCAGAAGCTATTATGTGGAAATTATTTTTGGAACGAAGTTCTTTATCGGACGGTTCGGATTTAGCGGATGGGGCTAGGCGACAAAAAGTATAAGATTTTTCCGTCAAGGCCCCTTCTGATGTAGTGTAGACGGCCTTGGCAGCTATAACGAAGCGAGATGGAATAATATCCGTCTCCCTCGCGCTTTTTCTTATCTTGCCATGAAAGAAATATTATTTTATTTTAAATGACGCTTCATTTTAATAGACGCTAGTAAGTAATTAGTTTATCAATAATAATATACTACGAAAGGAACTTCGTTCCACTTCGACACACACGCATGTTTTTTTTTTCATATTATTTGATTTTTGAAATTTTTACTTTTTATTTTTATTAAATGTTTTTTTGCCTTTTTGAGTCGCCTCACAAGTTCAAGGTCTTGTCTAAAGTTGCATTACAATCTTTCCTCCCTTAGGCATGGATTTGTCTTCAAATTTATATGGGATCACTCTTCAGGTAAAAGCTATTTAAAAAGAGGAACCACTTTAATTGGTTCAGCGTTTCCGAGATATCCTACATAACCTACATAAAAAAAAATATACTCGTCGAACATAGAACCTGATTGCTTTTTCAACTCGTTTAAAAATATACACATGTGATGCAATTTTATTTGTACTATGTTGTAGCTACAAATAAACATGTTTCTTTCTTTTTTCAATGCATTACTTTAATTTTTACCTATATGTATATTTTAAATGTAGTACGATATACGATACGTTTGTTTACAATCTTGAAATATTTTGATTCAGTTGCTTAGTTAATGATGTAAATAAAACATTTAAACAAGTAAGTTTAACAAATTAAATTTGTCGACTTCTATCTATGTCTTCAATAATATCCATAATAATTAAGAATTAGAATATGTAATTAATTTTATTAAATATCGATTGTTTTTCTTGTACGCAAGCAGTCTAATTTTGATCCCCGCTGTCATCAATGAAATTGTTTATATATCGTGGGGAAACCTACATGTCTGATAAGTAAAATATTTTGAGAATATGTGATACCCAATGGAGCTGCTCGGCAGACCAATTGTTCCATAGCCCTCTTAGAAATGAGTGCAGGCTTACATAGGGGGACGTACATAGGCTGTAATTTTACTTTACTTTTACCAATTGTTCCATTTCCTGAAATAGGTATGTTTTAGCATCTGTAAATTGACGATCATTTTATTTATTTCAAGCGCTGTGATAAAAAAATAAATAAATAAAAAGTAAAGTGCTTGATTTCTCAGATATAAATTTTCCAAACACTATATTCTTTTAACGCTGAACATGTGGCAATTAAGTAATTTAAGATAATTTTTTTTAATTTTGTTTGAAAGTAAGAGAGAAAATTTAAGATTAACGATAATAAAAACAATTAATAACAAATTTAGGTCCAAAACATTGTATTTATTTTGTTTATCCAAATATTTAGGAAAATTTCAAAACAAATAGATGTTACAAAAGTGAGACCTCTTCGGAGAACAACCGCAAGAAACTTTTAAGTTTTTTACCGATATATTTAAAAGTAAATAATATTATATTTAATTTTTATTTTTGTGCATTATTTATTAATTAAGAAGTAAAAAAAAAAAAACATTTAAACGTGCCGCTAAGACCTGCAAAAAGATTTTATAAAAAGCTTGTTAATCGGATTGAGGCCAAGCCTATTTCTTACGGGCAGCGTCAGAAATAAGCTGGCGGTAATGGCACGGTTGAGTTTTGGTCCCTTGCCAAGGCCGTCGAAGGAAATTTCTTTCGCCCGTCACTACACCGATGATTAAGTCTGGTAAGTTTGAAAATGTTCTACAGAGAGTGTGCAGAGTTTAGTTCTTCAATACGAATAGGCTGGCATGAAGTGGATTCGATCAGTAAATTGTTTTTTCAAAAAAACTTCAGTATCATACTAGGAATTTCTTCTCTAAACGAGGTATTGCCAAACATAAATTGAAAACTTACAAACATCTAGACACGGAACAATTTTCTTGTCTGTCATTCGTACGAAATTAAACCTGTAGCCCGCACCGTAGCATCCAAACTCTATCGAAGGGTAAGATGTCAGTCAATAAGCAGTAGTCGAGAATCCGTAGTAGGTTTATTGCCGGCGGGGCAGGTCATCAGCCCATACACATTTAACTCTCATATTAATGAACCATACTCGTAATTAAAAAACGAGGGTAGGTACAGCTAACAGAATTTTTTATAATTTTTGCCTTTCCAAGTAAGCAAATATTATGTATATAACAAGATGATCACTGGTCAAATTGGGAATTGAATTAAGCCAGACATAATATGAAAGCGACATCTAACACATTTACACGAAATATATTTTCACTACGCAACGTAACATATTATATGTTTATTTACACAATAATATACAATATTTATTTTAACCCTGTTTCTGTCCCATGAACCATATATGAACATATAAATTCTTTAAATATTGTGTCTATTTCACGGACAATGAATCTGTTAATAATAAAAAATATCTAAGTACAAAAAACTAAAATTATACTACTTTAAACTATAACTTTGTATGTTTACCTGGGACAAATAGTCCAACTAGGTAAGTGCAACTTCGACCGAGAGGTCAATCGACGGATTCAACTCGGCTGGGTAACGTTCGGGAGACTACGACACATCTTATCGTCAGACATCCCTCAAAACTTGAAAACGAGACTACAATCAGTCCGTGTTGCCAGTGATGACCTATGGAACTGCGACGTGGTCCTTCACTGCTGGCCGGATGAGGAAGCTCAAGGTCGCTCAGCGAGCTATGGAGAGGGCTATGCTCGGAGTTTCTCTGCGTGATAAACTTAGAAATGAGGATATCTGCAGTAGAACCAGAGTGACCGACATAGCCCAACGGATTAGTAAGCTGAAGTGGCAATGGGCCGGCCATATAGCTCGAAGAACCGACAACCGATGGGGAAAAAAGTTCTCGAGTGGCGGCCTCGTACCAGCAGGCGAAGTATAGTATTATCAGGTCGTCACACCATCCCTCCACTAGATGGTGTGACGACCTGGTAAGACATGCAAGAAGTCAACGGATGCAGGTGGCTTGGGAACGTGCTTTGTGGCATTCCTTGGGGCAGGCCTATGTTCAGCAGTGGACTTGTGAAGGGCTATAATGGTGATGATGATGATGATGAAATTATAACTAAAATTATATTACTCTAAATTATCATACTCCCAGCAGTATATTGCCAATAACTTTGGCTTTGAACGAGAAAAAAACGTAATAATAATTGAAGATACGCAATTGATTAGACATCAACGCGCTCGCATGAGACACGTTATACTGAAACTGATTGTATGCGTTCTACTTTCTTTTCGAGTCAAGGCCTACGACCGGGCAATATTGTAAACGAGAGATTGTAAAAGTGAAGTTTTGAGGAATTTCGCCACAGCAGTGACGTAATGTATACAATTCGTTTTTTACTCTTGATATCAATCAGTTTTTTCGGAAAGGTTTTTTTTAATGTATCAAGTACAAAGGAAAAATTAGTATTCGATACTTATAATAGTATTTAGACATGATTCAATTTAATAACTGAATTTTGTTTGTTTACTGCCTTTTAGAGCTCCTATTACGTATTAGTTTTTTATCTTTAAATAAACTGACAAAAACTGCAATTATTGCAAATCTCTTATTATACTTATAGTTTTAATAAAGATATTTTTATATGTATTGGCCAGATCTTAGAATTAGTCATACCATAAAGTAGTCGATATAAAGTTTGTTGACTATATTATAATATAGCTTGACCAAATCAATGAATAGAGATCGTTTGGCGATACTAACAACTAAACACAATATTGCTATTTCTTCATAACAATTTATATTAATTCATAACAATTTATATCGTATAATAATTTCACTACACACTGTTAGCAGCGCTAATACCGTATTTTTGACAGAAGCAGATTTTTTTGTAGAATCTACATCACTTTCTGCCTAATTTATGTAAGTATTATATAAATGTTAGCGGCTTTGTTGTGTGATTGAGCCATCCCAGTCGCATTTCAACTTATTGCCACTGAGTAATAGGGGTACAGTTTTGGTTTTATTAAATTAAAGAGAATTCTATTGAATACTTATTCTTCCATCATCAAAAATTGTCAGACTTAAAATATCCAGACCGGTGGCCTCTGTCGGGATGATTTATCTTAATTGTCCTTTTAGCAAAATTACTAACTAAACTGTGTACACAAAATTGTGATTAGAAGACAATGTCTTTAGTTGAATATGTTGTGTATCTATCAGAATAGCAATTTTTCACCAACTTCTTTTTGTATCAAGTCCGATGTAAGTAATTGATAATTAAGTGAGATTAAATGATGGAATAGTTAGTCATATCGTTGAATTACTAATTACTAGGTAGACGGGGTCCACAATCGTACAAAAGCTTCTTTTCAGCTTTTATAAGTTTTATTTAAGCAAATACGAGAGCCGGTTAGCTCGCCGTAAGATTTCAAAGCACAGGAACAAAAGTGTTCGATTCCCGCGAGGAACAATGAAACTTGTTAGGAAATTTTATTTGCTTATTTTCCACGTGCTCAGTGAAGTGGTGAAGAATAACTTCGCGGCGAAACCTTGACGTCTGAGTAGTTTTAAAAAAAATTCGTGGACATGTGAAAACCGCTATTTTACACATGGATAAGTAGCAGCCCTGTGCACAGTCGTAAGACGTATGTAAGCTACTTCTTTACTTTTTACTTTTAATGAGACTTATAAAACAGTTTTTTTTATAGGACAGGGTGACAAACGAGCATACAGTCCACCTGATGGTAAGTGGTTGCTGTGACCCATAGACATCTACATCTATCTTCAATAAGAATCAAAATGGAGATGCGTTGTCACCCGTGAGGACTAAGGTGGAATGCCGCTTTTCCAGTAAAAGGGTTCCGGTTCTCTACACTCACCATACGAAACACAGCAGACTTAAGCTGCTATTTTACGCTGGTATTCTGTGAGAGCGTGGTCCTTCCCGGTCGAGCCGACCCATCGTACTACAACTATACTACTAATATAGCTGCAGCATGGCTCTACCACGTATAAAACAGTTTGTCATATATTAATCATAGACTTAATATATACTAGCGTATAGACCAACATAGTGTGCAAGGAGAAGAAATTCCTTATGGCAAAATGCAAGATAGAAAAGGATACCAAATCTCATGACTCTGTAACCGATTTTGAATGACAGGTCAGCACAATTCGGCACGCAAGAAATAGCTCCGAGATATTTTGTAATTTTTAAAGTATAATAGTGGTTATTTTAGTAAGTAACTTTTTCCAAAATGGTTAATTGTTCCGTGAGTGAGTGTTGTTAATAATAGAAATAATCCGGATAATTTCACATATCACAGGTAAATTCTCAAGACGTCGTCAATGTTATGACCCGTTTATTTTTGGTTAAATTTATGTTACATACTGTTTAAAATATAGAATATATTCATTTATTTTGTTAATTTTGATATTTTGCAAAGAAAAAGTCACGTTGTTGATAATTTGCATGAATTTGGTAAATACATTTTATACAAAATATTTTACATGTACGCTAGATTGACTCAACTATATCAAAATTAATATCGATATTTATCTTGAATGTTTATAATGAATCGATAGACTTGCCTACACAACAAAGAAAATAAACTCGGTTTGCGTTTTAAAATGTAATTTTATTTTGCCGTTTTCAAACAGATTCCCTACGGATTCTATAATTAGAAAAGTGGTTAAGGTTCATTGGAAGAAGAAAAGTATATATGGAGCAAAGAAGAACTCAACAATTTGCAGCAAACATTTTCTTGAGTATAAAAGAAAAGTTGAATAAAACAATTTTATTAAAAGGAGTCATTTCTACATTATTTGTACCAGTAAGTAAAATATTGTTATGATAAGACTTCAAAATATAACTTTCAAACTTTAGATAAATATAGAGACAGATTTTCATACATTATAAAACTGTAGTACATTAAAGACAAAAAATCTTGAGATTATCCTCTTTAAGGCATTATGAACCCAACTAAGTATCTATTTATCAACCAAAATAAATGTATAACCTTGCTTAACCAACTGCACAGTCTCACGGTCACACTAGTACAATATTCAAGACAAGCTCTTGTGAAAAGGTATCATAAATATGAAAGAAAGCAAATTTTAAACACATGTATTTTTATTTTAACTATGAGTAGATCTGAATTAATAGAATCTTGAAAGTAATCCGGTAATCGAACCGATCCAAACGTAAATTACGTAAGCAAACCCAAAGTTTTTGTTAGTTTTTCTTATATAAAAGGTAAGTAATTACACTGTTTTTAAAAGTTATTTGCTTATATTTTGCTTCGTAACAATATTACACACTTTATAAAATTTTCATTCCAAATACCGTGTCGTTCACGTATCTCTTTATATTTAATAGTCAGAATTAACTGAAAATTAAATATAAAGTGTGAGTTATTACTATAAATTATGTAAAAAAACACAAATTATCATATTCCACAAAGTCCAATTTATGTTATAATTTCGATATATAGTGAACATTATGGCGAAGTTGTTTTCAACAATAATTTAAAATTAAAAATTTTGTACAACCGACTTCAATATAAATTATTAAGAATAACTCAAAAACTACTGGACCTTGATCAAATTTATATGTGAAGCACCAGCTTTCAAATAAAAATATAATCATCGAAATCAGTTCACCCAGAAAGAAGTTTTCTTTTCAGTAAACTTGTTTGGGTTTGTTATTTATTACTGTTTTAACCATTGAACTTGTTTACGCAACTTTTGTTGATGTTTGATGACTTTTTTACACACAAAAATATTATTTCAAATAATAAAATTAACCCTCCCTCTCCTTACAGTTTCCTTCCACTGCTGGCCATGGGCCATGGAAATAAAGGGGAGCACAAAATTTTACTCCCACAATTATCACCCACCTTTGCAACGCTACCCTAAACATCGCACGGAGCATCCGCGTTCCACCGAGATTAAATTAAAAAAAAAAATCGTCTTTTTTCCTCCCACATTTTTCTTATCACTATTACAACAAACACCGTTACAGCATATAAAAGTTTTTTTTTTATAGGATAAGGGTGACAAACGAGCACACAGTCCACCTAATGGTAAGTGGTTGCTGTGACCCATAGACAGCTCCATCTATCCTCGATTACGAATCAAAATGCAGATGCTTTGTCACCCGTGAGGACTAAGATGGAATGCCTCATTTCTAGTAAAAAGGGTCTCCGGTTCTCTACACTCACCACACGAAACACAGCAGCGTTAAGCTGCTATTTTACGCTGGTATTTTGTGAGAGCATGGTCCTTCCCCGGTCGAGCCGACCCATTCGTGCTACAACTATACCAGTTGATAATTTTTTGTTGATATTTTTTTATTGTTGGATAAGAACATAGTAATGACTCTAAGTTATATTTACCATCATTTAAAAAGAAATTGTCTTTGGCCTGACCTATTATACTCTTTGGCTTGACCATAGTTCTGACTAAGTTTGTCCAATAAAATGTCGGGGCCTGAGAGGTTAATGCAATTCTGATAAACTCACTAATGTGTTTCTGTTGCATGTTATATTGCCAAATTTCAATCGCTTACGTCCAATATACACACACCTATATCAATCAATATAGTCCAATCAATACAGATACCGAAGTGACTCTACAAGTGATCCAATTTTGCTAATTTTGGCATGGAGTAGAATATATAGTAAGAAAGTAAGAAATATAGTAAATGATGTTTCTAAATTTATGGCTAACGCGAGCGAAGCCGCGAGTAAAAAGCTAGCAAGTAATAAGCACTTAACTTAAAAAAAAACATTTCATTGTTACTTGTGTAAGGAATCAGTAAAAGCTTTTATTCTTTATCAAAAATCATAAGAAATTGAATCGTAAGTAACCGTAAAATGTCAACATTTTCTATCACAAAGATATAAGATATAATATATAATACCTCTATATTTAAATCTCTTTGAATATATATGTCATAAAATCCAATTCTATTAATAACTCCGTTTATTTTTAGAAAGTATTTTATTTTTCAAACGCGTCCAAATGTTTCAAGATACTGTTACGAGATTTATCACAGGGCACATGATTTCAAAAAATATCATAGTGAAGGACATTTGCTAAACATAATATACATATTTATTCTACCAAACAGAAGTTTGCCGTATAGTAGCGGCGTAATAGAATCTACTACCCCATATCATCCCGTAAATTCCTAAAGGGTGATAAAGGGAAAAAACTAAGAGATTGGCAAAAACATCCATACCAACTAAATAAGTTGCAGTCTGCAGTTGCCAAGCGTGATAACTATGGCGAATATCCTGCAGCAGTGAACTTTTGATCTGCTGTAGTTCTTGAATTAATTAAAACGAAATATCACACGTAGATGTTGTTCAAAATGCTCAGGGTAGTGACAGGGTGTAAGGTCTGAAGGCATGCGTAATTGTGCCTATCAGGTGTGGTGAATAGAGCAAAATCTCTTAAATATGACAGATTCGATAAAAGGTAAGGGCACCTATTTCCGCGGTATTTTTTCCTAAAACTTAAAAGGAGATCGAAAATTAAGTATTTATATATATTTAAAGTCCTGAAATAGACAATAGGTTTGGCTAATAGATCTTGATTTGTATTTTAAATTAATTAAATATGAAAAGAAGTCGCAGGCACGTTATTCTGATGTAAAAATCCTTATTCCGATGTATTTAGTTCCTAATTCCATGTGTACAAAATGCGAGGGAAAAAGGTTGGAAGAATAATACATGGTGTTAATTACTACAACCAAAATTATTATAATTTAAAAAGTATGAAGGGGGTATAGATCTGACAAATTTATTTTATTTTTAATAGTACAATTAACTGCTTGACCAATTTTGATGTGAAAATTTGTGGGGATAAATGGTTTGATTGCGAAATAAGTCCTCATAACCAATATAAACTTTTCATATTTATGAAATCCTATTATTAACTAATATACGTAGCTAATCAATTTTATTTATTATAATACTCAACATATTATTACAATAGTATTACAAACAATATGTGGTTCTCTCTAAAGCAAGATATTGTGTAAAATGATAATATTAAATTAATGTAGTTGAGAATTATTATCCATAAATATTTACAACTACGTACCTAAGTTTGTGAAAATTATTAGAAAGGAAATAGGAACCCAAGCGTTATTGAAAATAAAGGAAAGTGCATAGGAGGCTGCGTTAAATTGTGAACACTATATATTTTGCGTTGGTGCTGCGGAATAAGGTGCTCATAGAACCTTATCCCGACCTACTATACATCGATATCGCGTTTCATACCAAAAAATCTCGTTTTTAATTCTCATTATTAACAAATGCTAGATTTTTGCATAAATTATAATATATAGTTTAATACTTAATTTACAACATTTTCGTAAATACAACATAATACTTGCTAAATATTACAACGAATTGTGTATGAACTTAAATTTTCCTTCTTAGTTTTCCCATACAATGAATTAACAAAATACCTAAATATCATCAACCTTTGAAAGTATACCTCGGAAATAGATTTTAATATTCATTGTCTTTCTAAGTTGTCGAACCCAAAGCGAGAAGGGCCTAATCATAAAAACAACGCTGAAAATTAAACAATAAATAGTGTCTGAAATCGCTATTTCGCGGTAATACGTACATTGGAATAAGGAACCAGCTGAAATATTTGGCGCCTAATGCAACCATATTTTCAAGACGTATTTTCGCCTTGAATTATTCAGAAAAACATACAAAAGTTTAGTATTTTCGATTAAAAATAATTTAACTCAAAGAATTACACACACGGTACAAAAATAACTAAAAAAATTACTATTTAAAACAACATGGTACTCACGTACACAACGTCCAAAATGTATGGAGCGTGGGTTCAGACTAGCTGCTGACACAAAACTAACCAATTATTATAAAACATTACCCCAGACCTTTGATGAATACGCAAACTTTGTTATCAATTGAATGAATGATCTTGCAGTAAATACAGCTTGTAAATCGCTCGTAAATGCAGTTTTTCTAAAAACCTCGTCCTTTGTCAGTTTTTCTAAATACCTCGTCCTTTGTCTTACGGAAATAATATTCAATTAATATGCTACAAAGGCGTTCTTTGGGGGAGGCCAATGTTCAGCAGTAGACTTGTGAAGGGTTGTAATGATGATGATGACGATGATGATAATAATAATATGCAACGCTAACAATTAAAACCTTAAAAGGTTATTATTAGTTACTTAAAAAACTAGCCACGTAGCAAGTTTTATCTATTTGTAAAGTTTCCTCACGATTGGTTCAGCCATTCCGAAGATAAGCATGGACATACAGACAGACAGACAGACATACAGACAGAAAGACAGGCAGGCAGACAGGCAGACAGAAAGACACACAGATAGACTGGGCGACAGACATATATACCAATAAGATATATTAAATATAGTCACAGTCATAGTCATAGTCATTTATTCCATAGAACAATATAAAAATGTATTGGAAATTAATTACATGGATAAAGACTAACATTTACATGCAATTATCTTAAATAAAATTAGAATCGATAAAATTTAAACATCATTTGACAAATTACTTAAATACTTTTCATGTCATAATAGATTATAAATTATACAGTACATAAACAATAAAAATTAACATTCATTAAGTTTTTTTTTGTCATTTAGGTAATCTTCAACTGAGTAGTAGCTTTTTTAGTTAATAATGATTTTAATTTATTTTGAAATTTGTGGTGGCAATAAATAGTTTTAATTGAGGTAGGCAAAGAATTAAATAGTCCAATGGCTTGATATCTTGTGCTGTGGCGTACAACATTCAATGTTGGTGTAATAAACTTTTTTAAACCTTTTCGACGGGTCATTTCTCTCTTTATCCTTTCTTCGTATGTTTCATATTTGTGAAAGTTCTTTACTAAATAAGTAAGTGAAACTAAGATATACAGAGAGGGGACCGTTAATATGCCAAGATTTCGGAAATGTCCCTTACACGACTCAATTTATGGAATACGTAACATGGTACGGATCGCCCTTTTTTGTAATACAAACGCTGCCTTAATATTATACTTATAACTGTTGCCCCAGAATATCATGCTATAACGTAGTTTAGATTCTACTAGAGCAAAATAAACCAATTGCTAAACTGCTTTAACGTAACTTCTTCTCGTAAACTTTTTAAGGCATAGCATGCTGAACTGACAGTAGATTCTAGTGCTTTAATTTCCTTTTTCCAATTCAAATACATGTCAATGTGGATTCCTAGAAATTTAACTGATTCAACAGGGTCAATATTTATACCGTCAATGTTAACGTTTATTGATTCTTTTTGTCTTGCTGTAGATTTGAAAAGCATTGCGTATGTTTTATTTGTATTTAATAAAAGATCGTTTGTAGTAAACCAACTTTTAAAGTCGTACAGTGTGTTTTTCATTTCGGGATTTTATTCGTCTTCCGAGCTAGCAGATACATTCGCGTTGGTATCATCCGCATAAATAGTTAATTTTACATCATGCTGTTTGGTATGTATGTAAGCAGTTAAATCATTAATGAATATTATAAATAATATGGGTCCCAAAATGGAGCCTTGTGAAACGCCCTTCTTTATGGTTGTCAATTTAGATTTGTATACCGTTTCGTTACCGTCTATTATTGTTTTGATCTCAACAAATTGTTTCCTATTTGATAAGTAGGATTCCAATAACCTTAAAATTGAGCCTCTAATTCCGTAATGTTCCAATTTCAGTAGCAGTATATCATGATTTATCGTGTCAAATGCCGAACTTAAGTCTAAAAATAGACCTCCTACCCTATATTTATCATTGAGTCTACATTCTACATCATCGACTAGCGTATTTATAGCATCTATAGTACCCACACATGTTTGATACCCAAATTGCCTCTCATTTAATATGGAGTTTTGTCGTAAATGTGCTACTAATTTTACCTTTATCAGCTTTTCATAAATTTTTGATAAAATAGGTAGCAAGGAAATCGGTCTATAGTTTTTGGTTTCCAATTTACTTCCCTTTTTATGTACCGGAAGTACTCGCGCAATCTTAAGCTGATCAGGAAACAAAGTTTGTTCCACACATTTGTTGAAAAGATAAGTTAAAGGTTCAACCAATATATCAATATTATCTTTAATAATCATGATGAGTATTTCACCATAACCATGTGATCTTTTATTTTCCATTTGTTTAACCGTTTTTAAGATTTCATGACTATTAATAATGTAAAAACGCATATCTGTCACAACTCTCTTCACACTTTGTTCCAGAATTAATTGTGCGGAGATTGAATCACTAGCATTGTTACTTAATGAATAAGTTTCACTAAAATGGCTCGAGAAAACATTTACTACATCCTGTTGATGACTTATGATGTTAGTGTTTACCTTTAGTACTATATTATGTCCTTTTTTACTAAACGATTTCTTCCTACTATCATTTACAATATTCCAGATTTCTTTATTAGAATTTATCGCCAACTCAATTTTTCTTTGTATAGCTATTTGTTTTGCTTTTCTCAATATTCTTCTATATATTTGTATATATGACCTTTTATATTTATCTGCAAACACTCCATTACATATTTTAACATTTAATGACAGAAACCTCTTCATCTTACTACATACATACCCTAATACCTTTAGTGATCCACTGTAATGTTTTTTTACCTATTTTTCTCTATTCTTCTTTTTCTTATAACAGTTTTCGAAAGTATAACTCAATTTATTTAGAAAATAATTTATTCCTAGGTTGTACCAATTTATTCTGCAAATTTGCTTTCTAAATTCTGCTGAGTTGTGGTCACTTAAAACTCTACGACTAATTTTAATACTTTCATTAATGTTACGACTCATTTGATTTTCCAATTCTACTGTACAAAATAAACCAGCGTGACCATCTGCAAGACCATTATGCTCTACCCTACTGTCAATATTTGTAGTATCCATATGAATGAAATTACATTGTCAAGACAAGATGTTACATCATTGCGCAAAAGGTTGCTGTGTTAATTAAATATTTAAAATTATAACAAGTCAAGAGGTTCAAAATTTCATTTTTTTGTTTATCATTGTTCAATAAATTAATGATGAAGTCACCGCACAACATGTATTTCTTACTAAAAAATGTTCGTAAAAACGCTCCAATCGTTCCATAAAATAAAATAAATAAAAAATTTCTGTATAGGATTTCGATAGCAACAACAAACATAAATATGTGAGTTCAAGTCTTTAATACCACAAACTTCAAAATGTTCAGACTTATACAGTTTTTTGCAGAAGGCATCTTCTTCACATTTTATATCATTTAAAGCCAATATCATTGAACCACCTCGTTTTTATTAGCTCGGAAATTGTAAGCTACTAATTTATAACCCTCTAATTTAAATAAAGGAGCTGAAACCTCATTTAAGAAATGTTCACAACAACAAACATATAGTATTAGCAATTTAAATTTATATTTCTATCTCACATTTTTTGTTTGTTACACCACAGCATATTGATAAAAAATATTCATAAAAAATGTTTGGGCTGCTCATTTAGTTTATTATTATTGACGAAAAAGCGAAATGCAACTTTGTAGATGAATATCCTCAGTTTGAGTGCCTGTTGTGCACTTCATGTTATCAGCTGTTAGATTTACATGGCCAGAAACATCGGCCCTCACAGTATTTTTACTATTATTCGAGCTACGTAATTTAGTTATAAAGTTAATATAATTTATTTTATATATCACTTTCAATATTTCACGAATAATTAGTTTTGCAACAATATTTACATTTTTAAGCATACGTCCATCATTATGAATATTATTAAACGTGGTTGTATAAGTCTTAATAGCATTCAAATAACCCCCAGAACTTCATAGAAACCAGTTATTTCAATATTACAAACAGACACTTTAATTTTATTTAAGTATATAGATGTAATTATATTTTACAAGTTTATTCTTTTTTTAATTGTACAATATAAATATTAATAATTTAAATAACTACCAGAAGACATTTACGTAATTTAACACAAATACGATTAAGTGAAACTTAAATTTGTAACCATTTTCAATTTTTTAATGGTCGCTTACTGGTGGTGACCAGCGAACCGGCAAAACGAGCTTAATTAGTATGACTTATTTAGTAATTTTTTTAACTTTTATATCTTAATTAAAATTTTTTACTATACTACAGCTTCAAATATTAAATAATATATATTATATGATATACTTAGAAAAATAACCCTGTATATAAGACTGCTCTATCCCCTCATGTGCCCGACCGATATATGTTTTTACGCTTCAAGTGTCAGGGGCCGTTCGGGAGGTTGCGCGATACCGGTAGGCGCTAATGTAAACAATGGTATCTTTTTACTTTTGTATGCCAGCTATATATAAAACTTATACGCATCGATTTGTTATGAATTAAGATATTTGATTCTTGTTTATAAATATTAAATTCTATTTTTATAATATTAAAAATCTTATTTCAAAATTGCGTGACGTAATTTTGCCGGTTTCTTATACATAAAGTGTAAGGATTATGAAATTAAGCCAATATATAAAACGGTATTTGTTTTATTTGCTTAACAATACAACATTATATCAAAAGAGATTAAAAAATTACACCACATTACACTTTTTAATATCTACCTCCTTTTACGGCAAAATAAAAACAAGTTAAAACAATCGAAAATGTTCAATTCGAAAACGTTTGAAAATGTTACATTACGGCCTTGTTTTTAATCTATGCTGTTCAAAGATTAAAACAGCGTTTTATCTTTGAACAACATAGATTAAAGACAAGGCGTGTTTAATTGAGAAATGAGCACACGGGGTCGGCTGACACACGGGCATGCAAGCGCTATAAACCCCCTGCGGGTGTCATGACACTTGAAGGCTAAAAGTTTCCTGATTTAACAATTAATAATACTACCAGATTTTTCTTGCTCTGTGAATATGTCTTCGGTTTTATATCTTTTTAAATTTTTGAGACGATTAGGCAGACCCAAACAATCAAAGACTTTTCTAACCTTTTCTTCGGCTTCAGTTCGATTCAGTTAAAATCTGTTTCAAATGTGGTCTGACAGCTTGACTCTCTGGATACTGCGATTCCATGGCTCGCTGGCATATCAGACTTCTGATGGCCAGTCAAAGACCAAATCTGGACACTGTAGGAAATAATATAAGTCCCTGAGCTTCCTTTTTAAGTTGAGTGGAAATTTGCCTTTCGTAAGTTCTTTTAGAAACTCTTCCAAGCGTTTATGGTGTGACGAGCAACTTCTTTATCTCGACGCAACTAGAAGGAGACAAATTTTCAAACGACTTCAAAAAAAGTAGGAGGTTCTCAGTTCGACTGATTGGTGCTTCTCATGCGATCCCATATAAATTCGATCAAGATCTATCCAGTAGTTTTTGGGTTATCCTTAATAATGCGTATTTAATTGACTTCGACTACATTGATGATGTTCTCATTTTATTTATATTGAAGTCGGTTGTACAAAATTCATAATTTTACTACTTGTTCCAAATAAATTTACTCATAAAAATATTCAGCAAAACCTATATCTTATGCTACTTTTCACCAGTTTGGTCTTTTACGTGTTCAATGATAATTAAGAGGTCTATGCTCAAGTGGAGTTTTACATTTAAAGGTGTAATTTCCTACATACAAGTACGTCGCACGTTCTTTAAGCATACTTTTTGTTATGTCGGCCACATCAGCCTACAAAATAGGGGCGGCTGATCTGAGTAATGATAATGATAATGAGATTATGCGCAAAAAGAAACAATTTATCATTTGAGGGCACAGGAGTGCTCATTAGCGGTTTTGTTCTCTTGTTTGTGAATTTGGACGTTAAATTTCGACACAATATATAAAATACTTACCATACGTATTTTTTATGTAAGGGGTTTATATGAACGAGCATACAGTCTATCTGATGTTACGTTAATGTTTAGTCCGTAGGCATCTACAACTATCCTCGATTTAGAATCAAAATTCAATCGTTCTCACCACTAAGGAATAATTTGAAATGTTTTTTTTAAGATCAAAAGGGTCTCCGGTTCTCATTACTACCGGCTACCATACGAAGCCTAGGATTATGTCGTCGTTTTACGCCATTATTCTATGAGGGCGTGTTCCTTTCCTGATAGATGATGTATATAACTCATCATATAGAAACTTGTATGTCAGAGAAATTTGAAATATTTTAAGGCTTTTTTAAGTCTATCCTGATTCTTAACACTCATATATCAGAGCTCGCCTGTCTCTTGCAGGAGGATGCTTATAGAATGTTTAAACTCGTAGCTATCCCGATTTTTATCAGAAGAAAATTTTTTGTTATCATTAACAATCATTTGCAATCATTTGCATTAGCGAAAAATAAATTATGTAACGTTTTAAATAAAACCGTGAATATTTTCATTTCAAAATATATATGAATAATGTATACATGAAATTTAAGAAGCCTATTTTAATAGGAAATTGTTGCAAAATGTACATACGAAATTTTATATTTAGTCATGTGACTAACAGTGCGTAGCGGCTATTGTGTATAATGCCTTTTTATTTTTTTATATTAGTGACAAATGACCATCTGACGGTAAGTGACCACCACAGATGGTGAATATATCAACGGTGAGCTCTTAACAAAGGATGCATATAAATATGCGATGCCACTTTTAAGGATTACGATGGCATGCTTTGTTGTCTCTACAACTGAAGTATTTTTCTTGTTTAGAAGTTTTTTTTCATTTAGTTATTACTGAAAATTAGCGTTGTGATTTCGCTACAACTTATGCCGAGTAATGACCCTTTTGACATGCCTTTTTTTATAGAAGTAGGGACAAAGCAGACCTGATGGAAAGTGTTGACAGCCGCCCACGAATAACTGCAACACGAGGGGAATTGCAGGTGCATTTCTGACCTTTTAAAAAAAGAGTAAGCTTGTTTCTTGAAGGTCCCTAACTCGTATTGGTCCGGAAAAATCGCCGATGGAAAACCATTCCACAGAGAAGACGTGCGAGGAGGAAAACTCCTAGTAACTCGCAAACTGCCAATATTTCTCGGGAAAACGTCGCCGAGTACCGGAACAAACTTGTGTCCGAAGTCGAGTCTTTGCTGAACAAAGTCTCGGATTGGGAGCAACTAAATCTAGTCCAGTTTAATCCTCAGAAGACACAAGTTTGCGCGTTTACCGCTAAAAAGAACCCTTTGTCGTATCTCCTCAGTTTCAAGGCACTCCTCTTGTTGCCTCAGCCAGTATCGGAATCCTCGGCGTCGACATATCGAGTGACGTGCAGTTTCGTGGTTACTTGGAAGAGAAGGCCTAATTGGCCTCTAAAAAGCTTGGCGTGCTCAGCAGAGCGGGACAGTATTTCATGCCGGCACACCGCCTGCAACTTTACAAGGCGCAGGTTCGGCCTCACATGGAATACTGTTCCCATCTCCGGGCTGGGGCTCCCTTCCTTCCACTTGGCCGCATCTAGCGCAGAGCGGCTCGAATCGTCGACGACCGAGTCCTTTCCGATCGGCTCGATTCACTGGCGCTGCGAAGAGATGTTGCATATCTTTGCATTTTCTTTCGCATTTACCACGGGGAGTGCTTTGAGGAATTATTAGGATTAATCCCAGCCGCCAAATTTCACGAACGCACATCGCGGCAAAACTCCCAATACCATCTACACCATCTGGGTGCTTGGCGGTCCACCACTGTACGTTTCACTAGGAGTTTTCTTCCGCGTACGACCTCTCTGTGGAATAATATACCACCGGCGATTTTTCCGGACCAATACGACTTAGGGACCTTCAAGTAAAGAGCTTACTCCTTTTTAAAAGGCCGACAACACACCTGCAATTCTCTTGGTGTTGCGGTTGTTCATGGGCGGCGGTAGTCACTTACCATCAGGTGAGCTGCATGCTCGTTTGCCCCCTCTCCTATAAAAAAAAACTACCAAGCATCCAGAAGGTGTGGTATATATCGTGAATTTTGTTGTGATTTGCTTTTGTGGAGCAATTTTCAATCCCCAGACCACTCCCCGTCGTAAATGCAATAGAAAATGCAGGGATGCAACATCTCTTCGCAGCGCCAGTAAATCGAGCTGATCAGAAAGTTCTCGGACCTTCCTTCCTGCCAATTTGGCTTTCGTATTTTTGTTATAAATTATTATATTGTTAATGTACGTCAAAGGTTTGTGCCAAAAAAATCTTTCTTTTTTTTCTTTCTAACGCTAAAACCAGAACACAACAATGCACACAGAACACACAACGCTTAATGAAGACAAAAAAAAAGGGTCCCTAACACTTGGTACTATATTATTTCTGGACTTCTATTCATTATTCGTTGAAGTGTTGGCCCCTACTAGATATGAAAGATGTCAATGGATTCAAATAGCTCAAGACCGTGTTTTGTGGCTCCCCTACCCTACCTACCTAGTAAATTCATATACCACTGCAAGTATGTTACCACTTCGAGTGAAATGTTGATTCAGCAATAAAATGTTGTTAGTATAAATAAAAAGTATGTATATAAAAAAAAACATGCGTGAGTGTCGTGGAACGAAGTTTCTTTTATAAGTAGTATATTATTATTGATAAACGTATTATATTATTGATTAACGAATACAAATAAATGAATTACTAGCGTTTATTAAAAGCGTCATTTAAAATAATATTTCTTTCATGGCAAGATAACAAAAGTACGAGGGAGATGGATATTATTCCATTTCGCTTTCTTTATAGCTCCCAAGGCCGTCTACACCTTAGAAAGGGTCGTGACGGTAAATTCTTACACTTTTTTGTTGCCTAGCTCCCATCCGCCAAGTCCGTACTGTGCGATAAGGAACTTCGTTCCAAAAACAGTCGTCTGTTCCCTGTCTTCTGATTAAATTATTCGTTATCATGTATCTTAAGAAAACAAGACGGAATGCAAACTTTGGCTAATGTAAACAAAAGCTAAACTTTTGTTTAGATTAGTCTAATAATGTGCGAATGGACTTCATTAATTCATTTACTATAGCCTATCAAAAATTCAATGCTGAGAATAGGCCTCCTTATAGGATAGGTTGCCTTATAGGAGGAATTTTGCCGTAGCTACAACCGCAGTTTTTTTTTAATGATTTTGAGTTGTTATCAGTAATATGCTGCTGGACTTAATGTATTTATTTAATTATGCATATAGTTATATAAAGCTTAAAAAAGTAGTTTGGCAAAATTAAAGGCAATCAATTCTTTTATGACATCAGGTATAGTAACAAATAAATTTTTAACAACAGTCTTGGAAAGTACTCTTGAAACTTTCAATAACTACTTGACAGTTCGTATTGTATGTATATTGTAAAAATGCAATTATATTTTTTAAATGGAACACCAATTTTGGTTTCAACATCATTTTCTAAAGTAAAAATTTATTAATAATATACAAATTTTCTGTCGTTACGTTATTTCCGATTGAAAGAAAGTTTTCCGTTAATATCGGAAAAATATCGATCATTGACAATAATTGACTTTCATTTAAATTTGGCGGTTTTATAACTATTTTTTTATTCATAATATCCAATAATTTCTAGATCATTCACTATTTTTAAATATATTTCATAATTAAATGTTAAAACTTGTTTAATATTTATACTTATTTGAAGAAATGCAAGAAATAATTTTACAATATATCACTTAAAAATGACACACGATTTTTGTAATCATTCACAAAAATACATCACAAGGAAAATTACACTCACCGTCAATATTGAGAAACACTCGACTGCAAACGAAATAAAAAATTATGTCATTTTTTTAAATCCTCGCCGCACTGACTGCGAGTTAACCGCCTCGCGACGCGGCCTGGCTTTCACTGCTGCTGCTCTGGTCACGTAATAGCCCCTGTAATATGTTAAGAACATATGAGTCTGTAATTCAAACGAATATAGTCATTTAAGTCATACATAACTCATCCCATCAGTGTTTAAATCAGTTTTAGTGAAATCATTTTAGGAAATAAAAAATAAAAAACTGCGATTGCTAACCTGTTTCCCAAGCGTGGCAACTATGGCAAATATCTCCTCTATGAGGCAACCCATAGATTGCCTCATAGAGGAGATATTTACCTAGGAGGCCTATGTTCAGCAGTGGACTTTTATAGGCTGTAACGGTAACAGTAAAGGTAATCTAGACTGCTTGTTAAACTTTTTATGGGAATCACTTTCCGTATCATGTCTTTCTAATCAGCTTATGACCAAGACGACCACTTTGACATAGTAAAAAAGCTCTCTTTATTTCAAAATAAATTAATGCATTCGTATGAGTCTCATATGAGTAATTTAAATAATATTAAGAAGTTAAAAGTTGCCATGAGAAGCAAAAAAAAAATTGAAAAAAGTTGTTACCTCTTTGAAAGGATTACAAATTTTCCCTTTAAACATTAAATTTGACTGCAAAGTTTCTCAAATGTCAGATTTTATTTTAATAATGCTTCACTCTATCATCATATTATGTATTAATTATGTATCCTTAAAATCTATTCTACATTATGTATTGGTAATGAATAAAACATTATTTAGTAATGTTATTTATTTCATTCACTCGTAACAGCCTATCAAATATTCCACTGCTAAACATAGGCCTCCCCATAGATTGCCTCATAAGAGAGGTATTTGCCATAGTTTTATTTTCTAGTCGTTATTAAAACACCACTGCTGCCCATCTCTTAGCTTGTTTCCCTCTATCGTCTTTCACGACCATATGGAATAGTTGATATTCTTACACCGCCACTACACAGATAATGTTATTATAAATCATTATGCAATTTTCATGTAAATGAAAACGCTAAACTTTTTTGCGTTCAATAATGTAATTTTCATACATACGTACACGTAAGTTATGCGTAACGAAATGTTTAGCCATCCGTTACTACGCATATCTGTACATATAAATAAAATTATAGTGTCTGTCTGTAACATTGAAATAATTGCCTTATATTGAACTGAGGGGTTATTTATTTATGCCATTAAGACATGAATAAATTACACCGGGATATACACAATGCTGTGTCAGTTCATACCTTAATGTATGTTAGTGAAAGTTGGGTGTGGCACAAGAGCAGAATAAATGCTGTAGAAATGCGATCATTAAGTAATATGTTAGGGCTGAACCTGGATGACAGGGTGAGAAATTGTGTGATAAGAGAAAAGTGTGGTGTGCAAGATGATGTTGTAACAAGGATTAAGAAAGGAATGCTTCGGTGGTTTAATCATGTATAAAGAATGAACGAGGAAAGAGTGACAAAGCAAATTTATTTTGCAGAATTGTACAGCAGGGTTGGGAAGGGACGCCCTATACGGAAGCTTATCAACCAAATTAGGGATATATTGAAGATGGGCTATATTTAGAGTACCCTTACCCGACGAGCATGTATGCGTAGGTATATGGATGTAAAGGAGGCGAGAGAGGTGTGTCATGATAGTGATAAATGGAAGTCCGTAGTCTCTGCCTACCCCTCTGGGTGACAGGCGTGAGTGTTTATGACTATGGTCATGATACGACATGAATAACCATTTTTAAAATTTTTGTTTGTCTGCTCAATCTTATGGCTAACCTAAATGGCTTAACCGATTGTTATGAAATTTCACAAATAGACAGAGAGCAATGCCAGGAGTGATCTAGGTTATAATTTATACGAAAAACTCGAACATATTTTTGAAAAAAAAAACGAAAACTTGACAAAATAAATAAATAACACCACAATAATAGATCCTGCCCAGGCGATGCCAGGGTGGGTCGTTAGTCTTAAGTAGAATGCGTTAATGTACTTCAGTACTATTATTTATTCTGTGGTAAAGGTTTTTTGCTAAACGTGGTCCGAGTGACTCACTGCTCTGTGGGCTCTGCCTACCCTTTCGGAAATTACAGGCGTGACATATTTATGATTAAGGGCTTTTTATTCCTACTGTTTATGTTTCGCTTCAAAAAGTAATAGTAGTAAATTAACTAGTTAATAGAAGTAGCAATGGACCGGCCATATATATAGCTTAAAGTACCGACGACCGAAGGAAAATAGGTTCCCGAGTGGCAGCCTCGTAACGGTAAGCGAAGTGTAGGGCGGACCCTGCTAGATAGAGTGACGGCCTGGTACAACCAATTACACGAGTATAGATGCAGGAAGTCAAAAGTTGCAGGTGGCTCAGAAATGTTTTCAGCAGTGGACTTGTGATTGGCTGTAATAATGACGATCATGATGACATAAACCGTAATTTTACATCACATAAATAAAATTTAGCTCTTATTAAATTTAAATAAGTTTAAAATCGATCCAAAACTTCAATAAGATCCGGCTGCCATAACAGCTCCTTTTTTGGTGAATAATAATTTTGAACTAAATTTGTTTTTATAATTTCCAAATGCCATTCAGTAGAGCATTTTACGTTCATTCTGCAACATTCAAAGTTTTTTTTAGATTTATTACATGGTATGTTATGTTAGTTAATATAAATAAGTCGTAATTTTTTAAATAGAATTGCATAATGTAGTAATATGATAGTAATGTATTAAACTTTTGTTTACTGTCTGCAATTGCAGTAAAAATTTTAAAGATCATAAGATCCAAGCCGATTTTGATTTAGATATTACGCCCAGACGTGGACTGATCAAAAAACGAATGGAAACTTCTTACCAAAACTTACCTGTCATTTATTCTAGTTTATTTAGGGGCTTTATAGAGAATAAATCAACATATAAGAATTAAAAAACTTAAAAAACACGCATTGATCATGAGCTGTGATACTCCTAATGAGAATACTAGGTCATAGTCATGAAATTATTATATTGTCAAAATTTCAGATTATTTAGACGTGGGGAAGTTTGTGAAAACTAAATCATATCCTTATATATAAAAATTACGTGTCATATTGTTTGTCCGCGATGAACTCCGAAACCACTCAACCGATTTTAATGAAATTTTGTAAATGTGTATTGCTTATTCCAACTTGAGAGATAGGATAGTTGTCATCCCGACAAGAGACACTCAGTATTTTTTATTGCGAGTTTAAGGATTTTTTATGATTATTATTCATGGCACAGGACAAAGGGTCTTCGGAAAGGGCAGAACAAAGTATGTATGTCTTCAGCCAAAGGATTCACTAATAGATATATTATGCTTTTTCAAGTACATTATATTAAGTTAATTATTCTTTGAAAGATTTAATTCATTTAAAGGCCAAAATCTTCTCACTTATGACACTACCCTTGATCGCCATTCTGTGCGAGTTAATTTCGGCGTATTGATAGCTTTTCGCTATCAGTCGGTTGACAGAGCCTCGTTCGTTTATAATATGGTAATCCTCGTACAGGTTACGTCAGCACCTAGAAAAAAAAATTGTCCCTTACTCTGAATAATGAAACTATTATTTAGTATTTTTAATAAACTAAACATATTAGTGATGACCTGGTAAGTTCAATGCAGGAATTCGATGGATGCAGGTAACTCAGGACCATGCTTTGTGGCATTTATTGGGTGAGGCCTTTGAGCAGTCAACTTGTGAAGAGCTATAACGATGATACATATTTATACTTTGTATACGCAATAATCGATATGTATCTCCTTTTATAATAAATATGTCAGAGTGATATAAAAAGGCAAATATAGTTAATACTAGAACTATATTACACTATAACACCCCTGTAGTAGATATTGCTTTGGGGTGAGAGCACCGCCCCGACGGAATCAAAGGCTTTCTCATGGTCCACATACGCAAGACAAAGTGGCAGATTGTACTCTTCGGTCTTTTGTACAATTTGCCAAAGGATACGTGTGTGGAGTATGGTGTTAAAGCCTTTTCGGAAACCGGCTTGTTCGCGAGGCTGGATGTCGACGAGTCTGCGTGCGAGACGATTCGTAATGACTCTCGAAAACATCACGTAAACGGAGATCAGAAGGAAATCGGTCTGTAGTTCTTCACGAGAGCGTTGTCGGTTTTCTTGAAGAACAAGACCACCGCACTTTTGCTCCACACCTCCAAAATAGTCCTACCTTGAAGGACGCAATTAAAGAGCTTCTAAAGGACTTCAAGTACCGGTTTACCGACTTATGTCATAAACACGAAATAAAACAAACAGAAATAGGAAAGTAGCAATGTCGGTCACAGCTAAGACATAATCTATATACAAGTTGCGTAAGTCTCAGGCGATGTGATCATATAATTTTTATTAATATGTTATATAGTTTTAGTTTTAAAATTAATATATACAGCCTGATATAACACAAGATCACTGTTCGCTATCATCACCGTCATCAGTTTGAGTCAAACCCGAAATAAAATACCAAAATACCCGAATTAAATACAGTTCTCGACTAAGCCTGGTCTTTCCTGCATCCAATTGCTTATGAATGAATCGTATACCTGCTTTCCGTTCGTCGTAGCATAATGATCTAACGAAAACAGGCACTCGAAAATAAAGCCAACCCCCACCCCGCGGCGAATGGTCTATGGCTTCGCCGTCGAACACGTTGCGAAGGGTAGGGGCAGCGGTACATCGTAACAACTTCATCGTCACCATCAATAACACTTAACAACTCTTCTCCTTCTGCGTATTCAACCCGGCTTTCAACGACATGAGTAGTGGTCATGTCTCCCCCGCACCCACCAACCTTTAAGGTATTACCGCCAACCCATCAGATATTATTGAGTGGTGTTACCAAGTTCACCCACAGCAGCCATCACTGGCAATGGCCTCCTCTTAGCTTCATTGTGAATGACCAGGCCAAGGCTACTAAGTTCCCCGCCTCGACTAGGCGGGAAGGTTAGTTAAGGAGCACTCTAAGATGTGCTCCCACGTTGATCACCTTAAAACTGATATTACAAGTATAATATTCAGTTCGATTGAGTATTATATTGGAAAGCTATAACGGAGACTTAAATGAGAAAATACTGGTAAAGAAATTAGTAATAGAACATTCAGATTTTTCGTGGCAAAGTTTTGAATTAAAAATTGATTATTTCTAAATTTGTTAAAAAAAAATTTAACAACAGTTTTAAATGGTTTAAATTAAGAAATTTTTTCAACCTCTTCCATAACTGAGATAAGATTTAGGGTTGGTACCAGTAACAACGAGATACTTGGCTTTAGTACTTTTCGAGAACAAAAGTAAATCTATTTTCTACATTGCTATGCTTGCTTAAAATGTGTTTGTTTACCATTCTCTTGAAATAAAACTTAAAGATCTTCTGGTTTTATTTTTAACTAGCCTCTACCGGCGACTTTTGTGCGAGGAAACAGAAACGCCGTTATTTTCATTTTCCCACAGTGACTTTTATTTTCTCGTGGCAAAAAGTCCCATGTATTGTAAGACATGGCCTTTTGTTAGCCAAAACACCTCCAAATGTAACTGTTAACATGTTCAAGTATTTTTTTTTATATAAAGTTATATATTGAGCCACAAATAGTTTTAAATAGATGTAAATAAATATAATTTCCTTTAATACCGAATCATAAGTTTTAACGGACTTTTTTCTTAACAGTGAGAATATTATATTACATTGAACTTATTTGACTCCACAATTACATAATAAACAAATACATAAACTCTTACGCCTGTCGCCCAGAGGGGTAGGCAGAGATCACGGACTTCCATCTGGCACAATCCTGACACACCTCACCTCCCTCAATTCTTTCACATTTTTAATTCTACGCATACCTGGTCGGCTTGAACGGATAAAAACTACGCACCCACGGAATACTAGCATGAAATAGCAGCTTCATGCTGCTGTGTTTCATGGTGAGTGTAGAGAACCGGAGACCTTTTTACTGGAAACGGCGCATTTCATTAGTCCTCAAGGGTGACAACGCATCTGCATTTTGATTCTTAATTGAGGATAAATGTAGATGTCTATGGGCTACAGAATTCACTTACCATCAAGTGGACTGTGTGCTCGTTTGTCACCCTTATTCTATATAAAAAAAATACTAAACATTGAGACGGGCGACAGGGAGCAGCGTTAACGTTGAAAGAGCTAAAGCGATCGTAAATACGTCTGCCAAGCGTGAAGATTGAGGTAAATCCTCACGCCCCATATCTAGTAGTGAACTTTTATGGACCGATGAAGAAAAACAATTATCTATAACAATATAATTAATTAAACTATCTATAACTAATAACTATATAATCTTTCGCAAACCTGTTATTATACATGCTCTCCCACATTTCAAAACGGAACACAGTGGCAAACACCACATCACTTTTTGGTATTAGAACCTAAACACAAAGCGTTTGTTTCTGATTTGAAAATCATGTGATTCTTGAATTTGTTCTGTGCACAAATCTGTGTATAAATGTTGAAAAAGGGTTTGTAGTAAGGAAGTTTTGTAGCGGTGTAGGTAAGATATACAGTTATATAAATACAGAGTAATGTAATGTGAAGTACGCTCAAAAGTGACCTTTATGGAAATTTCATTATTATTTTTGTTCTTACACAACCACAACACGATATCTTAGGATCTAATACTAAATACTCTTTAAAGTTCTTTAGGCCTAAATTTAATTAATTTATGCGCTCCACGTAAATTTCACAGCAGCAACTCGGGTTCGATTAATTGAAATTTTAACTGCTGACTTACCACGTGTTCGACGGAAACCTGCATGTCTAAGGAATATAATAAAAAAGCACTCATTCGAGTATGTACTGTACTTAAAACTAACCACACCAATAACTTTGTGGACATTTCATTGTTATAAATAAACCTGGCAAGTGAGAGTAGGATTCGTGACTTAAGGATTTCGCATAAACGACGATTTTTTTCCTGATTTTGGTAACGATAACAGCACATCGGTCTAGAGAAATCCGAAACTTTCAAGAATGTTTTAAGTTTAATTAATAAGTTCATCATTTACATTTGCTAGTGAATAACCCACATAATAAACCCGACGCAACCCCTGTGTGTCTGTCTGTGGCATCGTAGATCATCCCAAAAGGATGAACCGATTTATATTTATATTTTTGTTTGAAAGATGACTTGATCAAGAGTTTTCTTGATCAAGTCATCTTCAAACAAAACTTTTGTTTAAGTTGAAAGATTAGTGGGCGTAATTTCAAATTTAGTCCTGGACTCGAATTCTCGTAAAGACTAGGTTGGTATTTAAAGTTTTATTGACTGTCATTACGTTATACACAAAATTAAATTTTAGGTAGGTACATAATTAAAAGACCCTGTTGGGTACAGTTACACTACATTTATTATTTAAATTATTAAAGTTACACTAATTTATATAAAAGTTATAATAATCTTGAAATGATATCCAACCTCTACACTGCATTTCACGTACTTATACAGTTTATCATCACCTATTCAATAAATTCAATATAAAAGAACATAGCAAATATTCTTTAATCAATGAGGGTAATAATTTTCTGCTCACCAGATGTCGCTAGTTGACACTGAGGTAATTTTTTGTTACACAATGTAATTTAATTGAGAAGTTGGTTTTAATAAAAGTTTATTAGTGTCGAGAGTATCATATTAATACACAAAACAATGCGTCAGTGGTTTGCTCTTTAATTTTTTAATTTTTCTACTTTATGAATATCTGTGGTTTGGTTTAATAATTTTAATCTTATTAATATAAAATATAGCTAATAGTACAGAAAGAAACAATAACCTTTACATTTTCCGAACAAAATAACTTCCCGCTATGAAATCTGTCAAATATTATACCTCACTTTCTATTGGCGCCGCCCTGGTGGCAAAAAGTCGTGGATGCCCTCATTGAAGAACATTGTACATTCTTATAGCTTTGATTTAAGGAACTGCTATGAATCTTGGTATTCGTTCAGATGTTAACTCTTTTATCGACGAAGCTGACGATACCGAACGTCGCTGTACCAAACTTGGCCCCCTTTTTACGTTTATGTTTTTAGAGAACTGATAAAATCATGATTGCGCTTGTGTTTCGACCACGATAAAAAAAGCCACAAGTCTTGGGTTTAAATTTGAATCAGGATCAATATTACGAAAGACACAAATGATTAGTTTTAGAACCTGAATCCATATTTAATAAGAAAATACATCGTGTTAAAGCATTGTCCAGATTGACACTATACGCAAGTCATTCACATGATCACACTAGATGGCAACCCACCTTACTCGATTTACTAGGAATTAATTACCATACAGGAATTGTGGAACCAACTGTCGCCAGCGGTTTTTCCAGACCGATACCTTTAAGGTACCTTCAATTAGAGAGCTTGATTTCATTATAAAAGGTCGGCAACGTATTTGGATGCAAATTCTGTGTTGCGGATGTTTATGGACAGCGTCAGTACCTTCTCAATCTCAACGATATAGTTGATGAATTAGAGCGATGTGAGGATGATGATTTGTTGCCAACTCAAATTACAATTTTTCCACCTGAGAACGCTAATGCCGACGTCACAGATGAGGATTCTGGAGATGAAGAATTTGTTGCATTGCAAAATCTACCAGGTAAAATATTTGTTATCGGGTTGATATAACTACGTATCAATGATTCTATCTTGTTTTATTTATATGGTTGCAATATTTATATCTGATTTTATAGGCTCTCAACTACGAGCTCCAGCCGAGGTCACTTTTCATATGAGTTCCGACGAAGAAGATGATGTACCTTTGTCAAGTTTGTCAAAAGAAGACGCACGATGGATTTGACTTAGAAGATAGTGACGCCGTACCTTCTTGTACTTCAGATGTGTCAACTAATTCTACATTTGTTCAGCCTACAGTTCCCGAAACCAAACCTATAGATGGAAGAATCGTCATATTCCAAACCATTTCAATCAATGGAATGACGAACAAGGTCCAAAAACTTACAATCACCCTTATATTATTTCGACTGCTTGTTCAACAACAATGTTATTGAATTACTAGTGATATACCAATTTGTATGCAGGACATAGGAATAAAGTGGGCAAAGTAACTGTTTCTGAAATGAAGTGTTTCGTATGGTGAGTGTAGAGAACCGGAGACCCTTTTACTGGAAACGGCGCATTTCATCAGTCCTCAAGGGTGACAACGCATCTGCATTTTGATTCTTACTTGAGGATATGATATCTATGGGCCACAGAATCAACTTATCATCAAGTGGACTGTGTGCTCGTTTGTCACCCTTATTCTATATAAAAAAATACTAAACATTGAGACGGGCGACAGGGAGCAGCGTTAACGTTGAAAGAGCTAAAGCGATCGTAAATACGTCTGCCCATATCTAGTAGTGAACTTTTATGGACCGATGAAGAAAAACAATTATCTATAACAATATAATTAATTAAAATATCTATAACTAATAACTATATAATCTTTCGCAAACCTGTTATTATACATGCTCTCCCACATTTCAAAACGGAACACAGTGGCAAACACCACATCACTTTTTGGTATTAGAACCTAAACACAAAGCGTTTGTTTCTGATTTGAAAATCATGTGATTCTTGAATTTGTTCTGTGCACAAATCTGTGTATAAATGTTGAAAAAGGGTTTGTAGTAAGGAAGTTTTTGTAGCGGAGTAGGTAAGATATACAGTTATATAAATACAGAGTAATGTAATGTGAAGTACGCTCAAAAAGTGACCTTTTATGGAAATTTCATTATTATTTTTGTTCTTACACAACCACAACACGATATCTTAGGATCTAATACTAAATACTCTTTAAAGTTCTTTAGGCCTAAATTTAATTAATTTATGCGCTCCACGTAAATTTCACAGCAGCAACTCGGGTTCGATTAATTGAAATTTTAACTGCTGACTTACCACGTGTTCGACGGAAACCTGCATGTCTAAGGAATATAATAAAAAAGCACTCATTCGAGTATGTACTGTACTTAAAACTAACCACACCAATAACTTTGTGGACATTTCATTGTTATAAATAAACCTGGCAAGTGAGAGTAGGATTCGTGACTTAAGGATTTCGCATAAACGACGATTTTTTTCCTGATTTTGGTAACGATAACAGCACATCGGTCTAGAGAAATCCGAAACTTTCAAGAATGTTTTAAGTTTAATTAATAAGTTCATCATTTACATTTGCTAGTGAATAACCCACATAATAACCCCCGACGCAACCCCTGTATGTCTGTATGTGGCATCGTAGATCGCATCGTAGATCATCCCAAAAGGATGAACCGATTTATATTTAGATTTTTTGTTTGAAAGATGACTTTATCAAGAGTTTTCTTGATCAAGTCATCTTTCAAACAAAACTTTTGTTTAAGTTGAAAGATTAGTGGGCGTAATTTCAAATTTAGTCCCGGGACTCGAATTCTCGTAAAGACTAGGTTGGTATTTAAAGTTTTATTGACTGTCATTACGTTATACACAAAATTAAATTTTAGGTAGGTACACAATTAAAAGACCCTGTTGGGTACAGTTACACTAAATTTATTATTTAAATTATTAAAGTTACACTAATTTATATAAAAGTTATAATAATCTTGAAATGATATCCAACCTCTATACTGCATTTCACGTACTTATACAGTTTATCACCACCTATTCGATAAATTCAATATAAAAGAACGTAGCAAATATTATTTTTAATCAATGAGGGGTAATAATTTTCTGCTGGTTGACACTGAGGTAATTTTTTTTGTTACACAATGTAATTTAATTGAGAAGTTGGTTTTTAATAAAATTTTATAAGTGTCTAGAGTATCATATTAATACACAAAACAATGCGACAGTGGTTTGCTCTTTAATTTTTTGCCCATTTTTAACTTCTTTTTTTCTTTTTTTTTCTTTTTATAAATATATGTGGTTTGGTTTATTTATTTTTAATCTTATTAATATAAAATATAGCTAATAGTACAGAAAGAAACAATAACCTTTACATTTTCCGAACAAAATAACTTCCCCGCTATGAAATCTGTCAAATATTATACCTCATTTTCTAGTAGCGCCGCCCTGGTGGCAAAAAAAGTCGTGGATGCCCTCATTGAAGAAAATTGTACATTCCTATAGCTTTGATTTAAGGAACTGCTATGAATCTTGGTATCTGTTCAGATGTCAACTCTTTTATCGACGAAGCTGACGATACCGAACGTCGCTGTACCAAACTTGGCCCCCTTTTTACGTTTATGTTTTTAGAGAACTGATAAAATCATGATTACGCTTGTGTTTCGACCACGATAAAAAAAGCCACAAGTCTTGGGTTTAAATTTCAATCAGGGTCAATATTACGAAAGACACAAATGATTAGTTTTAGAACCTGAATCCATATTCAATAAGAAAACACATCGTGTTAAAGCATTGTCCAGATTGACACTATACACAAGTCATTCACATGATCACGCTAGATGGCAACCCACCTTACTCGATTTACTAGGAATTAATTGCCATACAGGAATTGTGGAACCAACTGTCGCCAGCGGTTTTTCCAGACCGATACCTTTAAGGTACCTTCGATTAGAGAGCTTGATTTCATTATAAAAGGTCGGCAACGTATTTGGATGCAATTCCTGTATTGCGGATATTTATGGGTAGCGTCAGTACCTTAACATCAGGTGAACCACATGCTTGAATGACTCTTCTTCTATAAAAACAATTTGTATCTAAGTTTGTTACTAATCTAATTGCATAAGCGGTACAGATTAATACAAGTACATACAATTACGTAAGGTAAAGAGACGGTGTTAGAAATTTATCACGTCATCAAAATTAACCAAAAGAGAATTATGGTCATAGGCGATAATAGGCAGTTAGGGTGATCCGACATGCAACCAGTTTGAATCTAAAACACTATTTGATGTATTTCGCAAGGAATAATTACTGCGAGCTCGGCTGTGAAGGAAAATATCGCGAAGAAACCGGCATGCTTGAGAAATAAACTACTATCCGGGACATGTTTGGTCCAGCAACACGCACTGGAGCAGCTCGGCGGATTAACTTCTCCATAACCCTTTCAGGAATGAAATGAAGTTTTTGCCCAGAGGGGATTTTGGGACCTAAATGGGTTGTAATTTAAATTTTACCCTTTGATGTTAATTCCAATAGTGTATGTAGACTTGTGTAAACAATTACCTACTTTACTAATATTATAGCAAAGTAGGAAACACGCTAGCGCAGGGCAGTGAAAGTGGTTTTGCTTCATTACGCCGTATTTGTGGTGCAGTAACAAGAGAAATGTATCGATATCGATAAAGATGACACGAGAACAATAGAGTCATTAAGTGGTGGTATTAAATATTATTAGATTATTACCAAAATTTCTAATTCAACAATAAAATATATAGTTTTAATTGTATAATATATACAATTTCGTACATGCCAATTGATACCTACCCTCGAACTTTGAAACTTAAGCTGGCAAATAAATAATTTCTGCTTTTCTGTGCGTGTACGTTTATAAATATATACCTTAGTAAGTACACTTAACTTTCTTTGTTGGGCAAAATGTAATCACTTCTTATTTGAGAAAGATGAGTTATCGATAGGATCATTGCACAACTCTAAAAAAGACCGGTCTTTAGTTATGAACGAATATGTAGGTAAAGTTACGTCACAAAAAATCCGTGCCATCGCGACCGTTTGACCGTTCAACCGTTCCGCTGCAATATCAACACCATTCATTAAGTAATAATTAGGAAAATGACCTATTTCGTTATTCATTTAAATAATTATTTAATGAAAGTATATATTCATAAAAATATAATAACCTTAAATAAATGTGTTATATTTTTATTAACTAACCTTCACAATAAACTAGATTTACCTATGTCTAGGTCACCCACATCAACAAACACTTAACGAGGGTATTGCTATCTACCGGAAGAAAAATTTACAAACACTTTTTTATTCGTTAAAACTACTTAGCAAAGCTTATTTTGATAAAGTAAAACTAATGCTAAGAAGCCAAAGATGAAATTTCAAAGATAAACATCTTAATTTTTAATAGTATAGGAGTTATGTTCCCAAGATCGACATGGCCCCAGTTAAAAGCGGCCCAGTTAAATCAAGAAAAGCAATTCATTACAGGACATGATGTCTTCTCTAAATTGTTCTGGGAGATGTAGACGTTGACGATATTAAATTCATATATTGCTATAAAGCTATAAAGTAAAAAATTGGTTTTGAACTACAATGTATTTATTCAATGTACTTGTACCAATAATGATTTCTTATCTTTAGAATAATACTTAACATTGAATAAAACAATTTTTACGGATTTAATCGCGTTTAATTTGACTTATTTGATTTATTTTTAATTCCTGATACCGGGTGCTTTACAGCCGAGTGCTGCTGACCCATGGTCGCGAGGGAACTGAAGTGTTTGACGTCCCGATGTCATAGTTAGATGGGGCTGAGTTCAGCTTTGAATATTAATTTTTGTCCGATCTATGCAGAACAAGCTTACAGCACAGAATACATAATAGTACTACGTACTTACAGTATCTTGAAGTCCAAGCATACACTGCAAGACTTTATACTACGTTTAAAGTTTTATTTTTATCATGTGGCGCTAAAATAATCAAACCGCTGGAAGAACTTACCCAAAAATATGCTACAAAAATTTACCATGGGAAAAGTAATATTTCTTTAAATCAATCCCAGCTATTTTAAGGGTGATGGTCATTGCAAAAAACTTTTATGGAAAAAGGTCATTCAAATACATATTCTCATGAAATGAGTGGTATTCTAAGCATGTATAAATATCTATTCTCTTTGAGCTATTTATATGGAGCACCTAAACCCGCAGTCTGATGCCATTACAAAGTTTAAGGAGTTTGAAAGTTTTATATTACAGGAGCGCCTGCTTAAAGAAGAGGTTTATTTTGGGATAGGCCAGGCGGATTTAATGTATTTAAGAATTTCACATCACACTGCACTGTGTCATCGCTGTGCTCTGCGGAATCTACGGAGCGATACTCCTTTTATGTACTTTCAAAAGACACCGATATTATATTTAACCGTGGAAACCATAATGTTTTAAGGGGTAAAATATTTTTTTTGGATATTTATATTTGAATCTCACGGGTTATGTAACCCTGAATTTTCCAAAATCTTATTTTAGTGGCTGCCTACGTAATAAAGAGAAGCTATTGTCTCAATTTCAGTATTCTCCACGTCCAGCGGTTTTAGCTACATATGTGACATTCGTCATAGAGAGGTCTCATTTGTTTTGAGACATGAATATCGAGGACCTAAAAAGTCCACTTTGATCTTCGTTATTTGAGTATTTAGATCTACTGGAATATAACAGAATATTTTTTATTCAAAATAGATTACAATTAGTAATTCTTATTGAAAGTATTTTCTTTAATAATGTGTTCTTATATTTTTACTCAATCAATATTTTTTACTTTTACTAGGTACTGTCCAAGAAAGAACCAGCTAGAAATCTAACTGCACTTGTTCTCAAAGTAAAATTATACAAGAAAATCACAGGTTGTATAAACTAATTACAAAACTCATTTAAGAAACAAGTGGAAAGCTATAACCTCATTCCCAGGGATTATTATCAACTATATATTAATTTATAATATAAAACCTTTTTGTATTTAGTTTTTGTTTAATAAAATATTTAAACTTTGTAATAGAGACCTAGAATTTATCTGCAATAACATTGTGTTAAGTTTAAGGCTTTATTTCTCAATAAATATATTATTTTTATGGGGGTATTTAAAAAGTTCTCTCATCCGGTTGGACTGTACAAATATATAAATGGAAATGATAAATATACATATATTAATATAGTGAAATAAATACATAAACAATACGTAAATAAATAGAAAGCCAACCAGATGCAAGCAGGCAGGGGTTGCCAAACGGCCGAGGGTTAGGGGGAAAGGGACAGAAACCGGTGGACTATGCGGGCGGTATCGAGGAGCACCGCCTTCTGCATTTGAACTTGGAGCGGTCCGTTACGGAGTCCCAGTCGCCTCAGATAACCCGAGAGGATGACTGGGATTAGCCCGTTCGCAGAAATGACATTAAATATCATTTCGGTCGGCAGGCCACCCCACATGTCAGTCACCTCGTGAGCCAGGTCCAGATATTTTATTCGCTTATCTGTTTCGGCTTTCACGAGGCTGTCGTCATACGGAATGGTAATGTCGACCAAAAATATCCTTGACTGTGCCCGGTCCATCAGCACAATATCAGGCTTATTCGGAAGAATAGTTCTGTCTGTGATGATGGCCTAGTCCCAGTAGAGCCTGGCGCGGTCATTTTCGAGCACGGCTTCCGGCAGGTACTTGTATTTCAGAGCGAGCTCCTGGTGTAGAATTCTGGCTACTAGGTTGTGCCTGTGCAAGTACTCAGAGTTAGAAAGCGCCGAACAACCGGAGATGACATGCCGAAGTGACTCACCAGGATGGCGACAAGCTCGACAGATGTCGACGGTGCCATCCTTTAGGATGTGTCTCCGATAGTTGTTGGCCTTAATAACCTGATCCTGTATCGCACAGACAAAACCCTCGGTTTCCCCAAAGAGGTCACCAAAACGTAGCCAGTGGAGGGAGGCAACTGTGTCTACGAAAGGCACATGTAGGCCTTGTAGAACCTCCCGTCGAGCTCCTTCTCCATCCATACGGTCTCCCGGTCGGAAATGCTCTGGTCTGCCGAGTCTTGCCATTGCTCGTTGGCTAAGGATAGAGGGGTAAGCCCTTTATTACAAGAAACGACGTCCCTATAGAATGGATCATCCGATCTCGTCTGAAAGTAATTACGGAGGCTGCACACTTCGCGATTATGCGTGGTAGCGCGCTTAAGAAGCCACGCCCACCATGCTATCGCGACAAGTATAGCCTCATTACCGACGATATCGGATGCTACATTCTACGTCATGGTAGTACGGACTTTTCTATCGAGGGCGTTAAGTTCAGTCTGAGTCCATCTGAGTATGCCAAGGTATACACGAGGACAGGCATGACTCAACCATTATATGCGTGTGTCCTATTTACGCCCGACAAAAGGCTGTTAAGCACTTTGGTCAAGCATGCATAAAACACATCGCAAAATGACTGTTTCATACCCACCTCATCGATACCGATGTTCTGTGACATACACAGGTATCGGTATGTTTCAGCCTCGGAAAGGGTCCTTAAGTTGATAGGCATAGATAAGTCTATGCCCTCAGAGTTAGCCTTCCCCTTTTACATGGAGGACCGCACACTTATCCGTCCCCGGCTCCATTCTAATAGAACTACTAAAATTACAAGTAATGTTTAGCAATTCCATAAGATGGGAGCGACTGGAGGTGAATAATTTGAGATAATCCATATAGAAAAGGTGGGTCACTTTTGTACCTCCTTTCCAAAGCTGAAATCCCCTCCCGGAGTCCTCCAGTAAGGTACTGAGAGGGTTCAGGGAGAGGCAAAACCAGATTGGACTCAAACAATCACCCTGGAAGATACCCCTTCTTATTCTTATGTGGCTTTCCGCATCCGTCATCCGCTCTCCTAGATAACAAAGCATTGTACTCCACTGCCCCATACACTGCTCGAGAAAGTCTCTAACTGTACAGTCAACCTTGTACAGCTCGAGGACACTCTTTGTCCATGTATGGGGCACCGAGTCGAATGTCTTTCTATAGTCTATTCAGGCGGCGGAGAAGTTCCGACTGTTGCGTTTAACCACTTTGCCAATGACCGCGTCAATGAGGAGTGGCTTCTTGGTTCCACGACCACCGCCCCGACATCCATTTTGAGCACGTAATATCACCTGATTTAAATCCAGGTGACGAATGTTTCGCGTACTCAAAATGGATGTCAGTGTCTTATATATGGTGGATAGACACGTAATGGAGCGGTATTTGCTCGGGTCTGTGGAATCCCGGTCTTTAGGAACCAAATAAGTGACCCCAGTAGTGAAGAGGCACGGGAATGACTTATGGTCGAGAGCCTCTTGAAACTGTTGGGCGAGCACAACGTGACACACCACGAACCCCTTCAGCCAGTAGTGATGCAGCCCGTTGAGTCTCGGACTTTTCCAGTTCGGGGCCCTACAGACCGCATAAGCTACTTCATCCGGCGTTATGATGACGGGGTCCATGGGCGTAACACTCGCACACTGACTCGCCACAAATTCGGTCCAAGGGCACTCGCTGTGGTTTATGAACTCTTACCACAGGCCTCGCCAGAATGCGACAGTGTCGGCCTGATTCGGTGCTGGGCCACAATATGCTGCAAAGGTTCCGGCTGGCTTCAAAGGGTCACCAGAATTGGGTTTAGAGCCCTCACGATAGCCGATTCCGCTTGCTTAGGGTTACGCGGGAGGTCGCGGTTGATTTTGAGAGGCGTACTGCGTGTTTCCATAATCGCCTCTTCCAATGTACTCCCCATTTGCTGTAGTTCTAGTTCCTGGGCGACAGTTTAATCATCGTCTGAATCAACCACAACTGGGAGATTCACGGCGGCATTCATGTGCGGGTTATTCTGCAACTTGTGGCGCCGCATCCTCAGCCTTAGTATTTTCATCCGATGAGGGAACAGCCTCACGTCGTAGCCGTTCGAGTTCGGTGCCATCAAATATGTTTGAGTGCAAGATATACCGAACTCGGTCTGCCAAGTTTCACTCGGTGACGGTTATAGATGGCTCCAACTCAGCAAAAGTCGATGCATCCTAGCCCGGTACGTAAAACCTCAACTTCTCCCCTTTCGCCATAAAATACGCCCGCAATGCGTTGCTATTCATCTGCATTGTCCATCACCCAAGTATATACGCAAGCACAGGTGCACTCTATTCTCTCACTCATAGTTCCATGGGACGGTAATCCAACAAGGCCAGAGATAGATCAGGCGCAGGAACAACGGCTTTACGTGCTTCCGAGGCACGAGGATGAGACACCGCCAACTTCCTGACTCGGGCAGCTACTGAATTTCTTGTCACGTACACGTGTACACGTCATCGTTGGAGCCACACGGTAGTGTGAGTAATGATCCAAGAGCAAGTTTTATTCGACACTAATTTAAAGCAGGGACTTGAAAATGAAATAAATTTCGTTTCGTTACACTAAATGTTATCCCATGACATTCCAAAGTTTTTAACGATACTAAAGTTAAAATTATCAATAACGTTATAAAACTTAACGTTAAGAATATCATTTTCGTAGAACAATATTTTTCGTTACGTTATAGGTATCAGTAACGTTATGCCTATATCTGCTTATAATATCGTTACGGGTGAAACGTTACAGATTCACTTGAGCAGTTATTCTGAAAACTTATTCTGCTGACTACTGCTCTGTTATCGCACCCGCCAAGCCACCGCCGCCATATTCAAGCATTACCATTAAGTTCGTTAGAGAGAGAGAGAGAGAGAGGAATCACATATTATATAAAATATGTAAAGTATGTGTCACAATCTTTGACAGAAGAATAACGATATTTTATCGTTATATTATAACGATAAATTTTAATATTATTATTAAATAGTTGTAGATTTCGTTTCTTTTGTTAGTATCTTTATAGCCAAGGATTTAATTTTATTACGATCCTAAAATAACGGTACGAATTATCGTTACTGGAACTACGCGTAACACAAGCTCTTCATCGCCGTCCTCCCTGGTGGCACTATTCCGGAGGCGAGGAGCAGAAGTGCGATGGTCTTGTTCTACTAAGAAGGCGACAACGCTCTGTTTAAGAACTACAGACCGTAGACAGGAGGGATATTCTGAGCCGCGTCTATGTGTTGTTTTAGAGAGTCATTACGAATTGTATCGCTCGCAGACTCTTCCAGCCTCCCGAACATGCCGGTTTCCGAAAAGGCTTTAGCACTATAGACCACATTACATACCCTTCGGCAAATTGTACAGAAAACCGAGCATTACAATCTGCCTCTATGTCTTGCGTATGTGGACTATGGGAGGGCTTTTGATTCCGTCGAAATTTGGGCGGTGCTGCAGTCTTTTCAGCAGTGCCAAGTTGACTTTCGGTATATCGAAGTGCTGAAGTGTTTGTACAGTAGGGCTACGATGGCTACCTGAGTACAGAACCAGAGTACGAAATCTATCTTACTGCAGAGAGGTGTAAGACAGGGTGACGTTATATCCCCGAAACTCTTCACCGCTGCATTGGAAGATGTTTTAAAGCTACTGGACTGGAAAGGACACGGTATTAACATCAATGGCGAGTACATCACTCACCTTCGATTTGCCAACGATATGTTCCTTATGGCAGAATCGTTGGAGGACCTAAGCACTATGCTCAATGAACCAATAGAACCAGTGCGTGTTTCCAGTTATGGCTAATGGATATTAGACGTGGTCCTTCACTGCTGGCATTATGAGGAAGCTCAAGGTCGCTCATCAAGGTATGGAGAGGGCTATGCTCGGGGTTTTTAGCATGATAAACTTAGAAATGAGGCTATCCGCAGTAGAACTAGAGTGACCGACATAGCCTAACGGATTAGAAAGTTGAAGTGGCAATAGGGCGGCCATATACTTTGAAGAACCGACAACCGATGGGGAAAAAAGGTTCTCGAGGGCCTCGTACCAGTAGGCGAAGTGTAGGGCGACCCCCCACTAGATGGAATGACGACCTGATAAGACATGCAGGAAGTCGATAGATGCAGGTGGCTCAGGATTGTGCTTTGTGGCATTCCTTGGCTGTAATGATGATGATGATGAGCGTATCGTGGCCGTGTAGTTATATCCACTACCCCATAACATCCCGTGGGTGCTCTAAGAGACAACACAGGGAAAATAATAGAGGCAACTGCATCTCCCTGATAACAACTCAAAATAATACTTAATAAAAAATGTAGTTGCCATACCCGCCTGCCATGCGTGGTAACTATGGCTAAATCTATGGTTGAATCCCCTCCTATGAGGCAATCTATGGTGGAGGCCTATGTTCATCAGTGGACTTCTACAGGCTGTGTAATGGATGCAATGGATGGATGGACAAACATGCAGGTTTCCTCACGATGTTTCTCTTTACCACCGAGTACGAGGTAAATTAGCTCTTAAAACTGCAATAATTATTGCAATACATATTGAATAGTGGATATTCTTACACCGCCATTACACAGAGCACAGTGCATGTTTGTGCAGTAAAATATTTTTAGGACATAATTTGAAATCCGCCCACTCGCACTGGAGCAGGGCGGTGGACTAGTTGCTCCATAAAAATATTAAAAATATTAAACTTCGAAAAGAAAAGGCAATACGAGTGCTGATTTATTTTTATATAATATATTTATATTTATAGAGAGAAAACCTTTAATAAATAACAGCTTGAACTTGTAGCCATGCCATCTAGCGTTGGTACGTGGAACTTTCATCTTAACACAACTACTACATATAGCAGACAGTGTTATTACATACTTTTTTATTAAAAGAGAAAGTTTGATTTAGTTTTCAAATGACGCAACTTCTTATTAATATGTGTAATAATAGAAAAGAAGTGATCCTTATTTTATAGCCTTCTGTCTCTGTTGCTTATTGCTGCTTAATAATTTATAATTTAATTCGATAACTTACAGCGCTATCTGTTAAGACTTAATAAAATCGTTCATTTGCAATGAATTATTTGCTCCTACGTCTGCCACCTAGTGGTCATAGTTATGAAACTATTCTCCAAAAGAATTGATTGCAAAAAGCGGGCGTAGGTATCACTATTGAGCAAACATCAAATACCAAGCAGAGGCTTGCGAAATGTTAATTATTATTGTTTTCGCAATTGGGCACTTATAAGCAAAGGAGTAAAAGCGTGTCAGGAGACGATGAGCCCCACCTTGTTAGTGGCGTGATATAAAAGGAAACCCGTGTTCATTCACATCAAGGTTGTTTAAAATAATATAAAATTTATTAAATTCAATATAATGATATGAAATGAATTTTGAAGGTATATCTTTAAAAAAAATAGATATTTTAACAATTCTTTCCAGCACAGTATGTTGTAAAAAGAGCCTAATTACTGTTTAGGGTAACTTTAAAACTAAAAATTCTTCATTTTAGGGCGCAAAACTTATTTTACGCGTATTGCTAAATAAATACTAATAATTATTTTTCTTAATAGCTTAAAAATAAAAATTTCAGTTTATTTAATTTTGAACAACGCTTAACTTATTCCGTAAAGTAAACGTAAAGACCCACGATTTTGCACAGGCCTCCTGTCATTTCTGAGAGTTTTGGGGCAAGGAAATATCCACCAGGCTGCTCGAATCGAACCCGAGTGGCTCGCATTCTGTGAAACTTACAGCGAGCGCTTAGCCCCTGAGCTACCACATACACTACCCTGAGCTATACACAAACTGCTAACTTATACAGATTTTGAATAAACGAAATGTATTTAAATTGTTGCTATTTTAACACTTAGTACTTATCAAGTAAAAGCACGTTTATACAAAAAAAAATGCAAAAAACTATTTGCTAATAATGTTTACCACATTACAAAAAGAAAATGACCGCGTAGGGGTAGAGTACGAATATCCACTACCCCATATCCATGGATGTCGCAAGAGGTGATAGAGGTAAACAAACCAGGAGATGGGCAGCTGAGTATTCCTAGTGACAACTAAAATGCGTGCCAAGCGCGGGAACTATGGCAAATATCCCCCTATGAGGTTATCTAGGCCTTTATTTAACAGTAGACTTTTAATTGTCTGTATCGGTGACGGTAACATTACAAAAATTAAAAAAATTGGAAACCACCTAATCTTCATTATATTCCATTCCATTACAGCCTATAAAAGTTAACAACTGAACACAGGCCTCGCTCATAGTTTGCAGTTCCTTTATTATTTTGAGTTGTGATCAAGAAAATGCTCATCTATCTCCCATCTATTATTCACAATACACCTTTCCAGTTTTGGTGATTATAACAAAACCACCAAGCCTGGGATAGCCACTTTTAATAAGCTCAACTCCAGCGTCAGTTGTTACTCGACGACTGACGCTGGAGTTGATCTTACTAAACATATTTTTTGTGCATGGGAGAATTCAGAGGATGCTTTGGGTATATTTTGTGACCTTTCCAAGGCCTTCGACTGTGTTCACCATGAGACATTAATCAGAAAGCTACAGTAAACTATAGTGTCAAGAACACAGCGCTTAAACTTATTTTTAAATATTTTTTTTCCTACAATCATTCAAGGGACTTTTACCGCTTAGCGTATGTCTGTCCCATCATACCCTAACCTACATCACTAACTCTCATAATTATTATACTACGTGGGCCATGGATTCGAACAGAACTTTCGCATCGTCGCCATTTGGTTGGAATAAAATATAATGATATGTACCTACGTCAGGTCTATTCAAATACAGGACCCTTATTAAATTACTTCTAACAGACTCAAATCGAACACATTCCATCAATAAATGGTGTAGGTATTCTATAACTCCACAGTCTTCACAATTGGGCGAAGTTGTTTTTCTCATCAAGAAGACAAATTTCTTACATGGAACGTGTCCAGATCTGAGTCTATGAGCAGTAGCAACTAATTTGCTACTTAAACTAGTATTCATGAACCAGGGCACATGTAGAGGCTGACACTGTATGGTTTTGTGTACCGTTTGTTAAAGTATTCCTTCTACATTTCATAACGTATATTTTTGAACTAGCTGTTACCCGTGGCTTCGCCCGCATGGTCACTGGGAAATGAACTATCCATTGCTTTTTGAATTGTAAGAAAACTGAGTTTTATAGATTTGTCAGAGATGCAGCCATTAAAAGGAAACTGAGCAAAATTGATTCGTCAGCCTATTTAAATGTTTTGAAACGCAGCGTATAGGAAAGCATGAAAATAGCCTGTTTATTCCAAATGGAAATGGGATATTTTTTTAATTAAAGGAAACTGAGCATAATTATCCGTCAGGGATGCAGACTTTTGAAAAGATACTGAGCTAAATTGATTCGTCAGAGATGCAGTTTTCTGAATTGAAAACTGAGCCAAATAAAAGATCCGTCAGAGATGCAGCCTTTTGAGTTGAAACGAAACTGAGCTTAATAGGTCCGTCAGAGGTGCAGCATTTGGAATTGAAAAGAAACTGAGCTAAATAGGAAATTTTGAATTGAAAGGGAAGATCTGTGGAAATCTGATTAATTGATTGTGGAATTTTGGAAAAAACTAATTGAACACTATTTTAAGACGCTACTGTACACAATGTTATATGTTTTCCATTCGGGAAAGAATGTGGAGATTCTGGGCATTTGACACACGCAGACATGCTACATACAGCGGACCATGAGAGAAGCACGGTTTTCTAAGTTGACCCCGCTACCTGTAACGTTTGCCCTTGCGCTTTGTTAATTGTCATTGCAAAACTGAGCTTAATAGGAACTGCAACCTTTTGAATTGAAAAGGAAGATCTTTGGAATTATAGGGATCCGTGGTATAATAACATTTTCACCTTTTCCTACGCCTGTCAAAATTGTAGCACCGATTATATTCCGTCCAACATGGGTCACACGCAGCCTTGTCCCGTTACATAACCGAGGAGCATCTAAATATCGCATTAGCATGACTGGGACGCCTAATTTTAAGTGAAGCTTATGTGAGGCACACCTGAAAACTCTAGAGAATTTAGAAACTCTACGGGATATGAAGTGCTCTGTTCTGTGTCCATAACTGTGTCTACTGACAAATACTCTGTTATTTCTCCTGCTACTTCGCTTAATATATCTGAATTTATTTTGTTAACGCTTTCATTTTTTGGTGCAAGAATCGCCCTTTCACATAACCATTTGTCTTCATGCATGTTGTTCGTTAAATCTGAATAAACGCTCGCAATTAATTCGGAATGACTCTGTACTAAATAACAAAAATCTCTTGTCAATTTAACGCAGCCCTCAGTATCCTTTTCCAACCACCCATCGCCAATTTTTAATAGTGTGTCAGCATAGTTTCCAGCATTGATATCATTATACAAATGCACTCTCATATTCGTAGTTAAACTGAATTTTGTCACCTTGTTCCATAAAATAGACGACTTGAGGCATGCTTTAATTTCATCTGCAGGTGTGCCCTTTTGAATGACAGGTAAAGTTTGGCGAAAGTCACCAGCCAGTAAAACCACCATTCCTCCCATTACATCGGTATTGCTGCGCAAATCCTGGAGCGTTCGATTTAGTGCTTCTACAGCTTTTTTATGCGACATTGTACTTTCGTCCCACACTAAAAGTTTGCATTGTCGTAGCATTATACCTCGTGCACTATTTTTGCTAAAGTTGCAGATCGGCGATTCTTCCTGGGCTAGATTTAGAGGGAGTTTTAAAACAGAATGTGCAGTGCGGCCCCCGCTTAGCAGCGTGGCGGCTATACCGGAGGAAGCTACGGCCACAGCAATGTTTTTATCTTTCCGTACTTGCGCTAATAATAAATTTAACAAAATGTCTTCCCAGTTCCTCCAGGGGCATCTAAAAGAAAAGTGCACCATTTCCAGATTCAATTTGTCCTAATACTTTGTCAAAACTCGTTTTTGTTCGGGAAGCAAGCAGGGTACAAATTGGCTACTTGCTGCTGCAAAGCTGGTATATCGTAGTTTGTTTCACGTATAATTTCATCACTTAGTTCATTTTCGGTTGTTCGCTGAGGGCTTATCATTCCAAAGTCGCTTAATTTTTGCCTACCATTGCCATTACTTTATCTTCAATTTTCCAAGTGCTTCATTATAAATGTGTTCATTGTATGTCATGTTCGCGTGTGTCTGCTGTAACCTTCGCAAAATATCTTCCGCCATGTACTCTTTATATTTGTCCCACAATTTATGTGCATTAGATAGCCCGCAAGATGATAATATGAGAGTTGCATAAAGATCCTAATTTTGGCTGGTGACTGGCACTGCACAGCTTCCTCCATGGTTTCATCCCAGTGATTATCGTTTTCTAAAAGATGCAGAGCTTCACATGCTTCTCTATAAGTTGCGCATTCCTGACCGTTGACAGTTTTAAGGTCTTTATATCCTGTAGGACCCCGAACATGGTGCAGCAGCAATCGTAAACAGAAACATTCAAAATTAGTTACATGGACGGTATACACACGACCAAGGGCATCTGATGACTTTACACCGGGCCAATTTGCAACGCGCCTTGAATACGGCGTTTCCACTTCTTCCTAGATGTGTTCCAAGTATAATAGCGGGGGACTTCAGAATATAACAACGTTTTGCAAAGGGTCGGTTTGACAAAGTTGAAAGAAGGCTGTTAGTGTAGTTTTGGCGGTGATGCAATTCTTTCTTGAAATTTCTTTCGGTGAAATATACACGCTCTCCATTTTCTAAGTGCACAGCAAGGTGAGTAACTGTTGGGTGCCTTTCGTGTAAAGGGAAGCCAAGGAGACGCCACGCTGCCTCGTTACTGCTGACACCTTCACTCCTGAGATTAAATATTGCTTGGTCGCTTCCTTTATTTATGTACTTACAGATATACTTGATTGCGCGGACAGAGCTACATGCTTCTACATTAATGTGGGCATTAAACATTTTACATAGAATGGGCGAATACGGGACAATCCAGCTGTTATCTAAGGTTTCGAACGCTCCAGAGCGAGATTTGATTGTAACTTTCCTGCCACCATCTTCAGGAGCTCTGCGTCTGTATAAAGGTAGCCATTGTCATTGTGCACTGTTTCTTTTAATAGCTGTTTAGGAATTTCTTTGTACATTTTCCTTCTTTCATACATGGCGATATTGAATTTCGTGCTCCACATGGACTGTGAATCATATTTCGGACGATGATATCATACAATTCTTTATCTTGCTCAGGATCCGGAATCTCGGCGCTTATTATGTCGTCTATTTGGCTGGGCCGCAACTTCTCTTTAAGCCATATTAGAATGTGGGCATGCGGTAATCCTCTTTTTTGCCATTCAATTGAATACATGAAGCACTGCACCTCTCCGAAAATTTTCCCTTTGTTAATTACATACATTAATTTTTGTACTTTTAATCTAAATACTCTAGCAACTAAATCGTGTCTGTCAGTACTTTTTTGGCCCGGCATTAGCTCCTCGGTTATTTCTTTCCATGTGGGATTGCAAGTAAAAGTAACAAAAAGATCAGGTCTTCCGTAAGTTCGTACATAGGCGAATGCGTCTTGTGTGTACTCACGTAGGTAGCGGGGACTGTTAACGAATGATGAGGGCAGAATTACCATTTTACCTAAATCTCTGGGGTTTACATTGGCGTCGCTAGAAACTGCATCTTGTAAATGTATATAATTCTCAACGCGCAGCTTTTTTTGATTTAAAGATATATAACGGAGACGTTCACTTTCTACCTTCACATACATGTCTACCAAAAATTGATGAAATAATTGTCTACACCGGGCTAAGAGGTTAAAATCATTTTCTCGCAACATCATATGATACGCATAAAATCCATACATGATACTTTTTTGTTCGGAGTAGGCTCCTTTGTGACCGGGTTAATGAGTGGAATTTGAAAATGATAACCCTCTTGTCCTTTGCAATAAATCAATGGGTATTGCAGAGCGTCATAAAACTTGTGTGTATCGGCTACCCGTTGCAACGTATCATCACGTGCTCGCAAGACAATGTCTCGTAAAGAAAATTGATCACCACTAATTACGGCTGCTATTTCGTTTATCAAAGGTGCATTGTAGTGCTTTTCATGCTCTCCTCGATGGGTCCGATCTGCGTGAATGACGACATTATAATCCTCTTCAGGTAGGTTTTCTAAAGCAGTTTTAAATGTTTTGACTAAAATGTTACGTTCATGCAAGAATCTTTGAATTTTGAACACTGTGTCTCTCTTAACTCCTGGATAAATTGGCAGCGACGGTCTACCTCAATTTCTTCGTCACCCATAAAATATACTTATAAAAATTTATGCTGTTCGTTTTCAGCTGGAAAAAGTGAACCTATTCTATGATAAATATTCCCTTGCACCGTAAATGTAGGCGAAAATCCCGGCATTATTATTTCCCGGTCAAATCCGAAGGACGTCATTTGAAAGCATGAGTTATATTTCCGGATCCTGTTTAAAAGCGCCGTGACTCATTAGCATCATATAAAAGAGAGTTTTCAAAGGTTCTTCTGGTTCCCCAAGTAACGGAAGAGACACTTTGCCATTGGAACAACATGCCTGCGGTCTCATCTTTCCATTTTAAAGCGCTGCAAAATCGACACGCCTTGTCCATCAGTCCGATAACAACTAACCTGTGATTTTTATAATCAATCAACGGATCATAATTGAATGCTGCATCATTAAAACCGACCAATTGTTTCTTTGAAAATTTTGTCGACGTTCAGCTTGGAGCTGTGCATTTGTATCTCTTCGCGCCTGTGTCTGTTCTGGTGTTTCAGATGCCCTTATAGTAGATTGACGTTCAGCTTGCTCAATGAGTCTGTGCTGAGTTTCATCAGGTGTTTCCGCGGCTCTTAAGGCGGCCTGACGTTCCGCTTGTTCGAATAGCCTTTGCTGACTTTGAGCAGGTGTTTCAGTAGCTCTTAAGGTAGATTGATGCTCTGCCTGTTCAAGACGCCTTTGCTGACTTTGATCAGGTGTTTCAGTAGCTCTTATAGTAGCTTGACGCTCTGCCTGTTCAAGACGCCTTGCTGACTTTGATCAGGTGTTTCAGTAGCTCTTAAAGTAGCTTGACGCCTGCCTGTTCAAGACGCCTTTGCTGACTTTGAGCAGGTGTTTCAGTAGCTCTTAAAGTAGCTTGACGCTCTGCCTGTTCAAGACGCCTTCGCTGACTTTGAGAAGGTGTTTCAGAAGCTCTTAAAGTAGCTTGACGCTCTGCCTGTTCAAGATGCCTTTCCTGACTTTGAGAAGGTGTTTCGAAGCTCTTAAAGCAGCCTGACGCTCTGTCTGTTCAAGACGCCTTTGCTGACGTTGAGAAGGTGTCTCAGATGCTCTAAAGCAGCCTGACGCTCTGCTTGTTCTTGCCTTCTCAGTTCAGCATCTTCTAAAGATTCTAGCGATCGAGCTAATCTTTTCGCTTGTCTTTGAGAAGATACTCTTGAAAGGCTGGACTTACGTTTGCGAGGCATTATGAAGTAAGAAAACTTATTTATAAAAAACGTTAAAATACCTAAAAGGAATTAAATTTCCTTTTAAATATTTTTTTTAAAAGCAAATCCAAAATATCTAAAAGGAATAAATATTCCTTTTAAATATTTTTTAAAATCAAAACAACAAAACCAATTCAAGACACAACACGAATCCGAAAACGATAGCCAAAAAAAAAATACCGTATACACTATCTATACTATTAAAATTCCTTTGAAATATTGTTAAACAACCTAAAACAACGAAAACCAATTCACGATTCTAAATAAACAAAATCCAAAATCAAAGCCAGAGTCTAAATATTTATAAAGGAATACCAACCAAATCAACAAAACCGATCCAAGAAAATACACAAATCCGAAAATGAAAACCAATATAAATCCATTCAACCTTAACCAAATCACAAAGCAAATAACAAACAACCGAAATCGAAAGCAGGTAGTCGAATAAGCTACGAAATAGAAACAATTTAAGCGTATAGGTACCGTATTCACTATAAGTTGACGCGCGGCTCAACAGCGGGAGTTAAGTACATGTCAGGAAACATTTCGTTACCGCGTTTTAAAAACCTAGTAACGACATCTAGCGGAATCAATTTAAACTATGTATACGTTAGTTAATAAGAACTCTCAAAAATATTTTTCTTATAATTTTGCACAATTTTTCTTATTGTAATACCGATTCATTCATAACCACATATAAGAACTGTATTCATTTCCGTTCAATAAATATTACTAAGGCTTATTAATAAGGCTTACTAAGAACTGTTTCTACCTTTGTTAAGTAATAGTTAAGGGTGAAAGCGTGACAGGTGGTGATAGTATTTCTGATCCATACTTATAATCACGCCTGTAACCCTTGCGGGGTAGGCATAGCATCAACGGATTACTTAATATCGTCTGCGAGGTTATCGCCTATTCTGTGAATTACGATGCACGATGGTGAATTTTATGTTTTTTATCGCTCTCTTCCCGGTCCTGCGTGGAAAGATACAGATCCATACATTTTTTATCTTAATTTTGGTAAAAAGACATAATAATCCAGATATTCTGACCTTCTGTGTTCGTCCATCGTACCGTCGTCCGTCTTGTAGAATCACGGTGGCGCCACCTAGCTGAATTTAATTTTGCAACATATTCGATTTTCCACGGGAATGATATGTTTTCCGCTGAAAAAGTAGCCTATGTCACTCTACAGCCACCGAACTATCCCCATACAAATAATCATGCCATGCCGACGCTCTGTTGCGACGTGAAAGAAGGACAAACTTGTGCAACATATTCGATTTTCCCACGGGAATGAGATGTTTTTCCGCGGAAAAAAGTAGCCTATGTCACTCTACAGCCACCGAACTATTCCCATACAAAAAATCATGCCATGCCGACGCTCTGTTGCGACGTGAAAGAAGGACAAACAAACAAACAAACAAACAAACAAACACACTTTCGCATTTATAATATTAAGTATGGATATGGATTTAGGTAAAACTTTTGAGTAATCCAAAATAGTATTAGTTTCCTTTCCATTCTTAACTGCATACTTCCCTAAGATGTGAGCCTTTTCGTTGCCCCATAGCCCTTTATGCGATGGAACCCATTGCAATCTCAGTTGGACGCCTTTTGAAGTTATTTCATCTATCTTGGATATAATGCCATAAGCTATCGCTGCACCTCTGTAACCAGAGGCGCATCGAGCTTTATGTTGCAACGAAATCTTGCTGTCTGTGCATATAAAGACATTTTTATATTGGCTACTGATAACATATGTCAAAGCTTCCGAGATTGCAATAAGTTCCAAAGTCATAATAGTAGTACAGCCTCCTCTCTATTGAAATTAGGATGTTTTTAATTTCAATAGCCTCACTATCATTCTTGGCAGGAATCGATGTTCTTTCGCGAAATTTGTGGTTTATCAAATCTAATGTAATGGCGGGGCCGTCTAGGATATGATCACAAACTGCAGACTTCCCGGAACGTTGGTGCTTCACGTCAGCTATGTGTTCTTTACGCGGGTTTAATAGATCGTTTTGTTTGCCTATATATGAGAGACCACATTCACAATCAAGCTTGTACCTCCTGCATCTTGTAGAGAATATTGCACTTGACGGATGGTAGAACGGCTAGCAGGGTCCCGCCTACGTCACAGTGACCGAGTGAAGCCGGCCACAGTCGAGCGTGTGCCTGCTGTACTACCATATGTCAGAGGTGTCACAGACAAGATTGGCTACATCTTGAAGCGAGCTTCTATTAGAACATTCTTCAAGCCGCCGAAGAAGATTAGTCAGTTCTTCAAGTTCAAGTGCAATATTCCTCTACAAGATGCAGGGTGTACAAAGCGATTGTGAATGTGGTCTCTCATATAGGGCAAACAAAACGATCTATTAAAATCCGCGTAAAGAACACATAGCTGACGTGAAGCACCAACGTTCCGGGAAGTCTGCAGTTTGTGATCATATCCTAGACGGCCCCGCCATTACATTAGATTTGATAAACCACAAATTCTCGCGAAAGAACATCGATTCCTGCCAAGGATGATACGTGAGGCTATTGAAATTAAAAACATCCTAATTTCAATAGAGAGGAGGTTGATTACCACCTGCTTGGGATCCTGTAATTAATAAAATTAAACTAAACCCAAGCATACCACTGCAAGACTCAAGACACAGTTAGTTCATTCTGCGTAGATCGGACCAAAATTAATAATTAAAAGCTGAAGGTACTCGGATTAACTCTGACATCGGGACGTCAATCACCAGTCCCCTGCAGACCATGGGTGTTGTAAAAGCAATCTGAAACGTCGGGAATTAATAAAAATAAGTTGATTAAACGCGATATAATCCGTAAAATTTGTTTTATTCAATTTTGCACAATTTTTCTTATTGTAATACCGATTAATTCATAACCACATATAAGAACTGTATTCATTTCCGTTCAATAAATATTACTAAGGCTTATTAATAATGCTTACTAAGAACTGTTTCTACCTATGCTAAGTAATAGTTAAGGGTGAAAGCGTGACAGGTGGTGATAGTATTTCTGATCCATACTTATAATCACGCCTGTAACCCTTGCGGGGTAGGCAGAACATCAACGGATTACTTAATATCGTCTGCGAGGTTATCGCCTATTCTGTGAATTACGATGCACAAAACGTTTGAAGAAAATCAGCTGGTGAATTTTATGTTTTTATCGCTCTCTTCCCGGTCCTGCGTGGAAAAATACAGAACCATACATTTTTATCTTAATTTTGGTAAAAGACATAATAATCCAGATATTCTGACCTTCTGTGTTCGTCCATCGTACCGTCGTTCGTCTTGTAGAATCACGGTGGCGCCACCTAGCTGAATTTAATTTTGCAACATATTCGATTTTCCCACGGGAATGATATGTTTTCCGCTGAAAAAAGTAGCCTATGTCACTCTACAGCCACCGAACTATCCCCATACAAATAATCATGCCATGCCGACGCTCTGTTGCGACGTGAAAGAAGGACAAACTTGTGCAACATATTCGATTTTCCCACGGGAATGAGATGTTTTTCCGCGGAAAAAAGTAGCCTATGTCACTCTACAGCCACCGAACTATCCCCATACAAAAAATCATGCCATGCCGACGCTCTGTTGCGACGTGAAAGAAGGACAAACAAACAAACAAACAAACACACTTTCGCATTTATAATATTAAAGTATGGATTTAGGTAAAACTTTTGAGTAATCCAAAATAGTATTAGTTTCCTTTCCATTCTTAACTGCATACTTCCCTAAGATGTGAGCCTTTTCGTTGCCCCATAGCCCTTTATGCGATGGAACCCATTGCAATCTCAGTTGGACGCCTTTTGAAGTTATTTCATCTATCTTGGATATAATGCCATAAGCTATCGCTGCACCTCTGTAACCAGAGGCGCATCGAGTTTTATGTTGCAACGAAATCTTGCTGTCTGTGCATATAAAGACATTTTTATATTGGCTACTGATAACATACGTCAAAGCTTCCGAGATTGCAATAAGTTCCAAAGTCATAATAGTAGTACGACTACTTATTTTAAAAGAATAATGATTTTTATTTAGTATTATAATTATATTAGGCACATAAAATGCAGACCCATGTCCTTCTACACTCGTCGACCCATCTATTATTTCATATTTAAGTAATAGAACGCAGAAAGTTATTATCAATGGTAAAAGTTGTTCCAGGTCCCTGTACTAATGGGTGTCCCTCAAGGCTCAATTCTCGGCCCATTCCTATTTCTAGTGTATATTAATGACTTACATTCCCTTGTAGGGGATAATCATGATATAGTATTATTTGCTGATGATACTTCCTTGATTTTCAAACTTAAATGTCAGTTATTTAAATGTGACGAAGTGAATAATGCTATATCAAAATTAGCGCATTGGTTTAACGTTATTAATCTACATTTATACGGAAATAAAACTAAATGTATTAAATTTACAACGAGTTCATCTGGATATGCATATTCTCTGTTTGCATCGGGTACGCTTTTCGCTGGTTTTCTTAGATGGGACTGCAGGGTACGTACCCGTTCAATGAGGTATTTATTAGATTTCTGACTGCATCGTTGGTGTCTAGTGGTCGTGGCAGGTAGTCATGAGGTCCTGAGTTCGAATCCCTGGACTAGCATCCCGTAGTTAGGAAATTAGCGGTGTTTCACCCCCGTGCTTATGCCAAGTTCTCTCCGGCTGTGTCGCATTGCCGTTCCATCGGACTAAATGAGAATAAGGGAGAAGAGAGTGTACCTGTCCTTGCGCATATATTCGTGCACTATAATACTATCCTTCGCAGATGGCTAGTCTCCGGGTCGAGACTGGCCTCCGTGACTGAAATTCAGTCTGGAAGACCCGCATCGTAGTCCGCAGCGCCGCCATTCCAAGAATCTCAGGTAACGCCAGGTTTCTCGTAATCCTAGATAGTGTGAATGACTTCCAATAGATGGCGATAGTACCCTCTTACTTATTCTGTAGAAGCAGCAGTGCACCCACTGTTGTGTTTCCTAGTACCCTTATAATTGTATGAGGCATTCCTATACTTAAATGTGATAAGGAACATGTTGTGTTCTTTTCGTTGAAGTTAGTCCTGGTTGGGCTTGGACTTTAACAGGCTGATATTTTATTTATTTATTTTATAGAATGGGGGTGACAAACAAGCACACAGTCCACCTGATAGCTAATGGATGGTGCGGCTCATAGACATCTATATTTATCTTCGATTAAGAATCAAAATACGAGTACAGATGCGTTGTCACCCCTGGGGACTACTATGGAATGCCTCGTTTCCAGTAATAATGGTTTCCGGTTCTCTACACTCACCATACGAAACACAGCAGCATGAAGCTGCTATTTTACGCTGGTATTCTGTGAGAGCGTGGTCCTTCCCCGGTCGAGCCGATCCATTCGTGTTACAACCATAATACAGCTGAAACGTGGCTCTGCCACGTAATACTGATGATCTTATCATAAATTTCAATAGGAATATCCATGAGTCTTCATGATTTTCTATGATGAACTATAGTTATATTTGTTCTAAAAGAATATGCTCGCCATTTTAAGCCATAAAATATACAAGTAAAATTGAGGTTTTATGTTGGTATCAAACCTAATACCCGTGTGTTGTAATGTTCATTCTCTAATGCATAAGCAGACAAAAAAAATATGTAAATTAACCAAAAGGTAGTGAAATTGCACAATGCTACATAACAATTTTGTGATTGCTAATTAGATAAAAAACTACAAAAATTGTATTTTGTCTTACACAACAGAATCTCATTATTTCCACCAAGTTTGTCACAATACTTAAAAATATTATCTGTTGAATTACAACATAAAATGAATGGGCACCTGCAAGCTGTTCTGATCAAATATCTTTTGTGTCATTATGAAAACGAAACATTACGCAGGCTAATGTATTGATAAATATAAATATGTCAATTCACTTTATCTAGATATATCTATGCTTTGACATGCTTACACACTATGACTGGGCATAAATTTAAATGGGGCAATATTCAGTAAATGATTTGCAATAAGTATATATTTATTTATGAACTTTAATATTTTACCGTTGAATTATAATATTATTTAATGGTACCTAACTAAAAAAAGATCTCTGTTTCCAGCCAGTGAAACTCTTCAAATATGCTGTTTATGTGGAAATGCCTCAGTTCATACATAGTTTAACAGCGCACCGTTTAATTAGGATGGTGGATCACTCTCCCTATCTTTCTAAAGAAAACAACAAATGAAAAAAATGATTTTAAAACACTTGAACAAGAGTGTGTAGTATAAGTGTAGTGGCAGTGGAAGAATATCTACCACCCCATATCGTTCCGTGAGTGTCGTAAGAGGCGGTAGAGGGAAATTGAAACAGGAGACGGGCAGCAATTTTGATATTCTTTTTTATTAAATAGGTTAGTTAGGTTACTTCAATGGTAGTCACATAAAATTGGGAGAATAAATCCCAACCCTAAGGGAGGCAAAATAGAGGTGAAGTTTTTAATAGATTGTAATATTCCTGAGTCCACTCAAAAAGCTATTTTTTTAACTTTTAATAACAACTAAAAGGAATAAAATTATTTCACATTTTGAACTCGTGAATTCTATTTAACTCGTGGATTTCTATTTTAATTCTTCTATACAGTGTCTTAGTACCGACCTCAGAATGTGAAATTATTGTATTATTTTTAGTGGTTTGAAGTAGACTTGTACTTTTATTAAGTTTCCCTCTCATATAGGCTTCCTGCATTCTTCCTTCACTGTACAGTCTGTTCTCCTCTGGAACGCAGTCCCTCTTGAAATTAGAACGGCTAACAACATAATGCATTCAAGAAGAATGTTCGCGAACATTATTTAAATAAACCGGCAGAATAATCTCATCAGTAGTATTTATTTATGTATTTTTATAAATATATGATTATTTAACGTATGTAATTTATTTAATTTATGTGTACATAATTTATATATATAAATAATATGCATGTATTAAATAATTTTTGATATGTATGTTTATGTATGGGTATATATATAATTTTGTTTTATATTTATATATTTTAATTTACATATCGAGTGACGTGCAGTTTCGTGGTCACTTGGAAGAGAAGGCCAAATTGGCCTCTAAAAAGCTTGGCATGCTCCCCAGTGCCAGCTCCTTCCATTTGATCGCATCCAGCGCAGAGCGGTTCGAATCGTCGGCGACCGAGCTCTTTCTGATCGGCTTGACTCACTGGCACTGCGAAGAGATGTTGCATCTCAATTTCACCATCGCACATCGCGGCAAAACTCGCAATACCATCCATACCATCTGGATGATTGGCGGTCCACCACTGTGCGATTTAAAATAGATTTTCTTCTTCGCACAACTTCCTTGTGGAAAGAGCCTACTCCTTTTTAAAAGGCCAGCAACGCACCTACAATTCCCCTGGTGTTGCAGTTGTTCGTGGGCGGCGGTAGTCACTTACCATCAGGTGAGCCGCATGCTCGTTTGCCACCTCTCCTATATAAAAAAAACCATTTCTGTCTTTTAACGTTTCATACACCTACTTCATATTTTTATCTCTGCATCACCCAAAGTTTGACTGGTAGAGAATGCCTCAGTCCCTAATAAATAAATAAATGTTTATATGGGTGCAATATTACCATCTATACATATAATAAATCTGTAGAAAAGTCGTGTCTGTAATTGTAATATATTCTTGAAAAAACAAGTCCAGGGGACTAATTAAAGGGTTCTGAAGCCAAATTAGTGGTTTTTAAAATTTTTGTTTGTCTGTCTGTCTGTCTTTCTGTCTGTCTGTCTGTCTGTCTGTCTGTGTATTCCGGATTCACGCAAAAACTACTGGACCGATTTACATGAAATTTTGTATGTAGGTAGTAAGTAACCCGGGGCAACTTATAGGCTACTTTTACCCGATTACGGAAATTCGAAAAAAGAAGGTTAAGTATATTCCTTACATTAGATGTTAATTTTCTATTATATCTTAGTTATAGGTGGTATGACTGGTGTTTTGCAAATAAATACCATATTTATAAATAAAGATTAAAATATAGTTATAGCCTTGGTAAAATAATTGGAAACTACACTGATCTATTGTCAAAACAGCGCCATCTGTCATCAAATGGAAAAAGTAGTATATTTTGGCTTTAGTTACATAATTATAAAGTAAATAATATAAATAACTTACAAAAATTTAAATAATTAGATTTTTAAAATTATTTAAAAATTCTAACGTTTAGTTTTTTAGTATTTTTGTTATTTTATTTTAAAAGTGTAATAATGAAATTAAGAATTAAGAATTAAAGATAAAAATGACGTACATCAAAAATATGAAAATTGATATGGTTTTTCTTAGAGTATTTATAATAGCATGCTTATTCAACACTCTAAGAGATTTTATATTGTTCGCTTCTATCGCTGATATTACTAGATAGTATAGTTTTGGCTTTCATTATTTCATCTAACAATAGCGCCATCTACTTACTTCTAAATAAACTAAAATGGTTAGTCATCATAAAATTAAATAATAGAATGCTACTGAATATACGATGTAAATAATTGAAAATTCGTACGATGCCACGTTGGATGTGTAATTACTAGATAGGTAGATGTGGTCAACAATCATACAAAAGCTTAGTTTCAGTTTTTATGAATTGTATTTAAACAAATAGGAGGGCCGTGTAGTTCGCCATGAGATTTCATCATGGCACGGGAGCAAAACGTGTACGATTTGATTTAGGGTTGCAAAGATGAGTAGAACTCATTATCGTCAGCCTATCAAAAGTCCACTAAAATTAACATAGGCCTCCCCCATAAATTGTCAAGTGGCTGGATATTTGCTATAGTTGCCACGCTTAGTAGGCGGGTTGGCCACCTCAGCTGTTATTATTTTGTCTGTTGTCAGGAAGATATTATGCTGCCCATCTCCTGTTTATTTTCCTATGTCGCCTCTTACGATGGGACGGTATGAGGTGGCAGATTCTCTTTCACCGCCACAACAAGGCGAACATTTTTCTACTTCCGTTCATGAGTTTAGTGCTTCCCACGTTCACTGTGAATAAAATTTATAATAAAAATATTATAATAGGAATAAAACAAATTTTAAGGATTTGTTTTGCGTTTAATTTTAACTTTTTTGATTTCCGATGTTTTAGGCACTTTACAGCACCCATGGTAACGGGAGGACTGAGGTGTTTGACCACCTGATGTCATAGTACGAATTAATAGAATAGAATAGAATAGATGCAGTAGTATTAAAGTTGGTAAAAATTACTGCAGTAGTATGCTTGGGTTTGAATTTAATTTTATAAATTATGGGGTCCTTAGCAGATGGTCACACTCAGCCATCTTCCCTATTTAAATTAGTATGTTTTTGAATTTCAATAGCCTTGCGAATCATCATTGGTAGTAATCGGTGTTCTAATGCAAAGATTTGTTGTCCTATCAGATCCGATATAATGGTTTGGACGATACTATACATATCACTGACATATGACATGACATACTTTAGACTTCCCGGAGCGTCGGTGCTTCACATTAACGATATGTTCCTTTACACGGGTTTTTATGGAACTTTTATCCAAAGATGCGTAAAAACCCCCTCGTAAAAAAAGTTAAAATTAAACGTGATAAAATCCGTGACATTACTTTATTCCATGTGTACATTATTATTGAACTGCATTTATTTATTTATTTTGAATTTTTTTGAATTTAAATTTTGAAGTCTACTCGAGCGTAAAAAAATATCTACATCTATTTTTTGGTACTAATCTATATTAAATAGGACCAATGATAGGAATAAAATATTTCAAATAAACATTATACCGTAAATTGATAGAAGACCATGAAATTCATCATTATTTTGTTAAAACTAAATTGACTTTAATTATGAATTAATGTAAAGAGTAAAATGTAAATAATAATAATACATTTTGATTCCAGGACAATTTACCTTTCTTATGGATACATCGGAAGACACGCCCGATATAAAAAATAGTAGGTGTTTCTAGACATATACATATATGCACGTGTTCCTGCAGCTATTATATCTGTGCCAAATACAAATCATATACGTCTAATAGTCCTTTAGAATTCAAAAAAAATCTTTGACAGACATACATTTTTTACGTGGTAGAGCCATGCTGCAGCTATATTAGTAGTATAGTTGTAGTACGAATGGGTCGGCTCGACCGGGGAAGGACCACGCTCTCACAGAATACCAGCGTAAAATAACAGCTTAACACTGCTGTGTTTCGAATGGTGACTGTAGAGAACCGGAGACCCTTTTTACTGGAAAAGAGGCATTCCATCTTAGTCCTCACGGGTGACAACGCATCTGCATTTTGATTTTTTATTGAAGATAGATGTAGATGTCTATGGGTCACAGCAACCACTTACCATCAGGTGGACTGTGTGCTCGTTTGTCACCCTATCCTATAAAAAAAAAACATAGAGACACAGACACGGAGGTGACTCTAAAAGTAATCGAATTTTGCTAAATTTGGCACGGAATAGCATTTAATGATGTTTCTAAATTCAAGTTCATGCGAGTGAAGCCGCGGGTAAAATGCTAGTTACTAATATTCCTGTTAACCACTCGAATTAAGCTTGTATGCTGTCTGCACGCGGCTCGCTTCTAAGTTTAGATCAGTCATAGTTTTACCTTTTATCTACTGTGGGCCTAATGTAATATAATCAATGGAATATTTAATTTTAGATGTGCTAAGAAATGAAATAAAAGATGTCACAATTAATTAGCTATGATCGTGTCCGCGAATAAAGTTTAAAAATTACTTTCCTCTCTTCAGAGAGTGTAAGTAAGTGGTACCTAAATTTGGTCCACTCATGCTGCAGTCATAATACTGCCACAAAGTGCAAATCTTTGTAGGATTACATTCTATCCATGATAGTGCAGAGACTAAGAGTTTGGCTGGAGCGCTGCGTTTTTTGAGCGAGCGGCTGAGTTTTGCACGGAACCAGTATTTGTATAACCTATAAATAATAGTTCCAAGTCTGAAGTTTTGTTCATGTGCAATTTACGTATGCAATGCGGAAGAAATCTTAAAAAAAATAATATCTATAAAAACAAATTTAAATATTTATTATGATTGAAATATATTTTACAATTAGAATAAATTTTTCATAAACATTTTTATAAAACAATAAGGGCACTACACCGAGCTGGGTTTAGGATGAAATTCAATGACAGTGTCGAGCTTAGAGATAAACAGTTTTTATTTTCACATAAACCTATAATTGAAATATTGGTAATAATGTTTTTTTACGCTCTCAGAAGTGAGAAAAGGCCTTTAACCAGCAGTAAGGGCATTTTATTTATTTATTCTTTATTGCATTCCTTACAAATAAAAAAATACAAGGGGCGGAATTAATGCCTTGAGGCTTTCTCTACCAGTCAAATATAGGGTGTAACTTTACTTTAATTTTTTTTAGTTTGATTTTAAATTGCAGTATATGTGTACGTAGTACGAGTACTTACGGTAAGAGGGGCATCCATCATATAACACAAAGAACTGAAACTGCATAACAAAATACTATGGAACACAAAATACCACATTCGGTAAAAGGTGGCTGGAATTAGGGTTCTTGAAATGGTGATCTTTTATGGAGTATTTTTACCATGTGGTGAAGGTGTAAGGGAATGCATCATCCCATTTCTTTCTGTGGACATTTTGTTTCGTATCGTAAGGAATGCCTCAAAGCACAGTCCTAAATTACCTGCATCCATCAACTTCCTGTATCTCTTACCAGGACTATTTCATCACTATATCTAGTGGGTGGCCACCCTGTACTTCGCTTACCAGTACGAGGCTGACATTTCCTTTTCATCGGTTGTCGTTTCTTTAAACTAAATGGCCAGTTCATTGTAACTGTATAGGTATTTTAATATACATAATTTTTACAACAATTATACTCTAAGCTCCTCCTGACACGTCCTTCTGAACAAAATGAGCTACAAAAAAAAAAATAACGGGCGTGATAGTCGTACATTGAATTGCGATGATACGAACATTGAACGCGAGTATACAGGTGATACGTTGTTGATTCGTTGTAATGGGCGTAGTAGTGACTACCGTTGTTTTTTTTTCGTGTTTGATACATTTATAGAACGTTCACACACAGCACAAGACCTTTAACGTGAAATTAATTAGTGTCAAATTTATTTATGTAAATTTTTGTCAATTAACACATTATGTAAATTGTAAAGTGATTGAATTTGCTAATCCTATTTATACAAGACATTTTTCATATCCATTTTATTTATCTAATCTCTAGCACGTTTTTTGTTGCAATAAATTAGTATTGGGCATACAAACTGAAATATTTAATAAAAGTGGACAATTTTGTAAAAGGTAAATAGCATTAATTTTAATTTAATAAAAGTTCCGTGTAGTGGCGGGCAAGAATACCCACTACCCAATATCTTCCCGTGGGTGTCGTAAGAGGCGGCAGAGGGAAACTGAGGCAGAAGGTGGGCAGCAGCATCTTTCTGATAACAGCAAAATAACAATAAAAAATCTGCGGTTGCCAACCCGCTAACCAAGCGTTGCAAATATGGCAGCATAACCCCCTGATGAGAGTGCAACGAAACCCAAGGGGCCAGCAGCTGGCCGACTTCATGAAGAAAGTGGGACTTTTATGATAAGCTCTTTCTTCCAGAAGCGGCCCCACAGAAAGTGGTCGAGCCCCAAGAGTTCATAAAAAATGAGATTGACTTCATTATGACGACTTGACGGCAACTATTCAGTGATGTATCAGTGATCGCGAGAGTGAAAACTAGTAGCGATCACCGAATCGTGAGAGGCACACTGAATCTAAACGTTAAGCTGGAGAGGTCAAGTCTAATGAAGTCAACGCTCCGTCCCCCTCGTGCTCTAATCCAAAGCCCCGAAAACTTTTAGCTCGAGTTACAAAATCGTTTTCAGTGCCTAGTAGACTGCAATGCAGTGGACGATATGAATGACAAGCTCGTGGAAACTGTCCATGTTACATAATAGCTCTACGTACCTAGAAAAGTACTAAATATTATATTAGAATTAAACAATTAAAATGGCAGCAAAATCTTCTCAAATATTATGTTAAGCGCGAACATCCACAGCGTGCCTGATATTTGAGTCCATTAAATCAAATGACTATGACTGGTCATTGCTTTATTTATAGTAGTAGTTGCTAATGACGAAGTTAGTTATGCAGTCTGGAAATGCCTTAGCCTTAATACATGTTGATCCCAAATTGTCCTGACTAAGCTTTTTATATTAGATTACTCGTAAACATGACAATTGTAAGTAGCCATAATTTTACAATAACATGTTGACCACGAATTGTGCCGATTAAGCTTTTGATATTGGATTACAGAAATATGTTATGAAGTGTAACGTTACAGAAGACGCTGACTCCACTGTATAATTGTTATTGCTGGTCAAACCAAGGCGTCATACTTTCAGTCAACAGACGTGTTTTGACCATCTTATAAAAGCCCTTGCATTTAGAAATAAGATTCATTATAGAACTCATCGCAGTCATGTAATCACTTAGTTAAGGAAGTCAGTATTGAACTGAATTAGTTTTAATACATTATTGTAATGTTATAGTAATAAATGTCATCGAGAAATATTTAGTTGTATTTTTAAAAAGGTTCAGCACCGCTCTCGAAACTTAACTAGTTAGATTTAATATTTATATTTTTTGTTGTTATGTCATAGATACTATTTACTTTATATTATAAGTCCTGTATACTTTATACTGTTTATTTATTAATTACCTTCTTAGAAGCCAAACTAATGTTATGTCATAGGATACTATTTACTTTATGTTATAAGACCTGTATACTTTATAAATCATATTGTTTACTTCCTTAGAAGCTACACTAATTCGATTGTAATATTATATGCTAATGTTTATAGTTTACCATAAGTTAACCATAACAGCAAGAACAATGTTGTTCCTTATGTTTACCCCACCTCCTAGCTTCCTACACTATTTAAACCAAATCTTCGATCCTCAACATAATTCCATTCCCAAGTTCTCTGTATCAACTACTATATTTTAAGTTAGTTTAAAAGTATTAAATAAATTTATTTTAAAGAGTTTTGTCTCTGCCACATAACAAATTTGACGCAGTTGGTAGGCTCTTGCGTGATTCATTCGCTTAAATCGCGTAAAGACGAAGTAAAAACGTACCAAATTCGACGAGACAGCATCGCCCAACAAGAAGACAACGTACGGTAGCTGAAGGCTTTTGAAAAACTTCGCCGAACCATGCAGCTCCACATTTTATTGTTACTGTGGTAAGTGGCTAAACTTGTTTGTTCGAATTACTATTTTTCCATTTTACCAAAATATTTTCCTACATCTACCACCTCATGCACATTCATTTTTTTTAATATAAGTAATCGTACTATTCTATTATATACTACTATATTAAACTTTTTTTTTATAGGATAGGGTGACAAACGAGCACACAGTCCACCTGATGGTAAGTGGTTGCTGTGACCCATAGACATCTACATCTATCTTCAATAAAGAATCAAAATGCAGATGTGTTGTCACCCTGAGGACTAAGATGGAATGCCTCTTTTCAGTAAAAGGGTCTCCGGTTCTCTACACTCACCATACGAAACACAGCAGTGTTAAGCTGCTATTTTACGCTGGTATTCTGTGAGAGCGTGGTCCTTCTCCGGTCGAGCCGACCCATGCGTACTACAACTATACTACTAATATAGCTGCAGCATGGCTCTACCACGTAATAAAAATACTATTCTATTATATCAATTATTCATTGCCTGTGTAAAACAATCTCAAAAGAACCCTAAAATGGCCTTAGAAATCACCACATTACTTAAATTAATTCCCTCATTCGACACAGATAATAACGACGATAAAAACCTACAGAAACGTTAACCGAATATTTTCACAGAGTCAACCTTTGTCGCTCTAAAATAATTGAAAAGTTAAACGCTGAAATATGCGATAAGACGTTATTAGGTCGCTTAGCGACGACGGAGGAAACGGCTCTTAACGTTTTTATTAATGGCATTAACTCCGACATCGGAGCAATGTTAAGAACAAAAGAATTTCCTAGTCTTTGCGAAGCAGTCCGATTCCCACTTCAAGAAGATAAAATTCGTGCAATGAACAAAGCTAGGCAATCTTTATTTAAACTGAACACAACGCGTCAACCAAGTTTTACAAAACCACCATACCATAACCATAACATCATACAAATCCTCATGGTAACTGTATACAAATTTTTAATAATTGCTTTGACCGTTCTCGTCGCCGACAACACGTCGAAATTCCCATATCATCACTAAACACCACTGCTACAACAGCCTGTATATCAGAAGACGAAAACGAAGCTGCTGACTACTCTCAAAAATCGAGCAAAACCGCTCAATCTTTGTTTTAAGGGGGAGGTGTTATGTCATAGATACTATTTATTTATATTATAAGTCCTGTATACTTTATATTGTTTATTTACTAAATTACTTTCTTAGAAGTCAAACTAATGTTATGTCATAGGATACTATTTACTTTATGTTATAAGACCTGTATACTTTGTATTATTTATTTACTTAAAAGCTAAATTACTTTCCTAGAAGCCAAACTAATGTTATGTTATAGGATACTATTTACTTTATGTTATAAGACCTGTATACTTTATAAATCATATTGTTTACTTTCTTAGAAGCCACACTAATTCGATTGTAATATTATATGCTAATGTTTATAGTTTACCATAAGTTAACCATAACACCAAGAACAATGTTGTTCCCTTATATTTACCCCCACCTCCTAGCTTCCTACACTATTTAAACCAAATCTTTCGATATAATTCCATTCCCAAGTTCTCTGTATCAACTACTATATTTCAAGTTAGTTTAAAAGTATTAAATAAATTTTTTTAAAGAGTTTTTGTCTCTGCCACATAACTATGTTAAACATTTCTTAGGTATTTATTTTTGTAAAGATTTTATTACTTATTCAAGACATTTTAAATAAAAACATATTACATTTTAAAGAAAAGGTATTTTTTTTATAGAATAAGGGTACAAACGAGCATACAGTTCACCTGATGGTAAATGGACGCTGTGGCCCATAGAAATCTACATTTATCCTCGATTAAAAATCAAAATCCAGATGCGTTGTCACGCCAGAGAACTAAAATGGAATGTCTCGTTTCCAGTAAAAAGGGTCTCCGGCTCTCTACACTTACTATACGAAACATAGCAGCATTAAGCTGCTATTTTACGCTGGTATTCTGTAAGATCGTGGTCCTTCCCCGGTCGAGCTGACCCATTCGTGCTACAACCATAATATAGCTGTAGTTTGGCTCTACCACGTAGGAAGTGGTGGGAAAGGTAATGGTAAGTAATAAAATGGTAGGAAAATGATATCAAATCTAATTCAATACATTTGATAATGATGCTATTGCATCGGATCTTTTTTCCGATCTATTCTTTTAAATCATAAATAGGCGAACGTTTGAACTCAAACCCACCTGACATCAAGTAGTGATAAGGTCCCAGATGTAAGCCTAAAGCGATAGCAAGTTAGCCTAGAATAAGCAAATGCACTTTTGCGTTAAAATCCCTAATCGTAGTGGCCAAGGAAGAGTAACGCTGCTGCAAGTGTCCATGAACAGCAGTAGCCAATTACCAGGTTAAAAATATATTTAAAAAATAACAAGAATTGCAATTTCGCTGTGCGCTTTAAGGACGATGAATATAGGATCTATCTGAGGTTATATTTTCCAACTAATGAATGCCTTATGACGCAATCTTAGAATGACTTAAAGGCTTGTTGCCTCAGCCAGTATCGGAATCCTCGGCGTCGACATATCGAGTGACGTGCAGTTTTGCGGTCACTTGGAAGAGAAGGCCAGATTGGCCTCTAAAAAGCTTGGCGTGCTCAGCAGAGCGAGACAGTATTTAATGCCGGCACAACGCCTGCAACTTTACAAGGCGCAGATTCGGCCTCACATGGAATACTGTTCCCATCTCTGTGCTGGGGCTCCCCAGTGCCAGCTCCTTCCACTTGACCGCATCCAGCGCAGAGCGACTCGAATCGTCGACGACCGAGTCCTTTCCGATCGGCTCGATTCATTAGCGCTGCGAAGAGATGTTGCATCTCTTTGCATTTTCTTTCGCATTTACCACGGGTAGTGCTCTGAGGAATTGTTCGGATTAATCCCAGCCGCCAAATTTCACGAACGCACATCGCGGCAGAACTCCCGATACCATCCACACCATCTGGATGATTGGCGGTCCACCACTGTGCGATTTAGAAGATGTTTTCTTCCTCGCACAACTTCCTTGTGGAATAGTTTACCACCAGCGATTTTTCCGGACCGATACGACTTAGGGACCTTCAAGAAAAGAGCCTATTCCTTTTTAAAAGGCCGGCAACGCATCTGCAATTCCTCTGGTTCCCCTGGTGTTGCAGTTGTTCATGGGCGGCGGTAGTCACAGAATACCAGCGTAAAATAGCAGCTTAACACTGCTGTGTTTCGTATGGTGAGTGTAGAGAACCGGAGACCCTTTTTACTGGAAAAGAGGCATTCCATCTTAGTCCTCACGGGTGACAACGCATCTGCATTTTGATTCTTTATTGAAGATAGATGTAGATGTCTATGGGTCATAGCACTATCCTATAAAAAAAAAGTCACTTACCATCAGGTAAGCCGCATGCTCGTTTGCCCCCTCTCCTATAAAAAAAGGCTTATTTATTTAATTTAATGGGTCTTGGCATCAGTGGCGGATTATCCTTAATGCAAACTAGGCATGTGCCTAGGGGCGCAAGGTAAAAAGGGGACGCGCGCGGAAGTATTTAAAAGAAAAATAAATTCGTCTACTTGATTACTCCTTCATTACCCTCACTCTCTCATCACAGATTTCATTTACGCTCACCTGTTAAGGGCACACGTGTCCCAATTATTTTGGAATTGCAATATTTTTATATTATAAATTATAATTTATAATTCATGTCCACCAGGGGGCGCCCATGAGGTGCCAGCCTGGGACGCTGTCAACACTTTTTTTTTGTTTGTTAAAAAACGTTAAAAACCGCCCCTGGTCGTAATGATTTTGACTTACAGTAATACCCCGCTTTACGCGACCACACATTGCGCGAATCCGTTACAACGCGATTTATAAAATCCACACTAGATTGCCTCGCGACTACAATGTTTTTCCCATAAAACATAAAAGTTCAATGTTTTTAAAAAACAATAATATTTTATAAACAAAAACGCGACTAAAATAACCTGACTAATATATAATGTTTTTTTTTTCATTTAAATAATGTATATAACTTGAAAAATATTCATTATAATCTTTCATACATAAATGCATTTATGGTTATTATAATTTTTGGGTTTTAAGTTATTAACAGATCATATCGCTCACATGTATTATGATGACGTCATATAGTCTATTCCCCGCACAGTCATGAAAAATTGATTGAGAAATATTTTCATTATTCGACGACTAAGCGGAGTTTCGAAAGGACATACATAATACCAGCCAAAAATATTACCTTTTAGGCTCTACCGCAATCGGGAGCCAAAACTTACCTTCCTTTTAAGCTCCGCCGCAATCGGATAATAAAATTTTAACAATCAATAAATTTCCTGTTAAATTTCTTTATAAATTTACGCGGTCATTAACTAGGTCAAGTTATAGATACAAAGGGTCAAGTTTACCCAATGCAACATGGTATGAGGCGATACGTAGTTACGAAATGCAACCAGTTGTCTGTAGGCCAGACCGGTATTAACATCATATTGGGCGGATGCGGTTACGTACTTAACCAATTTTTGCGAGCTTATTATGGTCAGTAGGATGTGGAGACAGTAATCGAAAACTTATATAAAAACCAGACAAGAGCGAGTGGGACTCGTACTTTGACGGTTCATTATGTACTTAATTATGAATCTTATTTAGCAATTACGACCACAGTGCTACCAGATTTAATTATTTAGTTAAAACTTCTACATACGTGACACCTAGCTCGGGATCTCCAGATTTTCTGATTTTCTTTTTTGGCACTAAACTTACATATATTATGAATGTGAGTCTAATTAGTTTATAAATATAGAGTTTGTTAATAACTTAACTACAGTGCCTGCTACCCAACAGTGAAGTGCAGTGTATCCCAGCGTAGCTATAAACCATAGTTTTGTAATTACAAATATACTGTGCGAATATAATCTAAATTTGTCAAGTCATTCAAAACTTACGCGATCACTTAAAGCCATTAAATAATATATGAAGAATTGACATCCCAGACGGAAAACCTACTTACCTACACATCATCATCATCGTCATAATCATCATCATCATCACCATCACCATCACCACCAACATTGTTCCCTGTTATTCAATTGGAAAACCTGATGCATTTCTGTTTTTGTTACAGGTAGTGTTATATAATTACCACACCTCCTATTACAGAATTGCAATCTGACCTTTGGACGCTTGAGGCCGTATCTAATCATGTCCATAGTATTGACTTTTGCTTATGAGTGAAGCGACGAACTTGACTTAAATTAAATTTTACGTTACAACCTATCAAAAGTCAACTACTGAACGAATTTTGGCATTCATTAGTTTAACCTAGTGGCCACTTTTACCGCGCTCATGACGCGCGGACCTTTTTGTTAAGGAAAACCTCTTATATGCATCCTCCCATATTCAGCCACCAAATAGTCAATCCACTTATTTAACGTTTCTCAGTCTTCAAAATTATCCATATTAACCAATACTCATTTTTTGTTTCATCTTTTGTTTTAAAAACACCCTGTGGATGTCGTCAGAGGCGGCAGAGGGAAACTGAAATAGAAGATGGGCACCAGCACCTTCCTGATAACAATTCAAAATAATAAAAGATTGCGGTTTCCAAACCACCCGCCAAGTGTCTAGTGGGAAGGGCTATGTATAGCAGTATACTTTGATACACTGTAATGATGACAATGATGGTGATGATGATTGTAATCGACTACTTTATAACTGTGTTACTTCTCATCGATTTTTAACTTTATTACACAATTTTGCCAAAAATTGCGTGCGTGTTTACAAAAGGTAAACGTAAATATGTAATATAAGATTTAAAGTATGATCAAAATAGAAGGTGTTGTTGAAAAATACGCATTGATTGTTTTATGCAAAACCAGTGAGAGCTCTACTAGATCGATATCAAATTTCTTATCATTTTATATAGAAACTATTTTTAACTTCCCGCTATGAAAATCAATGATTTTAAAAAAATCGGGGATCACCCCGGTTTTCGAAAATCAAGGTTTCATCAGATCTCGACGTTTTGAGGTCCTAGTTGCTACGAGGATGTCACTATGTCTGTATGTATGTGTGTGGGTGCGCGCGCGCGCGCCCGTGTGTGTGTGTGTGTGTGTGTGTGTGTGTATGGATGTATGTAACCCTCTCATAACTTTTGAATAGCTTGACCGATTTGAACGAACTTCGAAAGACGTGTTTGAAAACTATTTTTTTTCCTTGTGAAGCATAATGTAGCAAGTATGTCATTAAATATAGCAATAAACTATTCAAAATTTTGTGTATTGTTTCGAGGTGGTCTGTAAATACACACTACTATTAGACCATGTAATGTAAGTTCTATGGCACAACACTCAATTATACCCGAAACGCCATATTTTTCTATAGAATTTAAAGTTTTGAACTCACGATGATTGTGAATCAAAATACAGACACCGCCATGACGGCTTTTACGACAAAAAGCGGCTGCAGGTATATACTTTTCTATGAATAATAATTTGGTGTCACCTTTCAACATATTGTGCTCAGTTAACGATTTCTCTTCAACACATCAACCCATTTTGATTCGGTTTGTAGCAATCGACGGCGTTTTTTGATTTTAAGAGCTGATTAGATTTTGGAATTGATCGTTACATCTGATTAAAAGTTATTTCAAAAAAATTTTTTGAAAATTTTATTTTTGAGATTTCTCAAAATCTACTGGTCCGAATCGGTTTAAATGGTATAGAAAATCTAAGTTTGGTGAAGCCCTTTCGAACGCCGTCTTTCGAAGTTCGTTCAAATCGGTCAAGCTATTCAAAAGTTATGAGAGGGTTACATACATCCATACACACACACACACACACACATACACACACACACACACACACACACACACACACATACATACAGACATAGTGACATCCTCGTAGCAACTAGGACCTCAAAACGTCGAGATCTGATGAAACCTTGATTTTTGAAAACCGGGGTGATCCCCGATTTTTTTAAAATCATTGATTTTCATAGCGGGAAGTTAAAAATAGTTTCTATATAAAATAATAAGAAATTTGATATCGATCTAGTAGAGCTCTCACTGGTTTTGCATAAAACAATCAATGCGTATTTTTCAACAACACCTTCTATTTTGATCATACTTTAAATCTTATATTACATATTTACGTTTACCTTTTGTAAACAAATAAATCGACAACAATGTACACAAATTACGCGTATATGCTCTAAAACGTATAGACAAATGGTACATACATCGTCATATCGTGAAGTAACTCAAGGAGTACCCCAGGGAAGTATTCTTGGTCCATTATTATTCCTTGTTTATATAAACGATTTACCAAATTATATAAATCAAGATATGGTACTATTTGCAGACAAAAGAGCAAAAATCAAATGATATCTGACATAAATCAAACACTGGACATACTAATTCAATGGTTATCAAATAATAATTTATTAATTAATCTAACCAAAACAAATTTAATGACATTCAGAAATATGAAAAATAATTTAATAAATCATAATATTATATATGCTACAACGGACAACAAATTAATGTAGTCGAAAATGCAATTTTTTTTCGATTCAAACTTAAAATGGAAATTTCAAGTGGAAGATTTTTTTTATACTAAACTCAACCAGTTCTCTTATGCACTGTATAGACTTGAAACAATTGTGAATCAATCTGCCGTCATCACTGCGTACCACGGTTATGTAGAATCAGTGTTAAGGTATGGTGTCATCTTTTGGGGTTTGTCATTAAAACGTGGTTTTTGGAAAGGTTTTTTGAAAAGGTGGAATTTGGAGCGCTTTGCATTTGAAATTAGCGGGAAGTTCCAGGGATGGCCTGTAAGGTCAACCGTATTTTTTTTAAGAAATTCGAAGTAAATAAGTATTTCTATAACGGAGTACATGCTACTCTCATTTCTTAGAGGGTTCTTGGAGCAAGACATGTCCTCGAAATATTGTTTCCTTTATTTGTAAACATGCAGGCTTACTATAAAAACATTGGACGCAGCTGGTGATGCCGTTTAATGCGTACTTATATATGATCTTGCTAGATCAAGACAACTGATTGATAGTTTAAATTTTCTACCGACTTCAAAAAGGAGGAGGTACTCAATTCGACTGTATGGTTTTTTTATGTGTGTTACCTCATAACTTTTTTCTGGATGAACCGATTTCGATGATTCTGTTTTTATTTGAAAACTGGTGCTTCTCATGTGATCCCATATAAATTTGATCAAGGTCTGACCAATAGTTTTTGAGTTATTCTTAATAATTTATATTGAACTCGGTTGTACAAAATTTTTAATTTTAAATTATTTGACTAGGTCCTTAGACCAAATCGGAAGAGGTTTGATCGCTTACAAGAGGGATATATTATAAGCCCTTTGCCTGCTGCAGTTAGGGGTTACTGTAGTTTTGTTCACTACTAAATTTAAGACTATAAAATAAAAAATAAAAACGTAGTAATTTAAATGAAAATTATATCGATTTTTTGGTTATTATAATGAATCCATTGTTCCGTGGATTCTATGCATTTTTAATTCACTCTCTTATACATAATATTTACCAAACTTTCGCTCTTTCATTATTTGCAGCAATACTTGGACGAAAAAATTAATACATGTAAAACATATGTAAATTTATTCTCTTAAACTCGTGAGCGCTGGTGTTTATATTTGTTATTAAATATAAATACAAACAATAATAAATATAAATACAAATGTATAAAGTAATGTACTGCAGGTCCTACAAGTTTTCCACCGAAACCCTATACCAAATTACCAATACCAAATACCAAGCTGCTCTCCGTTAGGAAACTTCATATTTTACACCTGATACTAAGATATCATAAAACCTCTTGACCATACCAAACTTATGAAAAGACGGTGCGATATCGTGGCTCCCTCATACCCTGCACGTACAGTTTTTGCCACTCGACAATATATAGCTCAAGCTGCTCATGCCTATAACAAGATCAATCATTTACTTAATATTTACCCCATTCAAATGTTTGAGTGTAGGAAAACTCTGACCGAATACTCTCGACTCTTAATTACGATGACGTGGAAGACATTTTGGTGAGAAAGAGTTGAACATTCATAAACTTGCACACATACACAACCACTCACACACGTGCACACACACACACACACACACACACACACACACACACACACACACACACACACACACACACACACACACACACAAACATTCACCCTCTCTCTCACACACACACAAACACGCACGCACACACTCACATACACACACACACACACACATCATAAACTAACACACTACGGACTCAACTACTCAGGTATACATTTCTCCTAAACTCCTTTCTTTCTTTATATACTGCATCAATAAATGTACTATAAAGTCTCTAGAAAGGCTATTTTGATATTTTAATGTAAATCTAACTTGTTATGATTACATAGGAAGAGCGAGGCTCTCCCAACACAAGTATCTTATGATTACTTTCTGGGAGGCCTCGGCATATTAATTGTAAAAGATTTACTGAAATAAAACATTTTATTATTTATTATTATTAAACTTTCTGTTAACGTTTTAAAGTTTGTTATATTTTAATTTGTTAGTAATTATTATACAGTATGAATTTTAAATGTTCGATATCAAATCATGATCGCGTTGTTTTTTTTTCAATTTTAATTAATAACATTTGCTGTGTGGCGACAACTTAAGAAAACCCGTAACCTGATTACCTCCCGTTAGTGTTGTAAGAGGTGACTATGGGAAAAGCAAAAACGCCTGAAAGAGACGGCGGTACACCATCTCGTAAAATATGATAGACTGCAGTAAATAACACAAAATATCAATAAGGAGCAGTGTTAAAGAAGCGATATTAAGAATGTTCCACACACTCTTAATGATAAGGGTGTTCCACGCACTCATCGCACTGGTGCAGCGACCGTCTATTTGCCCGCCAAGCTTGGCGATAGTGTATTGTGACGAATCATTCTTACAATGGGACATGCCCCTGTCCAGCAGAGGACTGTTACCGGCTGATAAAAAATAAGAAGTGTGTAGTGTTGTGTAGTGGTGTAAGAGAACCCACTCCCCCATAATATCCCGTGGGTGTAGTAAAAGACAACAAGGTGAAATGAAATAGAAAACAACTCCAAAAAACTGCGGTTGCCAACCAGCTTGCAAAGCGTATCACTATGGCCAACATTCTACCTATGAGGCATTCTATGAGGAAGGCCTATATTCAGTAGTAGACTTTTGATAGGCTGTAATGATGATGATGATGATGAAACACTAAGAAGAAAATTATTTATTTCGATTAATAATAAGATTCGAATTCAACACAGTCATTTCAATTTTTAAAATAAGTAATAATTTTTTTTGTAAAATTTTTATGGCATGTGGCACAAGTTCCGCAGTGCTTGCTCTAATGTATCTGGAGCATAATAAAATAATAGCAGTTAACATTTTTACTGTAATATCTTTTTATTGTACGTAACACAATATATCCAAGATGTTCTTCAATGAAAGAACATACTTTCACACTGGTCCCATAAATTTCAACCAAATTCAATGATCCGACCTTTACACAAAGACAATAACACTCGTACTGCTCATCATTAGTCACTCTTCTTTTAAAGCCCTGAGTCCAGAAAAGCTGTGCCTAGTAGCGCAATGTGGACGGTTTCTTGGCTAGATGGCGCAGTGTTGTGTCTATTTTCTGTAATGTCATTTACGTTAGCCCCTGAGCTATCACGGCTCTAATGGTCCGAGAGCTCATGACGCAGTTTTCATGAAGTGTTTGATGCATCATGAAACTTTGTTGAAAAGTATCAGTCCACTCAATAAGCAGGTATATGACTGTTTGCCTGGCTTAACCCAGTTAACACACCTGGTTACTGCGCATACAGGTAAGTCTCAAAAAAATTCGCCCAAAAAAAGTGTTTGATTCAAATAATAATAATGACTATCCGTCAGCTAAGTTGATAAAGAATTAAGAAAACAAATGGCAGACACTTCTGAAGGGATTGACATAGGGGCAAACTACCCCAAAGTTGTATTTTCAAAAAAAAAAAGTGCTTGATATAATCTGCCATTTTTACAGCGTGTTATATATAAATAATTAAAAATTCTCACAAAAGGGCAGACTACTTCCATCAACCCGACAATTACTTCCTTATTACCTTTGGCTGTACTTATTGTTGTGCAATGAAGTAAACTTCATTTTATCTACTTCTTGAAATTTTCATCTAATAAAATATATATTTAAATATATAAATATTTTAAGTAAGTATATAAAATACTATAATATAATTAAAATAACATATAGGACCTTAAATTTTACACGAATGTAAATTTGACAGTACGTTCGATCCTTGCTGAAATTGTTAACTTTAATTTTAAGTACTATTTACCACGTGCTCGGCGGTGAAGGATAACATTATGAAGAAACCTGCATGTCTTAGAAAAAAAAAAGTAATTTGTAGGCATTTGAAGTCCGTCAACTCGCATTGGGGCAACGCCGGTTATTTTCTTGCTCTAAAAACCTTTTAGAAATGCGAGGAGGCCGGTGCCCAGCAGCGGGACGTATAAAGGCTGCAAATTTTACTTTACTATGCTCGTTGGTGTTTAAAGCTTCATTAGACTAAGGGGGAATTATAATTATGATGATGACTCAGTTCGTGACTGAACATAAGTTCTTGTGTTCAGTGTGCAGATGAGTTATCTCACCGTCGCCCGAGCAGAAGTGTGCGAAGTGTGTGAGACAGCTTAGCTCGTGTCGGTCGATGTTCTGGGACGTGAGAACCGCCCAGGCAGGCGGCTGTGTGATGTGTACGCGGTGTGGTAGAGTACGTATTGCGCCCATCTGGTGGCGTAGCATATCCCGTCCGTAGTCCTATTTGTTTAATAACACAAGGTTTATAATTATAATAATAATAATAATTTAATTTCAGATACAAGCTCCATAATTTGTTAGTAATAAATAAAATAAACTTAAAATTAATGTTAGTAAATATACAACTAAAAAACAACAATACTTATTTTATATTAAACACAACAGCTCTGGACCGCATATGCACAGTATTCCAGTGCCGCACAACCGGACAATCAAGCCTTCCTAATATAGTACATAGAAGTCCGTTGGCAGTGTCTCGCACGCGTCGCATTAAGGAGGCCACTCTCTTCCGCACTGTTGTATAAAAGCTGTCCGTGTTAGCCTCAACAAACATACCTGATGCGCTGCAATATCGAGACAGCCCCATCAGCATTCTAAAGCCATTATTGTACTGAACACGTAGAGCATTTACAGATCCGCGAGTATACTTGACCCACAGGCTGCAGGTGTAAAACGTTTGGCAGTATGCCTTAAAAAGAGTTATCTTGAGCTTTTGTACACCTTGCAAACCTGCGAGCCAGCATGTTGCACCTCACTGCCAACGCTCTACGTTCTCGTTCAATATCCAAGTCATCCGAGAGGTCCTCTGTAACCCAGTGCCCCAGGTATTTAAATTTGGTGACCCTACTTAAAGGTACTCCACCAAGCCTGACCAGTGGGATAGCCTTGGATTCTTTGTTCCCTGCCTTGAAAACAAGTAGTTCACTCTTTTTGGAGTTATACCTGAGGCCATGGGTTTCTGCATATCTCTCACATAAATTTATTAAAATCTCGAGTGCCTTGATCGAAGGGCTCAGCAGCACCATGTCGTCCGCGTAACCGATGCTTTTTACGAAGTTACCATCTATTGAGCATCCGACGCCAGTTCTGCTAAGCTCATCGATCAATCCATTTATATACAGGTTAAAGAGTCTCGGTGAAGTTAAAAAAGAGCCTCGGTTAAGTTTATGTGTAGTGGCGATGTGTAACAGGCCTACGACGTTTGGAATTGGAACGTGGGTGGATGCTTTTACCATTAGCGGATTAAAGTGGCTTTCGGAACAGCGTTGAAACATCTCTTGAAATATTCAGAAATTGTCGGAAGTGCGCAATTCTTATGTAGGTCAGAGTTACACTGTACCACCGGTGGCTTTGCGAATAAAGTAAATTACTCTTGTTCGCGTTGGCAAAGGCTACGCTTGCGTAAGAAGATCTTACACAAGTTTAATAAAGATGGAGCTTACGTCTTAAGGACAATTTGCTCTTACTACTGACTAGTGGGTGGAGGCGGCCATTGAAAACATTTTCGTGACGATGACGTTGTATTCTCACTAGGATCATCACAGTTTATGATCAAATTTATGCACAATCAAGCCATATTTATATATGGGTAGAAACCTTCGAATGATCAAATTTATGCACAATCAATCCATATTTATATATGGTTTGATTGTGCATAAATTTGACAAAAAGCTGTGATGATCCTAGTGAAAATACAACGTCATCGTCACGAAAATATAAACCGAAATGAAAAAAATACGTTCTCAAAATTTCTGATTATTCGGAAAGCCGGAAATAAGACAAAACTGAATTATAAAATTCCTATAACATTCATACTCACATATACATAAAGGTTGAATCATTATACATACACAGAGGTCAAAGCAATAACAAAATAATTATGGTTTAAGGAAACTTAAACAACACGTACTGTTTATGAGCTATAATGATCTTATTGAGAATATTTGGTCATGAAATCTGCGATTCCTTTGGTTTTGCAGTTGAATTCACAGTATTAAAAATGAACTAAAGGAATATCACAATCTCAATGTCGTCTAAAGAGTTACATCAAAAACTTCATCCCCTATTTCACCGCCCTTACGGGTGGATATTTTTTTCAAATTTATACGGTACTATGCCTGAAGTAACACATTTAATTTAAAAAAAGCATCACATACGCTTTACAACTGGTCATTTTTTATGATGAATATAATGTAATTATAATAATTACAAAATAACAATGGTTTAGTGTAACTCATTTGCCTTGTTTTATTCAGGAAATACAAAGTTAATGAATTCAGGTCACATATATTTGTATATAATTTCAATATTCAGGGAAGGTTGTCTAGAGGACAGTTGAAAAACATAAGAACTGTACACATGAGACTTGGAAACATACAAACACGTTGCCTATGGTGATATTAAATGTCCTTTGCTATCGCCACTGCTCACCATCGCGGTTTGGGTAATATAAGCCTGGTATAATGTCAGGACGGCGGACGTAAAATATCCAAACCGATGCGTGAGAGGCCAGGTCAGTGTCAAAGGTATGAGACGTCTGGTACTGAGATCTTCAATACGCCTGCCAATCGTGAATCAGGCTAATCCGGTATATAACGGGAGAGGCCCATATCCAACAGTGGGACTTTATGGGCTGGTGAAGAAGAATAATACAGGCATGCATAAAACTATTATTCCGCTATCCGTCAGAGGTCGAAATTTCGTATTTATATTACATCGCCTTCTCAATTTAACCCCTTTATAACACGCTTCTTTTATTTTACCACGTTTTTATTTAATTCACTTTCTTGTTTGTCTGTCTGTCTGTCTGTCGTCCCGGGTGGAATCTAGCAACTCAAATTTTGAGCACTTCCCGATAAGCTACAGACTTGACATTTTGAACATAGTTCAGCATCGGATGACAATGTAGGAATATGGCAAAAACGTGGTTAGGTAAAGGCACCTAATTCCGACGGGTTCTAAAATTAGCACCATATTCTGAGGTATTTAGAAAAACTGCGTTTTCGAGTGATATACAAGCTCTTTTTTACTGCAAGATCTCTTATTAAATTGATAAATATAACTTTGTGTAGTTATATCATCAAAGGTCTAAAATAATGTGTATACATTTTAAAATAATTGGTCAGCAGCTGGTCTGATCCAACGCTTCATATATTTTGAACCTCGTGCACGTGAGTACCATGTCTGTTTAAATAATGATTTTTTTTGGTTATTTTTGTGCCGTGTGTTCTTTGAGTTAAACTATTTCATGGATTATACTTTTAATCGAACATACTAAACTTTTGTACGTTTTCTGAATAAATCAAGGTTAATATTTCAGCCGGTTTCAAATACTTCAACCAGTTCCTTATTCTGATGTATACCGCTGAATAGCGATTTCAGATACTTGATTTCTTTTTTAATTTTCGGGGTTGTTTTTATGATTAAGTCCTTCCCGCTTTGGGATTGTCAATTTAAAAATGCAATGAATACTAAAATCTATTTCCGAGGTATACTTTTGCGTTTATTCGCTAATTATAGCATGTCAAAAATGGACTATTTAGGTATTTTACTATTTAGGCTAGAAGGAAAATTTAAGTTCATACACAATTCCATGTAATTTTTAGCAAGTACTATATTTGCAATTAAGTATTTATCTTTATATAAATTATAAAAAACTATAATAATAAAAAACTAATAACTTAATTATCATACAGTCCTACTCCCCGTGATATCGTGCCAAGAACGCTGGCTGCGTTTCCTCGCTGAATGGCTATACTTAGCCTTTGAGCGAGAAAAGAACTAGCCCTTTTATCACCAGCAGCAACGACCAGTCGCGGGTAGAGTTCCTTTAGGAACTTCACCACAAGTGAACCCCACGGACCGATAGTCTCTAGAGCAAATGGCACAAATATGTAGTCATCTCTCAGAGACTCATATTTGCGCCACTTATTCAGTTCAGCTGTCTCTGATGCCGCCCCGGCTCTAAACGACACCCCTGAGATGAGAGGCCGCCAATTGTCTACGCAAGTATTTAATACAAACTTGTCTTTACAATTAGGAAGAATATCTACAAAATTAAAATACTCTACAATAAATCCAATTACATATTATGTATTCTTTATTTTATAATTACGTATTTTTAACTTCCCGTTATGAAAATCAGTGTGTGTGCGTGTGTATGTGTGTATGTAAACCTCTCATAACTTTTGAACAGCTTGACCGACTTGAACGAACTTGGGGGCGTACAAAAGGGTTTTACCAAACTTAGATTTTAAATACAGTTTCAACCGATTTGGACCGGCAGATTTTGAGAAAACTCAAAAATAAAATTATCAAAAAAATATTTTTTGGAATAACTTTTAAACAGATGTAACGATCAATTCCAAAATCTAATCAGCTCTTAACATTGAAAACGACGTCGATTGCTGCAAACCGCTTCAAAATCGGTTAATGAGTTGAAGAGAAATCTTAGACAAAAATTTCAAAAAAAGTGTTATTTTCCCATAACTTTTGAATTTATAGTCTAATCGTTTTTTTATAATAGATTTTATTATTGTTCTTAAACTGCTTTGTCGATTGCCACCAATTACATCAAAATCGGTTGATCCGTTCGAATGTTATCGTTGTCAAAAAAAAATTTAATATCTTCAAAATTTCAGCTGGGATCGTTTTTGATTAAACGAGTTAACTATTAGTTCGTAAAAATATTTGTCGAGCGTTTTGAGATCGAACATAGCGGGAAGTTCCAAGGATGGCCTGCAGGGTCAATCGTATTTCTTTTATAATAACCATTTCACTTAAATATCAACTTTATTCAATATAATTATGTTAGGCACAGAACTATTATATATAATAAATATGGTAAAACCCGAAAATGGTAGTTAAGTTGTAAAGATAAATTATATTTTAAATTAACGCCAAATGTAACACTTACAATAAATATTTTGAATTAGAATTTGAATATAAGGTAATTATAGGATTTTATTTCATAAGTATGAAATATTTATATTGATTATGAGAATCAATGCTTATTACGCAATCAATCCATATATCCCCACAAACTTTCACATACCTACATAATAGTGCAATGATATAAAAGTAAAAAAAGTTACAAGTGCCTATATACGTCCCACTGCTGGGCACAGGCCTCCTCTCATTTCTGAGAGAGTTTTAAGGCAAGGAAATGTCCGCCGCGCTGCCCCAATGCGTGTTGGCGAACTTCACATGTCTTCGAAATATTTTTTTTTATTTCTCTGACATGCAGGTTTCCTCACGATGTTTTCCTTCACCGCCGAGCACATGGTAAATCAGCACTTAAAGTTGCAATTAACAATTTCATTGGTGCCGGCGGGGATCGAACCCGGGTTGCTCGCGTACTGTGTAACTTACAGCGAGCGCTAACCATCTGAGCTACCACGGCTTTTTTTGCAATGATATTACACCTGGAAAATTTGCTCTCGCTGTAGGTTTCGTGAAAGAAAATCAAAATTGGTTAACAACACCTTGTTAATTAATTAATAGCGTTATTAAAAAAAATTACTTGTCAGGTCTATATGATTATTCATATTTTTAGATTATAATAATTTTGGTTGTAGGATAATGAGCACCATGTTCTTCTTACCTTTTTCCTTTGCATTTTTTACACTCGGAATTAGGAACCAAATACATCGGAATAAGGATTTTTACATCGGAATAACGTGCCTGCGACTTCATTTCATATTTAATTAATTTAGAACACAAATCAAGAACAAATTGTCAAATCTATTTTCTATTTCAAGAGTAGAAACAATTATGGTTCTGATAAAAATAGCCAAACTTCAAAAAGAGTACAATAAATGCTTAATTATCGATCTCCTTTTAAGTTTTATTAAAGATACCGAGGAATAGCCTTTACCTTATATTATTTTTTTTGTACAAAATAAAAAAATCACTTATTTACACGCTTTATATTATTAACTTAACTCTATATAATATAATCATAGTCATTTATTCCAAAACCAAAAAACATTGTGTGAGAAAACATTATTAAAAGTTATAAAATATAATAAAGTTAATTAACATTATTCGTATTTACTTCAAAACGTCCTGAAATTAATAAATAATTAAATTATGCATGCAATATTACTTTTACAATATGTATGAATGTAATGGAATTTTGTAATTCAATTTTGAATCACTTCCAAACGTCTGAACAATCGGAAGTTTTGTAGACGTAGTAAGAATCGATGTCAATGCAATAATTTCATGACCAAGTATTCCAATAAGATCATCATAGCTCATGATATAAACCATAACTATTATTTTATTACTTTGACCTTTAACTATGTATAATGCTTCTTTGGCCGTGGAAGGAAAAGAGGAGATCTCCCGCCGGGCAAGGTGTTCTGCCCGGGGAGCGGCCAGCACTCCATGTGTTATTTCGGAGCTCTTCTATATATAGCACGTTAACTTCAGAACTTTGATAGCGCGATGTAGGCTTCGGTGAGTTTGGCTTACGGAGCGACGACAGCGTCGTCACATCACCCCCTTGCTCAGACCGAAGGTATATAGTACAGTCTAGATGTCGACAAATGTGCAAGTGCCAGGAATTGCCTTGTAGTGTGCGGTGAGGCAAGAAGAAGGCAAATAATCTGCGAGAGTGCCGTGAAGCAGAGGCGAGCAGTAAGACTCAGAGCCGTGTCGAACACTGTAGCGCAGAGAGTAACTTGAAGGAACAGGAAGTATTATTCCAGTCTCTGTTTTTTTTTAATTGAAATAAGGTGACAAACGAGCACACAGTCCACTTGATGGTAAGTGGTTGCTGTGGCCCATAGACATCTACATCTATCATCGCTTGTGAATCAAAATGCAGATGCGTAGTCAGCCTTGAGAACTAAGATGGAATGCCTCTTTTCCAGTAAAAAGGGTCTCCGGTTCTCTGCACTCACCATACGAAACACAGCAGCATTTAGCTGCTATTTTACGCTGGTATTCTGTGAGAGCGTGGTCCTTCCCCGGTCGAGCCGACCCATTCGTGCCACAACTATACTATAAATATAGCTGCAGCTTGGCTCTACCACGTACTCTGTCTTTAAATGTAGATACAATTATCTTGTTTACATTGCCTTACATACAGGGTTGGCCACAGGAAAATAAAATAAGGTACGATTTAAATTGTTTAATGAATAATTAAAAATAATTTAAATTTGACATTTAATTGTACTTTCAAATATCTGAAATTTAGCAGACGTATTAACAATCGATGACAATACAATAATTTCATGATTATGACCTAGTGCTCCTTGTATCGTTACATCAATGTGTTTTGTTTAAGTTATTTTTAAAACTGTAATATTATTTTTAATATATTTACAATTGAATGACATCATTGACATCGAATACATTACGAGAATAATTAACATCGTAAATTAATTACGATTATCAAAATATAGATTTGAATATAACATGAATATATCACATTAACCTCATACCTCGTTCGATATTTTTTCACCTCACTCACGCCGCTAATGACTTTAAGGAGCTTATTGCATACAATAGCCCCTTTAGAAGCAAAAATACATGCTTATTTTTTAACCGACTTCAAAAAAAGGAGGAGGTTCTCAATTCGACTGCATTTTTTTAAGTGTGTCTTTTTTCTAAATGAACCTATTTTGATGATTCGTTTTTTATTTGAAAGCTGGTGCTTCTCATGTGGTCCCATAAAAACTTGATCAAGATCTAACCAGTAGTTTTTGAGTTATCCTTAATAATGGGTATTTAATTGACTTCGACTATATAGATGATGTTCTCATTTTATTTAAATTGAAGTCGGTAGTACAAATTTTTAATTTTACCACTTGTAATACCAAAAGGTTATACCCGTACCAATAATCGAGTGTATTTTCAGCCTTTGATATAAAGTGTTACTATAACTTTCCAACTATAAATGCGAATTGCTGCTGATATAGCAGTTTTTTTGTGCTTAGGGATATAACTCATATGTTTCGTTTGGCGAAAGAATTAACTAAGTAGGTGGTGTGTTGGTTTAAATGACCAACTGCTGGTTCAGATTTATTAAAAAAGGATGATTATGCATAAAATAAACTTGGAATGTATTATAGGGTGGAGAATATTTTCGCGATACTGCAAATGCCCTAAATTTGGCAAAGGAAGGACGTGACGGAATGCATACGAACTCACCTGGACTTCTACTGATCTGCATCGTGTCTCAAGGGCTGCAGCCACGATAATCGCGAAATATAGCGTTATTGTAAATGTATCTAAACATTACAATAATATTGTATAGTTTAATATATAAATTACACAAAGGCGGGTGCGGTGGTGTGAGATAGAAGCGGTTGCTTGTGCGTTGTTTGTGCATGTCTTATGCGAACTCCGTTAACACGAGAGTGTGCATGCTAAAGGCAAAAAACGGGGGAAGGGTAGGAAACCCGAAAATTGACTATTTGTAGTACTCTTATCAGATGTTAATTAACGAATCACATATGCGTTAGGCGGTAGTGCAAAAGTGGCGCGATCATACCCCGGCCTTGAGGTATCCTCAATTGCAAAAGAAAGTATAAAATAATATATATAGCGAATAAATACTTATATAGTAGCGAAACGAAGTGATATTATAACCTAGAAATTAAAACTAAATACATAAACAATAATGCAAAATTAACTTAAAATATTTATTATGCACCCAATAATTGTGTTGGTAAAGGACACAGTTTGATAAGAGGGCGTTTTTGAATAGAATTCTTAAGTTTAACTTGCGCAACGCGTGCCACACCATCTCTACCAGAATACAATTTGGTGACAAATCCTAAAGGCCACTGAAGCGGTGGAGTATTATCTATGTCTATTAGAACTACTGTTCCTACAGAATTGGCATTCTTATTCCACTTTGCGCTACTCTGTAATGTATGTAAGTATTCAAATCTAAAGCGTTTCCAAAAGGACTGAACCAAAGAATCTATCAAAGAAAAGCGTGATAAAAGATTAATACGCTCTTTACTTAAATCAGGGGCTAGTAAGCATTCAAGCGGTTTTAAATTTAGTAAATGGGCGGGTGTGAGTGCAGTAGGTTCCGAAGGGTCACTACTTAATACACAAAGCGGGCGAGAATTTAAGATACACTCGATCTGATAGAGTGTGGTAAGCATTTCTTCATACATAAGGATTTGCTTGCCTATTACGCGAAAGAAATGGATTTTTACAACCTTAATATTGGACTCCCATAATCCCCCGAAATGTGGGGCGCTTGGAGGGTTGAGTTTCCAAACAATGCAATTATCAGTAAGCACCTGATTGAATGCCTTATAATATTAATATTCTTCAGATTGTAAAAAGCAATGTAATCCATGTAAATACGAACGCGAGGCGACAAAATAAGTACTGTTATCGCTGTATACAAATTTACACGGACCTCTCCGAGAGATAAATCTCTTAAAGGCGTTTAAAAAACTTGCCGAACTTAGATCCGACGCTAATTCTAAATGCACTGCCTTAGTAACAAGGCATACGAATAAACATAAATAAGCCTTCTGGCTGCGTATACCACGCTTACGCGTCAATGTAATATAAAGTGGGCAATCCACACCTGTGTGGGTAAACGCATTGCACTGCTCTAAGCGGCAAGCAGGCAAAGCAACAGATATAAGAGATATAATAAAACAGATGTTACACCTATGAATGCGGTATCTAACTACAAGGCGAGCTGATAATATCCAATATGTCTCCGTAATGTAGCAAGTAAATACTGAGGACCAGCGTGAAAATTCTTATAATGATAATTATCAATTATAAAATCAACAATATGTCCCTTTTTTTGGTAGCAATATTGGGTGCTTTTGGGAATCAAAGCAGACCGTCCGCAATAAATAGCGATAACCTGCGTAATGTTGATGAGCATGGTTGCCCCTTTTTAATATTTTTTATAACGTCGGCAAAAGCGATACTTTTCACAATTTTAATGACTGTGATTTCAGAAATCTCTAAGTCGGGCGCTATTATAATTTTATTGCTGCGCGGTAATTTTTTAAAAACCTTAAAGAATAAACGACGGAGCTTAGATATTTATTCCAATTAGAAAATTTTAAGCTTAACGAGATAAATGGGTGTTCTTCTGTCTCACTAACTGCAAACGACGCAGTCTTTTCCGCTGGTAAGCTTATATGTGGCGGTGCGAACCTTTCTACAGGCTATTTTTACACGGCAAGGAAACCCACGGAGGCCCATGTAACCAAAGGTCGCAATTTAAAATTTGCGATGGTAACAGTCCACGCGAAGCAGGATTTTCCGAGCCTGCGATGTGATAAAAATTATCCGGTAATAAATATGACTGTATCTGCGAAATACGGTTAGCATCATAGGTGTTGAACATATGCGGTGAAGAACACGCCCAACAAAGTGCGACTTCCGAAACTGAAAATGCGTAAATGTTTGTCAATCGGATGCCTCAATGACGACGAATCGTAAACGTTGCGTACTAACTTAGCGAGCAAAAGTAAGGCACATAACTCAAGCCTGGCTAAAGTTATAGTTTTTTTTTTATAGGAGAGGGGGCAAACGAGCATACTGCTCACCTGATGTAACTACTACCGCCGGCCATGAACAACTGCAACACCAGGGGACTTGCAGGTGCGTTGCCGGCCTTTTATAAAAGAGCAGGCTCTTTTCTTGAAGGTCCCTAAGTCGTATCGGTCCGGAAAATTCGCCGGTGGTAAGCTATTCCACAGAGAGGTCGTACGCGGAAGAAAACTCCTAGTGAAGCGTACAGCGGTGGACCGCCAAGCATCCAGATAGTGTGGATGGTATCGGGAATTTTGCCGCGATGTACGTTCGTAAAATTTGGTGGCTGGGATTAATAAATTTCACTAGAGTCGGCGAAGGTGCGTAGCGACACATGCAATTTTTCATTTACGCCTATATGACGTGAAAACTGTAAATGTGAGATTAAAGGTAATTCTGAAATATATTGACAATATTAGCGGGTGAGTCTGAGTGAAGTGAAATTTATTGTAAAGTATTATTGGACCGATAAGTCCTAAAACATCGTAAAGCGAGCGGTTACGGAGAGTATAGCGCGTTTGGTACAAGTGACCGGTGGCGGCGAGACAAGAAAGGAAAACTTATCGGTAGCGGGATGCCAACGAAGGCCTAAAATTTAAAATATGTCATCATCATCAAATGATACCGAGTCTTGTTGACGATGTGACGCTGGTATATGTTGTAAAAGCTCCTTGCAGTTACTTGTCCACTTAACCAATTCGAATCCACCTCGGCGAAACATTTGGATTAGTTGAGTGGCGATGTCGACTTCGTTGTTGACGCAAGGCGCGGATGAAGCGAGGTTATCCATATAAATATCCCTTTCTACTACAGAATCAGCAAGCAAGGGTATAGGACTCCCTTTCGTCAGCGGCTAACTGGCATAAAGTGCGAAGTGCGAGGAAAGGAGAAGAGCGTAATCCGAATGTGACGAGATTAAATTCATATGTTCGTATAGTTTCTTCTTTAGAAAACCGATATAAAATGCGTTGAAAAGCGCGATAAGATTCTTGGACTTCTATACATAAGTACATTTGCCTAACATCTGCAAAGAAGGCGATGCGATAAACTCTAACGTTTAATAAAATGTTAAAATTATCAGTTTGTAAATTCTGCCCTGTGTGCAAAATATCATTCAAAGAAATATCGTTATCCGACTTAACACTAGCGTCTAGTACAATGCGCAACTTCGTTGTACTTCTATCATTACGTACGACAGGGTGATGTGGCAAATAAAAACAAGGCTGTATACAATTGTTATCAGAAACAACGGATAAAATACCCTGTTCTTGTATAACAACGTTGTATTAATCGCGAAGATCGGGATATTTATTAAACCGCTTTTCTAAAAGTAAGAGACGCTTTTTTGCGTTCATTAAAGAGAAATACTAATGTATCAGGCCTTTTCTGAAATGGCAGGGCGCCCACATACCGTCCGTCGTTTAAGCGGTGAGTGGTGGATGTATAAATATCTTCACATTCCTGCTCATCAGGGCTTAAATATATTTTTTGCGGAAGTTCTTCTAGTTTCCAACATTTTTTCCATTATGTCAGTAAGACAATTTTGATTTAAATTTGTGTCGTAAGAACAGAAAAGAAAGGAACACGGGGAGCAATGATATATAGCGACTTCAGCATCACCCATAATAATATATCCGAGTGATGTTTCTATGGCACTAGGCGATTGCGATTGAATTTAGTTTTAAGGCGACAAAATTTTTAAGAAAATGTTAACACCCAATAAAACATCAATAACCCCAGGTTGATAAAACTGATCATCTGCTAATCGTAATTTATCTAAATGGCGAATTTTTAAAACATCTACTAACGAATCTGGCAACTGACCCGTAATGGTCAAAACCACTAATGGTTCATTATCTTTGTTGTCATTAAAGCCCGACGTGAACTGCAGTGAAGTGACACCTAAAATTTTTGGGACACACCAACGATCCCGTGTACTTCAGTAAAACGAAATTTATTTGAAACGGAAGGAAATAGGCGTTTACAAAATCTTTTCTCATATAATCGGTTTGGGATCCGGAGTCCACTAAAAACCGAATAAAATGTTTGTTATAGTATTAATCTATGACTTTTATTTTTACAGTCCCCAATAAAGTAGTATAGTGCGGGAGAGTAAAATAATCGCGAGAAATATTACATGAAGAGGTAGGTTTTTTTTACATTTTCCGCCGCAATAGAATTTTAAACGACAGAAGAATTAATCTTATTATTGTTAACTGCACGGTCGTTAGTAGCATATGAGCTATATGCATTAGAGTTAGGCGACTGCACAACCTCCGATTGATCTATCTGTTTATATGTATTGCTACACGAACAGCAGGCTTAATGTCATTGCGGTGTGAATTCAAATGAAGTAATGAATAGTGACGATGCGAACAGTACGTACACTTGTGCTGCGATTTGCAAAAAGAAGACGCGTGTTTATCACTCAAACAATTAATACAACAATTGTTTTATTTTACAAAATCGTAACGTTCTTGTGTATTTAATTTTAGGAAACGTGAACAAACATACAAGTGTTCATGGTAGATAACAAAAGATACATGAATGCCAATGATCTGTATTAATAAAAGTTTTACTAATTTTATTTGAAAGTGATTTTTTTCAATTATTAATGTTTGTAGACAAAGTATGCGAATTATTTAATGTATGACATATAGCCCTATTTTGTTCGTATGAAAATTGTACTGAAGAGGCATATTTTGGTATGTTAATAGTGCGACAAGACATTTCAAATGAGTCTCAGGATCTTATTTTCTAAGCGCAATATTTAAAAACAAAATATCCGCTAAGTCCTCAATATTTAATTGCTTTAGAGCATTAATTGAAGCATTAAATTTGTTCATTAAATTATGATAACCGCTAGTTCTGTTTGCGTTCACCTGTTTTAAGTCCAATAGTTTGCCAATATACGTAGATGCAAGTGTGTGTTCGTTATATCTTTAACACGTTTATGCGCGTTCCAAATAATAAAATAATTTTCTGCGGTAGGCGCTAACCCGGCGCAAACCGATAACGCTTTTTCACTCAATTTTTTTACTAAATAATGAACACGTTCGGCATCAGCTATCTGTAAATTATCGTGAATTATTGTCTTAAACTGTTGATAAAACACGGACCATTGGCGTATGTCACCGTTAAATGACATAAATTCAACTGGAGGTAGCGAAGTTTTTAATTTCGTAGGAAATCTATTTTTTAACCTAACAGTGGAAGGGATTCGGATAGTTTCATAACTTGACACTTAATACGACTATATAAATCCTCAAATAACTTCGAGCGCTATAATCAATGTCTGCATTAGGGTTTAATTTTAATTTTTTAACATCTTAGTTATCTAAAACTTCTTGAAATTTACTATGTAACCAGCTATCCGTCGCGATTTCGCCCGCATGGAATTTACTACGATTTCATGGGTTTAAATTGTTTTGCGCGGAACTCTAATTCTTTTTCTAAAATAAAAATATCTTAAGTTACTCCTCATAATATCAGCAATCTGTCGGTGAAAATCCCGTCAAAATCGGTTCAGCCGTTTCGGAGATTAGCCGGAACAAACAAACAGACAAAAAATTTAAAAATTGTTTTTTTGTTATTAGTACTCCGCGACTCCACCTCGGCTGCAGTTGTAGGGGGAGAGGGCACCACTCTCGCCGCAGCCTACCGACACATATCCGAAGTGGGCTCGCCAAGCCCATTCGGAGCGGCCACCTCGGGCCGGCCCTACACCACGGGCCAGCGAAGGGGTTCCTCTTTGTTCACCGCGGGTGACCAAGCCACGGCTACTAAGCCTCCCAAGGAAGTAATATATTATATATAAAGAAATGGATATATAAAGGATTACTTCTACAGGCCGAAAGGTTAAAATTATCCCTGCCGAAGTGACCAAGAAATGGTGTGTTGGTTTAAATGACTGGTTCAGATTTATTAAAAAAGGATGATTATGCATAAAATAAACTTGGACTGTATTATAGGGTGGAGAATATTTTCGCGATACTGCAAACCCGAAATATAGCGTTATTGTAAATGTCTCTACACTTTACGATCATTTTGTATAGTTTAATATCTAAATTGCACAAAGGCGGGTGCGATGGCGCGAGATAGAAGCGGTCGCTTGTGCCTTGCTTGTGCGAACTCCGTTAACACGAAAGTGCGCATGCTAAAGGCAAAAAAGGGGGTAGGGTAGGAAACCTGGAAATGGACTATTTGTAGTACTCTTATGGGATAATAATTATCGAATCACATAAGCGCTAGGCGGTAGTGCAAAAGTGGCGCGAACAGTAGGTATTGACGTGATTTTAGTCCTCAACTTTCAATTCATACAAACTGCACGTCAGTGTACGCACTGCTACTTGGCGGCAGAAATATGTTAGAGGTTGCTAGGGAGAAAAGAGTTCTAACACGTAGTAAAGGTAGGGTCGGATAAGGTATTTCGCATATCTAAGATAGTTTATGATTAATTACTTGCATTTAGTTAGATACTATATAACATAAATTATTATCTAGAAAAAAAACTCTCTACTTCCTGTGGATGCGTCGTGTCGTGAAAAATTTAAGTAATAAACTTGGAAGCTCCTATGTATTTAGGTTGACCCTGCTCACCCTCATTATTTTGGTTGCAAAATCATAACAATATTTTTTTCACTTGTATTTTTTACCGTATATATTAACTTATATTCTTACAATAGGTTTAACAGAGTTTATCTGTAGAACATTTTAACATTTGCAGCGCCACATTGAGAAACGTTATTTGTCCTGGGAGCATGACAATACTAAATAATGCTAGTTTCACACTTCGGCGTGTTGCCGGTCGAAGATCGCGTTCAGCACTCATATCTAGTAATAAACTTTTACGAGCTGGTGAAAAAGAAACAACCTAATCCTCCAGAACTCCAATGCATCGGTGTAATGTTGCACAAGACTTTAGATCTTTACGCAAGCTTTGATTACCTCTGCCCTAGATTCTCATCAAATTACATGTAAAAAATCTTTCTGAAATCCGCACAAATTAGTCATGGTTTCTAATATAGTAAAGTTTTATTTAAAACTTATATTTCTTTACGGAATCTTACAAGATTTAAAAGGCTGATAAAGCAGTCACGTAGAACTCATATTGTATCGCTGTTCTTGGAAATATTACACAGGGGTTTTCCTAGTTCAAGTCATTCAATAACTTTAACATATGGAAGATTTTGCTTCTGAAAAATCGTGAGAAATCATTTTCAGACTCTACGATGTAGAAAAAATACTAGTGTACCTTTAAAAAAATTATATACACGAGGCATAGTAATACATAACTAGCTGTGAATGTCATGCGTTGCAATGTCTCTTTTTGTCAAAAATTAATTGAGTTCCATCGTAATCCGATGAATGTTATAGGAATGCATAATAAATTCCTCCAGACCGAATTTCAGTAACGGCGGCCAGTCTCAACGGAGACTAGCCATCTGCGCAGGACAGGTTTATAGTGCCGACACGACTGAAGATAGATCAGGCGCAGAACCAACGGCTTTACGTGCTTTCCAAGACACGGGGACGTAACACCGCCAACAACCTGACTGCTACTACTAAGAATTTCTTGTCAGATAAACCCAATAACTGATTTTTACCACACCCGGAATTCGAACCCGGGACCTCAAGACCATCAGCCACGTTTACGCCCACTAGACCAAAGAGGCAGTCATAGACGAAGAACAAACAAACAAAAAAAAACATATATTCTATTTTTTGACATAAATCTTCACGGGCGCGCACACAACGACTCAACAAAACTTTATCGTTGACTAACAAACGAACAAATAATCATTTTTGCATTAATTATATTGTTTTATTTGTCAGTGCAATTAAAGTCTAAATTACTTTACTATAATGGGGGAAATTAGGACAAATTGCATCAAATTTACAAATTACTATACATTTACCAATAATAATGTGTAGCGCTGTAATCTTTGCTCAATAGTTTGTTAAGATGTTAATTCTTTTGAGTAATTATTATGTACGTGCATAATGTTAAAAATTACTGGAACGTATTCTTATGTTTATTGTTTTCTATTTTATGTAGTTGAAACTGCTAAGAGTTAAATGCACATAATTCAAATATTAGGTCCTTACATATGAAATTAGCGTTTTGTCATACTGACCACTTTGATCTGAAATATCTCCTCTTTGGTTAAGAATTCCAAATTCAAATTTATAAATTCATTTAGCTGGTACATTTGAGTTTTGAAGACAGTCTTTCATTTGTTTTTTCTTCACTAATTTATTCTTTGGCGTCGCTTATAACCGCACAATGGAAAACATGAAATATCGGTATATTTACGAGTATGAGTTCTACCGTGGCACCAGTGCTGCAGAAACAGCTCGAAGGATTAATGATGTGTACAGCGCTGGTGTCGCAAAAGAAAGCACGGTACGTTTTTGGTTTCAACGTTTTCGTTCTGGAAATTTCGACCTTCAGAACCAACCCCGTGGACGGCCGGAGACCAAAGTGGAAAATGAAGAATTAAAGGCTATTGTGGAAGCGGATCCATCACAAAGCACTTCAGAGATAGCTGCAGGCTTTGGGGTAAGTGATAAAACTGTATTAATCCACTTGAAGCAAATCGGGAAAGTAAAAAAACTTGAACGATGGATACCTCGTGAATTGAGTGAATCGAACTTGCAAACGACTGCTGTGTTACTTTGCTCAACCGACACAATAATATTGATTCTCGCCCCCATGGTTTTTTTGGTAAGGGGATCAATGAACTACCTATGAGATGGCAAAAGTGTATAGATAACAACGGTGCATACTTTGATAATTAAATATATTTTACAAAAAAAATACTTTATATTCCTCCCGTACAAAACGCCAATTTCATATGTAAGGACCTAATATGTATATATTTTTCTATTTTTTAAATCCCCCGGAGGACCGCTTCTTCTTCTCCTTCTTCACAAAAGTCTACTGCTGCGCATGGCCCTCTCCAGTTGTTGAGAGGATTTGCCTACATCGTCACGCTTAGCAGGCTGATTGACGATTTTAGTAGCAGACGTCTCTCACCATTGACGTTGCTGCTGTCGTCGGCCTAGTTACATTACGACTAGCGTTTTCTAGCATTTACCATAATCACATCTGGTCTCAGTCTGAATTGGGGTGATGAATTCCCTTACGCCACCGCACTGGTAAAATAATACCGACTGACTTGACTTGACTGCCTCGTTGGTCTAGTGGTCGTAAACGTTACTGCTAATCATGAGTTCCCGGGTTCGAATCCCGGATCGGGCCAAAAAAAATCAGTTATTGAGTTTTACGGTCAAGAAATTCTCAGTAGCTACCCGAAGTCAGGAAGTTGGTGTTGTCTCAGCCTCGGAAAGCCGTTGGTCCTACGTCTGATCTCTCTCTCTCTCTGGTCGTGTCAGTTTACCGTCTCATTGGATATGAGAGTGAGGGAATAGAGAGTGCACCTGTGTGTTCATTTTGATTCTTAATTGAGGGTAGATGTAGATGTCTATGGGCCACAGCATCCACTTACCATGAGGTGGACTGTGTGTTCGTTTGTCACCTTTATTCTATAAAAAAATATTCTTTGTAACTTTCAAACTGCGAGACTTTTGTCCAATAGTGAACTGTTTGTTTGTGTATTACAAAAGGTTATATATTATACATCATTTCAAGATGTTGATGTTTATTTATTTATTTATTTTATTTGGCTGACCAACAGTGAGTACACTAAAATTAATCAAATACATCAGTAATAATCCTTACTAAGTAAATGCCTCCCTATTTACAGGTTAGCACAGCATGTTTTTTTTTATAGGATAGGGTGACAAACGAGCGCACAGTCCACCTGATGGTAAGTGGTTGCTGTGGCCCATAGACATTTACATCTATCCTCGTTTGCGAATCAAAATGCAGATGCGTCGTCACCCGTGAGGACTAAGATGGAATGCCTCTTTTCCAGTAAAAAGGGTCTCCGGTTCTCTACACTCACCATACGAAACACAGCAGCGTTAAGCTGCTATTTTACGCTGGTATTCTGCGAGAGCGTGGTACTTCCCCGGTCGAGCCAAACCCTTCCTTCTACAGCTATACTACTAACATAGCTGCAGCATGGCTCTACCACGTATAAATATAAAGTTACTTATAGTATATTATAAAACAAAACAAAATCAACAATTTAACAATAATACAGCAAAAAGATTTCATTCATCATTATTGATATTAATGTCGAGCATAGTCTGTTGATGAGAGGAAGGTGTGAGACATCTGTACCCTGAGCACAAGTTTTTGACAGCAACATTTTCGAATCGTGACCGTTTAAAATTATATGGAAATATGAACAGCGCCCTTGTCGGACGTAAATGGAACTATGTATTGTCATACAAAGTCACTCGATGGCGATATAAATTCGATACGTTAGAAAACCCATGCTGGTTCTGCGATCATCAATCCGCCTGACTTACTACGGTAGATCTGTATTGTGGAAGAGGTCTTTGTATCAGTATACTGTTTACAGGCTCCTAGGGAGGAGGACGTTAGTGTAATCCTGGTCGGTAGAGATAAATATATACGTGAGTCTCAACTGACGGATCAAGTATCTGAGCCGGAACTACGAACCGGCTCAAAGATCATCTCAATTGAACTCACAAGGCATGCCACGACTCATGTTGAGTTAGTTTAGTGAGTCAGCGTTCACGCACTTTGTTATGGTTCGAACAGTTTTTCCCCGGTTTTTTCCATTCCTTTCTTATTAACCACGTTCAAGACAAAAGCGAAGGTTATCAACGCAAATGTTTTTATGTATGTTCACCGATTTCTCGGAAACGGCTAAACCAATTAAATGATTCTATTTTTGTTGAATATTTTATTATGAATATCCATCCATCCATTACAGCCTATAAAAATCCACTGCTAAACACAGGCCTCTCCCACGTACTCTCAATACGTGGTAGGTATTCTACCATAGTTGCCACGCTTGGCAAGCGGGTTGGCAACCGCAGTTTTCAATCATTTTGTGTTGTTGTCAGAAAGATGGTGCTGCCCATTTCCTGTTTCAGTTTCCATCTGTCGCCTCTTACCACAGGTCGATATGTGGTAATAGGCGTAAACCTATTTCAATAACCATTTAAGGGGAAAAAACCATGTAATTTAAACGACATTCTAGTTGTCACCTTGAACTTTTGATATTCCTTAGACCACTCAAAAGGGTAAAATAATTAAACCTTTAATAAAAAGTGCGTTCTACTTTTTAATAATAGCTTCCGTTCAATAGCTTCTAAAGTCGAGGCTTTAAGCGTAATTTTTCGATATACTATGTCGCAGCACCTACTTCAGAAGTCATTATGTGGAAATTACTTAATTTTTTAATTTTTTAAGCCAGTTCTACTTTTTATTAAAAGTTTAAATTATATAACGAGCATAGAGTCCACCTGACGGTAAATGGATGCTGTGACCCATACACACCTACATCTATCTTCGATTAAGAATCAAAATGCAGACGCGTTGTCACCCCTGAGGACTAAGATGGAATGCCTCGTAGAAAAAGTGTAAAAATTTTCCGTCACGACCCCTTCTGACGTAGTTTAGACGGTCTTGGCGGCTATAAGGAAGCGAGATGGAATAATATCCATCTCCCTCACACTTTTTCTCATCTTGCCATTAAATAAATATTATTTTATTTTAAATGACGCTTCATTTTAATAGACGCTAGTAATTCATTTATTTGTATTTGTTAATCAATAATACGTTTATCAATAACAATATACTACGAGAGGAACTTTGTTCCAACCGAGTGTTTCACGACACTCATGCAAGTTTTTTTTTCTTACATTCATTCACTAATTACAACCTATCAAAAATCCATTACTGAACAAAGCTTCTCCCATAGATTGCCTCATAGGGATGATATTTACCGTGGAGTGACAGCATAAGAAAATCCACTGCCCCATATCCATACGCATATCACTAGATTGGTTTGTCTTGAGGTCAGAGAATAGGCTTGTGAAATGAATATTCTTTGAATCAAATTTTGTCATAGAACACTGGTTGTTTTCAGGGTGCCGTACCAAAGGGTAACCAACGGGACCCTATTACTAAGCCTTCGCTGTCCGTCCGTCTGTCTGTCAGCGGGCTGTATCTCATGATCCGCAATAGGTAGACAGTTGAAATTTTCACAGAATGTGTATTTCTGTTGTCGCTATAACAACAAATAATAAAAATAAAATAAATTAAAATAAAAGGGGGCTCCCGTACTAGAAACGTGTTTTACGATGGTACGGAACCCCTTCATGCGCGAGTCCGAATCGCACTTGGGCGGCTTTTTTTAGATTCATATTGAGTTATTGAGCTGTTTATTTATGGTCATTAATTTAAAAATGACTATAATTACCATGCTTGGCAGGGGAATTGGCAACCGCAGTTTTTTATTATTTTCGGTTGTAACCAAGAAAATACTGCTACTCGTCTCTTGTTTCAATTTCCCTCTATCGCCTCTTACGACCCCCACGGGATGATATACCCCATGGAATATACACCGCCGCATTACGCTGCTACTTCACGACGGGAATTCTTTAAAGTAACATCAACAACATCAACAACTATATAAGTCGTACATTTATTATTAAAAAGTTTATTCCACGCTTAATTGCATAATTAATACCTGATTAAGTTTCCATTCAAAACAATTTTGTTGTATTTCTTTTCACAAAGAAAATCGAATAAACAATTTATTATGACAAATATGGCTACACAAAATGTGGCTCGTAAACAAAAATCCAAATGAAATTATGAACGATGACATGATATAAAATCGTCGGCCTGTAATAAATTACAAAATCATTATTATAAAAATAAATCGTATATATCTTTGAATACAGAACTTACGTATGATATACACGTGCTATACGACATACATGAACGTACCCGCTAACTTTAGACTCTTCGAGGATCTCTTTAATAGGCACGTTAAACCCTTAACTGCGCTATGGATTTTATTTTGATATCTTTATTATTTTGTATTAATATTATCTGTCTGCATTTCTATGTATTATCCGTGATAAATATTATGTAACGGCGAAGTGGTCAGAATACTTGTGTGCTATAAACCAAATGGCAAACTTAAACGTTATTAGTAGTACAGTTGTAGCACGAATGGTCGGCTCGACCGGGGAAGAACCACGCTCTCACAGAATACCAGCGTAAAATAGCAGCTTAACGCCGCTGTGTTTTGTATGGTAAGTGTAGAGAACCGGAGACCCTTTTTACTGGAAATGAGGCATTCCATCTTAGTCCTTACGAGTGACAACGCATCTGCATTTTGATTTGTAATCGAGGACTGATGTAGATGTCTATGGGCCGCAGCATCTACTTACCATCAGGTGGACCGTGTGCTCGTTTGTCACCCTTATCCAATAAAAAAAAATCATCTTATACGATTACTTAAGCATTATATTTTTATACAGGATTTATAAAAGTAAAAGAAATAAATACATCTACGTTTTCACGAGCATTTGTAGTCCCCGTGTGTGGTACAGATGTGTAGTCGAATTTGATAAGAATCATTATAAAATATTAATTTACTTTGAAATAGAAACTTTTATCATATATTTGTAGGCAAAAAATAAATGAACCACTTCTAATAATTTAGATAATTGCGAAAATCGAAGCTTAATTTACTTCACAGTGGCAAAATAGATTGTAGGAACCAATTTTATTTAAAATACAAGTTTAAGCAAATGCGATGCGTGTTACTGATGTTCGTGAGACTAAAATCATTTTAGTTGTGCCTATTTGGTTAAGAGACAATTTTTATTTGAAAATAATTAATTGGCTGTTTTAAATAATAACCTTATTTAATTTTCTTAAAATTTTGTCCCAACGGAGACTAGTCATCGGCGCAGGACAGGATTATAACACCCAGGTGTATGCGCAAGCACACGTGCACTCTCTATTCCCTCAATCTCATAGTCCTATATGGCAAACCAGAATATGCATTTACAACCACTAGACCAAGGAAGCAGTCGCTTTCCATATAATACATTCTCAAGCTACCGGGTGTAGGCGAATTCATACTAGTGGGATGTTATGATAACCGACGTCAGAGTCGTTGCCCAGATTACCAATTGTTTGCAATCGGCAATATAAAATGATAAATTGTATAGTCGATGAGATAAGAAATTAAGCAACAAAAAATTTCTAAAATAAAAATCGTCGAATAAGCAATAAGAAGAATTACGTCAAAAATTGCCTTATGAATCTGTGAAGTTTCAAGAAATGTCATCAAAGAGTGTCGTTAATAATTCTAACGTGGTGTTGCAACTTAAGAACATGTCATTCTTACTAATAGGGTAATTACAATTAATTCCCTAACTCATCAATTTGGACGATAAGCCTGCGTCTGCATTTACGGGTTGAGTGGTAAGTCTTTCAATATTAACTCGATATCGTTCTGAGATCGTTTGCCATTCTCTGACAGGACGTCACGGGCCGCGGTTCGACTTACAGAATTCTGAAATGATTTTCATTTTGTAAATTGTTTTTGTTTTTCAATTCATTAGTGCTGTTTCGTGAAGTTCACGATTTGTTAATTTTGTGAGTGATTGAAACATTTGTGTGATAATATTTTGAAAGCAGTAAGTTTTTTTTTTATTGTATCTTATTTCCTATAAAATAAACAAATTTTGAATAATTAAATTAATATTTTTTAGTATGAAATTTAAGTTATTATTTATAAAAGCTCAATTGTTAATTAAAATGATATTACAAAGCATTATTAGACATGTATACTAAACAAAAATTAAATGCATAAAAGTCATCAAAAATTAAAACTATAATTATCATCTGATTTAAATGTTTATGAATAATGAATTTAAACCCTTAGATTGATTAATAATAGCATTAAAATATCAGTCAAAAATTAAGATTTTCGAAAGGATTTTTGAAATACCTGCCACTTTTAAAATATGAGTTTCAGTTGTATGATTTCTGTCAGCCACCTTCATGTTTTAAAATTATAAAACACTCTAAAATAATCAAGAAAAAATACAAATTAATTACCATTAAATATTATGTATCTACACAAAACCTTACGAAATATTTAAATAAAACAGTGGCCGATTTGTAATGGTTTAGAATCATTTAAATTATATAATATTTACTTTAAATCCTACTAATATTATAAATGTGAAAGTTTGTGAGGATGTATGGATGTTTGTTACCCTTTCACGCAAAAACTACTGAAACTATTAAAAGTACTATTAGCCGAATAGCGTGCACACTAATAGCTGAATTCAGATGAAGCTGTAAGAGCCGTATAGGCTAACAGCACCAACATTACAGAAAATAGACGTGCAAAATATATTATGCATGTGAAAGAAGCGAGAAGTGTGTCAAGATCGTGCCAAATAAAAGTTCATAGTATCTGCCTACCCCTCTGGGTGACAGGAGTCAGAGTGGATGTATGTATTAATGTATAAAATTATAAACAAAATAGAGCCTGTAAATTTGCATTCATCATATATTTCTATTCGATCTTTACATTGTGCTAGGAGATAACGATTATTTTAAATTATGCGCTCGCGTCTGTGCAATGAAATAATTAAACCGAATTGCGCAGCCGTACATAATATAATTATAACTCTTATTTTAAGGTAACTTGGTCTTGAATGGCAAATATTACACAACCGAGAGGTTCGCTACACTAGTGTATAGTTGCATTGCGATATTAAACGATTTTTATATGCTATTTAATTTATATTTATAAGTGTTGTGAGTGCTGAGTAGCGTCGGCGAAAGAGAATCCACTATTCCCTATCTGACTGACAAATTAAAAAGGACGAGAGGAGAGGAACTGGTTCCTGAAACACAGTAACACTAGCTCAGGGGCAGGGAATCAATGAGCTTATGTAAAAAGTTTGTGTTATTAAATAAATAAACAAATATAAAAAAAATATTCATACGATAATCGGACGATTATTTTTTCGTATTTATACGATTAACGTATGTATAATATTTATCTTATTATCTTATGATTAGCAACAGCTATAAAAATTATATCAGAATGCGTGAAACTTGCATATCTGAGAAATTAAAAAAAATATTTCAGACGTGGAGTCCGCCAACACGCATTGGGGCAGCGTTGTGGAAATTTCATAGCCCTAAAACCCTCTCAGAAACAATAGGAGGCCCAGCAGCAGGACGTAGGCTGTAACCCTTATACAGTAATTACGATCTTGATCGTGGTAATTATTTCGAATATGGTCAGAGGCTATTAATTGCGCAGGGTATTAGTACCATAAAAGTTGGCGCTAACACGGAAGTACTTTCCTGGTCCGATCTACCTGTTTCTAATGTGATGATTGAGATGACTTACTTAACGATTTTCAACCAAAAGGACATCTAAATATTTAAAAGCTATTATGTGTACAGCAGATAGCTTAGTTAAACAGATAGTAGCTTGTCCCAGCTACAATGTCAATCCCGGATCATAACACCTATACCTACACACCCATGTGTTTGGATCCGAGTTAGAATAGAGTTTCAGAGACAGGTAAAGACTTACAACCAAATAGTTTTTCTGCAAACGTTGGGATTCGAACCTAAGACCCGAAGTGCAGTGAAGTACGTGAATTATCAAGGTAGACTAAAGGGCAGTGTCATTAACTCGAATACGTTCAAAACATATCTATATACAAAATTTACGATGAAAATCAAATAGTTGTACATATGTTAAAGTGGCTTCGACTGAGATTATTTTAACGTTTTTTTTTGGTTTTTAACTTAGGACTTACGATTAACTTTAGCAGTTGTGTGATCCCTCATAGCAAAAATTGATCCAACAGGATCTACGAATTAGTTTATTGCAATTTTAAAAGTATTAATATCAAATAAATTTAGATCATATATAACTTTATAAAACGCCGCGCAAAAGCATGTATCTTTCTATAATGTCCAGTGACGTATATAGGCTATGATATAGGTAATAATATATAGGTAAGCTGAAGTGGCAATGGGCCGGCCATATAGCTCATAGAACCGACAACCGATGGGGAAAAAAGGTTCTCGGGTGGCAGCCTCATACCGGTAGGCGAAGTGTAGGGCGACCCTCCACTATATGGCGTGACGACCTGGTAAGACATGCAGGAAGTCGATGGATGCAGGTGGCTCAGGACCGTGCTTTGTGGCATTCCTTGGGAGAGGCCTATGTTCAGTAGTGGACTTGTGAAGGGCTGTAATGATGATGATGATGATGATGAATGTCCAGTGGGCTAGCTTGCTGAATTACAAAATGCTCAGCGTAACAGAAAACACCAGATTACATGAAGTTTCCTTACTTTAACAAAGAGGTAAAGGCTAGAAAGAGCTCTCCATAGATGGCGGTATGCAATCTCGTATATGCCAGGTGTAGAAGAGGAGCAACCTCGAAAGAGTGAGACTTCTATTTATTAATAAATAATTTGCTTGATATTATTCTGGGATTATATCATACAAAAGAATATTTTGAATTCAGTATAGATTCGTATAATATTAATTTAAGTGCTGATGCTGATGAGTCTTAATCGTCCAATGCCTAGAGCGTAGATGGACCATGCCTTAGATATAATTTTGTACTTAGATAATGATTTACTTTACAAGTTTTTTTTATGATAGGTTTAATCCCTGAGAAAATCATTTCTTTCGAACATCGGGCAAAGCCGCCTAGATACTAAAGTACACAGGTTACGTAGGTCGTAAATTTTTTTTACAATAAACAAACCTGAAGGAGGTCAACACAGTCATCCGATGTCATCACAATAAACAAACAAATGACGTATCATGCAAGATGCTGAATGACTTTTGCTGGCTAATGAATCTTACGGAGAAAGCGTGTTGCAATACATCGGTTGTGGTGAAGCAAACATTTTATATGCGGACAAACCATGACATAATAAACATCTTCAATAAAGTCCTTTTCAAATTTGCTATTGAATACCTTTAAGACAAATTACGAAATGGTGTACTGTCATATATCGGAAGACAATGTCTTTCCGGTCTCTTTGACTGTCGCCTCTTATAACACATTCATGACATGAAACCACCATATGGCGAAAACTTTGGACAACACACATAAAAATATTTATGTTTTGTTTAAAAAAATTATGACATTATGATCCTTTTCTTTTTAATCGCCGTCTCTGTGTGTCTGTCTGTGGCATCATAACTCCTGAACAGATGAACCGATTTTGAGTAAGTTTTTTTCATTTGAAAGGTCGAAATTGAAGGTCTTAATCGAGAGCGTTCTTAGCTATGTTTCAAGAAAATCTTTTCATCCGTTTGAAGATCATAAGCTCCTTTTGTTTCGGCTTTTTTTAATTTTTAATTTAAATTATGTTGATTTCATTGACTAACACATTAATTTTAAATATAAACCAAATACCAAGCCATGTGGAGTGTTTCTCCAGATGATTAATTACAAACTATGGAAATTAAAAAATATATTAGCTTCTATATTGAAACATATAACGCGTAGTGGTAGCGTAAAATAATCTATTACCTCATTTCGTCCGGTGGGTGTCATAAAAAGTGACTATGAGAAATACCAGATAATCTTATGGCTTTCGATAGATTGTGGTATATATAACCTCGTTTACGCCATACGGAAAATATTCAGATTGGCGACGAGCAGCACCATCGATTCTACTGACGTCTGGTACCGCGATCGTTGAGATTAGTGATGAGTAGCATTATCATTTCGAAGGTATCAACTCTAATAATAATCCCTGAGAATGAAGTAATCGCGCTACCATACTGTTTTTAATTGGTTTCAGTTGTACAAAATTTATCGTAATTTAATATTTTCCTCAAAAAAAGTCCCACGGCGTTTCTTGCTGACCATTCACATTTTTACGCGGTAGAGCCATGCTGCAGCTATATTACTGGTATAGTTGTAGTATGAATGGGTCGGCTCGACCGGGGAAGGACCACGCTCTCACAGAATACCATCGTAAAATAGCAGCTTAACGCTGCTGTGTTTCGTATGGTGAGTGTAGAGAACCGGAGACCCTTTTACTGGAAACGAGGCATCTCATCTTAGTCCTCACTATTCGTAATCGAGGATAGATGTAGATGTCTATCGGCCACAGCAACCACTTACCATCAGGTGAACTGTGTGCTCGTTCGTCACCCTTATCCTATAAAAAAAATCACAGGCCAAGGGTTTTTTCCAAACCATTGGTAAAAGCGCAAAGAACTTTTCATAAGTATTTTTGTAACCTATATTGAAATTGTGTGCAAATCTTACAAGTAATTTATGCCATCTGACACATACTAAAAACTACTCATCATTTAAGACTAGAAAGCCTATTCGCGAGCATCTTTTTCATAACATTTCTAGAAATCTTCATTTTATTATCTCTGGATTTTTTTAAATAAACTCGGGAATTATAATAAAGTTCAAACTTAATCTATTGTTGTCGATATGATTATTTGTTCGAGAAATTATTACAGCGAAGCCTAAATAACGCTATCGAAATTTTCGAAACTACTCCGGTATATAACATTATATATCTAATATATAACGGTTATATAACAGCTCCGTACCACATGTAGCGTTGGGCATTCCCCTGGCTCAACAAGCCTTGTCCGCTGGGAGATCTCTCCTTTTCCTTTCAGGGGCAAAAAAATAATGTTTATATGTATATTTTCCCTAAACCACGCATAACGTATGCTAAAGAATACCTCACAATATGTAATATTTAACATAAAGTTAAAGCAGGCCTTTGGGGTCTCCTCGGTGGCGCATTGTACAAAATTCACACTGACTCAAATTACTCAAACATTTAATGTTATAGAGATTTTTTTTCTTCTATTAACTTATTGTAACATAAAGTTTAGCGTAAACAGGCCTTTGGGGTCTCCTCGGTGGCGCATTGTGCAAAATTCACACTGACTCAAATTACTCAAACATTTAACATTATAATCAATTTTAATGGCATTGACATACAAACGTTGACCTCATAGCGAATAGCGTACTTGCAAACGCTATGAAGTGATAGTAAACTCTACCATATGAATATAATATGTTAACTAACACAGAAAGTATCATTAAGCGTGTTTGGACGCATTTCGAAATAAGATGCACATAATTAGTTGCAACCTTAACTACGGCTAAAAAAGGAAACGGCAATTAGATACACGCTAAAATAGTTCGCACATTAGGACCCATACTAAAAAGGTAGCCCTGGAAAGCAAAACGTTAAAGTATTAGAGTCGTAGAAAGTGTAATCCGGAACTGAATTATTTTGGGATATTTTTTTTATTGCGTTTGTTTTTGGACTGTCTTGTTCTATGATTGTCTCCGTGCGTCTATTACTACATCCGAACATAAGTTTGATCTTAATGCGCTTGCAGATTATCGGATATGAAACCGTGAATACATTTACGCACACAACGACACTGTAACATTCTGCGTGACTGACAACTTTTGATTAGTATACGAAAGATTTCACCTTAGTCAAAATCGATTAAATTTAATAAACTCGTTCTACTAAAGCGCCTCGTCTAACAATTTTATGGAAAATATTGGGGTAATCAACATTTATTACGCATACTTCAAAATGTTAAATTCTAAAAGACTTGCAAATAGCTGACCACTAGAAATGGAACAATCTACACATGAACATAAAAAGTAACTTGCTCTTGTGTCAATCATTTACGCTATATATTTTAAATCAGTGTTTCTATTGAAGTGGTTAAAGCAATAATGAGATGATCGTTCAAGTGATTTAATTAAATTGAGCGGAACGACACCTAAAACATAAGTCAATAGTAATACATACGTAAGGCATAATGTACATAATATTGAGATTAGCAATATGGAGATTCTTTTTGCGTTTATTTCCTACAAGAATACTAATTAATATACGAGAAAATATATATAATTTGAGCGACACCAAATTCTTAATCGAGGATAAATGTAGATGTCTATGGACCACAGTATCCACTTACCATCAGGTGGAGTGTGTGCTCGTTTATCACCCTAATTCAATTTTAAAAAATCTCTTTATACTGTTTATATATGGACTTTGTTAATATGACCAATGATCATGTCTCAGAATATTGCACTAAACTCAAGTGGCTTCTAATCCGTTTTCGTCGGAATAGTTACATTATTTCAGCTTTCTACTGTGTCTTAATTAATATATCAAGCCCTTCATGTTTAGGCTTAATATACGAGTATTAAAGAACAAGGAAAACCTTTTTCTCTGTTCTGCGCACTTCTTTATATCAATACAAATAAATAAAATTGAAGTGTCTGTTTGTAATGTTAAAAAATTTACTAAATGCATATGAAAGTATATACGGTACTAATAACAAAAAAATAATTTTTTAATGTTTTTTCTGTCTCTCTGTCTGTTTGTTCCGGCTAATCTTCAAAATGGCTGGACCGATTTTGACGGGACTTTCACTGGAAGATAGCTGATGTTATAAAGAGTAACTGAGGATATTTTTATTTTAGAAAAAGAATTAAAACCTATGAAATCGTAGTAAATTCCACGCGGGCGACTGCTAGTTTTATGAAATCTTTACCTGTTTTTGGAGTAACCCCTTGCCTCTGTCAATTACGTCGTGCTCAATTTTTATTCAAGAAATAAGATAAGGAACATTATTTGTCTCTCTTACTCTGTCTTCCCTCTTTTGATCTATGGTCACTGATCTACAGACTGGGACGTCTTCAGACTGGCTGTCTAATCTAAAGTAATGTCTTTCTGGTGTTAATAATATGCACCCTACCCGTTAATCTTTCTCTGTTTCTTTAATCTTTCTTTATTCTTTTTTTAATTTTTATTGGTTGTCTGGAAGAATCAACCTTTTTTTATGTGGTAGAGCCATGTTGCAGCTATATTAGTAGTATAGTTGTAGCACGAATGGGTCGGCTTGACCGGGGAAGGACCACGCTCTCACAGAATACCAGCGTAAAATAGCAGCTTAATGGTGCTGTGTTTCGTATGGTGAGTGTAGAGAACCGGAGACCCTTTTTACTGGAAACGAGGCATTCCATCTCAGTCCTTAGGGGTGACAACGCATCTGCATTTTGATTCTTAATAGAGGATAGATGTAGATTTCTATGGGCCACAGCATCCACTTACCATCAGGTGGACTGTGTGCTCGTTTGTTACCCTTATTCTATAAAGAAAAAGAAATTAATGCAGCAATAAGAGCGCCTTTTGTTTTCCCTCAATATTTGTATATTTTATTATATTAATATTTTCTTGGTGTACCTGCATTATATATACATAGTAGTATTATATTCTATTGTATTTTATTGTAAATATTACTTAAAATGAAAACAGACAGACAAGTGACTTTTTTAAACTTTGTGTACCATGTTTTTTAACATATTTTGCATTGTCATCCGAATTTGAGCTATATTCAAAATTTCAAGTTTCCACCTATTCGGGAAGTTAGTTTAAAATCAATTACTAAATTCCACCCAAAACGACAGGCAGACAGACAAAGAAGAAGAAAGTGACTTAATAAAAACGTGGTAATATCGCAACTTCTATTTTGGCTTCGGAGTTATTTGCTTCACACAAACGAATAAAATGTAGTAACCTCTGTCCCTTTCTTTACAAAACGTGATTTTAATACAAATTCTCAGTCACTTCTCATTCAATCATTAATGACACTTTAGAGATGAAAACGAATTTAACGACATCTTGCGATTCAAAATCCATTAAAACCATTTGGTCTGCAGAATTTTAAGTAACAGACTGTTGTAATTTTTAATGATTTCTTATATTTACGCGAACACTACACATTTAAATGAAACTAGTTTTACGGATTTTATCGTGTATATTACCTCATCGCATATTACCTCAGTCCCCGTGACCATGGGTGCTGTAAAGTACTCGAAACGTCGGGAATATAAAATAAGTTAATATACGCGATAAAATCCGTAAAACTAGTTTTATTTAAATGTTGTAATTTTTGCTTAAAATGAATGCTAAAATGGTAATTACTAGTAGAGTATTTTTCATTTTCGGGATGTATGCTCTTCTTCTATTTCTGCTGCTCGGTAGCAATCTTTGATTATAATGTTAAAGCCCTCCAGGGCGGACTTCGGTCTCAGAACAGCATCATAGTGCACTATAGTGTATGCAAGGACAGGTGCACATTCTATTCCTTCGGTCTCGTAGTCCGATGGCACGGCAACCTGGCACGACCGGATAGAGATCAGGCGCAGGATCAACGGCTTTACGTGCTTCGAGCGGAAAACATCGCCAAATTTCTGAATCAAAGTTATGCTACTGAGAATTTTTTGTCAGTAAAACCCAATAAGTTATTTTTCGCCCGACCCGGAATTTGAACCCGGAATCAAGTAATCAATAATCGCTCTTATGAATACTAAATCAACGAGGCCAAGGTTTTTTTTAATTAGTAATTGTAATCTATGAGTATCGACGTGTACTATTCATTTTCGAGGTGGGTGATACCTTCTTCTCTATTTACGCACCTAGATAGCAATGTTACAATGTTCCGATTTAAAGGCAATGAGACCTCAGACATATTATTGTATCGATTCTCTAGAAAAGGATGAGGTCTATTTCAGACCTTAGGGATAGAAAATCAACTATAGCGGCGGTGTAACAATATCCACAACCCCATAGCGCCCCGCGGGTGTCGTATGAGGCGACAGAGGTAAACTGAAACAGGAGATAGGCTGCAACATCTTCCTGAGAACAACTTAAAATTATAAAAACTGCGGTCGCCAAGATGTCTGCCAAACGTGGCAACTATGGCAAAATCAATATAGGGCAATTCATGTGGACTTTTAGACTGTAATGTATGGATGGATAATGGAATTAAAATTGGCTGAAGTTGTCTTTGCCCTTAATGTAGTGGCTATCAGTCCTGTTTATTTTTATAGTCATAAAAGCATTGAATTTAAATGACTTGTAGTGCTCTCTGTCTGGCTCGACCCAAGGAGGTCGAATATAATTTTGGAGGGCCACGTTCTTACGGAACACCAGCATAAAATAACAACATAATACTGCTGTGTTTAGTGATATACTTGACTAGAACCGGAGACTATTTTTAATGGTAACGAGGCATCCCATCTTAGTCCTCAGGCTTGACAATAAATTTGCATTTTAAATCTTAATCGTGGTTAAGTTTATGGGCCACAGTAATCATCAGGTGGACTGCATTCCTGTTTGTCACCCATACTTATAAAAAAAGTTATTATAATAAAGTTAACTTTTAGAATAGAATAAATTTTATTCAATATATATCACATGTAATTAATAACAAAACATAATGGTACTTTTTTTTAAAGTAAATTTTAAAATATGGAAATAATTTTAATGGTTGTACAAACTATTCATACTTATACATAGTTTATTTTGGAGCTATATGAAACAGGGCAATGTGTAGAGTAAAAAAAATAGAACGATTTCCACTGGGGCACATCTTTGCATTTAGTTCAAACCAACAATACTCGTATATCTCATTTTTAAGTCCATCTTATTTAAAGGAATTTTTGACTACGCCTAGGATACTGAGAGATTGAGATACCTTTGCGATGGTAATGCTGCACCTCATCACCAATCCGCGAAATTGGGATTCAGCTCATTTAGATGAAATTACCACCATCATACGGTCGCCAGAATCTCATTCGTCAATCAGCAGAGTGCACCGCGTGGTAGGGTAGTTGGAAACGGCCTTAGATATCCGGGTGCCAGGACGAGAAATTTTACCCTTCCCTCTTTTTTTATTTAAGCCAGTACTTGACTACAATCCCACAATTAAATCTAATGCATCTGAAAATTATTTCTGATATCACCCCAGATTTTAAACTGGATTTCAAAGTCAAAGTCAAAAGGCTAGTCTTATAGCTCTTATGAAGTTCTTAAGGTGAGCTATAGTTCACCTTAAGAACTTCATAAGAGCTGATATCATATATGATATCAGGACATCACATTACTCAGTGATCACGTAATCATTTTTTATAGAATAAGGGTGACAAATGAACACACAGTCCACCTGATGGTAAGTGGATGCTGTGACCAATACACACCCACTTCTATCATCGATTAAGAATCAAAATGTAGATGCGTTGCCTATGGCGAGGACTAAGATACGTGGTAGAGCCATGCTGCAGTTATATTATGGTTGTACACGAATGGGTCGGCTCGACCGGCAAAGGACCATGCTCTCACAGAATACCAGCGTAAAATAGCAGCTTAACGCTGCTATGTTTCGTATGGTGAGTGTAGAGAACGGGGGAACCTTTTCACTGGAAACGAGGCATTCCACCTCAGTCCTCAGGGGTGATATTGCATCTGCATTTTGATTCGTAATCGAAGATAGATGTAGATGTCTATGGGCCACAGCAACCACTTACCATTAGGTGGACTGTGTACTCGTTTATCACCGCTATCCTATAAAAAAAAAGAATGCCTCATTGCCAATAAAAAAGACCTGTAAGAGCGTGTTCCATCTCCGTTCGAGCCGACCCAAGCATGCTGCAATCATATAATATAGAGTGGCACTACCACTTTGAAAATGGGTCATACCGTGGGCTACAAAACCCTCAGAACCGCACAAAACCTCGAAAACTCAGAAATTCAAAATAAGTGTCGCTCGAGGCGCCTCTTAACAATGGGTAACCGTCCGAGTGGGGACGACTCTAAAGCCGGCCGTGTAAGGCCTGCAGCTAAGGTTGGTATTTTGAGAAAAATTATCATAGTTCTTTTAAAACCCCATTTCATTATAAATTCATCATTACACATGTATATTTTATAACGGAAGTAACCTAAATTGTTACGTTATGCAATATCTTATCTGTTTAATGAATGTTATATAGATTGCCTTGGTATTTTCTAATTATAATTCTTAAAAACTTAAAAACTTAACGGGTTTTTCTGATATTAAGATCATGGAATTTCCCGGTAATAATGACTGATGACGTGGGAATTTTATTAATGTTAAATCTTTTTTTCCCTTATAAGTTTTTAAAGTAAATAAAAAAAAGTTAAAGTTAAAGTTACAGCCTATATACGTCCCACTACTGGACACATTCCTCCTCTAATTTTTGAGGGCAAGGAAATGTCGGCCACGGCCCCAATGCATGTTGGCGAAATATAATCGTCTTCGAAATATTTTTTTTCTTATTTCTCAGACATGCAGGTTTCCTCGCGATGTTTTCCTTCACCGCCGAGCACGTGGTAAATCAGCACATAAAATTGCAATTAACAATTTCCTTGGTGCCGGCGGGGATCGAACCCGGGTTGATCGCGTACTGTGAAACTTACAGCGAGCGCTAACCATCTGAGCTACCACGGCTTTAAAGTAAATGCTAAGACAAAAATGTTGATCAACATTTCAAGCCTCGGTTTTTCAGTTTTTGATTATTTTTTATTTCGTTTTTTCTTATGAATTACATAAAACTTTACAAAAATTGTGGCGTTAAACTGTTTTAGCCTGAGGGTAAGGCCTCAGAGGAGAGCGTACAGCCTCAGGCTTAGCCTTTTTATCTGAAGTGACAAATGAACTAATGATGCGTTGTCTAGTCGAAGACTATTGATGTGTTGTCACCTCTGAGGATTAAGATGGAATGTGTGAATAAAATGTCGTACCAGACGGACTTCCAGACAGAAAAAAGTCCTGCAGCCTCGAGCAGTATAACGTTCTAAGTGGCACAGTAGGCTTCTAGCCAGTGGTACCTTACTGTACCTTCCACTTAAAACATTGTAAGAGAGCGTGTTTGTCATGCACACCGAGTATTCTCTACTAAGACCTTAGTTGTCGGTGATAAACAGTATTTTTACTGATATTTCTTATAGTCTTACGACACAACACAAACGGAAAAAGAAAGAGTGATTGATTCTCATACGTCAAACGCCGCGAAATTATTTAATTCAGAACGTTAAAGTTACATAACATTTACTAACTGTTGATAGTTGTAGCTTAACTGTTAATAAAAAGTTATTCTCATGTTCTGCGATATTTTTCTATAGCTACTCTACAATCTTACTACGCGTGGCGCTCAAGTACCTATAACCTAGCGACACACATTCAATACTTATTCGTGAGAACTAGACAACAAGTTAGCTATGTTTTCGTGATTTACTCACGGATAGTAACGTACTAATTAAAAGTAATTAACGCATAAAACGTAATTATAAATTTCATAGTCATAGCAGAGTAGGCATTAGAATTCTGTAGTGCAGAAACTGTTTAAAATTACAGCGCTTTGAGGTGCTACAAAATTTTAAATTCACCGTTAGTTTACACTTTGTTGATGGACTCTAAATTAAAATTTTAAGTAAAGAAATTGCAAATTTAAATGATGTAAGTACGTAACGAAATCGTTGCTTCGGTTTTATACATTCGTTCATATGTAGCGCATGTATTTTTGCCTTGACATTTAAAGCCTTATATATAGGGTCCATAGGGACTAAGATAAAATAAGTCACACTTGTTCTGTACTGGTTATTTTACTCTTCAAACTAGAAAACAGGTCACCAATGCTCCGGGAAGCCTGCAGTCTGCATAATAGAGCTTTTTCTACATAGAAAAGCTAAAATAATATTTAAGTTAAGGTTAGTCCTCCAGTCCCGCTGTGACCATGGGTGCAGCAAAGCACTCAAAAAGTCGGGAATGTAAAACAAGCGAAATATTCACGATAAAATCTTTGAAAATGAATATTATTTTGTGTAGGATACGCGTAGATATAAGAAATAAGCACGCTTACCCAACTCAAACTACTTAATTTAGCATTAACGTATCATGTTTTCTTCTTTCATTCTTCTCTAAAATTACGTTCCGCCTGAACTATGACAACGAATAGTATATCAGACTTTTACGTTATTATGCATGGATTCAAATTCCAGCCTAATCCGTTGGTATAATAACACAAATTGTTGTGTTGTGACTGCTCACTTGTCTCTGACACTGTGTGTGCTAGTGAGTGTCTCTGTGTTGGTGCGTACGCATTAGGCACTAATATAATAATATGTCCTACACAGTTAAAAGGATCCAAGCGGCGTGTAGTCAATACAATACCTCTATTTTCTTCCTGGATAATGACACTAGAGCAAATGACTTTTTTACAATACTATCGATATTTACCAATGCCATGTTTTATAGTTTTTTTTTATTCCAATATATTCATTATTTAAAAAAAAACTACAAACAAAATTATTAAAATTTTCAAGTTATACCGATGTTATCAGACATCCAGTGAATAAATTTAACGAACATAAAATAAAATAAAAAAAATACCAACAATCCTTATTAAATAGTTCTTGGAAAAAAATAACAGTCCAGTTTTGGTGAAGAAGGAAGGGGAAAACCAGATGATGATGTCATTAATTTTTTTTAGGCGAAACTTCAACATTTATTACACTATACGGGAAGATTGGAGACAGCGCGACAGTACCTAATAGATCTATTAAAAACTTATTCCACAAATGTATTGCTACCCGCATTTAATCTTAAAAACTTCAAATAATTCTAAAGTTGTCACTGTAGTTGAAAATCAGAAGAACATCGTTATATATATGTATGTAATACAACCACTCTAGTAGAGTCAACAAACTAAGAAAATCGTTTATTAACAAGAGAACAACTATGCAGAATAACCATACAAATGTAATTACGTACCGTTCATTCAAGGTCTAGAGCTTTAAACGTCATGTCGCGTGTAAAATACACAATAACGTAGCACGTTCCTATGTTTACTTGAATCACATTATGGTGTTTACTAGAGACATTAGCATAATTAAATGATATAAATGGGTAAGGAAACAACGTTTGAATATTATATTTGATTCCTTCGTTATGGACATGGTGATGTTATTGAGTACGTTAACCACAAATTGATGAAATTGAACAGTCCATATGAGCTATGAGAAGGCCTATGTTCAGCGGTGAACTTTTATAGGCTGTGATAAATAGATAATGGAACAATATATAGCTGGACATGAGCCTCTCTTATTGTAGGAATAATTTGCCTTTTTTACAACGCTTGGTAGGGGATTAAGGATCGCACTAATCTACCACAAGTCTCACACACACCGCCACTACACGGCTAAGACAAAACTTAATAAATAACAATTTCAGCGGAAGTCATTCCATAAGTGTTACATTTATTTTAATAAAACATATACAATATATATAATTATATACAATTTTATAGTTTTTAATATTGTATATAATACAATATTGTATATTATGTTAAGTAAATAAAAATAAAATGTAGACAATTATCACGCTGATCGTGTGTGGCGGTGTAAAAATATCCACTACCACATATCGTCCCGTGGGTGTCGTAAGAGGCAACAGATGGAAACAATCCAAGATATGGCCATCGGCGTCTTCCTAATAATAACTAAAAAAACCGCGGTTGCCAACCCGCCTGTCAAGCGTGGCCACTATAGCTTATATCCCCCATATGAGGTAATCCATGGAGAGGACTTTTAGTAAGCTGTAACATTAAATGTATTAAGTCTTACGATAGGTTCACAAGCGTTCACATGACAGCAAATGTAGGTGTACGTAGCTCTGGTATCTTATAGTGACTTAGGCCTATCGCATATTACTTATATATACAATTGTTAAATCGATTAATCTGTTTAGTCGAGTTGTGCACTTATGACGATTTCATGACGTTTAAACTGTTTTAAACTGATTTAAAAGTTTGTAATCTACAGAAGCTCTAATCCATATTGTTAACGCCAGAATGATGCGCTAACACACACGACGCCGCGTCATGCCGCGCTATTATGTAAACTTATCCTTAGGATTCGATTTATCGTGATACGAACCACTTACTTTTATGAACAAGTGCGAATTTTTTGCCAAATCCATGTGTAATGCCCGTTACCTTTTTCAAAAAGCCACTTCTCCAGATAAGCTCAAAGTTCAATCTAAAATAAGAATTCCAGCATCGCTGGGTTCTTTTCTACGTACACACGTTTTACACCGTCATCGTTCTTTATAATTACTACCAATGTATATTTGTTTAATGTACTATAACGTCATGATTATGAGAATTCCAAGTGCGAAAATGCGTAGTTTAACTTATACAAGTCATGTCGAGATTGTTGTATTTTATTAAATTTTTTAATGGTTCTTAAATTTATTGGATTAAGTACATCCGGGTCAACCGTATGTAAGAAACAAATATTTGGTGTCAATTCTAGATGTGGTGTGATTGTGGTCGCTTCTTAGAAATTTCATCTTATCCACCTTCAATATTATTGCATTAGTTACATTCTATCACGGGCAGGTTAGTACTATCCGATTCAAATAAGAATAGGACTGACCTAGCGCCATATTGTGACATCATAGCTGTCAATTCAAACCAGTTAGGTAGGGTGAGCAAAACAGATATTTTTTTAAATAACATCTGTTTTGCTTAATTTGATATTTTTGAAATAATATTTATTTACAAATAAATACAAAGACCCATGAAAGAAAAAGTTTTAATTGGAATCTAGCACTACAATAATTAATTTAATTAATTAATTTAATTATACTATTTATTTATTACTTTAATTAATTAATTTACTTTCTGGTGCATTGTTGTCAACAATGAAAATAGTAAAAAAAAAACAGGTTTAAATTATTTTTAAAACTAATTATGACTTCAAGAGATTTGGTAATACCAATTATTTATTCTGTTAAATTTACTCGGTTAAATAAATATAAAAGAGGAATATTAATTTTCTTTGCAAGCCGTACTTTTCAAGTGACAGTTGACAGATCGCGGTCATCCAGGGTCATTTGCGTTCCTATTCTTATTTGAATTGCATTGTATAAGGGATCTATTTTACCAAGTTCTTATTAAGTCACTTTCTTGTTTGTCTGTCTGTCTGTCTGTCATTCCGGGTGGAATCTTGAAACTCGAATTTCGTTTCGTTTCGTTTCGCGTTCATACAAACATAGCTCCGAATCGGATGACAATAGAAAAACGTGGTATATTAAATTTTTATTGTAAAATATTAAAAAAAATTTTTTTGGACTTTAATGGATGCGAACAAACCACCAAAAACATCCGCCATTAATTGAAATTATTATAAGCTCGGTGCCAAAAACAGAACTTCTTTTTCACATTATTTATTGAATTGTGATTGCTAAATATTTGCCAAGGAAAGTCCCCAGGAAATGTTCAAACATAGGTTGTCCATAGCATAAGTTGTCTAAAAGATTTGTGTTCAGTTTTCATTCACTAACAGTGTCATCATTTTGAATTTGGTTTGATAGTAGTGCGTAACCATCCTCTTGTGCCCACCGAACCGCCGAGAGAAGTGAGTACAGAAAAATCTTACAATTAATATAATCGTTACAGCCTATAAAAGTCCACCGCTGAACATAGGCCTCCCCCATAGATTGCCTCAAAGGGGGGATATTTGACATAGTTACCACACTTGGAAAGCGGGTTGGCAACCGCACTTTTTTTTTGTCGTTATTAGGAAGAAGCTGCTGCCCATCTTCTGATTTGTTTCCCTCTATCCTCTTACGACACCCACGAGGATGATATGGGGTAGTGGATATTTTTATACCATCACTACTCGGCTACCGCCACTACACGGTTGCGGCATTTAATACTATGGATAAGTAATACTTTTAGCATTTTGTTACGTTTTATTGTACTAAAATATTGCTCAATTACTCAATATCTTATTACGTAAGTATTATGTCACTCGTTAATGGGTATGTTTTAAAGTTCTTTAAAGAAATGTATTATTAACTACCGCTTAATTACACGGTCAACACCTTAAAACAATTGACGGCTCTATGGCGCAGTGGCTTAGCATTGAGTTGCAGCACTGAGAGTTGCGAGTTCGAATCCCGTACAGAACAAGTATTTGCATGTGGAATAAAACTAAAGGTACGGATTTCCATGGAAGTATTTGCATGGCCTACAAATAAATGTTCCGGGTCTGGATGTTTGTTCTTTTGAAATTTATGTTTGTAAACTGCCTTCACTATACATGAGAAAAACCTAGTACGAGGGTAGGTATAACGTTTTAAAAAAAGAGAAAAAGAAAAGAATGAAAAAAGAAATTACACTAATAAAACACAAAGTTCCACCTAACAACTTGTACAATTTTTGACTGAGCTAAATATTATTTCTGTGTATATTATTTTGTGTTATTTTTATTTAAAAAACCTTACCCCAATCTAGAATTTTATTTCTGTTTACATAAATAAATTACACAGAAACAAACATATATGACATGATAAACAATAATTTATCATATAATTAGTAGGACTACTTCCATGCAGGATTCGAATTTCCGGCCCCACAGCGCCGAAGTCATACGCTCAGCCACTTTGCTACCGAGCTGTATTTATCATCATTACAGTCCTTGGCAAGTCCTCTGCTAAGCAAAAACCTCCCCCAATGCCATAAAACACTGTCCTGAGCCAACCGCATCCATTTCTTGAACTAGTCGCCTTCTAACCACTAAGCTACTAGTTATCAAACTACAACAACGTATGTTTAGCACCTAGATGATAGCACTAACGTTAACAAAGGTAGACCAGAGACTCGGAGTCTACGTAAAGTACCAAGTTTACAATGTGATTTGCGTTATGCAAGGTGATGTGAATCACCTTATTGCGAACGAAACTGTTTCCTCACGTTTTAGTAGCAATATAGTGCGAACAAATAACGCTCAATGTACTTGTACGCGCAATAAAGCCCTGTCATACTGCTTGAAAGTGAACTTCGTAAAACATTTTTATATAATAATAAAGAAATCATACTATGCGTCACGCCTGTAATCCACGAGGGGGTAGGTAGTGTCACTATATGCAGCAAGCAACTCGGATCAAAACTATTTGTAAAACCTTTTTAAAGCATTTTGTGGAAATACGTCTTAAAAACAGTTATTATTATGGGGTATTTATAGAGTATTCTCATCTGGTTGGGTTGAATAAATATATAAAAGGAAATGATACTAACATAAATAAATAATACATAAATAAATAAAAGTCCAACCAGATGGAAGAATCCTGGTGTAGAATCCTGGCTACTAGGTTGTGTCTGTGCAAATACTCAGAGTTAGAAAGCGCCGAACAACCGGATATGACATGCCTAAGTGACTCACCGGGATGGCGACAAGCTCGACAGATGTCGACGGTGCCATACTTTAGGATGTATCTCCGATAATTGTTGATCTTAATAACCTGATCCTGTATCGCACACACAAAACCCTCGGTTTCCCCAAAGAGGTCACCGAAACGTAGCCAGTGGAGGGAGGCGACTATATCTACGAAAGGCTCATGTAGAGCCTTGTAGAATCTCCCGTGTCCTTCCATACGGTCTCCCGGTCGGAAATGCACCGTACTGCTGGGTCTTGCCATTGCTCGTTGGGTAAGGATAGAGGAGTAAGCCCTTTATCATACGAAATGACGACCCTGTAGAATGGATCATCCGATCTCGCCAGGAAGTAATTACGGAGGCTGCACACTTCGCGATTATGTATGGTGAGAGCGCTCAAAAAGCCGCTTCCACCATGTTTCCGCGGTAAGTACAGCCTCATTACTGACGATCTCGGATGATGCATCCTGTGGGACGTCATAATAATGCGGACTTTTCTATCCAGAGCGTTCAGTTCGATTTGAGTCCACCTGAGTATGCCGAAGGTATACATGAGGACAGGCATGAACCAACCGTTAAATGCGTGTGTCTTACTCACGCCCGACAAAAGACTGTTGAGCACTTTTGTCAAGCGTGCATGAAACACATCGCAAACTGACTGTTTCATATCCGGTTCATCGATACCTATGTTCTGTGACATACCCAGGTTTAGGTACATATGTTTCAGCCTCGGATAGGGTCCTTATGTTGATGGGCATAAGTCTATGCCCTCAGAGTTAGCAACCCAGACATTAACAGTTATTATTATTATTATTATTTAACAGGCCAGCAGTTGAAACAAATGATATAAGCCCGTATCCTAGTTTCAATGGGTTATTATAACATATTAGTTGTTTATCCAATCTGTTCTTGAATTAGTTTGTGCAGATATCACTTCTGATGGCAGCTTGTTCCATGCTTCAACCACTCTTTTTTTTAATTGCTTGTGTGACGCGGCTTAAGTTAATTTGAGGTGATGCCCCCTAAGATGTGTGTTTTTTGAGTACTGGAATAATTATTTGTCAAAATTTTCTAGATCGTAGTCTACATGTATAATTTTATATTTTTCGATGAAGTCTCTTCATTCTCTGCGATCTTTCAGAGTCGTTAGTTTAAGTTTATTCAGCCTTTCCACATATGGTATGTTTTTCAATGCTCTAGGAACTTTTCAAAATTTGCGTTTGACCTTCTCCAGTAACTCAATACCATTTATGAAATAGGGGCTCCAGATTCGGAATGCATATTCTAAAATACGTCGAATGTAAAAATAAGGTAAAATTAAGTAAAATTAATTTGAAAACTTAATCGGATATTAATTATATAATTACGTGACGAATTAAATAGAATTGGAGTTGATATCATAATTTGGTCTCGAGACGCGACAAGATCCAAAGTTCATCATCGCACGAAATAATACAATCTTTAAAGTAACTGTAATTTTGACTTACAAAAATCATATTCATTGCAGCAACTTTGAAATGGAAACATAAAATATTAAATGCAGAATTCAGTAAGTATAAAAAGTGAGAAGTAGATTTCATGAATAAGTAAAATAAAAGATCAATAAAAATATAATATCTCATTCTCAAATTAATTACAACAAATACTAAATGTATTTTGTTATACATTACGCTCGAATAGTACAAGAAATCTATATACTTGTATAATATATTGCGTAACTTGTTATTGAATTGTAATTAAACAATTATTTTCATATAATTATTAAAGGAACTCCTTATCATTTAGAATAGCAATTTCTATGTTAAAATAAAACGCTGCATCTGCAGAGTATATGCTTAAAATAAGCATATTTTTAACACGAAAAGTGTTGTGCCTTGTCAAGTTTTTAAATAAAAAAGAAAAAAGTACTTATTTGATTTCAAAAAATATTTTATATAAAACGAAACTGCCAGTAACTAAATAAAGCCGGCTAAGTGCGAGTGGGGCCTCGCTCTATAGGGGTTTCATTCATAAAATGACTAATAAACTTTTTTAAACAAGATATTTAATTGGTTAATGCTTTCTTCTGTCTTAGTTCTTAGATTCTTAGGAAACAAAAAACAACATACAAATGTTTGTTTGTTTGTTTTGATCATATCTACAAACAACATTATGAATCAGTATTTTGTTGTTCAACACTTATATGGTACAAAATGTAGAGAAAATTCAAATTCCTAAATTTAGTTTTTGAGATACGGAATGTATTACAAACAACAAAAACGGATATTTAGATTATTAAAACTGACTGACGGCCCCACATTTTTTTATATTTGAAGATAAAAAACAAAAAAAAATATTTTCGTCAATGAGCTTTACACACACTGGCACCCTACATGAAAAAAATAATTTTCGGCTCCTTTTTCATGTATTGGACTGAAAAATATTTTTTCTCATTTAATATCCCGTTTTGTGCTTAGAGTTATAAATAAGCTTAGCTTGCTTATGTATACTCTAATGTTTTAAATCAACATTCTACACAAAATATCCAAATTTCAGATCTTTAACTGTAACTCACTCTATCTACGACCTAGAAATCCGTGACAAAGAAACGGACAGGACAGAGAGTGGAATAACATTAATAGATCTCCGATTTACTCTTTGGGTATGAAACCCTTAAAAACTATAACACTTTTTATTCCACAAATGTCTTTGTTATAAACGGCCCAAGAATATTCAACAAGTTTCCAAGAGCTTCAACGTAACTCATTATTTTATGTAGAGTAGAGTAGTAGAGTATATAATCTCAAGCCGCAATTCTCAGTAAGCACATAATGAGCTTATTTTCATAACTTTCGTAGTGTTAGATGACCTTGAATTAAAAAAGCCTTGTATGTAAGGCTTTAATAACATGTCGATCAAATATTAATCGGGAGTAAAAGAGTAAAATGAGGTAATATAAACGACAGAGTCGTAGCATGGACTAATATAGACGTGGGCGAAGTCGCATCAGCGAGGCACCTTTTCTTTCATTCCCAAGATCTACCCAATAGATCTATCCAACCAACTATTAATTCCTGACAAGTCTCGTATTCCGTCAATCTAACGGTCGCGGTCTTTGAAGGTAGTTACAACGGCCTCGCAGTCACACTTAAGGGAAGCTTCTTGCGAAGCCCCAAACAAACACGCTATTAAATTTGTAACATTCTTTTTCAAAATCATAATAATTAGTTATCTGTGGTAAACTCTGGGGGCATCGCATTATAAGGGGCCTAGCGAGGCCTAGGGAGGCCGTGGGCGAGCGCCCACTTCGCCCACGCCTAGCTATGCTACTGATAAACATTGAAGCCTTTTGGTTCATTTTCATATATTTTTTTAGAATAAGGGTGAAATACGAGCACACAGTTGGGGCACAGCATCCACCTGTCATCAGGTTCACCACCTCCCACATCATCATTTATCCTCAATTAAGAATCAAAATGCAAATGCGTTGTCACCCCTCAAAACTAAAATGTAATGCCTCGTTTCCAGTAAAAAAAGTCTCTACACTCACCATTCAAAACACAGCAGTATTAAGCTGCTATTTAATGCTGGTATTATGTGAGTGCGTGGTTCTATCCCATTCGAGCCGACACATTCATGCTACTACCGTAATATAGCTGCAGCGTGGCTCTACTATGCATAAAATACATACAATACATGTGTGTTACAACTTCACACTGGCGTATTCGAGAGTAAAAGCCTGAAGTTACATCATGTTATTTACGATCGCATCGATTTAAACGTCTTCGTCCACACATTCTAGTCTTTTGTATTCATCAATGTATTGTCCCTAAAATATTATTTCACGTATCAGTGAGCCTGCATTAATAGCGTCGTTTATATTCAATCTATAAAATGTAAAAGTGTTTTGCGAAGACAAAAATGCCAAGGTCCATATTACAACATGCGGCATACTGCCGGTTGAAGCGGGGTCATATACCCATTGACTTTGTGGTCAAGAAATACAATTTTTTAGAAATAGACATACCATTTCTACAAGGGTACATTACATTACCTTATTGTGGCATTAAGAATATTTAAAGGGGCTTGTAATATGTTTTGTTTGCCACGCAGTGCGATTTACCATCAAAAGCATTATCACCACAACGGTAATCTAGTCAAACACTAGCTTACCGTTACTATTACCGTTATATCCTATCAATAGTCCACTACTGAACATAGGCCTCCCGCATATATTGCCTCATACATGCCGTAGCCAACCACAGTTTTTATTTGTTATAAGGAAGAAGCTGCTGGTCATTTTTAGGGTTCCGTACTCAAAGGGTAACTAACGGGACCCTATTACTAAACCTCCGCTGTCCGTCCGTCCGTCCGTCTGTCTGTCGGCGAGCTGTATCTCATGATCCGTAATACGTAGACAGTTAAAATTTTGTGTATTTTGTTGCCGCTATAACAACAAAAAATAAAAATAAAAATAAATTAAAAATTAAAGGGGGCTCCCATACTAAAAACGTGTTTTACGATAGTACGGACCCCTTAATGAGCGAGTCCGACTCGCACTTGGCCGGCTTTTTTGTTTTCCTCTGTCACCTCTTACGATACACACGGAATGATATAAGGTAGTGGATATTCTTATGCGGCCACTCCACAGTTAAACACTAGCGTAGGTATAAAAATAATGTATAATTAGATTATTAAAACTTATTTTATTTGCAACGACTTGGGTCAATTTTAGTTGTTACATAAATAAAATATTATGCCCTGTGGTGACTGCGTAAAAACCATCATCATCCCATACAATCTCGGAAGTGTCTTATGGAGCAACTGTGGTAAATGCCAGAAAAATCTCATGACTTCCTATAGAGGGCGGTACTTCGTGTACATCAGACATAGATTACCAAGACCAGCGACGGATAATAGCATCAAAAGAACAAGCAGATGTCTTGCTCTTTGCACTCACACTGCCAAATTATCCCTTTAAAAGAAGAGGTGTCCAACTGTATACTTTTAATGATTGATTAAGAAGGAGAATTAGAATATTTCTGTTTAAATTAATATCAAACCGTGTAGTAGCAGTGTAAGAATATCCACTACCTCATATCGTCCTGTGGATGACATAAGAGGTGACAATGAGAAACCGAAACGAGCAGTAGCATCTTCCTGATAACAACTCGAAATAATAAAAAAGCTATCTCGCCTGCCAAGCGTGGCAACTATAGCAAATATCCCCCATATGAGGCAATCAATTAGAGAAGGCCTGTGTTTAGCAATGGACTTTTGTAGACTGCAATGGATGGACGGATGGATATAAATATCTTTACCGAAATTAAATATTAGCAAATTTTACTATTTAAATAACTTTCCATTACAGGATAAGCAGACACTATGGCGCCATCTATCGGCGTCTCGGAATTCTACGCAAGAAAAAGCATATTCATAACTGGCGCAACGGGATTTATGGGAAAGGTTCTCATAGAGAAGCTTCTGCGTTGTTGTCCAGAAATCAACAAAATATATCTGTTGATGCGAGCAAAGAAAGGCCAGGGCACAAAAGAACGCCTTGATGATTTTATCAACTGCCGCGTAAGTTACTTAGTTATGAGAAATTTCATATGAGTTTCTTTTTTACACAATCAAAGGTGACAAACCAGTATATTCAGTTCACCTGGTGGACTGAACGGTGAACTGAATATGCTGGTTTATCTTCGATTCTTATCACTTACCAAACGTATTTATGCGTAGTTTCACCGAGATCTGGGTGCCCAAGCTTTGCTCGAAATTAGAAAAATTAGAAAAGTTATTTTCTCAGGCCTGAACGTATCTGTGCAATTTTGGAAAGTAAATTTATTAAATTATCTGAATTTAATAAATTGCATCCAAATCCTTAAGAGCTGTTTCCAAACAATCAATTACTAAATTAAACACATTTATTATCTAAGTAATTTTGCGGCATTCCTTGGGTAAGGCCTATGTTCAGCAGTGTTCTTGTGAAGGGCTGTAATGATTGGATGAAATATAGTTATAGATTTTATTTTCATTTTAAAAATTTTCCCCACGCTATCAATTTTTCCTGTATTGAGGATGTATTTTATAAACACAATAAACATCCGGACGCGGAACCATATCATTTGTAGGCGAGACAAACATACTTTTTTTTACCAGATTCCAACCCTAGTCCGCAGCGCAGCACCAAACGCTGAGCTACCCAGAGAGTCAGATTTTAAATTCATAAAAATAATTAACATTTCTATTACTTTTTTTTCATGACCTAATACTTTTGAAATTAACGTCATTGAACTAAAGTGCTCAATAGCTGAACATAAAAACCGAATAATATTCTTATAATTTACTATCTTTTCCCGCGGCTTTCCTCGTGTGGACTACGCTTTACCTCCCGAATATTGGCTTGGACACTAATCATGTGATTAGTGTCCATATAATATTCGGGATTACCTTGTTGTCAGTCAGCCTGTCATAAACGTTCCTTTCAGGAACTTGATAACAATCATCATCATCATCATCATTACAACCCTTCACAAGTCCACTGCTGAACATAGGCCTCCCCCCAAGGAATGCCACAAAGCACGGTCCTTAGCCACCTGCATCCATCGACTTCCTGCATATCTTACCAGGTCGTCACTCCATCTAGTGGGGGGACGCCCTACACTTCGTCCGCCGGTACGAGGCTGCCACTCGAGAACCTTTTTTTCCCCATCGGTTGTCGGTTCTTCGAGCTATATGGCCGGCCCATTGCCACTTCAGCTTACTAATCCGTTGGGCTATGTCGGTCACTCTGTTTCTACTGCGGATATCCTCATTTCTAAGTTTATCACGCAGAGAAACTCCGAGCATAGCCCTCTCCATAGCTCGCTGAGCGACCCTGAGCTTCCTCATCCGGCCAGCAGTGAAGGACCACGTCTCAGTTCCATAGGTCATCACTGGCAACACGCACTGGTTATACAGTCTCGTTTTCAAGTTTTGAGGTATACCTGACTAGAAGATGTGCCGTAATTTCCCGAACGCTGCCCACCCGAGTTGAATCCGTCGTTTAACCTCTCGGTCGAAGTTGGACTTACCTAGTCGGACTATTTGTCCCAGGTAAACATACTCGTCAACAACTTCGAGCTTAGTGCTTCCAACAACTACCGGCATAGGTGTGACATGGACGTTATACATGATCTTTGTTTTGTCCATGTTCATCTTAAGACCTATCCGTTGGGAGGCACTATTGAGGTCACTGAGCATAATGCTTAGGTCCTCCAGCGATTCTGCCATAAGGACTATATCGTCGGCAAATCGGAGGTGAATCCTGGCTACGGTGAAAACAATACGTTACATAAATACACTTCGTAAATATTTTATGATGTCAATTTAAAATTTATTACTAACTCAACCACAGCACCACCTGTGGGGTACATAGTTTATTATTTTCTTTTCTCCTTTTTTGGAAGTAAGAGACCTGTGGCTAGCAGTGGAACGTATATAAAGTCTATACTTTTATCAACTTTCAGGTTTTTGACAAATTACAAGATTTGTCACCAAAAGTATTTGACAAACTTCAAGTGGTCCCCGGAGACATACTGCAAGAAGATTTAGGCATTTCTATTCAGGATTGGGATGAGCTGCAAAGAGAATGTCAGATCATTTTCCATTGCGCGGCTTGTGTAAGGTAAACTTTTTGACTATCAATCAACAAAAACCTGCAATTATTTAAGACTAGCGATCCGCCTTGACTTCGCACGGGTGATTTCTGGATCTCGACAACAGCGCCAACTACCGGGTTCAAATGTAAATTTAAACCATCTGGGGGTCCATTCAAACACACGCAAAAAAATTAATCAAAATCGGTCAAGCCGTTTTTGAGTTTTAGGGAGACTAACGGACAGCAATTGATTTTTATAAGAGATTTTAATATTAATTATTTAATAATGATTTCGTTTTCCTTCCATTCAGTTAAGTTTAGTTTAGTTAAGTTATGGAACGGGCTAGTTTAGCAGTTTAGCAGTGGAGTTGTGGCGGAGGTGAACCGGTTAGTGGCGAAGCTAAGAGGGAAGTAAATACCCAGACGGAATCCTAGGCAGACAAGGAGTCCTATCAACTAGTAGAGTTGTCGTCAGAGACTATGGGATTATACTAAAAAGTTAACGATATAAATATCTCGTTTACCCCAGGAGTACATATATCTAACCGGCGATGGGAAGCAGTGTTTGAGGTGCGAAAAGTGTCAATCCGCCTGCCCCTGCTGTGCTTGACGATTGAAGCAAATTCGATTAAAATGTGCGCAAGTGCTTCCAGGTTGTTCTATCACTATCACGTCTTTATAAATAGTCCCTTGGTATTAGAGCACTGTTAAATGTTTAGAGATGACAGAAGACATGACAGTATGATTTTAGTCTGTTTAGATAGAGATAAGCCCCTTTATCGATTGCGCACTTCGATGGCCTCTCATCATAGTAGGACTTCGTTAAGAGTAAACGGTGCGAACATGAGTCTAAGTGATTACAATATATTTCTGAGAATATTGGTCCTTATGATGCACGTGCTATGAAGTTTCTAGAGGAACTGCACAGGCAACAGGTAGTAGCGGCTGGTGATAAGAGCTACTTGGTTGCTCGCTCAAAGTCAAAGCTCAGGCATAGGACGAAACGCAGCCAGCATTCTTGAAACTATACCAGGAACTGTGTTAATTATAAGTTTTTACTTTTTATTGTTGTATATAGTAACATGTGAATAAATGAGAATATTTCCTCTCGGATGAGCAACTAGTTAATACATTAGCTCCGTTTTAGAGCATCGTAAGTCTAGCAATAGTTACCTATCTCTTGTTTAACTAAAAATAACAAATATAAACATTATTCAGCAACAGCGTGGCAATTCTTTTTATTTATTTATTTTATACTAGCTGGTACCCGGCACATTGCAACCGCAGAAGAAATAATTGTGAAGAAATCGTTTTAAATTTGGAAGAGTTATTGTTTAATTAAAAATGATAATACATTTATTGAAGTTGAATGATATATCATTTTCAAATAAATTTATTAGTAAGATACGCGCGCCACCTACTGTTAGTTATTTGTGCTATGCCTATAACGTTCGCGCAAGTGCAAGCATTAAGTTTCAGCGCAATCTGATGAACGGTATGTCAGCGCATAAAATACGAACAAACAAACATTATTTTTATATATTAGAAAGATATTAAATCACCATGTGGAACAGACCTTTATAATTTAAATTCGTCAATTACAGATTCGACATGTTTATACGAGACGCTATTAACTTGAACACTGTGGGCACTATGAAGGTGCTGAAATTGGCTGAAGCAATGAAGAAGCTTGAGGTACGTTCTTACGCTAAAAATATAACAGTATTATTGTCCCCGACATATGTAAGCCAAGCCTACACAAATCTGTACAATCAAAATCTACAGAAGAGTCCTGTCTTCATATAATAAAAATATTTTAGTAGGTATAAGTTTAACTTAAACTTATACCTACTAATTAATATGATTTCCGTAAAAATATTCGATAAAATTGTACTAATTATCTACCGAACATAAGCCTTCCTCAAAGGCCACGAATAACGGTCCTGAGCTACCTGCATTTATATAATATCTTATCGAGACGTCACTCCACATAGAGGAAGTACCTAACATCTACACTCTAATGTTTATGATGTTTTTTGAAATGCTCGCTACTCTTTACTTATATAGCAAGCCAAAAAAACAGTCGTTTATATGATACACCTAGGTTTAGCCGACTACAAATAGGTGTAGCCAATTGCGGTTCCTTAAACTACGTTTATTCGATTTATTCATGGTACAGGTGATGCCAAAAAAAAACCGAGGTTTATCTATGTTTACGGACTTTACCCAAAAAGCGTGGGTAATTCTAATTACCCACGCTTTTTGGGTAAAGGTGGTTAGAATAATTAGAATCTTTGCACAAACTCAATGTATGATAGTTTCTGTCTTGTAATGTGTACATAAATAAATAAATAAAAATAAGGACGGGGCACATTTATCACAATAATGAGACAAAACGAGCTTGCAATCCACCTGATGGTAAGTGGCTACCGTTATCCAAGGATTGCAATCTACTCTAAAGAAATAAATAAGGCTATCAGTCTCTCAAGAATATAAACATGAAAGTTAGATATAAAATCAGTTATGTAATCATTATCACTTTTAAATTTTTAAGTAATGAAAATTAATTAGGACAGCACCCATAAACATTTAAGTTGTCCTATAATTTCTCATAAAATGTATAATTATAGTCACTTGTCGTTTTTGCCGTTTTCAGGCATTTATACACGTCTCAACGGCATACTGCCGTTGTGAACTACCGCTGCTAGAAGAACGTCTATACCCTCCACGGCATCTACCTCAAAATGTGGTAGATTGTGTCAAGTGGTTGGACGATGACCTGCTTTGTTATCTAGAGCCTAAGTACATACCTAATATTTTTTTTATAGAATAAGGATGAGAAACGAGCACATAGTCCAGCTGTTGGAAAGTGGGTGCCTATAGATATCTACATCTATCCTCAATTAAGAATATGCAGATGCGTTATTACCCCTAAGAACTAAGATGGAATACCTGGTTTCCAGTAAAAAGTGTCTCCGGTTCTCTACACTCACCATACGAAATAACAGCATTAAGATGCTATTTGATGGTGGTACTCTGAGTGAGTGAAAGACTCTGAGATAGAGTGGGAGAGGTTCTGAAGAACGTGGTTCTGGCCCGGTCGACCCGATCCATTCGTGCTGCAACTATAATATGGCTGTAGCGTGGCTCTACCACATATGTATAACAAAAAATAAAATTAATTTAACATACATACTAATAGTTGTGTAGTGTCCACTACCCCATATCATCCCGTGGGTATCGTAAGAGGCGACAAAGGGAAACAGAAGATGGGCAGCAGCATATTTCTGATAACAACTCAGAATAATTAAAAACTGCTGTTGCCGACCCGCCTGATAAGCGTGACAATTATGGCAAAGATCCCCTCTACGAGGCAATTTATGGGGGTGGCATATTTGCAACAGTAGAATTTGATAGGCTGTTATGTGAGGCTCAAAAACCAACAACCGATGAGGAAGAAGTGGCAACCTCCACAGGATGGTGAGGCAACCCTGTAAGAGATGCAGTAAGCAGTAACACCAAGCTTTGTGACATTCCTTGGAGAAAGCATACATTAGCATTACATTCAGCGGTGGACTTGTGATGGGCTGTAATGATGATGATGACATACTAATAGCACAAAGGAGACATAATTTTTTATCAAAAATAACGTAGCAGTAGTCGCGAGTTCGAAACCCATGGAATAAAAATTTGTATGGCTTGCAAATAATAGTTCAGGTTTTGGTAATCCTTCCATTAACAATTTATGTCACGTTTCCACGATACATCAGAAATTCCTATGCTGACTTTTAATGAAAAAAAAAATATCAGAATGCCATAGCGTAACAGTTTTACGTAAATCAACAATAACAAAAAAAAGTAAAATGGCCGACAGACTCTATTTTTATAATATTAATAAAAATATTATAATCTATAACACTATGTTTGATATTAATAACGATCTTATAACTCACTAATGGAGTTACTATTTTATACTTACAATAATACTTATTAATATAATAATATATTAAGTATTAATAATTAAGTATTATTGATTAAAAAATGGCTCCAAGGTCATGCTTTGGTTGCATAAGAGAATCTAAGCTAGGTGGTAGGACTCCTTGTCTGCCTAGAAGTTCATCTGAGTAGGTGGTGGTGTGGTGCGTTAATTCCCTATATCCCTATTTGCGTGCACTTTTACATAAGTAACCGCATCCCGTTGTGTGCGTACTGTACTGCAAGTTCGTTTGTCATTTCAATTTTTAAAAAAACCTAAAACCTCTATGACAGATGACGAAAATCACTAAACTTTAATAGAAATTTGTAACAGAGTGTTACTTCTAAAACTCCAGGCATTTGATACTACTGACACCAACCTACCTGCCATACTTGGCAAACTCTGTGTTTGTGTGTGAATAGCGGAGCGTTTATTTCTAGGTATGTGGTGGAGATTTGTAATCAAATTATTATTTTTAGGTTGATCGAACCTCAGCCAAACACCTACGCCTACACAAAGTCTTTGACTGAGGACCTGGTATCACAATACGCTGGAAAATTCCCCATCGCTATCGCACGACCTTCTATTGGTAAGAGATAGTTAAACATTTACGTTGAATTGAAACTATAATTTTTTAATTTTTACGAGTATTTTTACTCGTTAAAAATAAATTGCAATAAATATTCAACAATAACAATTTTTACAAAACCTGAGCACAGAAGAATAAGTTAATTTAATTTCAAATTTAATTTAATTTCTTTAAAATTGATTATATTGCAGTAACAGCAGCTCACAAGGAACCAATGCCAGGTTGGGTAGACAATATGAACGGACCTACAGGGCTACTGGTTGGAGCGGGAAAAGGTTAGACAAAATTAACTTACTTACAATACACAAAACTTTGTAATTTATGAAGATGCCAAACATACTTGAGCATCTTACAATTTTTAACTTTTATCAACATTGCACTATTTACTTGCGAACGCGTAGAATGTTTTATTATTTCATTGAAGTGAAGGTCACAAACGAGCACACAGTCCACCTTTTGCCCATAGATATCTGCGTTAGCCTTGACTTGAAACAAAATGCCTCCCTTGAGGACTGAGATGGACTTTCTCGTTATCAATAAACTGGAAGAACCGGAGACCAGAGGCGTAACTAGGGTGGGGCAAGTGGGGCACGTGCCCCGGGTGCCGGGTGCTATATTTCTAGAACACTTCGTTGGAACAAACTTGTTTGAAGTAGAGTCTGTGTTAAACAAGACTTTGATTAAGGCCGACTAAATTTAGTCGACAAAGGAAGACAAAGGTTTGTGGTTTACCGCTTAAAAGAAGCTCTGCGTCATATCTTCTCATTTCGAAGGCACTCCCCTCGTTGTCTCAGCCAGTAACAGGGTGTACATATCGAGTAACGTCAAATTCCGTAGTCACGTGTGAGGAAAGGGCAAATTGACCTCTAACAAACTTGGCGTGCTAAGTAGAGCCGCAATTAATTAACCAAAAATATAACAGTATGCTATTTTTTTTGCAGGAGTAATCAGGACAATGCACCTTAACGACACATACCTAGCAGACGTGGTTCCCGTTGATATGGCTGTCAATGGGTGTATTTTATTAGCGTATATTACTGCCATTGAAAAGTAAGTAAACAAATATTTTATTTAAAAAAAGCTAGTATCAGTATGCGGTTTCGAAATGACTGCGTGAATATTGTTGTCTACTTATCACGCATTTGAACCAAACGGCTTGCTTCGTCGTTTGTCATGCGTACAGCAAAGGAGTGGAATAAGTAGTCAGCATCTGTCTTTCAATCCGATTACAATGCGGGTGTCAAGGCAAGGGTGAAAAGGTTTTCGTTAAGCAAAGTCAGTGCGCTTTACCATCTTCGGCTGTATCACCACTTACTATCAGGTGAGATAGTAGTCAAGCACTGGCTTAAAATTATTAAAAGTGCTCGTCGGACTAGCGCATGAAGGGTTCCGTATCATCGTACTACACGTTTCTTGTAGGGGAGCCCCTTTTAATATTTAATTAATTTTATAACGAACGGACAGCGGAGCCATAGTAATAGCGTCCCGTTGGTTACCCTTTGGGCACGGAACCCTAAAAATGAAGTGTGTATGAAGCACAAACTAGGCAAAAATACAAATTAATTTTGTTCCGTTTTAAATGTGTTGCGATTGTCCTAGTGCATCCGTGAACAAGTGATATTTTTATTATATTTTTTTATCATATTCTTGCATTGTCATCCGAATTTAAGCTATATCCAAAATTTCAAGTTTCCCACTCATCGGAAAGTTAGTTTTAAATCGATTACTGAATTCCACCCTGAACTACAGACAGACAGACAAACAAGAAAGTGATTTAATAAAAACGTGGTACAAATACAAATTGTTGGTTTTAGATTCTAGACGTGCTGTGTGTATGTTGAACGTGCATAGTCGCTCTATCCCCACCTACCTCACTAGCTCACATTGCTTAACAAAGGCCGCCCCCATAGATTGCCTCATTGGCAGGCGCGTTGGCAACCACAGCTTTTTGTTATTTTGAATTGCTATCAGAAAGATGTTGCTGTTCATCTCCTGATTCAATTTCCCTCTGTCGCCTCTTACGGCACCCACTGGATGATATGGGGTAGTGGATTCTCCTACATCGCCACTACACTGCAAAAACAACTGAATTTCTCGATAAAAGTTTAATCGCTCATTGTAAATGGAATCACCAAGTGCTCTTGACATCTTTCATACAAAACCTAGTATGACCATATGTTCTGTTACATATTAAAATACAGTCTTTTTTTAAAACAGTAATAACAATAATAATACTCATGTGTACATACTTATCGAAGTGAGTTACAGCCTACCGAGACCTTGCATGCAACAAGAAGTCATCTACCATACGGCCTGCTAAGCAAATAGCAGCACGTCTTTAAAGTCGTAACTCAATTTACTTACGTGACTTAAGAATATTCAACATAGTATAAAACCCAGGGTTTAATTGATAAAATAGCCCAGTAGTAGTTAAGTTAATTTAAAAGTTAGGTAGTCCATTATTCCTGTGTACTCACATTGTCACAGTAGTTAAGTTAACTTGTAAGTTAGAAAACAAAAGTAATATAGGAAAAATACTATTTCGTCTCCTTCCACTTCAACCCGACCTAAGCTGCCGCAAACGTAAGTAGTGTAAGTGAGATTATTGACAAGTGATAAATATTATATGATAAGTAACATTTATCACAAACAACTTTATTCAAAGTGAGACCCTTTAGCTTTGATACAGGCAGACTCAATGTCGAAGTACAATTTGACTGACCACAATAATTTGTAGTCCAACGATTCAGATCTGGACTAGACGGGGAGGGGGGGGGAGTCTACAGCTCTTGTGAGGTCCGGAACATAGTTCTCGACCCAGGTTCGAGTGGTTCTCGCCATGTGATCAAGAGCAGAGTCTTGCTACAAATCCCACGATAGATTTTGAAAAGTGTATCACTGAAAGGTTTTACTGCATCAAACCATGGTTGATGCCGGTTGATAATCACGATGAACTTTTCCAGCAAGCTGCGAGGTTTTTTCAGAGCTGTGAGCATACACTTTGTCATTTTGCCTAATGTACTCGTAGATGTAGTGTACTTCAAACGCATAAAAAATGTTTTTCTGTAAAGATCACATGTTTATTAAAAACAACTGACGTTCCATACCCACTTTGTCCAAATCGATCACTATTATCAATTATATTATAAAATGTGATTATGAAATGGCGGCAAATCAATTGCAGTTGTGTACATAATAAACGCATTCCAAATTTGAATCCAGAAAAAGAGGAAATTTTTAAGTAATTTATGGCCAAACTAGTTATATAAAATGTTTCAGCACATACAAATTTCGCTTTATTTTTTCTTAAATATCTTATTTCATCATTTCCATTTTTTTATCTTTTTACAGACCAAAGGAGATCAGAGTGTGCAATATTACCCAGTCGGGACTAAACCCTCTTACTTGGGGACAAGCATTAGATATGGGTAATTATTTAAAATTAAATTTATTACAGCTGATTTACCCTTTGACTATCTAAAATATCTACTAAAACCAATTGTGTATGTACACATGTATTTTATTATATGTTATGAAAGTAAAAGTAGAAACAGCTTATATGCGTCCCACTTCTGGGCACAGGGCTCCTCTCATTTCTAAAAGGGTTGTAGGTCAAAGAAATATCCACCGGGTTGCCTCCATGTGGGTAGGCAGATTTCACATGTTGTCTTCGATATTTGTTTCTTCATTTCAATTCCTCAGACATGCAGGGTTTTCTTGACATCTGCCTTCACTATTAAGCTCGTGGTAAATCAGCACTTAAAATTGCAATTAACAAATTTTATCCGTGCCGGCGGTGATCGAACCCGAGTTGCTCGCGTACAGTGAAATTTATAGCGAGCACTTAGCCTCTGAGCTATCGTGGCGCTATACATTTTTTTTATACTTTTTTATAAATGATACAACCAAATTTATTAAAGTGAAATACTCCAAGCAAATAACCTTTTCTTTATACCTCAAAGTCGAAACACGTTTTTAATAACCACGATCACAACAAAAGCAATCAACTTTGTTTCCAGGTCGTGTGCACGTACAAGAGTTCCCATTTTCCGTATGCCTGTGGTACCCTGGCGGTTCACCCAAGAGTTCACGAGTACAACACCTGATTGCTGCCTTCTTCACGCATATCCTACCCGCCTACTTCGTTGATCTGCTCATGTTCCTCATGGGGAAAAAGATGTTGTAAGTTGTGTAATGACAATGATGTTATTGGAACGAATTTTTTGGAACGAACGAAAATTCCTTATCGCACGGTACGAATTTGACGGATGGGGGCTAGGCGAGAAAAAGTGTAAGTTTTTTCCGTCACGACCCCCTTTCTATAGTGCGAGCGAGATGGAATAATATCCATCTCCCTCGCACTTTTTCTTATCTTGCCATGAAAGAAATATTATTTTAAATGACGCTAGTAATTCATTTATTTGTATTTGTTAATCAATAATATAATACGTTTATCAATAATAATATACTACGAAAGGAACTTCGTTCCAATCGAGTGTTCCACGATACTCACGCATGTTTTTCTATTCAAGCTTTATATGTACACCGCAGACTAACAAAGAGAGATAAACGGAGAGCTGTGTATAAGTCAAACCCAAACCTAAACCATGGTTAACTTATTGTAAGAACGCGCACTCACGCACATATGCATCTAAAATAATTTGCAACGAACAACACGGTCTTAGGTTCATATATGTGCTTCCAGTAGTGTATATGTATTTACGCTCAAAGAAAGAAAGAAGAAAGATGTGTGCGTGAGTGAGCATTGAAATAGCACTCTTGCTCTTGCCATATTCCGTACTAGCTGCTCCCCGCGACTTCGCCTGCGTGGAATTTTTTTGCGCGGAACCCTAAAATAAAAGTAGCCTTAGTTACTCCTTATAACATCGGCTATCTGCCTGTGAAAGTCCCATCCAAATCGGTTCACAGGTTTTTGTGTGATGCGTGTTCACGCCAAAATAGCTGGCAGATGACAGTTTTTTTTTTCAGACTTACTTAACATTCATCGTTATATTTTGGCCAATTTACACAATATATTTATGAATTATAGCTTATTTGTTATTCTGATGTATGAGCTATATTATTGTATTATTGTAAAGTTTCATTATAATCCATTCAGAAGTTTCTCACAAACTTTCACATTTATAATATTAGTAGGAATTAGTAGGATAATAGGATAGTAGGATGGTGAGAGACAATAACCGAATACCCTTTTTACTGGTAACGAGGCATTGTATCATAGTGCTCAGGGGTGATATAGCATCGTGTCTATTCAAAGCAAAAAGGACTCCACTCACTTTGGCTTCTACATTCCGAGATGTATTTTTGGAGAGTACTCTGACCGCCTAAAGTTATTAGGGGTTGAGACTTCTTCGGACTCTGTACACCCAACTGATTACAATATTAAGCTAAACCCGCCTTACTATCTTCGGCTACATGAACACTGGTTTAAAATACAGCATTGCCTTATAATAGCTACACATAGTCATTCTTAATTAAAAATACACGTAGGTGTCTATGGGCCATAGCAACCACTTACCATCAAGTGGACTGCGTGCTTGTTTGTTGTACTTACTTCCGAATCGATACTACTACACTACACGGCACGAAACAGTGACCTGCCGTCAGGGCCTAATTATGCCACAAGCGTTAGGCTAGACCCTAGGACGTAAGGCCCGAGGGGGCGCTAAACTAGCCTTTGCAAACACAACTTATTTACAGAATAAAATCTGGTATATTATTCTCAATAAATAATAGAGTAAGTGCAGCAAGCATTTTACTTGTTACTTTTTCTTTATTTTTGGTAAATCACTATTTATATAAAATCAACATATATAGAGATTTATAATCGCATCTTCCTGATAACAATTCAAATTAATAAAAAACTGCGGTTGCCAACTCGCTTACCAAGCATGGCAAATATGGCAATCATCCCCATTATAAGCAAATCTATGGAGGAAAACTATGTTCAATAGTGGACTTTTGAAAGGCTGTAATGAATGAATGATTGAAATAAGGCCATTATCTCTCCACAGCAAACATATACGACGCTACTAAAATGTCTATATTTTTCTTCATCAGTATGGTAAAAATACAGAAACGTGTCAACTACGGTCTCGAGGTGCTACAGTATTACACGACGAAAGAATGGTTTTTCAAAAACGATTACTTCTTATCATTACGGAATAGGATTTCAAAGCAGGACAACGAAACATTCTATACGGATATTGGGGTAAGAATCATTTTTTTCTAAGATTTGTCGTTTCGTACAACGTTAAAAATGAACTATTGATAGATTTCTTACGACACTACTATAAAGTAAAAGAATAGATTACGAGGGCGACACTGAAAGTTTTTAGAACTGGCCACTTGTAAACGATATTAAAAAAAATAAGTTCAATTTTGAAAATGGAACTCCTTGCCAATATTATTGTGTATGTATTTTATTAATTTGTCATTTGTTTACGCTTTGGCGGCAAATTGAAAATTGTCTGTGTCACGTCAGCATGAATTTAACGCGAGAAAATTTTCGTACAATGATTTTTTATGACTATCGATGTCATTTAAGTCAACAAGAAAGTTATGATAGACTTCGATTGGCCTTTCACGATGAAGCCGCATCTCGTGCCACTGTTTACTTATATTTAATGAGTTTAAATGTGGTCGCACTAATCTCACCGATGATCTGCGTGAGGGACGGCCTTCTACGATGACGACTGAAGATAACATCAGTGTTGTGCGGCGTATGATAGACTGACAAAAGAGTGACTTATCGGCAGATTCGGACAAGCTTAGGCATCGGTATGAGTCAAGTGCACAAAATCCTTCATGAACATTTAGCGGTCAGGAAGCTTTGTGCCCGGTGGATACGTCATAATTTGACAGAAGCCCAAAAACTCCGTCGTGTTGATTGGTGTTGTGAAATGGTTCAAAAATTTAACGGAGGTGACTCAAATGCTGTGTTCGACATACTTACGGGTGACGAAAGCTGGATTTATTGTTATGATCCTGAAACTAAGAGACAGTCTGCTATCTGGGGGTTTCCTTCCGAGGAGTTGCCAACTAAAGTGAAGAAAGGTCGAAGCGTGGGAAAAAAGATGGTGGCCTCGTTCTACGCAACAATTGTTTTAGAGGATCGAAAAACAGTTACTGCAGAGTGGTACACTAACAATTGTTTGCCACTTGTCTTGGAAAAAGTTCCGGAGAAGCGACCTCGCAGTAGGATCCTCCTTCACCACGACAACGCCTCGTCACACACTGCCAAGCAAACAATGGACTACTTGGCGACGTCAGACGTGGAATTACTGGGTCACCCGCCCTATTGTCCCGACCTCGCACCATGCGATTTTTATTTATTTCCGAAAATAAAGAAAAACTTCGAGGAAAACGTTTTGTGGACGCCGAGGAAGCAGTGGCTGCGTTTAAAAATGCCTTCGAAGAGACCCCTAAGGACGAGTGGGCAAAATGCTTTTCTCAGGGTTCCATCGGATGCAGCGATGTATTGATGTAAATGGACACTATTTTGAAAAGATATAATAAAACTAATAACTAATAGCTAGTATGTTCAGTTTTGATTTTCTAAGAACTTTCAGTGTCAGCCTCGTATTGGGTGAGATAATCTATTAAATTAAATTCAAATTTTCTAATTTTCAGGAAGTAAATTGGAACGCATATATAAGAAATTATATCAAGGGAGCTCGTGAATATTGCTGCAAAGAAGATCCATCAACTTTACCACAGGCAAGAAGGTTGCAAAAACAGTAAGTATCATACGAGACTTCACTCGTATAATAAGATTGCAATAGTTCATCATCATCATCATCATCATTACAGCCCTTCACAAGTCCACTGCTGAACATAGGCCTCCCCCAAGGAATGCCACAAAGCACGGTCCTGAGCCACCTGCATTCATCGACTTACTGCATGTCTTACCAGGTCGTCACTCCATCTAGTGAGTGGGGGGTCACCCTACACTTCGCCTACCGATACGAGGCTGCCACTCGAGAACATTTTTTCGCCATCGGTTGTCGGTTCTTCGAGCTATATGGCCGGCCCATTGCCACTTCAGCTTACTAATCCGTTGGGCTATGTCAGTTACTCTAGTTCTACTGCGGATATCCTCTTTCCTAAGTTTATGTCGGTTACTCATTTTCGGGTACCCTCTCCATAGCTCGCTGAGCGACCTTGAGCTTCCTCATACGGCCAGCAGTGAAGGACCACGTCTTAGTTCTATAAGTCATCACTGGCAACACGGACTGATTGTACAGTCTCGTTTTTAAATTTTGAGGTATACCTGACGAGAAGATGTGTCGTAATTTCCGGAACGTTGCCCAGCCGATTCATCGTGCGAAATTCGAGCGTAAGGTCAATCCGTCAATTGACCTCTCGCTCGAATTTGGACTTACCTAGTCGGACAATTTGTCCCAGGTAAACATATTCGTCAACAACTTCGAGCTTAGTGCTCCCAACAACTACCGGCATAGGTATGACATGGACGTTATACATGATCTTTGTTTCGTCCATGTTCATCTTAAGACCTATCCGTTGGGAGGCACTATATCTATACTATATCGTCGGTAAATCGAAGATGAGTGATGTACTCGCCATTGATGTTAATACCGTATCCTTTCCAGTCCAGTAGCTTGAAAACGTCTTCCAATGTAGCGGTGAAGAGTTTCGGGGATATAACGTCACCCTGTCTTACACCTCTCTGCAGTTGGATAGGCTTCGTACTCTGCTCCACGCCTCCGGAGTAGTGCCACCATGGAGAAAGAAATTAAGGAGCTTCTGAAGGACTTCAAGTTTCCACCAGTTTTCCACCCGCTTTCAGAAGCTCCGCTGTAATTCCATCCTCGCCCGGAGACTTTCCGTTCTTAAAGTGCTGGAGAGCCATTCTAATCTCGCTTAGACTGATGTCCGGGATATCATCGGAATAGTGTCGGATAAGACTTGCTCTTGGTCGTTACTCACACTTGCGTGTGGCTCCAACGATGACGTGTACAGCTGCCCATAGAACTTCTCAATCTCACTCAAAATCTCAGGTGTCCCGGAAACGATGCTGCCACATTCGGTCTTCAGCTTCGACAGTTGGCTCTTTCTGGCAGACAGATCTCTGGCAAAGACTTTGGAGCCATGGTTCCGCTCGATCGCTTCTTCAATACGAGCTGTATTAAAGTCGCGTAAGTTCCGCCGCATGCATTTGGAGATCTGTCTGTTCAGTAGATTTGACAGCATACAGGCAATGCTGTCAAATCTACTGAAGACTGCAGCTTCATTTCCCGTCTAACAGCCATGAAATTAAGAGTGTGATCGGAGAGTTTTTGTGTTCTTCTGCGGCGGGTCTTGCAAAACTTAGCTCCGACCGCATGGACAGTTTCCACGAGCTTATCATTCATATCGTCCACTGCATTGCAATCTTCTAGGCACTGAAAACGGTTTTGTAACTCAAGCTGAAAGGTTTCAGGACTTTGGATTAGAGCACAAGGGGGAAGGAGCATTGACATCATTAGATGACACCTCTCCAACTTAACGTTTAGGTTCAGTGTGCCGCTAACCATTCGATGATCGCTATCAGTTTTCACCCTCGTGATCACTGAGACATCACTGAACAGTTGCCGTCTAGTCGTCATAATGAAGTCAATCTCATTTTTTGTCGAACCGTCGGGGCTCGACCAGGTCTACTTTCTGTGGGGCCGCTTCTGGAAGAAAGAGTTCATCATAAAGAGTCCCTCTTTCTCCATGAAGTCGGCTAGCTGCTGGCCGCTTGGGTTCCGTCGCCCTATTCCAAATTTCCCTACCCTCAGCTCGCCGTTCTCTCTTGTGCCTAGTTTTGCGTTGAAGTCTCCCATTAACACCGTATCGTGGGTTTTGGAGGAATGCATGGCTTTAGAGATATCCTAATACATTTCCTCCACCTCCTCATCGGGATGTGCCGAAGTTGGTGCGTAAACCTGTATGACCTTCAACGAATACCGTTTGCTGATTCTGAGTATAAGGTACGCAACCCTCGTCGACACACTCACAATCTTTACTACGTTGTTTACGAGAGACTTGTGGACGATAAATCCGACACCTCCTTGGGGCAGATGGTCGCTCTACCGGTGATAGAACAAGTTGCCGGATTCGAGGATTACCGTGTCCTCCCCCTCTCTTTGGACCTCAGATAATCCTATAATATCCCAGTGCAACTTGTCTATCTCTTCTTCCAGCTCCAGGATCTCCTCGTCAGTCATCAGGGTGCGTATGTTGTATGTTACCAGGTCGAGTCGTCTTAGGTGGCAATCGAACTTCCACCGGAGATTCTTAGCACCCTCTGCCCCGCCGTTACCATGGTCGTCACCGTAGCCAGGAATAGCGGGGCCCCCGGGGACTGAGGGCCGTCTTTTTGTAACTCTCGTCATGGGGGGTATATTGCCATAGCTGCCACGCCTGGCGAGCGGGTTGGCAACCGCAGTTTTTTATTGTAATTTGCTGTTATCAGAAGGATGCTGCTGGCCATCCTCTGTCTCAGTTTCCCACTGTCGCCTCTTACGACACCCACGGGAATAGCTGCTTAACAGCATAATGTGGCTGGGAGAAGTTACTATAAATAATATATATTAATAAATATGTAATCTATACATTTAAATAAAATTAAATAAAAATGTAGTGATTGTGTGTCATTTCCAAAAAGTAGTTGTGATTTATAATTGATTTTTCGTATGAATCTTAGTTTAAAATTTGTTTGTCTGTCTGTATGGGCAGATTTAACTACAAAAAATTTAATTTACTTGACCGCTGTTTGAAGCTTACATATTGGAGAAGGCAGTATACCTACTTCTTCCTCCTTGTTTTGCTCAGTTTAGGTGTATATATCTGTCTCTCACTTTTAGTCCTTTAATTCATCGATACCCAACAAAAACCTAAATTAAACGTGTAGAAGACAATTTTCATATTTATTGTAATTTGTTTCAGGTTGTACTATTTGGACAAGGTCGTACAAATAATTATCTACTGTTTGTGCGTTTACTTCATCTACTATTATGTGATACGGATCTTTAGTTAGGGTTGTTTTATGCAATATTGTTTTATTTGCACATAATAATGTAACTAAGTTTATTTAATATAATAATTTGTTACAAGTAACTAGGTTACGATTGTTATTTCATTTACTGCGAATATTAATAATGAATTTACGATTTAAAACAATGATAATGTTATATACTTGAATATCTTGTAACTTAAATATTAAATGACAAAATGTATTTATTCTGAAATGTAATTATATACAATAGATAGCAACATATACCTTTTTCCGTGACATTATTATCATTATAATATTGTTATTCTATTCAAAAAGGATTCAGACGAAGAACACGTAGACTTTATGAAAAAGCATAATAAGACTTAAAACAATTATTTAATATGAAATACATGAACTTGGTAGAAATCATCGGCGTACTTAGGTTTGAGAAATTCAGCAAGTCTTTTTCCTCTTATTCTGGCACTACACAATCCAACCATCTAACTCCAAACGTTTGCCCTCCGAAAAATTACAAAAAAAGTGAAAAAGATGATAGTGATTGCTAATCATACATTGAAATAAAATAGTGTGATAGGCGATTAGAGTAATTAGGCGAAATCTATCACACTCCATTGATGTGGTATTGATTTACCACCGCAACCGCCGATCATCGGACAAACTACTGACTAATTCAACTTGAGTGACCTTCACCTCTGCTCACATGTTGGAGAGATCGTTGGTGGGTGTAGTGCTGGCATCACATATATTTTACCTATATTATGTAAATAATTGTCTCATCCATATAGTTCTATTGTCTGTGAGTTTTTAATTAACTATTTCCCATTTAATACATATTGTGTCTTTTGCAGAACAATTAAATAAACTGATAAAGCTATATTAAAAAAGGGTTTTACATAAAGTCTCTTAATGTTTGAATTCAATATTGCTAATGTTATAGCAATTGCTGAATGAGAAAAATTATATATGAAGTATTCTTTATTATTAGTCTAATTAATATTTATGTAGGTATCTTATAATGTGACTCAATGTATATATCTATTTCTTTTGTTAAACAAGAATCGAATTATTAATAAATTAACTAATAGTACCTACATTTTATGTTTTAGTTACCTTATCAGATTCTTATTGTTTTGATTTTTTAAGAGCATTTTTTAATAAAACTTTCTTTACTTATTACCAAAAAAGTAATCAAGATCGTCTTCTTCTTTGTCATCAATCATTAGAGTCCACTGCTGTGGAGCCTTTGTTGTATTGAGGATTTGTCTTAAGATCGCCACGCTTGGCAGGTGAATGGTAGCTGGTCAGGTGCTGGTAGCGACCAGACACCAGACATTTCGCAACTTATTTTAATCTATAGAGAATAAAAGTGACAAGCTAGTACACAAAATCCGTAAAAACTAGTTTTATCAAAATGTGTAGTGTTCGGTTAAACCAAAGACATTTAAGTAGTAGTAATAGACCAGACATCAGCAAGAAAATGGTCACCTCTTACTTATGTCCTATAGGATCTTAGATTGTTTACTCTCTAGATAACGCGTCACGCAATGAGCGATGCAACAAAAACAGGCCAGTTTTTACAAGCGCGTGTGCGTGAGGCGCGCACACACGCTTAGCGGTTGCTATGGCGACAGAATAAATAACTATGGTCTACACCAGCGTCATTTGTATCTGGGAGATACCAGCTAATAAATCTATCCCGATAAAATGGGGAAATACTGTAAAATTATGTCATGTTAATAAAATCATAAATTATAATATTTTAATATGCTTTCAATTGTGTGTTTAGTTGTCTGTTGAGTTAGAATCTAATTTTTTTTTGTAAAGAAAAATATAATCAAATAAAAATCAACTACGCATTTACAAAATATGTTTTATTATTTAATGTATGGTATCGACTTATAAAAATACTAGAAGTTGGCCGGCGGCTTCGCCTGAGTCATAGTTAAATAATTTATCCCGCAGGTACCTTTTACCGTAATATTTTATCCCATAGCGTTTCTACAGTTTAATAGATCCTTTTAAGAGGAATTATTCCGTCCTGCATTGTTGTGCCAGCAAGAGTTCATATATGGGTGCTCCATTGAACACAGTCACCCCCAGGAACACAGTGGTCTCTTCTATTGTCAACCTATCATTATTTACCAATAAATGTTTGTAACTACTAATTTAATGGCCCTCTCTTTGAACTTGTTTTGACGTGACAACGTCTTATAAATTGGTTTGCCGGTGACACTTCAAGAAACTGCGTTACGCTCCGCTCACGTTATGCGCTCACAATGAGAGCGAGTGAGAGGCACGCGTCCCTTCCACTCGGGCATGGTTAGCCCGCCTAAGAGCGAGAGAGACAGACATAATAAAATTATTTTACCACTCAAAGTCGTTGTCACGTAAAACTTTCCCCGTATACCGACTTTACAGGCAACCAATTTTTTAAATAATTTGCGTTTTGAGGTTGCATCACTTTTACATCATCTAATTTAGCTATATGATAACAGCGTATGGTCAAATATTTTTCGGCGACCAGTCTTATTAGGTTCACTTGGTGAAGAGAACCACACGCGTGTTCAGTTTCAACTTTAAAATAAGTATTTTTATGACCAATAAATTGTTTTAATATACAAGATAAAATTTTTGTGTAAGTAGGCCTAGTCATTATAAAATTTTGTCTATGAAACTTTCTGATTACTGTCTCCGAAGTCTTACATATAGAATATACATCCCTTGAAGCATAAATCAATCCGCCTTTATCCCGTGCGCTAACTAGTTTATGGTATTCATGCTTTTCATTTGAAAACAAACATTTAATGCATGCAGTACATTTGATTTGTCTATGCAGACATCTCACAACACAACCTGAAATGTAACCAACGATCTGTTGTGTATATTCAGATAATGAAGAATCATCTAAAAATCGAGACACATTTCCTCCGTTTTCATCCGAAATATTTTCTCTTTTTCTTATTATGTCCACCCATCGACTTCTGATTATAGGATCAATAGGTATCCTAAAACCATGTATCCAAATGGTCACACTCGATTTTGACAATTATTATACAATACTATTTAGTAATAACAAAGAGAAAAATAAAGAAAAAAATATTTAAGACTCAATAAAAAACACTCGAATGTGTGGAAGCTTGCAAAACAAAAACAATCGGTCCATGCGTTTAGGCTGTAGGCTCAGCCAAACAACCCACATACACATACATACACACACCATGATGTATTTCCTCCTTCTGGTGCAGTCGGGTAAAAATGAACATACTTCAGCTTTTAAGACAACTATACGGGGAAATTCGCAATCCAAGACTGGCAACACCAAATAACGACGCGTTGATTTTGTAAATAAAATTATGAATTTATTAATTTTGTTTTCGTAAATTACTATTAGTTTTGAGTTAATTACCGATGGTAGGAGATTTTCTTAGTTGTTTGTAAACGTCCTTTGTAATTTCTGCAAATTTTGATCGCGCAACTTGTCATTTTCACCAAAATAATTTACCTCAAAAAAATGAGCCGTGCGTGCATATCTCGTTACAATTGACAGTGAGGAGCGGGGAGCGCTTTAGAGGCTAACAGTTAGCCGATATTTTTTTCGACGTTTTTGAGCCGCCGTTACTCTATCTAGAGAGTAAATAATCTAAGTATAGGATATATTTCGGATTTGTGTCATTTAGTTTTAGTGACATCGTCAAAAGCTCAAGACGAATTCTTTTCCTAAATTTAAAAAAATATTTTTAAAGAAAATTTTAAAAAAACGATTGTGCATTAAGTCCCGATATGTAACAAAAACTGAATGTGATTTCGGTTTATTGTCACAAGTATAATGTATATTTACCACATAATTTTTAAATTTTATTATTTCTAGTAGATTGTTCTAGAAAATTTATCATTATTGTGATAAGCGCCCTCTGTTATCCAGTAAGGTCACCAAATTAGTTAGTGATTGACAACGTTTATCGATTGATGCTATCGATAAAAAATATTATAAAGGATGCAGATTTAATCATCTACAATGTTTAAGGAGGTGAAACAGTAAACGATACTATACCCCTACCAAAAAAGAAATCGGGTGGGCCTGTGTCGGGGCACATAGCCGTTGGTTTTAACGTGAAACATCTATGTCAGCTAGTACTACCAGTCAACAAGATAGCCTTCTTTTAAAAAAATTTATATAATTCTACAACACCAGGAGAATTGCAAATCCGTTACCGGCCTTTTAAAAGGAGTAAGCTCGTTTCTTAAAGGTCCCTAAGTCGTATCGGTCCATAAAAATCGCCAATGATAAACGATTCCTAAGAAAACTCCTAATAAATCGCACGGTAGTGAACCGCCAAGCATCCAAATGATGTGGATGGTAACGTAAGTTTTATTGCGATGTATGCTGGTGAAATTTGGTGGCTGGAATTAATCCGAACAATTTCTCAGAGCACTCCCGGTGGTAAATACGATAGAAAATGCAAATGGATGCAACATCTCTACGCAGTGCTAGTGAATCGAGCCAATCAAAGAGAACTCGGTCGTAAGTTGCAAACGGTGTGCAGGCATGAAATACTGTCCCGCTCTACTGAGTACGCCAAGCTTTTTTGAAGCCAGTTTCACTTTCTCTTCCAAGTGACCATGTTACTGCAGGTCATTCGATATGTCGACACCGAAGATTCCGCTACTGGCTGCGGCAACAAGGAAAGTGCTCTGAAATTGAGGAGATACGACAAAGGTGTTCTTTTTAGCGGTAAACGCGCAAACTTGTGAATTTATATAACGATTTATAGTGTAACGACTTTTAAGTTCAGTGCTTTCATAAAATATGTTAGATTTAAAGTGTATTTTTGTAAAAGAAACGAATTTGAAAAACATGGAGGCGCTCTCTTATTGGATTTGACGTTTCGCGATGTGCCTTCGACGCCGACCGACCAATCATATGCTATTATTATAGCGTCTAATAGACCTAGTGACGTCATCCAAGATGCCACCAATATGAATTGATTCTTAGTTATAGGAAATTAAATATTTTATTTCATGACATTTCATTTCATTAATGACGTTATTCATGACTTAAAAAGTTTATGTGATTTTTTTGGTGTAATGGGAGTCATAATAAATAGATTTATACAATAAAAAACCATGCATATTCCCTATTATTATATCGTAAATCATTACAAACTTAGTAACCTTCAACAACATTATCGATACTTTGATGTCGAAAGGATAACATTCCTAAAACGGGTTTTTACCTTACATTGATTAGCGTCACCTACAGGGGAATAGCTGAAATGTTTTCCAAATAAACATTCAGCTTAGTTTTGCAATGTTTAGGTAGAGGGCGTGACACATGCGCGAGCTCAAAGTTTTTGTATGCAAATATAATTTATGTGTGTGTGTGTGTGTGTGTGTGTGGTGTGTGTGTGTGTGTGTGTGTATGTGTGTGTGTGTGTGTGTGTGTGTGTGTGTGTGTGTGTGTGTGTGTGTGTGTGTGTGTGTGTGTGTGTGTGTGTGTGTGTGTGTGTGTGTGTGTGTGTGTGTGTGTGTGTGTGTGTGTGTGTGTGTGTGTGTGTGTGTGTGTGTGTGTGTGTGTGTGTGTGTGTGTGTAGGCGAAATAGGATCATCCCAGATGCACTCATGATGGATGGCGCAAATATGCGTACGTTACAACATAAATTACAAGAAAATATAATGAACAGATCGTTAGCAATTCGTCGGAAATACAGGGTGTTTTGAAACGCTCCGAAAACGAAGACAGATGATAGTACTAAGGATACCTATGATGATGGGTCATAAAAAATTCGATCCGAGGAAAAAAAAATCATCTTTTCACAACGTTTTATTAACTTTATTCACGCTCCATCATGTTATTACAGTTATTAGAAACGATATTTCACAAAAAAATCATGAAAATACTTAAACATAAAACCAGCAGTGGAATTACTGAATTACAATCAGCTGACTAGGGTCAATGTACGCGCGAACACCGAATTCGCGCGGCTCGCAACTAGCGATGGTACCACAATACCTAATAATTTACAACACTTGTCTAAATACCTAACTTATCTACATAACCTACTATTTTGCCACTGTGCTTGTCTCCACGTAGCCACTTTAATTCAATTCACAGGTTAAATAAACCAAATAACTGGTTCGATTCCCGCTAATGAAAAAATACTTAAATAAAATGTTAACAAGGTTAGAGTCATGCTTTTTATCCATTGTGTAGGTATGTTTATTATTCTGATGTATTCAGTTATGTACCTATTCAGATCAGTTCAGTACTAAGTTATTTAAAAATTAGGTTAAATAAACCAAATAACTGGTTCGATTCCCGCTAATGAAAAAATACTTAAATAAAATGTTAACAAGGTTAGAGTCATGCTTTTTATCCATTGTGTAGGTATGTTTATTATTCTGTTGTATTCAGTTATGTACCTATTCAGATCAGTTCAGTACTAAGTTATTTAAAAAATAGGTATGAAACAGCTTACCGATCTTCCGTGGCCTTATGAGATTCTTCAAGGCACATTAACATGTTTCCGTATTCACGAGCACTATAAACGTACCTACGCGTTATGCATTATTAAAACAAAACAAAAACACAAAACGTAACAACAAGAACAATATCATTAATTAATAAATAACAAGTAATAACGACAATAATTTAATAAACAAAACAATTGAACTATCGCTCGTGATAGTCAACATGGAACTGTCTCAAAACTAAATTAATCAATTCCGCCAAAACACATGCGCACATTGTAACTCCTTGAAGCATGTGCAAATTCCACAGCGCGAGGCGACACGAAGCAGCATGTGTGTGAAAGGAAGGGTAGAGTGAGTAGTATACCTAATGCATTGTTTGTGACCCCTAGTCAGCTGATTGTAATTCAGTAATTCCACTGCTGGTTTTATGTTTAAGTATTTTCATGATTTTTTTTTGAAATATCGTTTCAATTAACTGTAACAACATGATGGAGCGTGAATAAAGTTAATAAAACGTTGTGAAAAGATGATTTTTTCCTCGGGATCGAATTTCTTTGTGACCCATCATCATAGGTATCCTTAGTACTATCATCTGTCTTCGTTTTCGGGAGTATATGGTACACTTTTCCGATGACGTTAATTTCAAAAATCCTATATAACAACAACCGTTGCCACGTTACCATTCGCTAGATTAAAACCTTCTCTGGATCTGGCCAGTATTTTATAGACGCGCTTATGTATGTATATGTATGTATATTTAAATATCTTTGGCTTAAACATAAGAAATCATTAAGCGAATACATAGTTTATAGTAATTGTATGCTGCACCCCAAAGACATCTACATCTATCCTCGAATAAGAATAAAAATGCAGATGCGATATCATCCCTGAGGACTAAGATGAAATGCCTCATTACCAGTGAAATAAAATAAAATGAAAATTATTTATTTTTTGACATAAGAAATCTTAATAAATCAAAATTTAGTAAAGAAATTAAAATGTTGTTTCGTAAATATGAACATGTTTTTAATCTACTACCGTTTCCAAATGAGTTTCCTCTGTATCGGAGAAAAAACGGCGAAAGAAACTTCGCGATTTATTATCATTCTTAAAAAGCTAATAATCTTATTTTCTTAAACATAAGTTAAAATGGCCCATGGATAATCAAAGCACGTTCTATAATTAAATTACGTAACACAACAACAAAATTATAAAATATTAAGGTGATAAATGTGTGTGAAGTAAAAAAGGTCCCCGGTTTTTTACATTCACCATACGAAACACAGCATTATTCGGTTGTTTCTAGCTTGTATTTCTGTGAGAACGTGGTTCTACCCTGGTCCCCCAATGCTGCAGTCATAATATAGCTGCAGCGTATCTCTACCACGTAAAAACATAAGGCTTCCCAAATTTCTCTGCCTGCACAAATTTCAAGTACCTGCACCTACCAGCATCCTACCCTGTCTATCGAAAATTCTGAAAAGAGTAATATGTACTCAAGTTGGAGCTTACTTGGAAACTAATGATAGACTACCGAAACTGCTGTCTGGTTTTAGAAAGGATCATAGCACTACGACAACACAATTAGACGTAGTTAATAATATTTTCGCATCTCAAAACAAGGTTAAGGAACAATTGTGGCACAAATTGAATTATTATGGTCCAAGTTTTCTTATTATGGATTTTATCTGACCGCAATTAAGTGGTTCTCCAGTTATCTTAAAGGCCGCAGTTAGTTAAAACAATTAAAAACATGGAACGCATTCTCTGTCAAATCCTTGTCCTGTAACGAAAAGTTCCCCAACGATCCATACTGGGCCCTCTTTTCTTGATACTGTATATTGCAGATGTTAATACAGCCATTCAGAACTGTAACTATCATAATATGTATGCGCAAGCGACTTTCAGGTATATCTGTACTTTGTTCCAAGTCAAAATAACTGGGCAGTTAATAAGTTAAATAGAGATTTAACAAAAATCGCCCAGTGGTTGGAAGCCAACACTCTTGTACTCAATCCAGCAAAATCAAAACCAGATAGATAAATCGAATAGTCGCAAATAATCCTGATTTGTGTACCCTCGGGAAGAAAGTAAATCGTGTGACAGAAGCCAATAATCTGGGGTTGCTGATGGATGACGCGCTTCGCTTTGAGAGACACTTGCTCGAGATCGCACATAACTGCTTTTACAGACTATAAGTATTATACCGAATACGTGACTTTTTGAGTGAAGATCTGCGCGTTAAGCTCTGCAACTCCCTTGTACTCTCCAGGCGAAATTATGCCGATATGGTATACGGACTAATGCTACTTATGAAAACTGACCGAATAATTCAAAGGATCCAAAATGCTTGTGCCAGATACACTACATTCTCCCACGAATTCACGTCATTCCCTTCTTAAACAAAACAACATTATTAAGAATGTCCCAATTAAGAGCGCTACATTTAGAATTTTTTTATAGGATAAGGGTGACAAACGAGCACACAGTCCACATGATGGTAATTGGTTGCTGCGGCCCATAGACATCTACATCTATCCTCGATTACGAATCAAAATGCAGATGCGTTGTGACCCGTCAGGACTAAGATGAAATGCCTCGTTTCCAGTAAAAAAGGTCACCGGTTCTCTACACTCAAGATACGAAACACAGCAGCGTGAAGCTGCTATTTTACGCTGTTATACTGTGAGATCGTGGTCCTTCCCCAGTCGAGCCGACCCATTCGTGCTACAACTATACCAGTAATATAGCTGCAACATGGTTCTACCACGTAAAAAATGCAAAACTTATGTTGTCTTTCAAAACGAAAATCCCCGGGTACCTGTTGGAAAAACTAAACTGGCGCACGGACGATAATTTTAACCCTATCCCTGGTCCCTGAATCATATATGAACATTTCGATTGTTTAACTATTGTGTCTGTTTCGAGGACAGTGAAACTGTTAAGGACATTCGAACAAAATCAAATGTCCTTTCGATACCAAAAGTTTCCGATATGCAGTTACTAAAACCTATCCGTTAACTTAATAGCATCAGCCTTTTTAAGGTAAAAGAATACTTTTTTTGGTTTAACTTTTAGAGGATAAAACTACTGCACTATATATTCATAGCATAATATATTTACCTTTACTATATCTGTTTTATTGTACGTGTCTATGTCTACGTCACGAAATCTTCATACCGAACATATATACTGGGTTATTTTGCAATAACCGGCCAAATTTGCAGAAAAGGTTATACATATGTAATATAGCCAAATGGTAAAGAAAAATTAATAAAAAAAATCTGTCCTTTTTATATTTTAAATTCAAAATGCGTGGTAATTTTATCTGATTGTCTACTATTTTACTACGCACGCACACATTCGTAAGGGTCGATCGGTCGGCAAAAACGTTGTGAATTGAATCGCACACAGAGGAGCGCGCGTACGCGTAGTTGTTACCCATAAATGACATTCAATTTGGGATAATTTCAAATAAAAGTAGAACTTATTTACTCGTATTTTCAAAAACTGCAATAACGGTATATCACTATTTATATATTTGAACTTTAGTTTAAAATTTGGCTACTCTTTGAAAAATAACCCTGTATACTCGTAAATGAAACCATAAATTCTTTCCAACTTTCCCTCATCTCTTACGACACATGGAATGAAATGGAGTAATAGATTTTCTTACCAAATGACAAATGTCTTTGCCAATAACTAACCAATGTAGCCCTATCTCCGGATGGAGACAGTTCGGTTTACTACATTTTAGCAGCATTTCAGTAATAGTTTAAATGGCGTCCTATTAAATACTAGCAAAGCTATTTTGATTATGTCTCGTGAACGTTGCTTTATTAAAAGTATTTTATATTCTTTTACTACACCTGTATTGTGGGGCATTTTCAAGCGACTTCAAAAAAAGGAGGAGGTTCTCAATTCTGACTGGATTTTTTATGTATTACCTCAGAACTTTTTTATAGGTGAACCGATTTTGATGATTATTTCTTTTATTTAAAAGCTGGCGCTTCTCATGTAGTCCCATATAAATTTGATCAAGATCCAACCAGTAGTTTTTGAGTTATCCTTAATAATGCGTATTTAATTGACTTCGACTACATCGATGATGTTTTTATTTTATTTATATTGAAGTCGGTTGTACATTTTTTTAATTTTACCACTTGTAACATAATATATAAAGTGCACTGGGACAAATATCCTGACGGGGGCATTCATTTATAGGCCATACAAATAGTATTATTTGCTTACAATTTATATCTTACAAAACGTATACAAATAGTATTATTTATAGTTCTTGCAAGTCGAGCGGGCTTTACTTGTGGTAAACACGTATCTATATACGTGCCAAGGTGTGCGTGAACTTAGCGACGGAACCTCAGAGTAGTTACTAGCATAGAGAGAGAGTCCTAAAATAATAACAAAATTCTTATAGCTGAACTCTGTATACATATGACGTTTAACATGGTATAAAATAAGATAGCTATATTATTCTCACCTTCTTTCTTTTACAATGTTGTTGCCGTTTTTCCATTTCATAGTCACCTCTATTGATGTGCCATTAACGCACTGACCTATATATATGTACTGGCTATACACCGTGACATAATGAGGCGATTTGATTTTCGCCATTTTGGCGCTGACAGCAGAAGTGAACGACCACGGAACTAATAATAGAGATTCGTGACAAAATATAGCGTGTCAAGTGCATATAGTGTGACAAAATATATCGATAAAAATTCTATACCCAGGCCTACCCGTAGCGTCCATTCTATTTATGCATCATATTAATATAATGCCATACAATAAATAAATGTATCAATTAATACCTAGGCCTTAGACGCAAGCTTTATACCTCATACAAAACCAATATCGACGCTGCGTTAGTCTATCTACGTTTTTATTCGTAACTACAGCACCAATTTTGTTTCGGGTTTTAACATAGGATATGTTAGTTCATTCGCGAGGCTTAAATATTAATAACAGTTCTAGTATTATAGAAAACAAATCAGCTGCTAAAATAACGCCTATTCTGATTATATACAGGTACATACAGAAAAAACTATATTCTAATATATAAAAATTAATATTTGTTTGTTTGTATTTTATCCCGTCATGTGCCCGGCCATTTTACTTTGTTTACTTATTTTACCATGTCACACCAGAGTAACTAGCCCTCGAATAATTTTACTCCTTGGTCGTACTCTCAGATAACTTCGTTTGCGTTTTTCCAACATAAACGTAGAGTAGCCAATACTAGGTATTGTTACTCTAGAGTTTGTGAATCAATAACAACAGTAACATTTGATAATTATCTGTTGTCGGCGACTTTGGTTGTTAATAAATATGGGTAGAAAAGAACATCGATAAGTATTATAGACAAGGAATAGTACAATAACAGCGGCACGACCGCGGTCTGGCTTCTCTTTTGCCGCTAGATCACAACTACCAATAAATCGATTACGAACGCATTACCAGTTTTCCTCTCTGCTCCCTCAAGATATTATCCATCATTAATTCGTTAATTCCAGCTCATCAAAAGTCCACTGCTGAACTTATGGGGAATATTGGCCATAGTTCCTTCTCTTAGCAAGAGAAGGAACTATGGCCAATATTCCCCATAAGTTCAGCATTCTTCCTATTCTTCCTACAATAACATTAAAAATTATAATAAATTTTAAAAAATTATTATTTATATAATATGACAATAAAATTATTGGGGAATTTTTTTGTCAAGTTATTAAAATAAAACAATTAAATCAAGATAAACCTTCAATAATATTAGGAAATCAAAAGTAAAATGGGGTTGATCCTATTTTTATTAATATGGAGGAATTAATTAAAATAGAAAATAAATTATTTATTTCAAATTTTTTTAATAAAATTATTTTTAATAAAATTGAAAATAAAAAATTAATAGATGCAATTGATTGAGTAAGAAAATATTTTAAGGCAGCTTCTGATGATAAAAGATTTTTAGAATTGGAAATTAGGGGGATAAATCTTAATAAATTGATTTCTAACCCAATTCAATCCCAATTCAATCCAACGCATTTTTTTATTATTTTGAGTTGTTATAAGGAAGATACTGTTGCCTATCTCCTGTTTCATTTCCCTATGTCGTCTTTTACGATACTTTATGGAATGGTATGGTGTCTTAGAGCTTCTAAGTAATAATATATATTATTTGGTAAGAGGCAGTAGTTTATTTTACGTCGCCGCTACACGGCATTATCAAGATCCTGCCTTAACATCATAATTTCGAAATATTTTCATCCAAGCAGATAAAGCTTTGTTGAATGTAGCAAGTGGTAAATATATATAAATTAAAATCAATTGCCGCATGTATGAACGATCATCACTTGAGAACAGCTGGAACGATTTTGATAAACACTCACACTCACAATTGGACCCGGTAAGTAGCGTTGTTGTCGAGATTTAAAAAAACAATCGTGCGAAGCCGGGGCTGATCGTTAGTGTGCATGTCAAATTGGGATTACAAATGGGATCCAATTCGCTTATGTACCGTGTGTCTGTCAAGACTTAGTATTCATACCTCCCTAACTATTAGTTTTTAAAGTTTTCGAAACGAATATTTGCTATGTAATATAATAATCATCATCCCTTGATTTAGTTGATTAGTAAGTTAAATGATTTACTTGATCGTTTGAATAATTATAAGTCTAGTCCTATTTTCTTATTTATTTTTAGGCTTATAATAAAGTAATAAAAATAATTATTTTTTTACGTGGTAGAGCCATGCTGCAGCTATATTAGTAGTATAGTTGTAGCACGAATGGGTCGGCTCAACCGGGGAAGGACCATGCTCTCACAGAATACCAGCGTAAAATAGCAGCTTGACGCTGCTGTATTTCGTATGGTGAGTATAGAGAACCGGAGACCCTTTTTACTGGAAATGAGGCATTCCATCTTATTCCTCACGGGTGACAACGCATCTGCATTTTGATTTGTAATCGAGGATAGATGTAGATGTCTATGAGCCGCAGCAACCACTTACCATCAGGTGGACTGTGTGCACGTTTGTCACCCTTATCCTATAAAAAAATAAAAAAATAACTAAACAAAAACGAGTATATCGACATCGATTGTTGCTAACATTGCGAACGAAATCACTATAGATTAAAAACGTCATGTCTTGTAAAGTAACGTCACATATAATGCTACTTCAATAGGGATGTCATTTTTCTAGTAAATCAGAAGATACGAGCTTACTTACTCTCATATTAGGCATAGTATAAAGAGACCAAAAAGATGACCACTTGACATTTCTATTTCACGCATGAATTACACGCAACATCTTTCAATAGATTTGTCTCTTTTTGCCTTATTTGAAAAGAAAGACTCTAGTTGAAAAGAAAGTTCTCTCTATGCACACGTATGTATGTAATTACTCTAAAAACGGCACGCCCGCAAATTATCGTTTCGTCAGACACACACTCGTGTACACGCACACTATCGCAATGTGCATGTACACGATCAACCACGAATACAGCCTGCTCGACTTCGTGAACTACAAAAACTATACTTATAATTAATATCCCTTTAAATATAACACTGTTATCAAAAGGAAATTTATTCTTACAATTACGAAGTGTTTAAAATGGAAACTCTATGCTTGCCTTAACAAAAATACTCAGAAAAGCGCCCAATTATTTCAAAAAACTCCTTAAAGAAATTGGTTCGTGACATGCTAAAAAAACATCAGATATACCAGAATAGTAGTAGTGAGTCACAGTTTTACACTATATATTTATTTAGTATACATATATTTATTTAAACAATTATATCATAATATATTTGAATAATAAATAAATAAATACAACTTTATTGCACATTATAGCAATTTAAGGACTAAGATGGTATGCCTCGTTTCCAAAAAAAAGGGGCATCAAAGCTTAGTGTCAAAAGTGATTCCCAAAACACTGTGATATCAACAAGATCCAAGTCTTCCCCAGTCAAAATGACATTATAATATAATGATTTCTTATATTTACGCGAACACTACACATTGAATAAAACTATTTTTACGGATTTTATCGCGTTTAATTTTACTATTTTGATTCCCGACGTTTCGGGTGCTTTACAGCAACCCATGGTCACGGGGGGGACTGAGATGTTTGATGTCCCGGTGTCATAGTTAGCCCGGCTACTTTCAGTTTTTTAATATTAATTTTTGGTTCGATCTACGCAGAATGAGCTTACAGTATCTTGAAGTCTTGAAGTGGTATGCTTGGGTTTGGATTTAATTTTGTTAATTATAGGATCCCAAGCAGATGGCAGCACCCATCCATCTTCTCTATTGAAATTAGGATGTTTTTTAATGGATGGAGTGTTCTTTTTCGAGGATTTGTGGTCTATCAAATCTGATGTAATGGCGGGGACGATCTTGAACATGTTCACAGACTGCAGACTTTCCAGAGCATCGGTGCCTCACGTCAGCTATATGTTCTTTCACGCGGGTTTTAATGGATCTTTTAGTTTGTCCTATGTAAGAGAGACCACATTCACAATCAAGCTTGTACACTCCTGCATCTTGTAGAGGGATATTACACTTGACGGATGGTAAAAATTGACTAATCTTCTTCGGCGGCTTGAAGTATGTTTTAATAGAAGCTCGCTTCAAAATGTAGCCAACCTTGTCTGTGACTCCTCTGACATAGGGTAGTACAACAGGCACACGCTCGACTGTCGCCGGCTTCACTCTGTCACTGTGACGTAGGCGCGGGACCCGAAGCTTGTTGTCCTGCAATACTTGCTCGACGTGCTGAAGCTCGGCGGCCAGATGTTTTCTGTCACAGATCCCTCGTGCTCTCTGAAACAAATATTTTCCCACGGTAGCTAACTGTGATGGATGATGGTGCGATTCACCATTTAAATATCGGTTGGTATGGGTATTTTTCCTATACACAGTGTGACCAATAGTGTTATCAGGATTTCGGATGACTAAAAGATCTAGGAAAGCTAAAGAATTGTTTGCCTCTAACTCCATTGTGAATTGTATTTTAGAGTTTATGGAATCAAGGTGGTTTAAAAATGCAGTTACTTTGTCAGATGGTAAAATTGTGAAATATAATTAAAATCCGGGCTATTAATAAAATAGCCCCGGATATAATAGCCCTTATATATGGCACTAAAATGAAATGTATTAACATTTCATTTTAGTGCCATATATAAGCATTTTTTTACGCTAAACCATTACGTAATAATATTGTTATAGTATTATTCATATTTTACTAAATGTTGTTTTCTGTCACCGTTGCATGTCATCGACTAGTGGAAAATACATTTAAGTATTAATTTCACCCTATGTATCTTTTAAAGGTAAATGCAATAGTCTTTAAAAAAATACACAGCTGTATTTTTCATTAGTACAATTAATACAATAATATGTTATACGTGGTAGAGCCACGCTTCAGCTATATTATGGTTGTAGCACAAATGGGTCGGCTCGACCGGGGTATACCTTGTCTAATATCGTCTGTGACGTTAATTAAAGCAGTTAATCTATCGCTATTATTACCTAAAGTTTTTGAAGTCTTATTATAACAATATACTTTCTGATACAAATAATATAGATATGGCTCCTTTAAATAAAATCGTTTTTATTCCACTTTTTCTTTTTCTCAAGAAAATGTTTGCTGCAAATTGTTGAGTTCTTCTTTGGATTCCAATCAACCGGCCTAATTAACCTTAACCATTTTTTCTAATTGTAGAATCCGGAGACATTTTTAGAACGCAAACCGAGAATTTATTTTCATTCCTCTTCTTGTTGTGTGGGCAAGTCTATCGATTCATTATAAACATTCAAGATAAATATCGACATTAATTTTGATATAGTGGAGTCAATCCCTAGCGTACATGTAAAATATTTTTACCAAATTCATGCAAATTATCAACAACTTGACTTTTTTCTTTGCAAAATATTAAAATTAACAAAATAATTCAATATATTCTATATTTTAAACAGAATATAATATAAATTTTAACCAAAAATAGACGCGTCTTATTATTGACGACGTCTTGAGAATTTACCTGTAAAATGTGCAATTATCCGGGGATTATTTCTCACCACAGTCACTCACAGAACAAGTAACCACTTTGGAAAACAATAATTACTTAATAAAAATAATAGTATAATACTCTAAAAATTATAAAATATCTAGGAGCTTATTTCTGTCATTCAAAACGGTTACAAAGTCATGAGATTTGTTATCCTTTTCTATCTTGTTATATTGCCATAAGGAATTTTCTTCTCACTTGCACACTGTGTCTGTCTATTACTACCCTAAGTCTATGATCTTTCCTATTTTTTCGTCGAAACTGCATATATACTCGTGCATATCGTTTTTTTTCAATTCTTTTCAGTTATGACCAATTATTTTTCACTTTTTTATTTCATTAATAGAACTTCCATACTTCTCCTGTTCCGTTGAACTATTTAACACATATATGTGGCCAATTATCCAGAACCTGAACAATTATTTGTAGGTACGCCATACAAATACTCATAGTAAGTTTATACGTGCTAGAGCTATGCTGCAGAATTATAGTTGTAGCACGACCGGGAAAAGACCACGCTCTCACAGAATACCAACGTAAAATAGCAGCTTAATGCTGCTGTTTCGTATAGTGAGTGAAGAGAACAGGAGACTCTTTTTATTGGAAACGAGGCTTTCCATTTTAGTTCTCAGACGTGGCAACTGATCTGCATTTTGATGCTTAATCGAGGTTAAATGTAGATGTCTATGGGCCTCAGCCTCCACTTACCATCAGGTGGACTGTGTGCTTGTTTATTACCCTTATTCTATAAAAAGAGCGAGGGAGGTGTGTTAGGATTGTGCTAAATGGAAGGCACTTTATTGAAGCTCAAGTTATAAACGAGCTTACAGTCCACAGTTAAGCGGCTTTTTTATAGATACTGCACCCCATGGGAACCTACAATCAACTGCTCAACATAGGCCTCCCCAAAAGAATGCCAATAATCACGGTCCTCTGCATCCATCGACTTCCTGCATCACTTACCAGCTAGTGGGAGTCGACCAAACTTTCCGTGTCGAATCCTAAACGAGAGGAGATGTGAATACCAAAGTCTGTGACATTCGGATCAAATACTTGACGAACGAAACCTTCCCGCTTCCGAGAGAATTTTTTCCAAGGCATTGTGAATAGCCTGGTAGAACAAGCATTTGTAGGCCATGCAAATACTTTGTTCCGTGCGAGATTCGAACCCACGGCCCCAGCGCCGCAACTCAATGCTAAGCTAAATGTTTTATCTCTACACAAGGTGATACTGTCACTTATGTAAAAGTAATCGCAAATAAGTAAATGATTGTAGAAAACTCAAATACCGAATGTATTTTTATGAAATCAAGGAGAACGGCTTCAAGTTACGGTTAACTTCACCGTCAACACAAGCTATAACGCTTTTAAGGTAGACACTACGTACGCGTTCCGCTATTGTCCATCGATATAAATCTCTTTTCCTTGCTCCCCGAATATTAAGGCAGTAGTTCTTACATACCTGTGAATGAACGAAAATAGTGAACGCATTAGGCTAGAAGATACCACATCACACGGGGCCGTGTCTACGTTAGGCAACACAGAAGCTATTCAGGTGAGTGTATGCCGGGCTTTATAGGATCCTTGTGAGCCAAATCTTTCCTAGCACTTCGTACATAGTAAAGATCTATACACAGTTTAAATTCTTGATTTTAAAGTGTTTATGTTACTTTCATCAACGTGTCAGATAGGCCATCTTTGCAACGTAAAATGCCGGATACAGCAGCAAGTGAGCAATGTGTGATGTTTGATACAAGCATGTTAGGATGCGATATTTTTTTAATTATTTCAAATTATCAACAAAAGTACCGTCCACGAACAAAAGATTTTACTGCTTATCTACTAAAGTTTAGTAAATTGCAAACTAAAATAAAATAATGCCTACTGAAGACAAAAAAGTTCAATAACGATGAACAAATTAAAATTTGCTACGATTTTAATGCTCATGCTTAATTTATTTAAATTCATGCTTAATGCATGCTCGTTAGTAGGTATTTTAATTAGTCGACTTTAAAAAGGAAGAGGTGCTCAATTCGGCTGTATTTTTGTAACGCAATATCTTGAGCAATTGTGAACCGATTGAAATTATTCTTCTTTCTTAAATAGTCTATACATCTAGGGTGGTTATATTTAAATTTGAATAAAATTCTTTTTTTTTTATGGAACAGGGTGACAAATGAGCACACAGTCCACCTGATGGTAAGTGGATGCTGTGGCCCCTTAGTCATGTACATCTATCCTCAATTAAGAATCAAAATGCAGATGCGTTGTCACCCCTGAGAACTAAGATGGAATGCCTTGTTTCCATTAAAAAGGGTATCAGGTTCTCTACACTCACCATATGAAACACAACAGCATTAAGCTGCTGTTTTACCCTGGTTTTCTGTGAGAGCGTCCTTCCTCGGTCGAGCAAACCCATTCGTGCTACAAATATAATATAGCTGCAGCATGATTCTACCAAGTATTCTAACTTAAGAGTGGGGAAAATAAGAGATGAAATGTTTAATGCTCAAACGTCATTGTATTTGTGTTGTGATGTTGGTAGGTCCAATCAAAGGGTCAAAAAATTAATATTCTAAAATAATTGAACTTTAAAAAAAGTAAAAACCAGTGAAAAAGCTAAAGAGAGTAAAGTAATTTCCACATAATTTAATAGGTTCTACTATGTCTTAGCACCGATAAACTAAAATCATTAAAATCACCATCCGGAATTCCCGATATTAACACACTTATTTCTTTTTTAGGGCAAAGACGGTCCGTAAGCAAATTTTTCTTAGAATTTCGCTCAAGTTAACATGAGGTTTCATCTAAATAAATTGTGCCATAAGTCAGTAGCAATAGCCAGTCAGCCGATCTCAGAATCGACATACATACATTTCTCAAAACAACATTCCCAATGCTGTGTCCCTCAAAATACACAATTCATACATTTTTCAACCGAGTAGTGCTATACTTTTATTTTTGGTTAGGCAATGAAAATTAAGTTTTGTGCGCAGGTATGCAACTAACATCATCACACGCTGATTCTCCTCCCTACAGCGTATGACCCTTTGAAGCATTACTCAACTTGCTACGACGCCCTCGATAAAAACATGATAGCGCGCAAACTGGTTCCGCTCCCAATAGATTCCTTATAAATACTAAATACTCTGCAGATTCCTGATAAATACTCCGATATATGTATGAAAGAGTACAGTCTTACTGTCAACAGCGCTCGTTGGTGTTTACGTAAATAATCATAAGAGATCGACCATACGTTGTATTCCAGGAAGTCGGGTTTCTTTTATTAGTGACGCGTGCGCACAGCGTTTGGGCTTAATGCGAAAACATGCAGAAAAACAACATATTCTGACTGTTTACGGAAGTAATGAAAATAGGCTACTTTTTCCAAAAGTTTTATGTTCGTGCTATTTTACACCAAAAAATAAAACACAACCTTCAACGGCTTACTTTTACCGAAAGTTATTACGATATAATTATGGATTTATGCCCTCTTGTTAATTACCTTATACGGAATGGCCCCACATTACCATTACCGTTACAGCCTATTAAAATTCACTGCTGAACTTAGGCCTCCCCCATAGGTTATCTCATAGGGGGGATATTTGCCATAGTTGCCACGATTGACATGTTTATTTTTATTTTTAGTCGTTATCAGGTAGACGCTGCTGCCCATCTCATGATTTTTTTCCCTCTGTCGTCCCTTGGGAGACCCACAGGATGATATGGGGAAGTGGATATTCTAAGACCGCCACTACACGGTGAAAATGTGATATAAGCAGTTCTTGATTTCTGTACACCACAATCGGAAACAAATAATTTGCATATTATTAGACTCCGCGTCTCAAAGCCATTTTATAACCAAGGAATGCTGTCATCGTTTAGGCGTCCAACAACACGATACCGAATGTACGGTAGTAAAGGGATTCGGTGGAGTAGAAAAAATCGTTAAATCAAAATCGATCAATATTAAAATTTTCTCACGTTTCGACTCTAATATTAACTTTAATATTTCACCGCTCGTTGTTGATGAAATCACCGATCGTATGCCCACCGCTGTGGTAGACAAATCAGTCTTAGCACACTTTAATGGCATACGGCTCGCTGATGAATGTTAAGGTGTGCCTAATAAAATTGACGTTTTGATAGGCTCATCCCTTTTCCCGCACTTATCGTGTCTTGACGTAATTCACTCCTCTAACGACTTGTCTGGGCCCTCAGCTTTAAACACGGTGTTTGGTTACGTTATTATGGGTTCAGTACTGACACTTCAAACTAATCAGTCATTAACGTGTTGCACAATTCTAGAGTCTCCCGCCATTGATAAATTAGTGCAACGATTTTGGGAGCTTGAACAGCCTCCCTCCGCACCGCCCATTCAGTGTCCTTCAGACATTGAGTGTGAAGAGTTTTATAAGTTGACGACATCCCGCGATCCTGTATCTATATCGCTGATATTGATAGTGGTAGATACATTGTTGGCCTACCATTTAAAGATGACGTTTACTTTCTCGGAGATTCTTACGAGACCCCTCGACGTCGATTCATGTGTTTAGAAAGAAAACTTCAAGCCTCACCTAAACTAAGGTTGGCATATGATGACGTTATAAAAGAATATTTAGACAAAAATTATATCTCTCCCGCACCACCGTACGAGTCTCATGACCCCGCTACAATCTATGTAATCCCGTTTCATGGAGTCTTACGCGAAGACAAGAAGTCGACAGGTTTACGCATAGTCCTGGATACTAGCAGTAAGACTAGCACTGGGCGAGCATTAAATGATATCGTACATTCAGGGTCAAATTTGCAAGGCGATTTGTTCAATATAATTCAAAATTTCTGCCTACATCCAGTCGCTATGACAGCCGACTGTCGCCAGCAATTCCTGCAGATAATTGTTCGCGATTCTGATCTTCGTTATCAATGCTTCCTATACCGCTTTCGTCTACAAGACCTACTTGTGTCGTACCACTTCAATCGCGTATGCTTCGGTTTAACTTCGAGTCCATACCATGCATTGCGTACGGTAAGGCAGCTTATCGATGACGACGGCGCAAAGATCCACTTGCGAGTCGTAGCGCGTCTACTTCGCTATACTCGTATATGGACGATATCGCATTCTCTTTGCCCAGTGAATCTGAAGCCAGTGACACCTCTCAGCAGCTGATAGGTTTATTCAAGGGTGCACAATGGGATCTAATAAAATGGAATAGCAACCGTCGACTTGTTTTAGATAACCTCCCTGCTTTCCATAAAATCACAGGAGATGTAGAGTTCGATAAATCAATGCAACATAAAATATTGGGCTTGCATTGGTCTACCGATAGTGATGCCTTTTATTTTAAAATAACTGTTCCCGCTGATGTGATGTGCACTAAGCGCTCCATCTTATCCACTGTCGCCCGCCTGTGGGACATAATTGGTTTCATTGCCGCCACAGTCGCGTACACCAAGTTGTTAATAAAACAGCTTTGGCAACTTAATTTAGATTGGGACGAGATACCGCCAACGCCCATTGTTATGATGTGGAAGCAATTCTGTGCTGAATTATCAGCTCTTAATGATTTACGTATACCGCGACATGTTGGTGTATCCAAAAACTGTACTGCCACACTTCTGGGTTTTTCCGATGCCAGCGAGCACACATAAGGTGCCGTAGTTTACATACATGTAAAGAGTGTTAACGGTAACACCATCCAGTTGGTTTGTGCAAAGACTAAAGTCGCACCAACAAAGCCACTATCTATTGCACGCCTCGTGCTTTGTGGAGCGGTTTTTCTCTCAGAGTTGCTTCGCAGAGTCCTCGACAATCACTCTTTTGGCCTCGCAATATCGGTCTATGCCTTTGTAGATTTAAAGGTAGCTCTGTACTAGATAAAAGTTCGCCACACAAGTGGCAGACATTTGTTGCAAACCGCGTTGTTCAGATCACCGACAATATTCCCACTGACAACTTTTATCATGTTGCGGGCACTGAGAATCCCGCTGACATACTTTCACGTGGCGTTACGCCAAATAAATTAGTTTCAAATCCTCTGTGGCTCCATGGGCCTCAGATCCATCTCAGTGGCCTCTTCATACTTTAGACAATCAGGATATTGCAGACATGCCTGAGAAAAGGATTTTGTCGCACACTGTGTGCACATCCGTCTGTAATTCTGTAATTTATGAGCTTGCACTCCGCATCTCTTCTTGGAGTAAACTTCTACGTATAATTGCGTATGTGTTTAGGTTTGCTAAATTATTACCCCGCCGCAGCACTACTGTAGTGACTGCTGACGATCTCAGTTTCTCTGAGGTTATAATGCTCCGCGCCCTGCAAAAGCAACACTTTGCAGCGGAATATTTAAATATTAAAGGTAACAAACCTTGCTCACCCGCTTTCAATCGTTTAAGGCCTTTTATTGACAACGGTTTGATCCGCGTAGGCGGTCGCCTTTCTAACTCCGCACTAGATTACACTCAAAAATATCCAATTGTACTTCCGCGCAGTGATCATGTAGTGAACATGATCATTGATTATTATCATATTAAAAATTTACACGCCGGGCCTGAGTTGTTATTGTCATTACTCCGTCAGAAATTTTGGATTCTTTCCGCACGCCGCACTGTGAGACATAGAGTCCACAAGTGTAATATATGTTTCCAGCTTAGACCCCGTCCAACTTACCCTTTGATGGCTGATCTTCCCCAAAGTCGTACACGACAGTTTAAGGCATTTACTCACACGGACTGCGTTTATGCCGATCTTATCGCCTACACTTCTGTACGTCGTCGTGGTATACGCAGCGAGAAGGCATATTTATGTATTTTCACATGCCTCACAACTCGAGCTGTGCATATAGAAATCGCTACAGATCTTAGTACTTCCAGTTTCCTCGCTGCGCCGAAACGCTTCCTCTCTAGACGAGGGCCGATTCAGTTTTTGTATTCGGATAACGGAACGAATTTTAAAGGTGCCGCTTCGTACCTTCGCGATCTCTATAAATTTCTAAACGTTGAATCTCGCCCGAAGCTGGAGCAGGAGTGCGCTGAAAGTCGCATTACATGGAAGATCATCTGTCCCAACTCCCTTCATTTTGGAGGCGCATGGGAGAGTATGGTCAAGGTCGTGAAAGCAAATCTGTTCCGAGTTATCGGACATCAGTTACTTTCATACGAAGAACTTAATACTATTCATTCGCAAATTGAATGCCTGATGAACTCGCGGCCCTTGACAGTATTAAGTTCTGATCCCGCGGAGCCCTCGGCCCTTACACCGAGTAATTTTTGAACCGCGCCTTTATTGTAACTACCTGCGGCTGAAGTCAAATCTGACAGTCTGTTACAGAGACATTCTCTACTGGATAAATTAGTCCAGTCGTTTTAGGATCGGTGGAGGATAGAATACCTTCATGGATTACAAGTTCGTCAGAAGTGGAACACTCCATCTACACCTATCGCACCAGGCGCCGTTGTAATTGTGATTAACGATAACGCACCGCCCTTGCTTGGCCATTAGCTATTGTTGAGTATGTTCATCCTTCGAAAGATGGTGTAGTTCGAGTAGTAACCGTGAGAACTTATTTGTCCTCTCCCAAAACAATAAACCACGAGCATCTTAATTATAATTACTTATTTAAATTAGCAATTAATTTTATATATCATATTAAATCTATGTACACATTTTCTCGCTTGCCAATCAAGCTTAAAAATCAAATTTGCGCATTGAGCGCAATCTCTCACTCTACATACTCTATATACCGCAAAAATAACAATTTAATTTATAAATCTAATAAAATACTTGGTACATATCTTTAACCCCTCCTTTCCGTATAGCCGTAGATCACGTATAGCCGTTGATGGCGACGCAAGCGCCACGCAGCGGAAATTAGTTGCAATCGATTAATAACCGCGACCGCGCGAGGGATATTGCGTCCTTCGATCTCCTCTTTAATATTAATTATCACCGGACATTGAGTCCTAGTAATTTCGCGAGTGTGACGCGCCTTCCTCAATTACAATAAGTCGAGAGTTAAGGAGTGTGTGACATCTAGAACTGATCTAAGAGTGCGTGCGCCGATCCACGTGGCGGACCTGCTGTGCTAGCTGATACTCCGGGAGGAAGGCGAGGCAGTCCCTCACAAGGTTAGTGCGTGCATTCCACTCTCATCCACTTTCCTTACTCTGCTTGTTGTATGTACCAATACAGTCCACAAATTTTTATCGACGAAACCCACGTTACTGGCGCGTCCATACGCATTATTAAGGATAACTCACAAAGTACTAGTCACATCTTGATCAAATTTATTTGAGATCACATGAGAGGCCCCAGCTATCAAATAAAGAAAGAATCATCAAAATCGGTTCTCCTAGAAAAAAGTTCTGAGGTAACACACATAAAAAATAGTCGAATCGAGAAACTCCTCCCTTTTTTGAAGTCGGTTGAAAATTTTGCGTATAAAATGAAGCCAGCACACACACATTTACTTTTAGATAAACTTTTGCGTGAACGATGTAAAAAGTAAAGTTATAGCCTATGTATGTCCCACAGCTGGGCACAGGCCTCCTCTCATTCCTGAGAGAATTTTAGGGCAAGGAAATGTCCGCCGCGCTGCCCCAATACGTGTTGGCTAACTTCACATGTCTTCGAAGTATAATTTTTTCTTATTTGTCAGATATGCGGGTTTCCTCACGATGTTTTCCTTCGCCGCCGAGCACGTGGTAAATCAGCACATAAAATTGCAATTAACAATTTCATTAGTGCCGGCGGGGATCGAACCCGGATTGCTCGCGTACTGTGAAATTTACAGCTAGCGCTTAGCTCCTGCGCTACCACGGCTTTTGTGAACAATGTATGACGAAAATTTATAAAAACTGTTGAGTATTTGATAAACTTAAGTTTAATATTAACGCTCATAACACTCTGATACTGATGTCTGATACCGCAAAAATGTGGGAGAAAGATGTTCCTGCGCTCTGATGTGCGTAGAAATACTAACACAGCTCGGCACATTATGTTGTCAAAACCACAAACTGCACTAAACTAGTAAGCGCTAAGCGCGCAGGTATATTCTACTAGGGCCTAAAAATTAAGATTCCAACGTTTTGTCACGTGAAATCGTATCTAGCAATCATATTGTACATATAAGTGATATAAAAAGCATATTGTCAGAAAGATAAATGATTGTTGAACTTATTATTTTTTTTTAAATCGATTAATTGCTATTTTTACATAAAAAAGGGGTTTTAGTGGCTTATGGTGCGGATTTATCAAGACCGCATAGCTTCTTAAACACGATAACTTTTGAAAATATCAATTGTTCAACTCAATCTATTTTTAAAACTCTTCATCTATCATGTGGGAAGCCATTGAATGTAAATGGCAGTTTAATTTTGTTTTGTTTAGTTATAATTAATTTTTTCGGCTGCGAAATGTCGATATATTCGTTGTTTTAGCAGCCTTGTATGAATTTATTTTTTACTAAATAGAGACTGCCTCACTCACTCAGTTAGTTCGGCGTCAATCGCCGTCGTGAGTGGACACTGTATCGGTTTTTTGCAGCGACTCAAAGGATCGCTGTACAAATACAATATTCGAAAACCAAATTTCTTACATACTTGATTATAATAATAATCAGAGATTTTTATTACAATATTTTAAAAGCACAGAATAAATAATAGTAGTACGTACTAAAAGTAAGTAGGATGTAATATTTATACTTAAATACGTCTTGGACTTTATGGAGTGACTGAATGATGATATGATGATCATATGAGCATTATGAGTCGTGCACTTTTGGATTTTCCAAACTTTTTTTTTTAATTGAAGTTTGACATAAAATTATGGGAAAATTGGAAGTATAATAAGGTTATTAGTGAAAACTTGTGTGTATTTAAACTACTTTAAAAAATTCAGTATAATCATGTTATACGTAATTTTTTTAATGCGCTTAGGGTATGCCCAATTGGATTTACCAATATTTTTCATCTACACTCTGTGATTTATTACAGCTTAATTTATCTATCATATTTTCCATTTCGTTCAATGATACTGGCTGGTAACGGAAGGATACGTTACTCGGGTTCACATAAGTGGTACGATCTAAAAATTTACAATTACAGTAATGTTTTATTTTATCAATTTCCTCTGCAAATGTTTTAGCGAGTATTGAACATATTAGTCACTGTATCCGTCTTACCTCATTTATAAAAATATTTCATAATAACAGTGTCTAAATTATTATTATTCTTTCCTAACCAACCATCAATAATCGCCCAGATCTTCCTACAATCTCCTTTATAATTCAAAATTTCGTTATTCCTAGATTTGGTTTTTGCTTAATTTATTTGTTCTTTTTCTGTGCCGCGTGTATTCTAGCCTATAGTTCATATTTTTGGGATATGCCCTCCATTTCCTTAATAAATAATATCTTCGGTGTATCATCATTTTTAATGTATGACTAATCTACGGCTGTGTTGCTCGTTTATTTCTGCTTAATTTTATAGCTATTATAGACTTCTCATAAATATTTTTAAACAAAATACGTAACCTATCGTAAAGTAGCGGTAAGCATACTGATTGTAATGTATGGGCCTCATAGCTAGAGCTACATCCCTAATATATCTACCTATAACCTTTTCCAATGTCTTAAGAAGAAAGAAAGATAGGCTTATAGGCCTAAAGGACTTTGGTAAGGCGTAGTCCTTTCGTTAAATAGATTAGCTTAGGTATAAAAACACTATGACAATTGTACATCGTTCTGGAATATACCCATGCAAAACTTGCTCTGAAGATTTTCACAAGATAAGAAAGAAGGATATGGATACCCGCTGTAGTTGGATCGGAATTATTCCATCCTCACCGCTTGCTTTATATGGTTTAAAGGTGTCAACAGCCAACTGCACCAGGTTTTGCGTTGTTATCTTTGCAGCCCTACACCAGTCCTCATTACAAGGCCTTCGTAGGGCTCTGAAAGGGTTCAAGGCGAAAGTCTTCTGTGACCCTGGGAAATGGGTTGACGCCAGTAACTTCAATGTTTCTGTTTCACTGGTGGTGAAGATACCATCAGGCTTTTTAAGAATCTGACTAAGTTTAGTTTTTGATAGCATATTGTGCAGTCTTGCACTGCGAGGCAAAGGCTCTACTTCCTCGTATAGCTTCCTCCACCGTGATCTCTTAGCTTTCCTAATCTCTTTATTATATTAGGTTAGGGTTGCACTATAAATATCCCACTCTTTAGTTTTTCCGGCCCCCTATTGAAGAGTTTCTTGGTCTTTTCCCTAAGCTCCTTCAGCTTAGTGTTCCACCAAGGAACTTTTCGTATTGAGGTCTTGGTTTTGATGGGACAACTGGTCTCGAAGGCTTCACGGATTCCTACGGTTACAGTCTCCGTCGGTAACTCTAGACCTTCAATCATTTTGATATTTTTGGAAACGTTTCCATATTCGTTCTTAGCCTGTCGCTATAGACATCCCAGGAGATCGCTATTTGATCCCTAAAAGCAACACTTTCATAAGTTGGTGATGGTCTAATCACAAACTTAATGTTTTTGTGATCAGAAATCGAGTTTTCACTACTAATGTGCCAGTCAGTTATCCGCCTGGATATGTTACTAGTACGAGCAAAGGTCATATCTGGCACTTCTTGCCTAGCTCGCGTTACAAAGGTTGGTTTACACCCTAAGTGTAGGCTTACCAGGTGATTAGAGATGAGAAAATCATAAAGTAATAACTCACCTCTTCTTTTGATATTAGTGCTTTCCAAGGCTGTGTGGTGAGCATTAGCATCACAACCCACCACAAGTTCGGCGTTGTATTTTCTGGCATACTCTGCCACCCGCTCTAACTCGACGGTAGGATCTGAGCTCTCCGGGAATGTAGATTGAGCAAATGATTACTCTGGCCCCTGTCCATCCCTTGAAATTTATGAAGGCTGTTACCAGGTCGTCGTTGCAGTACTCTGAAACAGTTAAATGTTCAATCTTATTATTGTAAATTATTCAAGCGCTGGGTCTACTGCCCTAAGTATTATTGACAAAAATTTTACCAGCAGCCGATGCAGAACTTGACACAATAGGCGACAACTACGTGAAGGAAGAACTCCTCAGACTTGCCCTGGGGATCATCACGACCTGTCCTGTCCCCCTGACCTGTCTCTCCCCCAGAGCCGTATGCCAGACTTCTCGCCGGATAGGAGAGCAGAATATGTACTAAATAGAAATAAAATAGTTTAACAGTTTTCAAGTTTTGAGGTGACGAGAAGATACTCGTATATCGTAATTTTCCGAACGCTGCCCAGCCAAGTTGAATCCGTCGATTGACCTCTCGGTCGAAGTTGGACTTCCTCGAGTCAACAACTTCCAGCGTAGTGCTCCCAACAACTACCGGCATAGGTGTGACATGGACGTTACATATGACATTGGTTTTGGCCATGTTCATCTCAAGACCTATTCGTTGGGAAACAGTATTGAGGTCGTTGAGCATAACATTTAATTCAATTCAATTCATTTTAATTTATTTGCTATTCTTGTTGCATACATTAGGTCTTAGTTTTAAAAAATTGTTCAAAACAAGAACCCTGCAAGGGCACTGCAAATATTGGCAATTATTAATATTATTATTACATTTACATTATGGTATTTTTAATAGTGCTTAGGTCATTCAGCGATTCTGCTATAAGGACTGTATAGTCGGCAAATCGAAGGTGAGTGATGTACTTGCCATTGATGTTAATACAGTATCCTTTCCAGTCCAGTAGCTTGAAATCGCCTTCCAATGCAGGGGTGAAGAGTTTCGGGGATATAAAGTCACCCTGTCTTACACCTCTCTGCAGTTGGATAGGTTTCGTACTCTGGTTCTGTACTCGGATAGCCATCGCAGCCCTACTGTACAAAGACTTCAGCACTTCGACAGTCAACTTGGTACCGCTGTAGGGACTGTAGCACCACCCAAATTTTGACGGAATCAAAGTCCACATACGCAAGACTAAGTGGCAGATTGTACTCTTCGGTCTTATGTTTAATTCGCCGAAGGGCATGTATGTGATCTATGATACCTTTGTACGTGCGTGACGTGCTTGTTGTAACGTGCCTTTTCGAAAATTGGCTTATTCCGGAGGCTGAAAATTGTCAAATCTGCGGGCGAGACTATTCATAATGACTCTCTGAAACAGCATGTAGACGCGGCTTAGAAGGGAAATCCATCGGTAGTTCTTCAACAGGGCGTTGTCGCCTCTCTTGAAGAAGAAGACTACCGCACTTCTGCTCGATGCCTCCGGAGTAGTGCCACCATGGAGCACGGAATTAAAGAGCCTCTGAAGAACTTCAAGTACTGATTTCCCACACGCTTTCAGAAGCCCCGCTGTAATTCCATCCTCGCCCGGGGTCATAGTCATCATAATGAAATCGATCTAATTTTTTATCGAACCTTCGGGGCTCGATCAGGTTCACTTTCTGTGGGGCCGCTTCAATGTGGATTCACGGTCCTCCGTTTTTGCAAGAGGACAAGGTTTCTCTGTCTGTTTCCAAAGCTATACCCCACACACAAGAGGAAAAGCGTAATATTGCAATTGTTTCCAATCCATCTTCTTCTAATGCCGCCAGGAAATTTTTTCTCTGTGTAGAAATCTGACTTTTTCTATGAGTCAACTGGTTCGTATTACCGTTTCCATAAAAAATTAGAACAGTCCAACCTTAGTTTTTACGCATTTTACAGTACGCAAGTTAATGTTAATTGCAATTTTAATTGACATCATCGTGAGGAAACCTGCATGAGTGAAAATTAAAAAAAAAATTACGAAGATAAATACCTAAAATTTACCCTCACAAAAATATCCGGTCTCAATGTCTTGCGCAAAGAATTAATTCCCAATTAATTCCGTTTTTTAATAAAGTACGAAATTTATAAACAATAAATTGCAGCGTCTGTGTATTTTTATGTATGTGCGTTAAAGCCCACCTTAGTGTACCACAAGTAACACCTCGAAATACTTTCGAAACGTTCAACGAGTTTTCTGACGGCATTGCGACCACGTCACGTCGAGCTCTATGTAAAGCTCTATGTATTTGTTCAGTTTGCGGTAAAAATTTCAAGGCTGTAAGCTGCGACTGATACCTAAAATACTTTTACACTTTATAACTGAATGACATACAAAACGCGTCCTACAACAATATTCTTACGGAAGGAATGACATGGCATTTTCAGCCACCATACGCGGGTCATTAGCGGGCCTATTGCAACCCGGGTTCCATCCCCGCTGGCACCAAAGAAATTGTTAATTGCAATTGCACTCTTCACAACGTGAGTGAGTGCTCTACTCTCGATATGTGGCCATATCTCAATTTAGCTAGACATCAAATCCATATTATTATTAACGTTACAATAACTACAGACATAGCTTATTTTCAAATTGATTTACTTTAGATTACACAACAAAAAAGTAATTCAAAAAATATATGGACTGCCGTCCGTTGGTCTGTGCGTTGGTGAGTCTTTTTTTATAGGGTAAGGGTGACAAGCGAGCACCCAGTCCACCTGATGGTAAGTGGTTGCTATGGCCCATAGACATCTACATCTATCCACGTTTTCGAATAAAATGCAGATGCGTCGTCAGCCGTGAGGACGACGACGACGAGATGGAATGCCTTTTTTCCCGTAAAAAGGTTCTCCGGTTCTCTACACTCACCATACGAAATACTGCAGCGTTAAGCTGCTATTTTACGCTGGTATTCTGTGAGAGCGTGGTCCTTCCCCGGTTGAGCCGACCCATTCGTGCTACAACTATACTACTAATATAGCTGCAGCATGGCGTTTCCTTGTCTTACAACCCTTTTATAAATGAGAGGAGGCCCATGCCTAGCAGTGGGATATATATTAGGCTGTAACTTTACTTTTCAGGCAATATGCTTTGGAGGACCCAGGGCTTTTAGCCACTTTTGCTTTTACCTGAATCTGGTTCCGGTCCTATTTCGACGTCATTTTTGATTACTAAATGAAGTAGAATGTCGCGCTGCCTCATACATTTTGGCATTACATGTACTCCAGATATATTTAATTTCATAAAAGAGTTTATCCACGATGTCTTACTTTACCACCATTGTATATGATAAATGACCTCTTAAACCGCGACTAAACTTCAAAATCGGGTTGCTAACGTATTAAAAATGAGGGTGAATGTCCACAGTTCCACGGTTTATAAATATATTCTTCTTCTTCAGGTCGTAAAAGACCACTGCTGGATGTGTGGGACTCTCCTGTTCGGGAGTTTTTTCTTAATTGTCACGCTCGGCAGGCCAATTGACGGTCGCAGTACCAGCAGATATCTCGCACCTTTAACTATTTCAATTAGTAACTAATATAAATTTATTAGGCTGTCATGAACTTGATCAGATTTGATTAGATTGAATCGATTCCCTTGCTTGAAATAATTACCTACATATTTTACAATTTTATAATTTAATTTTACAGTCACCAAATTAGGGCTGCGAAAAGCAGTATTAAAAGTAATAAACGATGACATTACGGTATTCTACTGAATTCATTTTTATTTCTTTCTTCTTTCGTCACCGGTATGGATGTTTATCATCTAGTTTCATGAGATAGTTGTACTGCTAGTCTATCGAAAACCATAAGATCATTTCACCATTAACTATCAATTTTAATATCAAAGTAAGTGATAATTTATCATCGTGAGCATTGCTATCAGTGTATAAACAGTCCAGACCGAAAAATCTCTCTCAAATGTGTTATTTATTTTATTTGTGACTTGATTCTAAGTAGTAATTCCGCTATGAGATCTCGTCGCGGCTGCGGCCTCGAATTACGAGGTTTTACTATACATTTTCCTGGATCTACTGCAATAACAACTGCGCGCAATTGATGCTCATGAGCGTATTCCTCTCCTTTGAAAATACTCCCGAATCCTAAGTTGGGTAAAACTAGCGGCACCTATTATAGCTCCAAGTATTAGGGGTCCAAAAATATATGAAGATATAATTTAATAGGTTTATTTTATTAAAGTATTTAGCTTTTATACCAACATATTCATTATAAAAGGCATCATTTGACTTGATTCGAAGAAAGATAAAAAATCTGCATAACTAGTGGATTACTTTTTAAAGCACTAATTTGCGAGTCATTCCTTTTGATATTTTCATACTAATTATTTGAAAATTAAACCTTTCTTACCACATACGTGTTGTATAATTTGTTACTTTTAAATTTTTTAATTCATAATTCATTACATTCGTAATTAAATGGATTTTTTTTAAATGAAGCCAGTTTTGCAACCCTAAAAGACATGTAACATGATGTTGTGTTAAATAATATAAAAGTATTGCGTCGCTATTCAGTCGTGCATTTCAACCACCATTCGTGGGCGCTTCACTACGCGGTACTTCAAGCGTCCAGACAGTTTTTTTTTGTGACAGGTGAGAACTTTTAAGATTTTATTACATATTTTAATAACTGCAAACATATTTTCGATACCTTCTCTCATTTTCATTTTTTTATTGTTATAATGATTCATTATAGAATAAACTAACCCACGTAAACTTATCGTCAGGAATCAAAGATAAGTTAAACAAATCAAACGCAATAAAATCCATAAAATATTTGTTTCTCAACGATTTTTTTAAATTGTAAATCTATAATTCCATTTCCTGATTCACAATTGGACCCTGTAGGTGGCGCTGTCGTCGAGATCCAGAAAGCACCCGTGCGAAGCCGGGGTGGATCGCTAGTTATCAATATTCGGAAGCGAAAAAAGTGTCGACAAAATTATTGAGCAAATTCAAATACTATACTTGAAACCAGTACCTGGAACGTAACCGCACCAAATTTCTAAGTTTGTCGAGATATAATTTTAAAAAATCAGTGAAGCGTAAATTATGCAAGAAAAAGTTCCACCAAAAACATAAATGTGTAGAAGGGGCCAAATTCGATTAAAACGATCGGGATTTTCAGCTTTACCGATAAAGGAGAAGAGATCTGCGGGTTTCAAATTTACATAGCAGTTCCTTAAATCATTACTTTAATACATTAGTATAATATACAACGTTCTTCACGCATCGCAAGTTCAACGTTAGAAAAAGGCGACGCATCGCCACGGCCGTGTGTATATTTATTATTAACGTCTTTTATTCATTTAAAATTAATTTAGTCATTAAATTACGTTAAACGCAATGATATTTAACACAAACTTCAAATTTAATTTTTTTAGTTGTTCTTATACTACAATTAATAAAACTGGCCTAAAAAAAACATTAAAAAAATGTTCTAAGAAGTGGAATTTTTCCACGATTAAAATAATGGACTTTTGTTTTATTTCATTAAATATTCATAAGTATAATAAGTAGTCATTGCTTTATTTACGTATCTGTCGTCGGTCATTAATCTATAATTTGCATTTCCTTTTGATACCGTCGAATATTTTATACAGAATGTCCCAGAAATCGATTTTTTAGAAGAGTTTTAAATTAAACATCAATTATTGGATTCTAAGATTTATTAAAACAAATGTACAAATTGCCTTCCTTTATTACAAATTCAACTGCTTTCGTTATTCTTTACCGTATTCAGCTACGTTTTCGATTGACTGAGTAAACATTTTCTTTCACCACTCCCCAGTAAAAAAAATCTAGTGGATTTAAGTCACGAGATTGTACCAGACCGCCCTATCCATCTGTACAGTTATTTTCTTTGAATACTTAGTTGGGCTAAAAGTGACATTTTCTTTCAAGTTGGAAACGTGTGCGATAATTAGTTGTGATTTTATAAATTTATTAACAAAGTAATCGGACATAATTTCCGAATGGAGCAAATCGAGCAGCGTGCCGTCATTAAGTACCTCCATAAGAAGGCTATCATCAAAAGCCATCCATGATGACATGGTCAGTACATTAACGATTGTGCTCTGTCATATTCATCCGTCAAAATGGATAGCAGAATTTAAGCGTGGTAGAGAGTGTGAAAGATGAACCCCGCTCTGAAGGCCTTCGACGTCAACTACTGACGAAAATATTAAAAAGTACTTGATTTAATAGACCGCAGATTAAAAATTAGAGATAGCCGAGATTATAGGCATCTCTTATGAACGAACTCAAAACATCATTGTCAACGAGTTGGGTTCCACGAGTGTCTGCGAGGTGGGTTCACGACTGCTTTCAGTTGAACAAAAAGGACGCGATTGACTATTTCACGCGACTGTTTGGAGTTATTTGAAGCCGATGCAGATGATTTTTGAATCGTTTTGTTACTATGGACGAAACATGGGTTCATTACTGTACACCGAAACAAAACAACAATCAAAACAGTGGAAGACCTGGTTCACCACCCCTAAAACAGCTAAGTCGATTTTGTCGGCAAATAAGGTGATGGCTTCAGTATTCTGGGACTCGAAAGGTGTGATTATGATTGATTATCTTGAAAGGGTCAGACTATAAACTCTGATTACTACTGCACCTTACTACGTCATTTACGAGAGGAAATAAAAGAAAACGTCGAGGAATGCTCAGAAGAAAGTCCTGTTTCATCAAGATAACGCCCGTGTTCACACGTCAGTACAGTCAATGGCTGAAATTCACAACTGTGGCTTTGAACTGTTACCGCATTCGCCGTATTCACCTGATCTGGCACCATCAGACTTCTTTCTGTTCCTAACCTAAAAAGCACTTGGGAGGTCAAAGATTTTCGACAAACGACGAGGTCAAAGCAGCTGTAGACGCATATTTTGACTCTAAGGAAGAATCATTTTTTCAACGGTCTAAATGCTTGGAAGGAGGTGGCAAAAGTATATTGAACTTGATGGTGATTATGTAGAAAATAAAATATTACTGATTTAGTATGTGCTTATTTTCTTGGTTAGCTGAGTACTTTCAATCCACCCTCGTATGCCCATTTTAAATTCCTCTTTAATTAGTAATACATTTTAGGAGTGGTTTGTTAAAGAATGTTATTTGATTCCATAAATAGTATCCCACCATTATAGGTAGATCCAAATTGAATTAGTATCTTTACTATTGCTTCTACGAGTAAACACCATTCGATTGAATAGCAACATATATTGATTATTACCACAATGTATACGCCTTTTTATTAATACCTTTTATATTATTTTAATAATAATAATAATAATTAAAAGCCAGTGCTTGACATGTGTACAAATCCGCCTAATGGTAAAATCTGGTGGTGGAACTCCTTTTCTGCCTAGTTATTCGTCTAGGTATGTACCACACTCTTACCTGATTCTGCCGCCAAATGGCAGTGCTTACATTGCCGTGTTCCTGTCTAAAGGTTTATATAGATCCAGTATAATTGCAGGGTGTGAGGCATTCCATCTTAGTACTCAGGGGTTTCAACACATCTGTAGCCTTCTTTGTATGAAATTGGGTGCAGCCGTGCAGCATTTGCTAAGTAGGTACTGCAGTAGCCACTTACCATCTGACTGTAAGTTTGTTTGTCACTTCAGCTTTATAATAAATGGTTAATGATGCAACGTTGAATGGTAAAACTTACCAGCATGGTATGAGCCTATTAACTTTTTTCAAAACACCCACGATGTATTTGGATGAAAACACTGGAGGTGGCAATTTATTCCAATTGTTGGAATAATTATTTGTCGTATGCAATAACAACGCCGAAAATCGTCACTATTGTATTTAATCCGATCATTAATTTTATTTGACTGGTCTTTAAATCTGTCGTACTAAAGCTGGCCTTCGTTCCCCATTGAGACGTATAGTGCAATCATATAACGACTATTTTAGCGATATTGATATTTTTACTGCCTCACATTTGTGCTTTAAAAAACGACTGTAGTCTTTGAGCGTGGGAACTTCTAATAGAACGCCTACATTGATATTTTCTAGTCACACAGACGCATCGCGCCGTGTTAGCACATGAGTAAAGAAACTGTACAGAGGCCAAGCTTCTAAGGAGCTGTCAAATTTTTTACATATTTTGATAGGGTTGGCACAGGAGGAAAACTAAATAAACAAAACGTTTATCAGCATTTTAATAGATACTTAAGATATAATTTTTTTTTTATAAACTACGTATTCTAAATGTTTTACTTTTATAATTATTGTTCTTCAACAGTTAGTTGAGGCTTTTAATTAAATGGTAAATTCTAAATTTAATGTAAAGTTTTTTTAATAATCTATTGGAAAGCACTCGCATTTCATAACAAATATAAAATCTTCACACGTTTTCATATTTCACTACTAATATTTACAATGTTTCTTTCGACGTCAAAATATTCGCGATATTTTCGCTCAAGCAGTTTAATAAACGCGATAACATTGTCAGGAAGTATTATTAAAAACCCAGTTGAACTCTATCTTTTTTAAAAGCCTTGTAATGGGTGGAAAAAGAAACTTTTCCCATATTTATAGGTTGTTCAGATCTGTTAATGTACAATTTTATTTTTTCACATTTATGGTGTTCGAGACAACATTTTCTATACAAATATCCCGACATATTGACTAAACCATTTTTTTTGTGGTATACCAAATAGATAATCAATTGTTCCTACTGTTAATACAGGGGCAGTAACATTGTCAGGTTGCGGTGATGGTATATTAAAATACGACAATCGTCTGGTTTCATAAGTAACATATCAAAATCGTATCCACAATTAGTATTTTGAGGTTTCCCTAAGATATTGGTTATAAAAATCTTATTGAAGGCAATACTAACTAGACGACATGTTGGTTCCTGGCAGTTACCACCCGCCTGTCTGACTTTTCCAAAGAAATTTTCGAGTCAATCTTTATTGAGACGTCTCGTAAATATAAATTAATTTAATTTCTTCTGATTTTATTTCTTCATGAAGTTTTATTAAAGATTTTATAGACACCTGAAATCCGTGAATGAAATTCATGAAATAGCATGAATTCACGGATATAAAAATGTTCTTGTTAACGTAAATGTTCATTTCTTCTAAAAACTCAATTTGATAACTATCGCATCAAAAAGCCCTTTTGTATTTATTAGGAGATCGCAGTGTACTTGAGTGTAAGAAATCAATCAAATTATTAATTTTATTTACAAAATCAGCAGTATCTCTTGCGGCAACCTCGATAAGATTTAAATCTACGTAGGTATTAGTAAACCATATTTACACTTTTTTATATTTCATTTGATACGAATATTCTTTAAAAAATAATATTTGACACTTATTATTTTTAACACAACCTTGAGTTTGAGCACTGGCCAAGCCGGTTTAAAGCAGTTTCTGTCTGTACGTGATGAGCCGCCAGTGCTCACGCACACACGCGCCTCAAGCTTGTAGTAGTGTATCTATCACAGCGCGGTTGTATGAAACTTTGCCTCTGTACGGTACGATTTCTTTACTCATGTGGTGTTAGTATACGCACCCTGGACATGAATAAATTACTTTTGGTGCTTCGCACATGTTATATATTCATCACGCGTTCGTTTTCGTACGATGTTAATGAATGTCACAAAAAACACGCATTGTATGTAGCCATTTGCAATTTCTTCTGTGTCATTTGCTTGTCACATAGCGAAGTCCGCGAGCCCGTAATTAATAGCTGATGGCAAAGGGTGGGGCCAGAGTGTACACTTTCTAGGTATTATTTTAACTATTATTTTTTACTTATGAACAAATTTAAAATATTATCAATGTTTTGTGTAATATGGGAAATGTGGGTTTCATAGATGATCTTTTATTAAAAAATAAAGGTTAATACAGATTTAAACAATCACTAGTTTAGTTAGTCGTTTCAGGGACTTATAGGTGCACTATGAATGGGATTTTAGCGTTTCTAATCAAGTAACTAACTAAATTTAATATTTCTAAAAATGTTATTTGCATCTGAACGACAAATGCCGACATTTGCCACTGTCTCTGACACGGCCGATACAGATTTTTTTCAAAGCGAGCCGCGGCGCGCGCACCCCCAAGGTGTGTGTGAATGATCCTCTCAACAGTATCTTTCAAGATGGCGGATCATATCTTATATGTTGCAACCATTGCGGCTAGTTTTTACTGCCAAGGAGAAATAATTTACTTAATTCGTGTTTTCTTTTAATATATGGCTATAATGTTATGGTTTATACAATAAATTAGTTATAATAAAAATGTTTTTCGTCTAAATTTATATATTACATATTACAACATTAATGCTAAAATCGAAGTATAATAGTTATTTCCAGTATTTTTTTCTAGATACAGTTATTCTCAATCAATCTTGAAAATATGTTTAATGACGTAGTTTGTGAAAATTCCATATCTCTTCTTGAATACCTAATAATATTGAATATGTTCATATTTATTTTATATTATAAATTTTCTTACAAAAATCATTTTACAAAGTCACTTAACGAGAAAAATTCTTAGTTCCGCTACGTAGATGACGATGTTTTGACGAGTTCTAACAGTTTCTAAAATTATGTTGAGATCAAATATACATTTTTCATTCATTCATTACGATCTATCAAAGTCAACAACTGAACATAAGCCTATCACCTCATAAGGGGGTATTTTTCATAGTTTCCACTTTTGCCAGGCGGGTTGGCAACCGCAGTTTTTTACTTTGGATCTAGTTGTTGTTAGGAAGATGCCGTTACCCATCTCCTGGTTTCCATCTGCCTTTTACCACACCCACGGGATGATTTGGAGTAGTGAATATTCTTTCACCGCCAATACACATTGTTATTGGATAGTTATATTATAAACCACGTTATTGCTAATTAGAGATTTGGGATTTTTTTTTAAAAAAAAGCTTGTTTCAAGTATAAAATGTCGTGATTAATTTCAAAATTGCAACTATTTGTAGGAAAAATGTATTATGCATTTTTCATGTCAAACTTTATTCGATAAAGAATATGTAACAGAAATTATTTTTTAAATAGATCCTAATTAAAAGAATGTAATAAACAAAATAAAATTACTATAAATAAGCAGCGTTTTGCGCGCTCTTCAAACTCAAACCTGCTACCCGCTCGTCATCGTAGGACTTTAGTATAGGAAAATCCCCAAAATTTACACGCACTTCAAATGATCGCAAAAGTATCGTCTAGTATACGCCAACTGACTTATTTTGAGCCCGTGTTTTTTCAGTAGTTATTTAAAAACATGGAAAGTTTAATAAACATAAAATTTTGTCACAATTCAATTGTCATGAAAAGATATAAAAATAAAGGTTGTTTATCAACGACCGATAAAAAAAATGTCTATGTTAATTAATTTGTTAATTATTGCAGATGTAATCAATCCACATACAATTTACAAGTATTATTTTATTTAAATTTAATTTGATTATTTTTATGTTGATTTTTCTGAAGTAAAATTATTTATATACGTTTGAATACTGATTCTGATAACGCACTTAACGGGAACCACAGAGTTATTGTTACATATTGTATTTTCTCGGCACTAATGCAAAGCCATAACATTAGAAGACAGGCTAACTGACTAGATAACTTTCTATATTATAAATATTAGTTATCAATCTAAATTTAACTACTGCAATACTAACCTCGGCATAAGATATTACTAAAACAACCTAAATGTCATTGTAATCGGGTGGTAACCTCAACAAAGAACCCGACGAGTCAATCAGGACAGGACTATTCTAGAAGGTCTGAAATGATATCAAGATGGGTGGACCCCACAGAGGGTAACACTGATCAACAATTCACTCAAGGTCCAGATCATAGATTCCCACTGCACCGGTTGAGTCGAGTCCTAAAACAAGACTGCTTGCTTAGTGAGTTTCCGCGTGGTTCATGTGCTTACTATATTAATTTGATTTTTTTATTCTAATAACTTTCTTTGCGTTTTCCTATATTATTTACCTGAAATGGATATTAAAATAAATTACTATTTTATTAAGTACATTAATTTCTGATAATTACAAAAAACAATACATAATAAAACTCACATACCTAGTTAGTCTACTTACTCGAAGAATACAAATAATTTTAGCAGTCGTGTCCGACACTCGCGACCCATCCTTATGCTATGTCAAACAATAGATGTATCGACTCGACTCATCAAATCGGGCTACGAACAGACGTGCAATCACCTCGAAAATTGAGGCGGCGCTGAATTTTAATTTTTTTTCACGCGTGTTCTCTAATATAAAGCGAATTACGGAAACTAACCGTTTCATACTAAAACGTATGAAAAGCGGAGAACGATTTCTGCTAAAAAATGAATGATATTTAGGCTTAGATTATTGCTTTTTGGTTTGAATTAGTAAAATTAATGAATAGTGAATGTGTTATCTATACTTTTATCTCACGTTTTAACCAAAAATATTTTCTAAAATAATAACGAAATAGCCTAGAAATTTAAAATAGAAAAGGCCGTTTTAAGTGTTTTTACCATTGTTGACGATTTTTTTTCTCGAAATCCAGATCTTTTTTATAAATATCACACGGTGAAAGTGAAGACTGATCTATTAACTAATTGAGATTTATATGTAGTTACATTCAATGAAGTCAGTTCTTTAATATTTTTAAAACCGTAACTGCCTATTTGCGCGTTTCTTAAGGACCGGCCTCTTAAGAATAAATTACAAGTATTACAAATTTAATATTTATTTTGTGCGAGAATCTTTTATACCGCTTTTATATTGCTATTCTTCTATACGCGCTCTTTTCTGTTCAACTCGTACTTATAGTTTATAGTTATATTTGGTATACGTTGTTGAATGTACACATACTATATTCTTTTTTAATAATACTTTTATAAATACCTTTGTACATTTGTTTGTATATCTTAGTAGATAATATTTTAAAAATGTAAATTTTATTTACAATTTAGTTTGCAGGAGTTGACGAGAAGACGAAATGAAACCATCTGTGACTGAGTTCTATACTGGAAAATCAATTTTAATAACCGGGGGTACCGGTTTTTTGGGCAAAGTAAGTAAAAATCATGGAATAGAAACTAGTTCACAACCTATTGCAGTGTAGTGGGGTATAAGAGAATTCTTCTTTCTTTCTTTCTCTTTTAAAAAACGTTACCTCCACACTAGGATTTTCTCCTGTATCGCGGGGGCAGTTTACATACATAGATTTTACAAGGACAAACATCCAGACCCAGAACAATTATTTGTAGGCCATACAAATACTTGTGCCGTGCGGGATTCGAACCCGCGGCCCTTAGCGCTGCAACTCATTGCTAAGCCACTGCGCCACGGAGCCGTCAAAATTCTCTACCTCGATATCTCAAAGGTTTCGTAAAGAGGCGACAGAGGGAAATTAATCAGGACATCTCCTCCCATCAGAGCAGCATCTTTCTGATAACAACTCAAAATAATTAAAAACTGCGGTTGCTAATCCACCTGCCAGGGGTAACAGTTATGGCAAATATGAAAAAGTAGGCCTATGTTCAGCAATGGACTTTTGATATGCTGCAATGAATCAATGAATGATGGCGTCTGGAAACCTCAGTTAAAAGTAATATTTGTGTATGGGAATATTGTAACTTTTTGAATCAAATTTTTTTTTTACTAAAGCATTGAAACCTACAGAGAAAAAGCCTTTTCCTTTCTAAAAGGTTGGCAACGCATAGCCTTTGCGTGTTCCTCTGCTGTCGCGAATGTTCATGAATGGCGGTGATCACTAACCATTAAGTGAGCTGCATGCCTGATTCTTTAAAAAAACTTACATGCACAACTAAGACCAACAAAGAACGATCGACGGAGCGCTACGTACATTTCAGTGATATCGAAACCATTCTCAACTTCTCGACACACACTCACGCATACATCTTTCCTCCCTCTTTCTTTATCATATCCTAGTGTTTACTGCTGAATAAACGCATATGCACTTTAAACCATGTAGTTAGATGCAAATGTGCAGGTGAGTGCGTGTTTTTGCAATAAGTTGAGCATGGTTTTGGCTTGGTTTTTGCGACACTTTAAATGTACGTAGAGCTGATTCTTTCATCCTTTGTTGGTCTGAGATTCACAAGTGTTCTTAAAGAATAGGTGACGAAACTATTTTAAGTTCAAGTTTTGTTTCCAAAATAAATCTTGTATTAGTAAGCATAAATTAATGACTATGTTTTGCTTCTGTTTATTAAGACACTTTATCCCATATCGCCAATTTTACCTTATGTGCAGTAATCGTGTGTGCATCATCAATTATTTTTCTTTTTTCAGCACATAATAGTTCACTGCTTGACTTGGTTTTAGGAAAGACTTTACCATAATGTTGACACTTAAAGTTACAGCCTATGTACGTCCCACTCCTCGGTAAAGCTCTTCTAATCTCATTTCTGAAAGGGTTTTAGGGCAAGGTTTCCACCGTGCTGACCTTATCCGTGTTGGCAGACTCCACATATCTTTAATTTTTTAAATTTCTCAGTCATTCAGGTTTCTGCACGATGTTTTCATTCACAGCAATGCATGTGGTGAACATACTCACACTTGGCAGGCGGTTTTGTGATTGCGCTTTTTGACCGCAGTCACTGCTACGTATTACTATTCGAAGTATTTTAGATCCTGGAACTCTTTAGGTGTATGATGTAGTCCTAGATTTTCCTTGTATGCATTTGGTCGATTTAAGAAGAAGATATTAAGAGATGCATTTGATTATGCCGTAACAAAACTATAACTCACCAAAAAACGCCATTAACTAAAACATAAGTAATACAAGTATAAAACGCTTATTTACAGGTTCTGATAGAAAAACTCCTGAGAAGTTGTGGCGGAATCAATAATATTTACTTACTTTTAAGACAGAAGAAAGGCCTAAGTAGCGACGAACGCTTAAAGGAACTATGCAGTAACAAGGTAAAATTATGCACGAAATCCTGAAATTCAAATAAGATTAGTTAATGATGTAGTTTAATTTTTACAAATCCTCCAACATGTCCTACGCTTCGCTTCATTGTTTTATATGGTACATATATTGTTTATGTCGCAGCTTAATGGCTTAATCAGCCAATCAAATCGTTTAACGTGATATTTTTCGAAAGAACTTTCACCTAAAACAAGTTTGCGATTGAGATCAATCTTTATATTAAGTTTTTAGTTTTGTTTAAAGTCCATGTCAGATTGTAGTGTAGGAAAAGATGTTAATTCTGACGGATTCCTACGAAAGAATAAAAAGCTTAATATAGATATTTAGCTGAATGCCAGAGTTTTAAGCTAATAATAATTAGGCGTCCAATTAACTGGCTAATTATACCAATAAGTTGTAATATGATTCCTGCAAAAAATATTATCATCATCATCATTAATACAACCCATCACAAGTCTACCACTGGACATAGATCTTCCTCTAGGAATATCACAAACCACGGTCCTAAGACACCCGCATACATCGACTTTCTGCAGCTCTTATTAGGTAATTTGATTCACGTTAGATACGATCAACCTATTCGACCGCCAGATCCCCTTGCAATCAACGGCCAAAACCTAGGGGTCACATTCGGCCACGACATGACCTTCAAGAAACACATTCGCATTGTCCGCAACCGTGCCAAATTTATTACTAGTCGCCTCCAGCCGCTGATTAACAGCAAGAGCAAAATGTCCTTAAGACACAAACTCCATCTCTACAAAACATGCGTAAGACCTGTCATGTCATACGCTAGCGTAGCCTTCGCGCACGCGCCCAAATTTAGTTTGTACAGCCTCCAAGTTGTTCAAAATAGCTTCCATCGAAGCCTGAGTCCGATAAAGCTGTAATAGCCAAAAGGCCTACATCATCAGAAACCAGAAGAGTCATTTGATTCATAAGCAAAAATTATATTTATGATGAATTATACATATTATGAAGAATCAAAATAGATTAGATAAATACAATCACTGAAAATGCAAATTGTTGACTTATTGTATGTTTTTATATATTTTTAAACGTAATCTCCACACTAGGATTTTCTCCTGTATCGTGGGGGCAGTTTACATACATAAATTTCACAAGGATCAACATCCAAACCCGCAACAATTATTTGTAGGCCATACAAATACTTGTCCGTGCAGGATTCAAACCCGCGGCCCCTAGCGCTGCAACTCATTGCTAAGCCACTGCGCCACAGAACCGTCTTATACGTGGTAGAGCCACGCTGTTTATACGTGGTAGAGCCACGCTGCAGCTATTTTATGATTATATCACGAATGGGTCGGCTCAACCGGGGTAGGACCACGCTCTCACAGAATACCAGCATAAAATAGCAGCTTAATGCTACAGTGTTTCATATGGAGAGTGTAGGAAGAGTGTAGGGAACCGGAGGTCCTGAGTGTAGGGAAAGTTTTACTAGAAATTATTTATATATAAATTTTAATTCCATCTTAGTCCCCAGGGGTGACAACCATCTGCATTTTGATTCTTTATCAAGCCAGAATTTGACCAAAGCATCCACTTAACATCAGGTGAACTGTGTGCTCGTTTGTCATTCTTATTCTAAAAAAAAGGGAATTATTTAATATTTCTTAAACAGTCTATTACCGGCCTAAGACCGGCACTGGACCTTCATTGCTTGTCTTACATCTTTCTTAAAACATGCTAGAAATGGCATGCATTACTTAGGGATGGGGTGGGCATAAAACAACTGAAGGTATGATTGACATTTGAAGAAGACATTACGGCCGAAAAATAACATAGCTCTGAAGCATTCCGTCTTTGCATTGAATTGCAGTAACCATCAGATGGATGGTAAGTTCGTTTGTCACTTCAGTTTTATAAAAAAGAAGTATAAAATACTGCTCTTTAGTCAAAATTAGGTTATTATTATTTAAATAATAGTTTAAGTACTTTTTTTATCATTATCACTTATTTTAAGTTAGGTATCTCAAAATATTTTTCTCGTTATGTTTTCTCAATTTTAGATCTTGTTACAGAAAAATCTAAATCTATTTTTGAATTTGGTTTTAATGAAAAAAAAATTAATACTTTTCAGTGTTTTCAAAATTTAAAAGCAAAGCAACCGGAAGTTTTTGATAAGCTGAAGCTTATAACTGGAGACATACTGGAAGAAGATCTTGGCATATCTAATGATGACAGGCAGGAATTGCAACAAAACTGTAATATAGTTTTCCATAGCGCAGCATGCGTCAGGTATTTATAGAAGAAGTAAAATTACAGCCTATGTTCGTCCCACTATTGAATTTAGACCAAAATAATTATATGGTTGTAATGTTATCTTTTTAGATTTGATCAAAAATTAAAAGACGCGGTCAACTTGAATACAACGGGAACCTTGCGGGTACTCAAATTAGCTGAAACTATGAAGAACTTAGAGGTAAGTTATCGCTTTTGCTTTTATTAGCACAAAAATAAAGTTAATTAAGATGTGTGTAGTCAAAGAACCGGCTTTCGTGTCTTTGGTCTTTACTTCGAATCCCAGCATTTGTCCAGAAACTCTTTATGTTCCCTTTCTGGTCTGGATATGTTATGATTTTCGTGTTTCTAACGAGTTTTCATCGGATATAAGAAATCTATATCTGTATAAGAAATCAATTAAAAGCAGCCAGTAAAACACCATGATCGTATAAATAATATATAAAGTCCCGTCACGTCAATGAATTCTAAATAAAGTAAATAGGTAAATAGCAAACTAAGTTTCTCCACAAAATTTTCTTTCGTCACGAAGCTAATAGTAATTATCTTGTAGTAATGTCTCCAACACTGAGACACTTGCCGTGGCGTAACAAGGGGGCAGGGGTGGCCTGGCCCTGAGCGGCAGATTTCAACATTATTGCATTGGATATTCTGAAAATGGAGACAATCTGCACACACAAGCACACACACGATATACATAAATATAAAATACATTATATCTTTTTTAAAACACTTGTGATAATTAGATCACACAGATCAGAACGCAGCAGTGCAAACACTGTTATTTGGTAGAAAAAGGTAAGAGAAGGTACTTACCCAGACGGACTTTAAGGCAGAAAAGGAGTCCTTGTACCTAGTAAATTACTCCACTGCACACTCACTCTTAACCTACTGATGCTGGGTAAATATTTATGCTATAATGTTGCAAATAGCCTAGAGCAAAATGAGCTAACAAGCTACTCGATATTAATTTTATACTCACGATACCATCCACACCATCTGGATACTTGGCGGTCCACCACTGTGCGTTTTACTAGAGTTTTTTTCCTCGTACTCTTCGTGGAATCGTTTACCATCGGCGATTTTTCCGGACCGATACGACTTAGGGACCTTCAAGAAAAGAGCTTACTCTTTTCTAAAAGGCCGGTCACGCACCTGCAATTCCCCTGGTGTTGCAGTTGTTCGTCGGCGGCGGTAGTCACCATCAGGTGAGCCGCACGCTCATTTTCCCCTCTTCTATAAAAAAAGTTAACCTGCAGCGCATTAGCCAGCGACGCAGCACATAATATGTTGACACATTTCAGTTGTCTATTTTCAGGCCTTTGTACACCTATCGACAGCATACTGCCGTTGTGAACTTGATGTACTGGAGGAAAACTTGTATCCGGCTATGCACAAACCGGAACATATCATTGAGATCGTAAAGTGGATGGATGACGCAACGCTTGATTATTTAGAACCTAAGTACGTAAATTATTTCTGTATTAATGAAAAAATATCTATTATTAAATGGTTATAAAATAAAGAATGGGAACTAAACCGTGTAGTGGCGGTGTAAGAAAATCCACTAGGCCATATCGTCCCATGGATGTCGTAAGAGGCGACAGAGGGAAACTAAAACAGAAGATGGGCAGCAGCATCTTCCTGATAACGTCTCAAATTAATAAAAAATCTGCGGTTGCTATCCCGCTTGCGAAGCATTGCACCTATAGCAAAATGCTCCCAATGAGGCAATCCATGGGAGAGGCCTATGTTCAGCAGTGGACTTTTATAGGTTGTATTGGATGAATAGGTGCATTGAAGATAAAGAGTAATTATGACATTATTTTTATTTGCAGACTTATTGCTTCGGAGCCGAATACCTATTCCTATACAAAAGCAATTACTGAAAATTTAGTCGCCGAATACAATTCTAAATTTCCTATCGCTATTGGGCGACCATCTATTGGTGAGAACATTGAATTAATTTAATAATCCATACTAATATTATAAATGCGAAAGTGTGTTTGTTTGTTTGTTTGTCCTTCTTTCACGACGCAACAGAGCGTCGGCATGGCATGATTTTTTGTATGGGGATAGTTCGGTAGCTGTAGGGTGACATAGGCTACTTTTTTCCGCGGAAAAACATCTCATTCCCGTGGGAAAATCGAATATGTTGCACAAGTTTGTCCTTCTTTCACGTCGCAACAGAGCGTCGGCATGGCATGATTATTTGTATGGGGATAGTTCGGTGGCTGTAGAGTGACATAGGCTACTTCTTTCAGCGGAAAAACATATCATTTCCGTGGGAAAATCGAATATGTTGCGAAATTAAATTCAGCTAGGTGGCGCCACCGTGATTCTACAAGACGGACGACGGTACGATGGACGAACACAGAAGGTCAGAATATCTGGATTATTATGTCTTTTTACCAAAATTAAGATAAAAAATGTATGGATCTGTATTTTTCCACGCAGAACCAGGAAGAGAGCGATAAAAAACATAAAATTAACCAGCTGATTTTCTTCAAACGTTTTGGTGCATCGTAATTCACAGAATAGGCGATAACCTCGCAGACGATATTAAGTAATCCGTTGATGCTCTGTCTACCCCGCAAGGTTTACAGGCGTGATTATAAGTATGGATCAGAAATACTATCACCACCTGTCACGCTTTCACCCTTAACTATTACTTAACAATGGTAGAAACAGTTCTTAGTAAGCCTTATTAATAAGCCTTAGTAATATTTATTGAACGGAAATGAATACAGTTCTTATATGTGGTTATGAATGAATCGGTATTACAATAAGAAAAATTGTGCAAAATTATAAGAAAAATATTTTTGAGAGTTCTTATTAACTAACGTATACATAGTTTAAATTGATTCCGCTAGATGTCGTTACTAGGTTTTAAAACGCGGTAACGAAATGTTTCTGACATGTACTTAACTCCCGCCGTTGAGCCGCGCGTCAACTTATAGTGCATACGGTACCTATACGCTTAAATTGTTTCTATTTTGTAGCTTATTCGACTACCTGCTTTCGATTTCGGTTGTTTGTTATTTGCTTTGTGATTTGGTTAAGGTTGAATGGATTTATATTGGCTTTCATTTTCGGATTTGTGTATTTTCTTGGATCGGTTTTGTTGATTTGGTTGGTATTCCTTTATACATATTTAGACTCTGGCTTTGATTTTGGATTTTGTTTATTTAGAATCGTGAATTGGTTTTCGTTGTTTTAGGTTGTTTAACAATATTTCAAAGGAATGTTAATAGTATAGATAGTGTATACGGTACCTATACACTTACTTCTTTTTTCGTTGGTTATATTTATATTGACTACTGCTTTCGATTTCGGTTTTCTGCGATTTGTTTTGTGATTTGGTTTAAGTTGATTCGATTTTTTGGCTATCGTTTTCGGATTCGTGTTGTGTCTTGAATTGGTTTTGTTGTTTTGATTTTAAAATATTTAAAAGGAATATTTATTCCTTTTAGATATTTTGGATTTGCTTTAAAAAATATTTAAAAGGAATATTTATTCCTTTTAGGTATTTTAACGTTTTTTATAAATAGGTTTTCTTACTTCATAATGCCTCGCAAACGTAAGTCCAGCCTTTCAAGGTATCTTCTCAAAGACAAGCGAAAAGATTAGCTCAATCGCTAGAATCTTTAGAAGATGCTGAACTGAGAAGGCAAGAACAAGCAGAGCGTCAGGCTGCTTTAGAGCATCTGAGACACCTTCTCAACGTCAGCAAAGGCGTCTTGAACAGACAGAGCGTCAGGCTGCTTTAAGAGCTTCGAAACACCTTCTCAAAGTCAGGAAAGGCGTTTTGAACAGGCAGGCGTCAAGCTACTTTAAGAGCTTCTGAAACACCTTCTCAAAGTCAGCGAAGGCGTCTTGAACAGGCAGAGCGTCAAGCTACTTTAAGAGCTACTGAAACACCTGCTCAAAGTCAGCAAAGGCGTCTTGAACAGGCAGAGCGTCAAGCTACTTTAAGAGCTACTGAAACACCTGATCAAAGTCAGCAAAGGCGTCTTGAACAGGCAGGCGTCAATCTACTTTAGAGCTACTGAAACACCTGCTCAAAGTCAGCAAAGGCTATTCGAACAAGCGGAACGTCAGGCCGCCTTAAGAGCCGCGAAACACCTGATGAAACTCAACACAGACTCATTGAGCAAGCTGAACGTCAATCTACTATAAGGGCATCTGAAACACCAGAACAGACACAGGCGCGAAGAGATGCAAATGCACAGCTCAAGCTGAACGTCGACAAAATTTTAAAGAAACAATTGGTCGGTTTTAATAACGCAGCATTCAATTATGATCCGTTGATTGATTATAAAATCACAGGTTAGTTGTTATCGGACTGATGGACAAGGCGTGTCGATTTTGCAGCGCTTTAAAATGGAAAGATGAGACCGCAGGCATGTGCTGTTCAATGGCAAAGTGTCTCTTCCGTTACTTGGGGAACCAGAAGAACCTTTGAAAACTCTCTTTTATATGATGCTAATGAGTCACGGCGCTTTTTAAACAGGATCCGGAAATATAACTCATGCTTTCAAATGACGTCCTTCGGAGTTGACCGGGAAATAATAATGCCGGGATTTTCGCCTACATTTACGGTGCAAGGGCAAATTTATCATAGAATAGGTTCACTTTTCCAGCTGAAAACGAACAGCATAAATTTTACAAGTATATTTTATGGGCGACGAAGAAATTGAGGTAGACCGTCGCTGCCAATTTATCCAGGGAGTTGAGAGAGACACAGTGTTCAAAATTCAAAGATTCTTGCATGAACGTAACATTTTAGTCAAAACATTTAAAACTGCTTTAGAAAACCTACCTGAAGAGGATTATAAAGTCGTCATTCACGCAGATCGGACCCCTCGAGGAGAGTATGAAAGGCGCTACAATGCACCTTTGATAAACGAAATAGCAGCCGTAATTAGTGGTGATCAATTTTCTTCACGAGACATTATCTTGCGAGCACGTGATGATACGTTGCAACGGGTAGCCGATACACACAAGTTTTATGACGCTCTGCAATACCCATTGATTTATTGCAAAGGACAAGAGGATTATCATTTTCAAATTCCACTCATTAACCCGGTCACAAAGGAACCTACTCCGAACAAAAAAGTATCATGTATGGATTTTTATGCGTATCATATGATGTTGCGAAAAAATGATCTTAACCTCTTAGCCCGGTGTAGACAATTATTTCATCAATTTTTGTTAGACATGTATGTGAAGGCAGAAAGTGAACGTCTCCGTTATATATCTTTAAATCAAAAAAAGCTGCGCGTTGAGAATTATATACATTTACAAGATGCAGTTTCTAGCGACGCCAATGTAAACCCCAGAGATTTAGGTAAAATGGTAATTCTGTCCTCATCATTCGTTAACAGTCCCCGCTACCTACATGAGTACACACAAGACGCATTGGCCTATGTACGAACTTACGGAAGACCTGATCTTTGTGTTACTTTTACTTGCAATCCCACATGGAAAGAAATAACCGAGGAGCTAATGCCGGGCCAAAAAAGTACTGACAGACACGATTTAGTTGCTAGAGTATTTAGATTAAAAGTACAAAAACTAATGTATGTAATTAACAAAGTGAAAATTTTCGGAGAGGTGCAGTGCTTCATGTATTCAGTTGAATGGCAAAAAAGAGGATTACCGCATGCCCACATTCTAATATGGCTTAAAGAGAAGTTGCGGCCCAGCCAAATAGACGACATAATAAGCGCCGAGATTCCGGATCCTGAGCAAGATAAAGAATTGTATAATACCATCGTCCGAAATATGATTCACGGTCCATGTGGAGCACGAAATTCAATATCGCCATGTATGAAAGAAGGAAAATGTACTAAGAAATTCCCCTAAACAGCTATTAAAAGAAACAGTGCACAGTGACAATGGCTACCCTTTATACAGACGCAGAGCTCCCGAAGATGGTGGCAGGAAAGTTATAATCAAATCTCGCTCTGGAGCGTTCGAAACCTTAGATAACAGCTGGATTGTCCCGTATTTGCCCATTCTATGTAAAATGTTTAATGCCCACATTAATGTAGAAGCATGTAGCTCTGTCCGCGCAATCAAGTATATCTGTAAGTACATAAATAAAGGAAGCGACCAAGCAATATTTAATCTCAGGAGTGAAGGTGAGGCAAATCCCGTTAATGAAGTACAGACCTTTCAGCAGGGCGTTATGTCAGCAGTAACGAGGCAGCGTGGCGTCTCCTTGGCTTCCCTTTACACGAAAGGCACCCAACAGTTACTCACCTTGCTGTGCACTTAGAAAATGGAGAGCGTGTATATTTCACCGAAAGAAATTTCCAAGAAAGAATTGCATCACCGCCAAAAACTACACTAACACACGTTGTTATATTCTGAAGTCCCCCGCTATTATACTTGGAACACATCTAGGAAGGAGTGGAAACGCCGTATTCAAGGCGCGCCTGTTGCATGGTGGATAGTGACCATGCAGGCGAAGCCGCGGGTAACAGCTAATTCATTATAAATAGTAAGTTATTTTTACTTCTACCCATTTATTTCTCGTTCCTAAATTGTAGTTCACGTGTTTCTCTGTTTCTATAGCTAATTTTAGAATGGTATGTTAATCAGAGAGGATTTAACAGCTTAATACAGGTCGGTGACCTGATACGATTGTTTAAGGTTTCTGATATTAATGTAGTATGTAGTAAGATAAGAGTTAGATTTTGTTAATATTATATATAAATTATTAAGTTATATTTGTGTATATATATATAAATGTATTTTGATTGTTATCTGTTTTGTTGTTCATATAATAAATAAAATAAAAAATAAAATAACATAAAAATATTATTCGATAACTTTTTTCAGAAAATTGTTTTCAGAGGATATCCGGGGTTTTCAGTCACAAAAGTATTACTGTATTTTTGCCTGGATAATGACACTAGAGCAAATGTTTATTTACAATAGAATTTATAATAATAATAATAATGTTTATTTCAGATATACATATCCATACACATTTGTTAGTAATTAACATAAACTAAGTTAGTAAGAATATAATTATAATAATAATAAAATAAGGATAAATTAATTATATCAATAGGACGAGAGCAATCAGTTAAGAAACTTGAATGTCCCACCCACATGCATTAGGATCCAATGCCTCTGAATGGGACAGTCAAGCCTATCTTGAAATATCCTCAAGACACCATTCGAGCTCTTCCGTAGTCTGCATAACATTGACGCAGTTTACTTCCTTTTGATGCTATAAAAATCATCAACACCTGCTTCAGCAAACATGCTTGAAGCACTACAGTATCTAGGAAGGTCCATTAGCATCCTGAAGGCATTATTATATTGAATTCGAAGCGTATTGTTGGTCCTCTGCGTATAGTCACACCACAGGCTGCAGGTGTAAAATGTTTGACAGTATGCCTTGAAGAGGGTAATTTTACATCATTTCTACACCTAGCAAACCTGCGCGCAAGCATATGTACCACTACCACTGAATTCAATGAACGCAAAACACAAACATTTTTAGCTTCAAAAATGGCCCCACACAAATTGAGCTGCAGTAGGCGTGGCTTCTCAATTGCGTGCGCTACCCACGTGTTTATGTTTTATTTATTTTATACATAATACATAAACATAAACACTCACGCCTGTCACCCATAGGGGTAGGCAGAGACTACGGACTTCCATTTGGCACGATCCTGATACACTTTACATCCATATATCTATGCATACACGCTCGTCGGTTAAGGGTACTCCTAATCTGGCCCATTTTCAATATATCGCCAATTTGGTCGATAAACCTTCGTCTAGGGCGTCCCTTCAGGACTCTTTCGTTCACTTCTGCAACATAAATTTGCTTTGTCACTCTTTCCTCGTTCATTCTTTCTACATGACCAAACCACCGAAGCATTCCTTTCTTAATCCTGGTTAAAACCTCATCTTGCAAACCACACTTTTCTCTTATCACACTATTTCTCACCCTGTCATTCAGATTCAGCCCTAGCATACTCCTTAATGATTGCATTTCTACAGCATTTATTCTACTCTCATGCTTCTTCTGCCAGACCCAACTTTCACTACCATACATTAAAGTAGGGACTAACACAGCATTATGAATTGCCAAACGTGCCTTTTTGGACACATTCTGACTCTTCACAATAGCGTGTAGAGCCCCATTCACTCTATTTCCTGCGTTCACTCGTCGTTCTATATCCTTATCATATCTACCATCCCTGCTAAATAAACATCCCAAATATACAAACTCATCCACTTGCTCAATCAACTCCCCTTCTATTCTTATTTCACATAACGTTTTACTTTCTTCTCTTTCAAAAACCATCACTTTCGTCTTACTTGCGTTCACTTTCATACCCCTTTCTTTTAATGACCAGTTCATAAAAGTAACCATCATTTGCAACTCGGCCGCCGACGATGTAAATATGACTTGATCATCGGCGTACAAAAGGCATTTGACGGTTAACTCACCCATTCTCAACCCACATTCTTCAACTTTCAAAGTTTGCAAACAACTGTCCATAAATAGGTTAAACAGCTACACAGCTACACAGCCCTGTCTGACACCTTTTTGGATACCAAACCAGTCCGAGTAGACCCCGTTGATCCTGACACAAGCACTAGAGTCCCTATAAAGAGACTTCAATGCCTGTATCAAACCAGCGCTCAAACCAAATGAGTTAAGTGTTTGCCATAACACATTCCTGTCCACTCTGTCATAAGCCTTTTCCAAGTCCATGAAAGCACAAAAAACTTTCTGGTTTTTGGCCAAAAACTTTTCCGCAATCATGCGCATGGAAAATACTTGATCCGTACACCCCATCCCCTTTCTAAATCCAGCTTGCACATCCCACATTTTTCCATCAGTTTCTTCCGTAACTCCTTCAATTAACACATTAGCATACAGTTTACCCACAATGCTAAGCAAGCTAATGCCACGGTAGTTTTTACAGTCCTGCTGTGACCCTTTTCCCTTATATATTGGAACTATAACGGCTTTGCACCAGTCTTCCGGTACCCGCTTCAGTTCCCAACATAAATTAAACAAGGTATACAGCAGGCCTACCACCACTCCCTCTCCAGCCCTTAGCATTTCGAGTGATACTCTATCATATCCCGCTGCCTTACCTGCTTTCATGCTTTTCATTGCTTACATTATTTCATCTACACTTATCTCCCTACCTCTCTCCACTTCTTTCGGAATTTCTATTTCACTTAATTCAGACGACTCTTCACTCATAAACACGTTTTCAAATTATTCCTTCCATCTCTTTAAATTAGAAACTTCATCATTCAGCATACAGCCATTCTCGTCTCGTATAGCATTCATTCTAGGCTGTATTGAATTTCCCCTGGCAGTTCTTACGAGTTTCCAGAACATTTTAATATTTGTCTGGAAGTTATCAGATATTCTTTCTTGCTTTTTCCTTTCAACAACTTCTTTTACTCTCTTATTTATACGTCTAAAGTCTGCCTTTTTTCTTTCAATCTCATCAATCATACCGTTAGAATTACCAGCTTTGGTTGCTAGTAAATCTAGCCATGCTCTCTTCTTTGCTTCAACTTCCATCCGTACCTCATCATCCTACCACAACGTGTTGTTTTTCCTTTCATTCGTTCTCTTACTTACACCACATACTTCGGTGGCTGCATCCACCAAACCTTTCTTGACATTATACCACACAGTCTCCAAGTCTAAATTATTCATACACAATTCATCCATACCACTTATATTTTCTCTCAGTCTACATTTGAACTTCTCTTTCACACCTTCATCTTGTAACCTCACTATTCTTATACGCTGTAACGCAGTGGTAGACACAGATGTCCGATGCCGCCAACGCTTGAATAGACCATTAATTCGGCATAAGACCAAGTAATGATCCATCCCTACGTTGGACCCCCGGTAAACCCTTGTATCTAACACTGCGCTCCTCATTCTCTCATCCACAATTATGAAATCTATCATGCTTCTATCATCACCTCTTTCCCATGTATACATGTGAATCCTCTTATGGCGAAAGAAAATGTTCGTCACAAAAAGATTCTTTCCACACATACGGTGAGGAGGTCTTCACCATTCTCATTTATACTTTCATCGCCAAGCGTTCCTAATATCCTTTCGTAACCAGACCTCTAAACCTCAACCCTTTAATTAAAATCTCCTAACATAATAATATTCTCATTTCCATTACATTTCATTAACACTATCCTTACCATGTCCCAAAACTGCTCTCGGATATAAGTGGGCTTAGACATATCTGGGGCGTACATGTCTCTTATTTTATTTACTTTATAAATTATTTAGTTGTGAACTACCTTTGACAAGTTGACTATATTTTCTTTTCTACTTCCTTTGCATTTATAATTATTAATTTAAATTATTTTAGGATAATAAAATACCATAATATTGAATAATATAAATGTCACTTCAAAGAATACAATTGTGAGTGTGCAAAAATAATATTTAAACATAAATATATATCACACTTTTGTTCTTTATAGTGACATCCGCATGGAAAGAGCCACTTCCGGGTTGGGTGGACAACATGAACGGCCCAACTGGGCTTCTCATTGGCAGTGGAAAAGGTTTGGTTTTGCACATTCTTACTTCATTAAATTTCTTTGAGCAATATTCAATACTAGTTGATTTAGCAACTATTATTGGTAAACGGCCCTTATAACTTTACCGTTGGACATGAGCCTCTCCCGTTGGAGGGTTGTTTATTGATTTGTCATTAAAAATATCTCAGTATACAACTTTTTGACAGAAAATAGATGCCACGGGCCCTCGTAAAACTGAAAAATCTCACAATATTTTTTATTAGTTAAAAATTTCTTCCCATGGGATGACGTACAAGACGACTATGAGAAATGCTAGAGTAAATCTCATAGCTTTCGATAGATGGCAGTAATATCTACTGTACTCAATTCGACTTTATGTTTTTTTTATGTGTGTTACCTCATAACTTTTTTCTGGGTGAACCGATTTCGATGATTCTTTTTTATTTAAAAGCTGGTGCTTCACATGTGGTCCCATATAAATTTGATCAAGGTCTGACCAATAGTTTTTGAGTTATTCTTAATAATTTATATTGAAGTCGGTTGTACAATTTTTTTTTTTTTAAATTATAAAGCTATCAGACACTGGTGCTACGATAGACAATCCGCTTGCCTAGCGTGTCGATTATGGCAAATCCTATCTGCGGGAGAGGGTAGCTGTGAAATATTATTCTTATGAAAAAGAAGTCTATTCTACTAGGAAAATGGCATAAAGTGTTGTTAATTTCGGTATCACTTTCCTGTTTTACTGTGATATATTACGTAAAATAACTAAAAAAGGGCCATTGTTTTGCGAAAAATAATACCTATATCACATAAAATAACCAAACTTGTGGCATTACTTTAAGGAAAATCCTCAGAAAATGAGAATTCTTATTGTCAAGCAGTGAAATATTTGTACGCTGATGATGTTGATGGATTATATCATCGTCACAAACAGCCCGTATAAACATTATAGTCATAGGTCGCTCGCGTTGTAGAATGAATTTGCGTTATTTACCACATTTGTACGTCATCAAGCCTCCCGTCACCGGCTTGGGTATTTTCACGGACAATTTGCTCCGTGGGTATTTTACTTCTGCCGTAAATTAGATGGTTATACCGCCATCTACAGGAATCTATGAATTCTTTCTGAAATTTTCTAAAGTCACCTTTTACGATACCTACGGGAAGAAATCAACTGAAAGATTCTATTTCACCGCAATTATGTACAACATCTACTAATTTATTTTATATTTAGGTGTCATCCGCACAATGCACTGTGAACCATCGTATCAAGCGGACGCTATTCCGGTCGACGTTGTCGTTAACGGATGCATTTTGATTGCTTACGTTACTGCCCTTGATAGGTGAGTAACGATCGAGGCAGAAGTCCGAAAATTTTACTGACAATATTCAAAACGTACTAGACATGTTTAAAAAAATGCTATGTTGGTGTTAGCCTTAACATTTTTCTATGACCTAAAATAACAACGAGTTTCCAGTGTACCCGATAGTGAAGTAGCCACTACATAAATAAGTTTAGGTCTACAGTGTCTGAAATTAGCTTCACTTTTGGAAATTACATAGATAATTCTGTAAAATTGTAAAATTCGTCATAAAAACTAGATTTACAAGTATTATGGAGCAACTTCGTTCGTTCGTTAAAGCCTATCAAAAGTCCACCGCTGAACAAAGGCCTCTCCCATAGATTGTCTCAATATTTGACAAAGTTGCCACGTTTGGGTTGGCAACCGCAATTATTGTGATTTATTTGATATTAGGAAAACGCTGCAGTTCATCACCTAATTTGTTTCCCTCTGTAACCTCTTACGATACCCACGGGACTATATGGATAAATGGGGTAAAGTTACATAATATAATGAATTAAAATGCCTAAGTGAGTTTTACAGATCGGAAATTTAAATCGAAATCAGTTTATTATACTATAAGGTCGGGGAAAAAGTTTCTTCGTATTTTATATACACATATTTTTTTTCAAAGTTTAATTACGTTTAATTATAATATATATATGTGCCATTTTGCTCAATAACTCGTTTCCATCTTGTAGGTAGTGACATAATCCGTTGCTGTAGAAATCTTGGGATTTTTAATCAAAAAAAATGCGACAAGTAGTTTTGACAGTCCTCTCTTGATGTTAACTTAACACTACCCAAAGAATTCTGAAGAGATCGAAACAGATGAAAATCTAAGGGTCCAAGGTCAGGACTATATGATGGATGCGTTAACACTTCCAACCCAAGCTCTCTCAATTTTTGCTTAGTGGCCAAAGATGTGTGTGGTCTGGCGTTATCATGATGAAAGACCACTCCTTTTCTGTTGATCAAATCCGGCCATTTTTTCTCATTGAGTCCGCTTGAGTGTCATTAGTTGTTGGCAGTAGAGACCCGAATCGATGGTTTTGCCCGGCGGTAAAAGCTCATAATAAATGATGGCCTTCCAATCCCACCATATTCATCACTACCTTATTGCGTGTTAATCCGGGTTTTGCTATAGTCTGTGGAGTTTGACTACCCTATGACCATGATCTTTTTCGCACGTTCTTGTTGTAGGTGATCCACTTTTCATCACCAGTGATCAATATTTTCAAAAATGGTTCGGTTTCATTACGTTTCAATAGAGAATCGGAAGTGAGCTCGTGTGGTACTCAAATATCTAAGTTTTTTGTATAGCCAGACTTTTTCAAATGGGTCAAAACTATTGTTTGTTGACTATGTTGTGGTCAATCATCAATTCCTCGGCTATGTCGTAACTACTAATATGCCGATCTTGCTCCACTTTTTCAAAAATGGCATCGACTTTATCCGTATGAGGGAGACCAGAGTGAGCTACATCTTTGACATCAAATTTCCCGGACTGAAAACGCTTGAACCAACTTTGTGCTACTCTTACTGTCATTGCATTAGGTCCATAAACGTCACAATTTTTTTCGCTGCTTGAGTCACATTTTTCCTTTTTATAACAAAACTTCAGAATGTATCGAATTTCTTCGTTAGTTTCACTCATTTTGGCGGAGAGAAAAACAATTGAAAATGGCGGGAAAGTGTTTTTACTTTTTATTTTTCTTTTTCTTAATGTTCTGTATATACCTATTGATATTAAAACCAGCCAGATAAAAACAGTACAACAAAAGATATTTTTCTTTAATTTTATACAAACAAAATACGAAAAACTTTTTCCCCGACCTATTATTTACAAAATTACAGACCTCAGGAAATGCGTATATACAACATTACGTTATCAGGGGTGCAAAGAGTTACGTGGAAAGAAATTATTGATCGGGGTAAGTGGCTTTAATGTGTTTATTTATTCGATAGCGATTTCAGGTAATCCCCACTTCTAGGAGAGGTCAACGTTGGACTTTAACTACTTGTCGAAGAAGAAGAATGCGTGTAAAGTTAAATAAAATGAAAAATCTAGATTGTCAAACATAGCGATTACAACAAACCGTCATAGTTTAGAAAAGTCCTATGATAATAGTGGTCCTGTAACATGTTGATAATATTGACTTCCAATTTAATTATTAATGCTGACGACACATTAATAATTATTTACTTAATAATTTTACATCCTCCAGACCGAACGGCGGCCTAGGAACAGACTAGCCATCTGCACATTTTTTTATAGGATAAGGGTGACAAACGAGCACACAGTTCACCTGATGGTAAGTGGTTACTGTGGCCCAAGAAATCTACATTTATCCTCGATTACGAATTAATGACGCGTTGTCACCCGTGAGGACTAAGATGGAATGCCTCGTTTCCATTAAAAAGCGGTACCGGTTCTCTACGCTCACCATACAAAACACAGCAGCATTAAGCTCATCCCCTCTCTTCTATATTCAATATTAAATCCTGAAACTAATTCTCTTTCTCCTTCTGCAAAATCAAAAAGGGTTCGATTAGTTTCAGCTAATCTTGAAGAAATTCAACACATTCTTAAAGGTAATATTAAAAAAACAAATTAATCTTGATAAATATATTTTCTATTATATCAAAATCTATAATTAAAATACTTCTTGATATTATATTATTTTACGCTGGTATTCTGTGAGACCGTGGTCCCCGGTCGAGCTACAACCATAATATAGCTGCAGCATGGCTCTACCACGTATAATGGTAACATGACAGGATTATAGTGCACGAGTGTGTGCGCAGACGCAAGTGCACTCTCTATTCTCTCATTCTCATAGTCTGATGGAACGGCAATCCGACACGACCGGAGAGAAACCAGGCGCAGGAGCAAACACTGCCAACTACCCTACTCTGGGCTGAAAACCCAATAACAAATTTTGGCCCGACACGGGATTTGAATCCAGTCCAGTCATGATTAGCAGTCACAATACGACTAATTAACCAATGAGGCAGTCAATAATTATAAATAAAATAAAGAATAGAAATAATAATGTGCTTTTTCCTTGAGCCTTTTCTCGCTAAATATAGTAGGTACCTATTCTCAATTATTGGGCTTTTCATTTTTATCAGAAATTCTCTGATAAAAGAATAGTATTGTATACATTTTACTAATAGTTTGCTGCTCGTTAAATTTTTAGACCTAATTATTTACTTTCAGGTAAGAAATGGATCGACAAGTACCCATTCACCGTAGCATTATGGTATCCCGGTGGTACTATAAAATCGTATTGGATTTCGCATCAGCTATGTCTCTTTTTCACTCATCTTCTGCCAGCGTATCTTGTCGATGCCCTGCTGTTTCTCCTGGGCAAGAAAACTTTGTGAGTGTCACCAACTTTGTATTTTCCCACAGATTCTCAGATATAAATAAAAATTCTTATAAAAAATTAATGCTTGTTAATATATTATACATATAAAATATCATACAGGTTGTTCGGTAATGAATAGATACGATTTTTTAGCAAAAATACTAACTATTTAACTTTTTTAACCGAACACCCGATATAATTATAAATTTAATTATATAAAACAAATTTCTAGAGTTTTGCCCTATTGCCTTTTTATGTAAATTTTAGTTTTGCGTCGTTTAACACGATTATTTGATCACCTTAGTGAGCTGCTGATGTAGCCATAAATCGATATCCTACTGCACAGCTGGTCTTTCTGGGGGACTTTAACGCATGTCACCAAGACTGCCTGTTCACATGCCTTGACGCTAGGCCTTTCTCAGCTGGTAAAGGAAGCGACTAGGATACCTGATGTAGACGGTCACACAGCCAATTGCTTGGACCTTCTGATGATTACCGAACCAGACAGGTATGAAGTACAGGTTACTTCCCCTTAGGGTACATCTGAACACTGTCTGGTGAAATCTGTATCGTCATATTCTCCACCTGATTACGAGTCGTGTAATTCATCGCCTCCAAAACACAAGCGTGTCTCTTCACTGCAAAAAGGAGCCAGCTCATCTTGGCTCCTTCTTTCCGAAATGTATCATTGGAATACACCGACCGCCTTCAGTTGTTGGATGTTGATATATCCTCAAATCTGAACTTAGGGCGATTCATTGAGTCCAAGGCCAAAGCAGCTGCAAGGAAGCTCTTCTAGCTTCTACTTGCAAAGGTGCGGCGATACTTCACGCCGAGACAACTGCTTACTTTATATAAAGCGCAAGTCCGTTCGTGCATGGAGTATTGCTGCCATATATGGCCTGGTGCTGCAAAATGCCGCCTAGCAGCTTCGGACTCAATAGAAAAAGTCATGCTAAGAGGCTTATTGATGACCCGAATTTGGTTAAAACCAATATTACCAGTCTCGAACACAGGCGCAAACTAGCCAGCCTTTCGGTTTTCTACAGGATGCATTTCGGAGTGCGCGCAGAAATTGCATAATTTAATTCCTCCCTCTCCCTTCCACCGTCGGACAACCAGACTTTCGGCCAGTCTCCACCCTTTCGTTGTTGACTTACCACTCATTCGAACCAAACGGTTTGCTACATCATTCTGTGATATCATTACAGTGATAACTGATACCGTTCTCTTCCTCTATAAAAAATCTTGGCCTGTATATGGACAACATAATGAACTGGTGTACGCATGTCACTGAAATTAGCCGCAAAGTCTTTGCCTGCTTATCCCTCTATCGTCCAAAGAACTTTCTTCCTATCAAGACTAAGCTAACACTTGCGCAAACACTTATAATGCCCATTATTGATTATGCAGATGTGTGGTACCCAGATTTGAACTTGAAACTTGATTTGGTCTCCGAAAAATGATCACATCTCTCATTATCGTAAACGCCTGAAATTGCTAACTATCCGACAAAGACAAAACTAGAATTCTGCTTGTTCTTTTCTCAATTTTAAATAATCCAACTTCTCCAACATATCTCAAGGACAAATTCCACTATCTCTTTTCAACTCACGATAAGGTTCTTCGCTCCTCATCTTATCATAAGATCAGTATTCCATCTCATTTCACTGGGTTCACCAACAATTCCGCTACTATTCATGCAACACTACTCTGGAACTCCTTACCCGAAAACGTAAGAAAAGTGCCAAGTTAGGACTGTTTTAAAAAGATGGTACATGATTTTTTTGAAACGTAGCTCTCTATATTGGACGTTAAGAATGATGATGATATATTTTGATATAATATTTAGATGTTTTATTATTTGCAATTTCAATATATGTATTTTATTATCATTGTAACGTATATATTATACTATGTATCATACATATTTCGTTCATATATTTACATATTTTTTTTATAGAAATAGGGTGACAAACGAGCATACAGTCCACCTGATGGTAAGTGGTTGCTGTGGCCCATAGACATCTACATCTATCCTCGTTTGTGAATCAAAATGCAGATGGGTTGTCAGCCTTGAGGACTAAGATGGAATGCCTCTTTTCCAGTAAAAAGGGTCTCCGGTTCTCTACACTCACCATACGAAACACAGCAGCATTAAGCTGCTATTTTACGCTGGTATTCTGTGAGAGCGTGGTCCTTCCCCGGTCGAGCCGACCCATTCGTGCTACAACTATATTATAAATATAGCTGCAGCATGGCTCTACCACGTATTAAAATAAACTATATGTAAAGATTTTGTATATTATATGTATATCATAGTACGTATATATATATATGTATTTGCACCTGCCACAAAATCTACCTGCCACAAATACTACCCTAGTTATTAAGGTGTTAACAATAAAGATTAAATAAATAAATAATGTATTGACAATGTTATCCTGAAGGCTATTGGAGCGAGGACTAACTGTCCTATACTGAAACACTAGGTATGTGTGGCGTGTGGAAGTATAGGATAACGGGTCATTTAACAATATTTTTTTATTGAGTATGTCTCCAAAATATACTAACATAGTTTTAAAATCTCTACTAACCAAATATGGATATACACAACAAAAAAGAAAGGTCCGATATAAAGATTTATTTCTTTATAATTTGATACAGATTAATATTACACAAAACTAGTGCCATATCATATTTATTTTTTGGTATTTTTAGCTTGATCAACACTCAAAAGCGTATCAATCATGGCCTCAGCGTCCTCCAGTACTACACTACAAAAGAATGGCACTTCAGGAACACAAACTTTCTATCGTTACAAAATAGGATCAGCACAGAGGAGAATGAGACGTTTTACACAGATGTCAGCATGCTGAACCATGACGAATATTTAAAGGATTATGTTCTAGGAGCTAGACACTATGTTTGTAAGGAGGACCCTGCAAACCTACCACGTGCTAGAAAGTTAAACACTATGTAAGTGATATCATATCAAATTTTGAACCCTTTATTTATATTAAATTAGAATAAAAACCTTTTTTTGTATTTATATAGCAAATAGATTAACGTATGATATAGATCCCGAGATGTATGGTTGGGTCGTACGCATTATCTGCACAGGATATTTTTTTTATTATGTACGAGCAGCTATGCAGGTCTAGCGAGACCAGTATCACTGCGACCTAAAAGCCCTCCGTCCTCAATGAATAGAAGGAGTTGCTTAGCTGTGAGTAATTTCACTTCTTCTGGGCGAAGTACATAGTTTCCCAGATGAGTGTTGTGTTTGCGCATTAAGGGTCCGCAATTCGTCAGGATGTGTAAAGGCGTTTCCTCCTCTAGGGAACAGAACCGGCACATCCTTGAGTTGCTTAGTCCCAGGATGGACATGTGCTTTTTAAGACAACAGTGTCCAGTCAGAGCTCTTACCAGAATGCGCAATTTATTTTTACCTAATCCCAGGGCTTCCGAAGCGAATTTACGATCAAAAGCCCGGATTAAGGTTTTAGAATGTTTTTAGCCTAGTTTATCAGACCAGATCTTAAGTGATTTATTGTGGTAAAGAGTTTCCAGGGTCAATCGGGCGAGGCTTTTTGAGATTCCACAAAATGGCTCGGGTCCAAATTGTGTACTTTTTGAGCCCTCCCGTGAGAGCTTTTTGTATGATTAATGATAAAGTACTTTGGCAAAATCCCCTCGCAATGATCACAAGGTCATCAAGATCACGAAGGTCATCTTGTACAATAATTGGTCAACCGCAAGAGTCCAAAGGAGGGGTGACAAAACACCTCCTTGTGGACAGCCTCTTGTAGTTGCAACCTCAATCGAAGTTTGAAACAGCTCTATTTTTGCCTTTCTGTTTGAGAGCATCGACTTCATCCACCTGATGGTTGTGGGGTTAACATTTTTAGATGTCAGGCCCCCAACCAGCAGTGATGTAGGGCTACTGTCGAAGGCGCTCTCAATGTCTAGAAAGGCACAAAGAGCTATTTCTTTATCCTCCAGCGCTTTTTCGACCCTGTCAATAACACTGATCAGGGCTGTTTCCGTAGATTTGCCTCTGCGGTAAGCATGCTAGTTGTAGTGTATAGGTCTCGTAGCTAGAGCTACATCCCTAATATATCTATCTATAACCTTTTCCAATGTATTAAGAAGAAAGGAAGAAAGGCTTATAGGTCTAAAGGACTTTGGTAAAGCGTAGTCCTTTCTACCAGCCTTAGGTATAAATAGAAAAGTTGGAAAAATTTACTTTGCCAATATCCGCTCTATAAAATAAAATGATGTGTCTTACCTAGTTTGAAGAGCACCTCCCGCCCTCCCTCAATTGCGTGCAATATCCCCGTCACCACTAATCCCAGCACCATTACTCCCACCACCACTACACTAGGAAAGACACACCACCGACGACAATACGACACGTGTTTCGCCTCTACACGAGGCATCTTCAGGTGTAGTAGACTCTACGGTGGCTGACCGCTAAGTGAGCGGCGAGCCAAAAACAGCTGCTATTTATAAGACTCGCCGACGCAACTGCTCCTCACTTAAGTAGTGAGCGACGGCGTCATGCGATAAAACATGCGACCAATGACGCAATTCGAGGCTAGAGTCTTATGTGACCCTGGGAAACGGGTTGAAGCTAATAGTTCCAGTGTTTCCGTTTCACTATTAGTGAAGTTACCATCAGGCTTTTTAAGAAGCCCGTTCTGATAAGGTTTAGCTTTCGATAGCATTTTGTGTATTCTTGCACTGTGAGGCAAAGACTCAACTTCCTCGCATAGCTTCCTCCACGATGCTCTCTTAGCTTTCCCAATGCACAGGAACCTTACCTAATTTGTCATGCAAATCTATTACACGCTAAAGTGAGTATTCTCAAAATTGCAGGCTTGCAGTGATTGCAATTACTACTTACCATCCAACAGGTTAACTATTTGCTCGTTCGTCACTTTTAAGTTTTATTTTACATGACTTTTGTTATTGTGACCAATTTTACGTTATGAGAAAGATGGACTAATATTTATTTTGTCACATATGATATTGTGAAAAAAAATGTCTTTAACTGTTATCTCTTGTAATCTTTCTGATTCCGTGAAGCTAAACAATTATAAATCAAATTTACGATTTCTAGCCTTCTCAAAATAAGTGAAATTAAAATAAAGTTAACATCTACGTTGTTACGCTAACGCCGCTTACGTTTGTTAACTCGAACAAAAAATATGATTCAGAGTGTGCAAAATGCCTGTGCGTGATAATGTTTTAAGGTAATGCCACGATCATATGTAAGGTAACTTTATATCTCAACAAGGCAAGCTTACTGAAAATGATGCTTCGTAGGGAGCTGCACTTGGCAAGTCTGCTCGTTGGCACTAGTAACACATGCAAACACACATGAAGTTATAGTTTTAAATATGTTGCAACGAAGTGTTGGAAAAATACACTACCTCGTGATTTGAAGGGAAATGACTATTTAAAATTAAAAGTTTCTGTCATATTTTCCACGTAACGAGAAAGAGAAAAAATATGATGAAGTCGTTTCGAAACCAATTTAATTCATAAATTTTCATTATGTAGGTTTTTAAGCAAAAAAAAAATACAAATAGCCACCAAACGCGAAGTTAGTTTGTTGGAATGGGCCTCAGGATATCTCTGTAAAAATGTCGTGTTTCATAATTTATAATTTTTTTTTTTCAGCCGCTACTTAATAGACATAGTCACAAAAATTTTGCTCATCGGTCTCTTCATTTGGTTTCTGTACTCACGTTTCCCAGCTATTGCGTCTCACGTTGAATCAATTGACGATGCGCTCAGAAACTGGATGGATGGAAAGAAACCTATATAGTATAGTATAGAGAATACTATATAGTAGTATAATATAGATAGCAAATATAAGGTGGATTTGTAAAATACTAGCTTTTTTGTTGAATATATCCAGAAGGTACTTTTAAATAAATATTTTTTTGTATATGTTTTCTTTCATTTCTTCATCTTCATCGACCGAAAAAATTCCACTGTTGGACATGGATCTCTTCCGTAAAGAATTGGTGATCGCAGTACTAGACGTTTCACACCTCCAACTCCCCGTCGCCGGTTTAGAAATTTTACAATAAGCCTTTATAATAAGCATAAGGGGGTTATACCGCCATCTATCGTAGAAGAGATTGAACTGGAAGGTACACCTTGATGAGTTACGCTTGGAATGTGAGTCCACGCGCGCTTTGTTTCCAGGAAATCAACAACACAAAAATTCCTTTCGCTGATTTTTTACGACCAATGTAAACGTGTTAGTTAATAATAAGATTCTTATTCGATGTTGTAATACTATATTACATTATTACATTAAAATATAATAAATATTTTATTGTATTTTAATGTAGACATTTTGATTGGTCAAACACTTTGCACTTTTAATTAATTTTTAGTATATACGAGTAAAGAATCACATTTTTACAATAAAATATTTTACTCGCTTCTACTTATTCTACTCGTTTCTACTCCTTTTTTATGGGATAAGGGTGACAAACGAACACACAGTCCACCTGATGTAAGTGGCTGCTGTGGCCCATAGACTACATCTATCCTCGATTACGAATCAAAATGCAAGTGCGTTGTCACCCGTGAGGACTAAGATGAATTGCCAGTAAAAAGGGTCTCTAGTTCTCTACACTCACCATACGAAACACAGCAGCGTTAAGGTGATATTTTACGGTGGTAATATGCAGGGCCGCGCCGACCCCCCACAGCGCCTGTGTGCGAAACCTATGAAGCGCCTCTTTTTTTCACGAATCTTCATGTTTCAACTTATGTTTTTTTTATTATTTGTTAATTTTGACCGAAATAAATGTTCTCCAGTTTTATATACTTAGATAATATTTTCCTAAATAGGTAAAACCAGTTCGCTTCCGCTTGCCAATTACTGCGAAAAATAAAATACGAATTTAATTTTTACATACTTTATTTACGATGTTATATCTAATTGGATACTTAGATATTAATAACAAAATAGCTGACTTTTCTCATCATCATCATTACAGCCCTTCACAAGTCCACTGCTGAACATAGGCCTCCCCCAAGGAATGCCACAAAGCACGGTCCTGAGCCACCCGCATCCATCGACTTCCTGCATGTCTTACCAGGTCGTCACTCCATATAGTGGGGACGCCCTACACTAAATCCGCCGGTACAGGCCGCCACTCGAGAACCTTTTTCCCCATCGGTTGTCGGTTCTTCGAGCTATATGGCCGGCCATTGCCACTTCAGCTTACTAATCTGTTGGGCTATGTCGGTCACTCTGGTTCTGCGGATATCCTCATTTCTAAGTTTATCACGCAGTGAGACCCCGAGCATAGCCTCTCCATAGCTCGCTGAGCGACCTTGAGCTTCCTCATCCGGCCAGCAGTGAAGGACCACGTCTCAGTTCCGTAGGTCATCACTGGCAACACGCACTGGTTGTACAGCCTCGTTTTCAAGTTTTGAGGTATACCTGACGAGAAGATGTGCCGTAATTTCCCGAACGCTGCCCAGCCGAGTTGAATCCGTCGATTGACCTCTCGGTCGAAGTTGGACTTACCTAGTCGGACTATTTGTCCCAGGTAAACATATTCGTCAACAACTTCGAGCTTAGTGCTCCCAACAACTACCGGCATAGGTGTGACATGGACATTAAACATGATCTTTGTTTTGTCCATGTTCATCTTAAGACCTATCCGTTGGGAGGCACTATTGAGGTCATTGAGCATAGTGCTTAGGTCCTCCAGCGATTCTGCCATAAGGACTATATCATCGGCAAATCGAAGGTGAGTGATGTACTCGCCATTGATGTTAATGCCGTATCCTTTCCAGTCCAGAAGCTTGAAAACGTCTTCCAATGCAGCGGTGAAGAGTTTCGGGGATATAACGTCACCCTGTCTTACACCTCTCTGCAGTTGGATAGGTTTTGTACTCTGGTTCTGTACTCGGATAGCCATCGTGGCCCTACTGTACAAGCACTTCAGCACTTCGATATACCGACAGTCAACTTGGCACCGCTGACTTTTCTAATAATACTGATTTAACTATTACGTATGCTATGTTTAAAAAAAACAACAAGAGTCTAAAATATGTAAGAATATAAACATACTTAAATTATATTATTTCCACTCTTCTCGCCTTTCTGTTTGCGAAATCCTTAATAATCTCGTGTATGTCTATATGGTCTAATATGGCCTCCTCTATGGATATTGTTCCTAATTTGTTTGTCTTTCCTGGCTCATTGTTGAGCGTAGGTAATTTTTTATAAGTTTTAATTTAGAAAAGAACCTTTCCGCGCTTGCTACGGTAACAGACATAGTTAGCAAAATTTGTAATGCTATGGTGATGTTAGGGCAAACAGCTGTCAAATTGTTTAAATATATAAATTCGAGAATTTTCACCACATCATTATTTAATTTTTTGAAAAGAGACTGACACGACACAATTTCTTCACACAAATCATCGGCGTTAATATCCAATGAATCATTTGCAGAAAGTTTTTCTGCAAACGATGACAGCTACTTAATCGACTTTGATCTTGGTCATCACTTAGTTTGAATAAAAATTAAACACGTCATTTGATTATTCAATAAATTAAATCTTTCGTCTACGGAGGATAAAGCTTGATCAATATATAAAATACATTAATTTTAAAAGCGGTCTTCGGATCATTTAAAATATGGTCTTCGTGTTCATAATCAAAACTCTTTGGAGTCTTACGACGTCTTAGGGGTCTGCATCTGGAAGTTTCAAATTCAGCCTCGACATCTAATTTTTCGGCAATTTGCATGGCATCATTTACAATTTCCTCAAAATTTGCGTCGGTTCTAATTTTTATCATAAACTTCTTTAATTCCGTTAAAGCATCTAAAGCAACTTGCATATTCATATCGATGGACTGCAGAATTTTGCTCACAAAATTTACTTTTGTCAAATCATATGCCATATATTTAGTGAACAAATGAATGAAAAGGAGCATATTTTTTCTGCTAGACATTTAGCGTCATGTTTTGCCTTCTGATTATATGATATACCATTTGATATTTCATATAAGGCATCATAAATTTCTGGTAAATTTGTAAACAGCGGTTTGATAGCATCTATTCTGCTTGACCATCTTGTTTCAGACAATGGTTTTAAGGTCAGATTTATAACATATTTTTTAAATATATCCCATCTTTTGGTAGAGGACGAAAAATATTTATATAATTCTTGCACAATACTAAAAAATTGTCGTATAATGATTGAGATTGGCAGCGTCGTTTACTATTAAATTTAAACTATGGCTAGCGCACGGTACATAGAAAGCGCGGGGATTTAGATCCAGCAATCTTTTTTGAAGACCATTATTCTTACCGCGCATATTTGATCCATTATCATAGCCCTGTCCCCTTAAGTTGTTTATGTCCAAATTAATTTCAGCTAGTTTTTCTACTATAAATGGCGTTAATCCAGCGCCAGTTGTATCGATAATTGGACAGAAAAGCTAGGAAATGCTCCCTTATTTCCAACTTTCTATTTTCTGTGTTAAAATAGAAAAATCTTATTCACATACTAATTCTATTTTCTGTGTTAAAATAGACAAATTCTATTTAATACTAATTTTCTCTTCGTGTGAAACGCCAGGTGTACAATCCAGTATTATTGAAAAATATTTATTAATTTGACATAAATTTAAAATAAAATGTTGAATTTGGTTACCGAGTATGTAAATTATTTCATTTTGGATCTTATCTCCAAGATAAGTTGGCATATTTTTGAAATCCGAATCATTCGTTACGCGTCATATATGTTCAGTCATTGAAAGATCGAATTTTCCTAACAGTGCAATACATTTTAAAAATTACCATTGTTACGGTCGTATAATTTTGGCTTTGTACGAAAAGCCATATTTTGTGTACTTAGAAATTGGACCACATATATTATTCTTTTGATTACATCGCACCAGCGCTGCTTTTCAACCTCTAAAAGTTTTTGTTGAATACTATCAATAGTGTTTTTATTTTTAAGAGCGTGACATAAATCTGTCCATTTTTTATAATTATTGAAATGAGCAGAACTTTTCTCATGTCTGCTGCAATACAAAGCTAGATGTTGCCAATCACTAATTCCCTCGCAGAATTTATTGTTATATTTTAATTCAAATAGATTGCAACAGTAGCAATAAATGGCATTTTTGGACACTGAATACAGCAGCCACTCTCACCTTTTCCTAAATACTTTCACCGTTTCCTAAATGCCTTTCATAATAATACTCGGAAAATTTTCGCCCCGAAGAGTTACGCGGAAAATTATACTGTTTAATTTGTTTAATCGGATTTTCTATTAAATACTGGATCAAAATAGCATTGAAAACTTTTGGCCGGAGTCCAGGGTCATCTTTGGAAAAAGTTGTTATTGGTGACGATAATTGTCTTGGCGGTGACAATGGTGTAGCAGAGGCACGGACGTAACTTCGGCGGCATCATCTTAAATTAAAGACAGACAAACAAAGACATATGAGTACCTATCTACCTGTCTGAATAAACTGATTTATCTATCTATGAATAATTATGTATGATAAAATAAATAAATAAATGAATATTTCTCGACAATCAAGCTCCGCCGTCTAGTCCCAAGCTGAGCAGGGCTTGTAATGAAATTAAAAAAGAAAATGATTTTATTTTTATTTTGACATTACAAACAGACTAAAGTTATATTTATTTGTATAGAAAATAACATAAAAAGCACGTACCTGAAGCGTTTTTTGAATCAGATTTTATAAAATCTTCATCGATAAAATGACTGCTTTCTGTCTCTAATGATCTCTACCATCCACTTCCAAAGAAGTGGATGGTAGAGCCGTAAAATATTTACTTATTTTAGTTGTATTTTTATCACGTTCTTCTTCTTGTTTTCTTTTCCTTATTAAATTCTGGTAACCAGATAATTTATTTTTTTTATCTTGACCTCTTTCACTGATCGTGAAAACACGTTAAAACAATCACTGACACACAAACTATATATTGTTTTTAGAGCTAGAACTTAATCTTATTATAAAAAATCAATGCGCACCTTGTACACACTTTCAATTGACTGATTGTTCAATTGTTTTGGCACTCTCGTTCCTTAAAATCGGGGAATCCCGTTCCCACGTTAATCCCGTTACGGTCATAATTCATTCAAACAAACTCACGGCGGTTCTTTTGATTTTAACGCTGAGCTCGTAACTAATGTTAACTAAAACCCAAAGCGTAAAATTAAACCACACACGTGAATATTATCTTAGAAGACTTGTACAATAAGCGCATTATAATTATGTTTTGTTATTTACAAGCCATATGTTGCGCCTATTGTACCTACTTACTTATCGATACTCCGCTACAAAGAATATGTTGTTGTGTAAGTGTAACAAAAATAATTTCTATGGCGGCGCCTCTATTGTCTTCTCTACACTTCGCACACAGGGGCGGCGCGGCCCTGGTAATATGTGAGAGCGTGGTCCTTCCCCGGTCGAGCCGACCCATTCGGGCTCTACCACGTATAAAATTCCTTCTACTCATTCGTGCCCGTAAGATCAGCAAAACGCTGACCCGTCAGGTCTGCAAAGATGATAATAACCCCTGGGAATGAGGGGATCGCTACCAAGCTATTTCTAATTTGTTTTGTGTTGTTAATTATTGTGTAACGTAATGATTGTAAACTGTTCTTTTTTAAAGTCCCGCTGAGTTTCTTGCTGGTTCTTCCCAGGATAGAGGTATTTTCCGAACCAGTGGTAAATTGAACATAAGAGTGACTTTCAATAAGTATTTCTACTTCTGTTTCTATAAATGACATAAATAAATAACACTTTTAAGCACTGACGTCTATATATGGACTGGCTATACACCGTGACATAATGAGGCAATTTCATTTTCGCCATTTTGGCGCTGACAGCAGAAGTGAGCGTCCACGGAACTAATAATAGAGTTAAAACAGTGTGATAAAATATATCGATAAAAATTCTATACCCAGGCCTACCCGTAACGTCCCCGTAACGTAACGTCCATTCTATTTTTATGTATCATATTAATATAATGCCATACAATAAATAAATGTATCACTTATACCCAGACCTTAGATGCAAGCTTTATACCTCAAATAAAACCAAGATCGACGCTGCGTAGGTCTATCTACGTTTTTATTCGTAACTGCAGAACGGATTTTGCTTAGGGTTTCAGCATTGGGTATTTTGGTTCATTCGCGAGGCTTAAATATTCAATTAGTACCGGAAAATATTCAACTGGTGTAAGTAACTGTACAAAATAAAAATAAAAACAATAATTTTGCAAAGAATTTATTGTCAACGTTCATTCAGTTCTATAGTGCCCGCGTTATCAACTGAGTCGTCGGGCAATAAATCATCGTAATCAGTCTATCTCGCTTACACTCATTGGGCTTATGGAGCGTCATAATGCTGTGGGTAACAGCAGGTAGTCGATATCGATAAGATTTAATGAATGGATTTTTTAAGGTTTGAAATTATGAAATTTTAAAATAACACTATAAAATAAATAAAATATAATCTACATTTATAAATATTTTATTATATTACAAATTATCTTCTTCATCCGAGTCATCTGTGTCACTATCGTCTTCCTGTAGATTTATAATCAAAGGTTCAACTTGATCTCTCAAAAAAGCTCAAATCGGTTTCCTGAAGGTATTTTGCATGCTTCACACATTTAACCCAGTTTTCCCTGGTAACGTTTTCTATTGCTTTATGCAGAAGAACTTCAACATCAATAAATTTTCCATTATGCACAACTGTCGAGATCGAAGTGAGAAATAGAAATGAAAAAAATGTACAGAGGTCCTTACCTTGTTACCTTACTAAACGTAAACAAGTAACGACAAATTCAATGAGGTAGCTTTGTCCGACGCGGTAAGGCGGACTCAGGCAGCGAGTTGCGCACAGCGATGGCACATTCCTATTGTTATTGACATTTATGGCCCAACGACTCAGTTGATAACGCGGGCACTATAGTATTATAGAAAACAAATCAGCTGCTAAAATAACGACTATTCTAATCATGTCATGTCATAGAAAGAATAAACTATATCTTCTAATTAAATTAAACTAATTATTATACTACTTAACTAATTATTACTGAATACAGTCGCTACTCCCGCGGTATAGTGCCAAGAACGCTAGCTGCGTTTCCTCTCTGAATGGCTATACTTGGCCATTGAGCGAGAAAATAAGCAGCCCTCTTACGACACGGTTTTTTAACCGTGTAATTAAAATATAGTATTAAAGGTGGATTGGACCAAATACTACGTTACACCAGAATAACTAACCCTCGAAAAATTTTACTCTCAGATAACTTCATTTACGTTTTTCCAACACAAACGTAGAGTAGCCAATACTGGGTATTATTACTCTAGAGTTTGTGAATCAATAACAAAAGTAACATTTGATAATTATCTGTTGTCGGCGACTTTGGTTGTTAACAGATATGGGTAGAAAAGAACATCGATAAGTATTATAGACAAGGAACTCGACAACCCTATTGAATTTTATTGTTAATCAACACTCATTAATATAAAGCCAAGCATGTTGGTAATTACGATATTAAGATTAGTAACAAATTTTTAAGTACCTATATTATCAAATAGTTTTTTTTTAATATTAACTGTAAATTCACTTACTTCTGGAATGTTATCCCACTTTCCTTTTGGTAAAGAGTTTTACAAATTATGCACACTCTCATTATTACTAAAAATAATTCTTATTATACAACTAAAATCATCAAATTCAAACTACACTATTTAATTTACTTTCATTTTTTCGTTTTAAAGTTTAAAATACAGAGATGCGATTTAAACAACACAACAGACTTTGGCATATTATGTCAATTTTAGTTCTCGGTACGAAAAATGGCGGCGTTTCAAATCGGTACAAACATTTTGTAGGGTATAGCCAGTCCAGCGTACTTGTATATATTATATATAGAAGTCAGTGCTTTTAAGGTGTGGAAATTCACAAGCTTGTTAGTGACCAGAAAAGTATCGTACACATCAAAACAAAAACATGTTTATGTGTTTGATTTGGTAAATTAGTATTACCGCTGTAATGGCGTAAAATAATAATAATGAAGTGCTAATAAAAACAATTAGGTACTATAATTTTGTCGCATTATTTTAAGTAAACTCAATCATTTTTTTACTTTAACGATATTTTATAAGAATAATAATTTATTTGTAATTATATGTGGTAACATTTACGTAACGTACATGTATTCGACATTAATATTTTTATTTTGCTGTCTGACCGTTTTGTTTCACAAAATCGTCTATATCGTTACCTATTACATACTGTTAGATATTAATAGATACGGTATAGAGAAAGACTTCCAACCGAAAATAATTTTCAGATATCTCAAAATAAATCGTTTATAAATATGTATATTTGGCAAACCAATAAGGATCAATGTTCTTCATGACATGACCGATCGTACAATAAAAGTATCGCTAGAAGAAAACACAGGTACCATTTAGAAAAGAGTCACAAGATTTAACAAATTAAAAAGGCAGAAATAGTCTACACCCGACAGAGGTCAATAGTAATTTTGGATTCGCAATTTTTTTAATATTTTATTATATACAATATTAAAAACTACAATTAAAAAAAAACTAAAAGTAGTAATTTAATTATCAAACAGTCCTACTCCACGCGGTATCGTGCCAAGAACGCTGGCTGCGTTTCCCCGCTGATTTTTTTTTGAATATACTCGTAGTCTCACCCAGATACGTTTATTTATTAAGGATCATTTGCCACAAACCACAATCAATGTTACTTCGATTACGTGGATTATGCATGTGTTTAAATAATGCATGACTTATCGCTCCACTGACTGAACACATGTAATCCGATGATATTGACTTATGAATTCACTGGAGGGACTGTGAAATTACCCTTGTAACAAGGCCACTGCCGTTCAATAGTGCGTTGAAGTCATTGCCGTTCTGTGCTATTTTTTATATATTATGAAGATGTTTCAACAAATAATTAATTCGTAGGTAAAACTTACCAAATAGTTTTAAGTGTAGTTTCAGGGCCGGTATGTAGAGAAAATCATGATTTTCAAATCAAACTTCACATCGCCATAATTACAGAATAGACCATGTTACAAATATGCACAATATGATTTTATGTGGTCTGATCGTCATTTTCCTTTAACTCTGATAGTATCACAACAACTCATCCAATTGTTGTGGTTTAATTATATTTAAATGGAAATTCCTTTAAATATAACTAAACCGAAAATGCTAACACTATACTTGGATCGCTTTTTCTAATTTAATGGTCAAATAACGCAAAAAGAGACAAATTTATTGAAAGATGTTGCGTGTAATTCACGCGTGGAAATAGAAATGTCAAGTGGTCATCTTTGGTCTCTTTATACTATTAAATTTGGAAAAATTTACTTTGCCAATATCCGCTCAATACAATAAAATGATGTGTCTTACCTAATTGAAGAGCACCTCCCGCCCTCCCTCAATTGCGTGCACTATCCCCGTCACCACTACTCCCACCACCACTACACTAGGAAAGATACACCACCGACGACAATTATACGACACGTGTTTCACCTCCACACGAGGCATCTTCAGGTGTAGTAAACTCTACGGTGGCTGACCGTAGAGTCAGACCGTAGAGTTTGACGAATATCTAACTTATCTTTATTATTAAAAAAAAAGTCGGGTGTTTATAGCCGCGTACAGGAATTGTAATCCCGATAAATCCCATTTCGCTAAACATCTCTTGGACACTGGACACAACCTAACCAACGACCACTCCTTTAAAGTTCTATATACTTGTAATAAAGGGCTGCGACTGTGTGTGCTGGAACAGTTGGAGATATTAAAAAATAAAAATAGTAATGTTGCACTGCTGAATGAACAACAAATGTTTCTAACTCACCTCTCTTAAACATCTTTAAACCTGCTCTCTAATAACGGACAGCCTCTCAATGTGGTCGTTCGTCACTTTCACGATGATCAGCGATTGGTTGCGTGGTTAGAGGGTAGGCGGGCGTTTCGCAGCGGTTTGTTATTGATTTAATAGCAGGCGGCTGCGTACGTCAGGTGATGATTGGTCACATGTTTTATCGCGTGACGCGGTCGCTCGCTACTTAAGTGGGGAGCGGTTGCGTCGGCGAGTCTTAGAAATAGCAGCTGTTTTTGGCTCGCCGCTCACTTAGCGGTCAGTCACCGAAGAGTCTATTACACCTGAAGATGCCTCGTGTACAGGCGAAATACGTGTCGTATTGTCGTCGGTGGTGTATCTTTCCTAGTGTAGTGGTGGTGGGAGTAGTGGTGCTGGGATTCGTGGTGACGGGGATAGTGCACGCAATTGAAGGAGGGCGGGAGGTGCTCTTCAAACTGGGTAAGACACAGCATTTTATTTTATTGAGCGGATATTAGCAAATTAAATTTATCCAACTTTAATATAATGGATTTCCGCAAAGTAACGCCTGATTCTATTAATTATCTTTATACTATGCCAAATATGAGAGTAAATACACCAAAGATATTTACAATATCTTTGAAATCACTGACCTCTATATATACAAGTACGCCTTTGAAATAAATACACTCGTATCATCTGATTTACTAGAAAAATGACATCCCTATTGTAGTAGTATTATATTATGTGATGTTACTTTAAAAGACACGTGGTCTCCAACCACGCGACCAATCGCCGATCACCGTGAAGGTGACGAACGACCATATTGCGAGGCTGTCCGCTATTAAAGAGCAGGCTTAAAGATGTTTAAGGACGCGTTTGCAAAATTGATAGGTATAGAATCGAACTATTACATTGACACGGGTCACACACACAAGTGTACGCAAGGTTAGCTGCGGGTGCGGGAATCGTAATCAAGTAAAAACATTTTGATAATTTGAAAGATTGATTTTTTTTCTCATTTCTTATACCTACAAAAATATACTTAGATACGAAATACGAATAGCTGCTCCAGAGACTGCTAGGCACTAGAAGCCCTCTACTGGCAGTGAGATGGTGGCTGTGGACTTTGGGCTGGTTTTGTTAGTTATGATAAGTCTAGCTCCGGACTTGGTGAAGTGACTTGAAGGTATACTTCGGTGACAGCTACTGGAACTCCTCGACGAGTAGTACTAGGTGTGCCGAGTTTGGGCTCGTTTTGTTAGTTATGATTAGACCTTACCCCCGGACTTGATGGAGTGACCTGATGGTGTACTTCGGTGACTCCACTGGAACTCCTAGACGAGTAGAACTAGGTGTGCTGAGTTTGGGCTCGTTTTGTTAGTTATGATTAGACCTTACCTCCGGAATTGATAGTGACCTGATGGTGTACTTCGGTGACTACTACTGGAACTCCTGGACGAGTAGAACTAGGTGTGCCGAGTTTGGACTCGTTTTGTTAGTTATGCTTAGACCTTACCCCGGACTTGATAGAGAGACCTGATGATGTACTTCGGTGACTATTACTGGAACTCCTGGACGAGTAGAACTAGGTGTACCAAGTTTGGGCTCGTTTTGTTAGTTATGATAAGACTTAACCTCTGGGCTTGATAGAGTGACCTGATGGTGTACTTCGGTGACTACTACTGGAACTCCTGGACGAGTAGAACTAGGTGTGCCAAGTTTGGGCTCGTTTTGTTAGTAATGATAAGACTTAACCTCTGGGCTTGATAGAGTGACCTGATGGTGTACTTCGGTGACTACTACTGGAACTCCTGGACGAGTAGAACTAGGTGTGCCGAGTTTGGGCTCGTTTTGTTAGTTATGCTTAGACTTTATCCCCGGACTTGATGAAATGACCTGATGGCGTACTTCGGTGACTACTACTGGAACTCCTGGACGAGTAGACCTAGTTGTGCCGAGTTTGCACTCGTTTTGTTAGTAATGATAAGACTTAACCTCTGGGCTTGATAGAGTGACCTGATGGTGTACTTCGGTGACAACTACTGGAACTCCTGGACGAGTAGAACTAGGTGTGCCGAGTTTGGGCTCGTTTTGTTAGTTATGCTTAGACTTTACCCCCGGACTTGATGAAATGACCTGATGGCGTACCTCGGTGACTACTACTGGAACTCCTGGACGAGTAGACCTAGTTGTGCCGAGTTTGCACTCGTTTTGTTAGTAATGATAAGACTTAACCTCTGGGCTTGATAGAGTGACCTGATGGTGTACTTCGGTGACTACCAAACTATTTTTTATTGAATATGTCTGCCTACTTATAGTCATGGGATACTCATTCCAATCTACCTGTCCGGTAGTTGTGGTATAGTATACGGGTATGCGACCCCGGCTTCCCTAGCTATTACTGTCCTATCCCTTGCCCTCCTGGACGGTTATATCCTACATTTCCTATTTCCCACTCTAACTTACCAATCTTCCTTGTCACACCACCTATCCTTCCCTTTCCCTATTCCTACCTCTCCGCCAATCCAACGTCTGCCGCGCGGATGGATGCATGGCTAGCAAGCCTAGTCGTTAGCGTGCCACACTGCCCTGGGACCGGGCGACCCCAAAATTAGCCAGCCTTACCCTGGCATGCGGGGCTCTGCTGGGGACAAACCTTTCCTCGCTATTCGTGGAACGCAATGGAGAATAATAAAAATAATTTAATTAACCAAAATGGCGGCGATGTGGTTCGCCACCCATCACGTCTCGTTTTCGCGGGGCGAAAAGCGGCCCACGGAGAGCCGCTTCGCTACGTTGAATGTAAGAGGAGGAATGGATGGTAAGATAGATGAAGTATGTCGGATGATGGATGAACGATGCATAGATATTTTGTGCGTGAACGAAACCAAGAGGAAAGGATGTGACACCACGTTTCATGGCCCTACACGACATACTGGTCGGGAGTCCCCAAACCAGCCGAGGTAGTCAGGAGTTGGTGTGATTCTTTCATCTCGAATAGTGGAATGTGTGATGGAGCAGGAATGTGTGCCCAAGACCTCTGGATTAGGTTAAAGTCGGACTCACTCGCTTGTTTATCCTTGGGGTCTATGCACCGACGGATCTGCGCGGAGGTGGGTCATTGAAAGCCCAACAAGAGAGAGAGGAATTTTGGGATAGCGTGAGAGAGGTCTTGAATAAATGCGGAGAAAATGAACGGATCGTGATGTTAGGGGACTTTAATGGGTGGGTTGGAGTAAAGCGTGATGGGTATAAAGGAGTTCTGGGTACGTTTGGGGACGAGAGAGTGAATGACAATGGGAGAAGCCTGCTTGAATTATGCTTGGAATGGAATCTGTGCGTGGCCAACACAATGTTTGACCACAAAAAGATCCATTTGTATACAAGAGATGAGGGTGAGTCTAGAAGTATGATTGATTTTTTAATTGTGGATGAAAGACTGAGGAAGAAAGTGCTAGACACTCGGGCATACCGCGGGGTAGGCCTCGACACTGACCACTTCCTGGTTATAGCCCGAATGCGTGACCTCTTTAAACGGTGGCGACACCGAGGGGCCGAGCCTACGAGTGTTTTGGACAGAGTAAAAGTGGAAAATCTACAAGAAAAAGAAAAGAAAGGCGAGTATGTAGAGAAACTGAAAGTTTTAAAGGCATAGAAGAGATAGGTGTGATTGAAGATTTGTGGGAGACATTTAAGAAAGGGTCGTGAATGTTGCTATTGAGGTATGCGGGTAGCTAAAAGAAGGAAAGGAAGAAAGAACTATAATGTGGATGGATAAAGATGTACAAAGGGTTGTGCAAGAAAAGAAGAAAGCGTGGTTGGATTGGTTAGCAACAAAAGCTAACCAAAAAGTTCAAAAGGCAACGGATGACGAGATAAAGGAAGCAAGAACGAAGTATAAAAGATTGAAATCAGCAGCGAAAGTTGTGTCTAGAAAGAAAGAAGAACGAAAGGATGATTTCGATAGGAGGCTCACTGAAGATTTCCAGTCAAACATCAAGTTTTTCTGGAAATCCATCAAAACAGCCAGAGGAAAAACTTCTACCTCGGAGCTGAGTACAATCAGGAGTCAAGATGGGAGCATTATAAAGGAGAAGAATGTGTGTTAAAGAGATGGAAAGAATATTTTGAAAGTTTGTTTGAAAGAGAGTGCAGGTACAGCATCCGGCACCTTCCATGGAAACTAATATAAATGTTGATGAAAGTGAGATAAGCATGGATGAAATAGTGAAAGCGTTGAAAAGTATGAGATTAGGTAAGGCTGCAGGGTATGACAGGATTACCGTCGAGATGCTGAGGGCTGGACAGGGCATAGTGGCTAGTCAGCTGTACCGCTTTTCAATTTGTGCTGGCGAAATGGGCAAGTACCGGGAGACTGGTGCAAAGCCGTAATCGTGCCATTGTATAAGGGAAAAGGGTCACGGCAGGACTGCATAAATTACCGCGGTATAAGCCTTCTCAGCGTCGTCGGTAAATTGTATGCGAAAGTGTTGATTGAAAGGGTTGTGAATGAAACAGACGAAAAGTATGGGATGCACAAGCGGGATTTAGAAAGGAATGGGATGTATGGATCAGGTCTTTTCCTTGCGGTGCATAGCCGAAAAGTGTTTGGCTAAAACAAGACGGTCTATTGCATTCGTGGATCTAGAAAAGGCCTATGATAGAGTAATGAGGAATGAATTGTGGTCAGCACTGTCCGTGAACCGTGTGAGCAGTATCCTCATACGAGCACTGCAATCTCTTTATAGGGATTCTAGTGCTTGTGTAAGGATAAACAGGGCATACACTGAATGGTTTAATATCGAAAAGGTGTTAGACAGGGATGTGTAGCGTCACCGTGGCTGTTTAATCTGTTCATGGACAATTGCTTGACAGATTTAAAAGGGAATGAAAGTGGGTTGAGAATGAATGAGTTACTCGTCAAATGTTTTCTCTATGCTGATGACCAAGTACTACTTGCGTCTTCGGCCGAGGAGTTGCAGGAGATGGTAACTGCTATGAGTGGAGCTTTTGTTAGAAAGGAAATGAAGATGAATGTAAAGAAGACGAAAGTGATGGTGTTTGAAAGAGATGAGGCAGTGACAGACTGCAATATCTGAACAAATTGAACAGGTGAAGGAGTTTGTGTATCTGGGTTCAAAGTTTACAAGAGATGGAAAGTGTGAGAGTGATATCGAAAGAAGAGTGAATGCAGGAAACATGGTGAATGGAGCTTTGCACTCCTTTATGAGCAGTCGGAAGTTGTCTAACAAGGCTCGTTTGGCTGTGCATGAGGGGTGTTGGTTCCGACACTCATGTACGGAAGTGAAAGTTGGGTATGGCAGAAGAAACTTGAAGCAGAATAAATTCAGTTGAGATGAGAGCGTTAAGAAGTATAATAGGAGTTAAATTGAGTGACAGGATAAGAAATAGTGAGATAAGGAAACGTTGTGATTTGAAAAGAAGATGTAGTGACAAAATTGAGAAAGGTATGCTGAGATGGTTTGGCCATGTCGAGAGAATGAATGAAGAACGATTGACGAAAAAAGTGTATAAGGCGAGTGTGAATGAAAGTGTTGGAAGGGGTAGACCTAGGAGGACGTTTCTCGACCAAATCAGGGACGTCTTGAAAAAAGGCCAGGTCAAGAGTACTCTAAACCGAAGAGCATGTATGAAGGGAATAATGAAAGTGGACGAAGCGAAACAAGTATGTAAGGATCGTAGCAAGTGGAAAGAAGTGGTCTCTGCCTACCCCTACGGGAAAGAGGCGTGATTATATGTATGTATGTATGTACTTATAGTATTTTTAGAAATCTTAATATATGTTGATAATAGAACAAAAAATGTACCGAAACATGGGCCGGTATCGTTAATTTTGTAGAAAATGGTTAGGGAAGATCGTTTTTACAATATAAAAAACTATTATTTTCAACAAAAAAGTTACCACCATTTGAAGATGAAGAACCATTCTATACGTGGTAGCTATTAGCTATGTTTGATTTGGTTTATTTTTGTCACAAAATGTGCCGAAAAACAGCATAATTTTGCCCGATTTGCAAACACACCCTTAAGAGAGGTGAGTTAGAAACATTTGTTTGTTCATTCAGCAGTGCAATATTACTATTTTTATTTTTAATATCTCCAGTTGTTCCAGCACACACAGCCGCAGCCCTTTATTACAAGTATTTAAGACTTTAAAGGAGTGGTCGTTGGTTAGGTTGTGTCCAGTGTCCAAGAGATGTTTAGCGAAATGGGATTTATCAGGATTGCAATTCCTGTACGCGGCTAAATGCTCTTTGTAACGTTTCTCGAAGTTGCGACCAGTCTGACTCACGTAAACGGCGTGGCATTCGTCACAAACAAGATTATAAACACCCGACTTTTGACGAATATCTAACTTCCCTTCATGGTTATATTTTTATAAGCCACTCAGAAGTAGAAGCCCAGCTAAGCGGGGCTCCGTCGACTGAGCTTCCCTCGACTGCGCCACGTTGAGTGGCATTGGGCTACCCTCCCCAACTCTCTCCCCCAATAAATCAAGTTTATATTGTCAAAAAAACATTACGAAAATATTACCTCAAAATTAGATTTTTAAAAAGTTATAAAAAAAGCTAAGCACATCCGGCAGGGGGGCGAAGTGGGGGGCGATTCTACAACTCCTCCTTCCCCCCCCCCCCACCACCCCACCACCCCCAATTCAGGCGACTTAATTTCAACCTTACCCCATTGACGAATCATTGAAGTGTAGAGTGAAAGTTTACAAGTGAAATGTTTAAAGCCAAAAGTTAAATCCTTTTGTTTAATTTTATTACGTTCGTGAAAGACTATAATGCGCTTTTCATTGATACCTTTGTTTTTATGTATAATATCGTAATTAAATTTGCTGTCCTATTTACGATATAGACGTACCACTAAAGTGTAAAGTAAAAGTTTAAAGTCAAATGTTTTGAGCAACAAGTTAAATAGTTTTGTTTGATTTATATTAGAGGTACTTTTGTTATTCCTTAACGTACCCAAATATGTTAACAAATGTTGAAAGAAATATTGAATAGAGGTTATTGTAAATGAGTTGTAGTTTGCATTCAGTGAAAGATTAATGTCAAATGATATTTTATTTATTTTTAACGTGCAATGAATTGGAAAAAAATAAATAGCCTCTTTGTATTCTAATGTGTTGATGATGTTAGTTTACTCCAAATAGTCGACGGCTAATTGGACATGGTCAAATGCGTGGCCGTGCCTTGGTAAGATTTAGGCTACGCCGCTGCTACCTGCTGTTTCTTGGCGGATCTTACAGCGGCACGACTCGGGCCGCCCCGACCGAGCGCTTGGGAAACTTGATCCTGGGATGAGTAACATTCATTTAATAATTTCTGTATTTTAAATTTATGTAAACGCAAGTCAAGCATTGGATCAGGTATTTTGTTGGAAAATCGAATGCTTTTTCCTGAGCAACCTTTTGAATCGACAGGGCATACAAAAGGGTTCATACCGAGTTACCAAAGTGTTGTTACCAAAGTGTTACCAAGTGATCGGTACGAGCTGAAGTTATTATCTGGGGCTAGAAGCAAGACTACCCAGGCCGCAGCTCAGTATATGGTGCCCTGGAAAGGCGAATCGTGTCCCAAGAGTAGTGCTGCATTTATTTTAAAAATAAGTTCCGACTGAATCTTTTTAATATGTTTTCTTTTATGTGTTACAGTAGCACGTGTGATGTGATTACACGTCCGCGAGTGTGTGCCTTGCTGGTCGGAGCGGACTGCTGGGTCCAGCTGTAGCATGGCCTAATTCCGGCTGAAGCGTATGCTACACGCGTGGTGGGCACCAGTAGTTAGTTTGTACCAATTCACCATCCTCAGCCCTCATCCGCTCACGGTGGTTCGACGGATCCTAAAAAAAAAGGTTTTGGCATGCTCTGATCACGAATCTGTCCGTTTTTGCGTAGGATGCGCAGTTCCGGAGATGTGCAGATCAATTAACTAATATCTAATTGATATCCGGTGGGGCCTGCACCCTCATTAGCGTTCCATTGTTCAGCCTTTCCTCTTATACAGAGTATTTTTGAAACGCTCCCGAAAACGAAGACAGATGATAGTACTAAGGATACCTATGATGATGGGTCACAAAGAAATTCGACATTGACCCCTAGTCAGCTGATTGTAATTCAGTAATTCCACTGTTGTTTTTATGTACCAGTATTTTCATGATATTTTTAGTGAAATATCGTTTCAATTAACTGTAATAACATGATGGAGCGTGAATAAAGTTAATAAAACGTTGTGGAAAGATGATTTTTTTTCCTCAGGATCGAATTTCTTTGTGACCCATCATCATAGCTATCCTTAGTACTATCATCTGTCTTCGTTTTCGGGAGCGTTTCAAAAATACCCTGTATATTATTCCTTGAACACCGTCATCGCCACTCTTATCTATTACTCGTTGTACACCCTGCTTATCAGTGCTATTGTATTATACTTCATTGTTAATAACTACCACGCTATTCTAAATCATCAATAAAACACATTCCTTAATTTTGTTACAATTTTTATTTCCAAAATGTTATTGCTTATTATCTATAAAATAGGAGCGAAACATCTCATCCACTAAAATATCGTTGTACAGTGTGTTTCCTGTAAATATGCTCGTAAAACTATGCATTGAACATCCCTGAAACTTATATAACAAATACATTAAGCAATATTCACCATATTTCATCATAGCGAAATTTCAAGTTCTCTCCGATACCATTTAACGCTCCTAAAATATGCTCATCGTTATCATAGGTGGTAGCTGGAATATGTTTTTTGTAGTAAACTGTGGATGGTTTATCTTATACAACGTATATAACATTTTCATGATCTTGAACAGTAAACATGATACATGGATATTGAAACTCGACAACTCCAACCGACCATTCACCTTCTAATTTCATAGCTTTTGGTAATTTCGTTGAAAAATTCATGGTCTTGTTATCAGGAAAGTATCCCAGTGAACTATTGCTGAGCAAAGTTAAATAAAAACTTTCTATATTCATATTTCTTTTAAACTAGAAGCTAAAATCCAACTGTTAAATTTATCTGCATAACCTTTCCACTTCACTAATACTTCTTTTCTGCTACATGAATAACGAGTGTCAATTATTTTATCTATTTTATATTGTGAGGTGGGGTTGTAAGTGATTTTCTGTAATTCTCTTTCATAAAAAGTACCAACTATTGGTTCATTTTGTAAATCTGTTATTGTATAAACAACCCATGGAGATCTATCAATTATTGAAGATATAATAAATATTTCATCACTCGAATTTGATTCATATCCTTTTTGGAAAACATGTTTATATTTAGTAATTCGAACATAATCACCCACATTGAAATTTGGTTTTGGATTTTCTAAAGAAAGTTTGTTTGACCGTCTATCATAAAGATTAGTCCAAACTGTCATAATATATTTGGAATTTACATCACATGGGCACATCTTAATACTAGAGTGAAAGCTGTGATTATAAGAGTATATTAAATCTTGTAAAACATCTATATATCTAAAACTATTATTATTAGTGAAATAACGCCACATTTTCATTTTTAGAGTTCTTTGAAATCGTTCAACAATACTGGCCTTAATGTCAGGATTGTTAGTGGTATAGTAAATAAACTTTTTGGATTTAAAGTATTTTTGTACATCTTTTGAAACAAATTCTGTACCTTTATCAAATTGTATGTGAGTAGGTGTTAAATTATTTTCAGTAAATATACTTTCAAAACATTCTTTAGTTGTTTCTGAGTTTTTCTTTTTCATTGGTCTTGCAAAATATTATACTATATACATCAATAACACAAAGTATGTAGGAAACCATCATTATATTGATAATAAGTTCGCATATCACTTAAATCAGCTTACCACAGTTCATTAATATTTGATAGAATGTACCTATTACGCGGGATTTTTTTTCGAATGGGTTTTTGTAATGTGTATGTTTCTTGTAATTGTAACCATTCCTGTACTTGCTTTTTATCCATTTTACACTTCATGGCTTTTGATAATTTATCAATACTACCAAAACCAGCGGGATTAGATGGATCATAATAAATCCTGTTAATTTGTTCTAGTACGGGGTCCATTTTTCCCAATCAATCTTTTTACGTATTTTAGTCTGAGCTTACAATCTCTTAAAATCTTAAAATCCATTAAAACCCGCATGAAATAACATATAGCTGACGTGAAGCACCGACGCTCTGGGAAGTCTGCAGTCTATGAACATGTTCAAGATCGTCCCCGCCATTACATCAGATTTGATAGACCACAAATCGTCGCAAAAGAACACCGATTCCTACCAAGGATGATACGCGAGGCTATTGAAATTAAAAAACATCCTAATTTCAATAAAGAAGATGGATGGGTACTGCCATCTGCTTGGGATCCTATAATTAACAAAATTAAATCCAAACCCAAGCATACCACTGCAAGACTACAAGATACTGTAAGCTCATTCTGTGTAGATCGAACGAAAAATTAATATTAAAAAACTGAAGGTAGCCGGGCTAACTGTGACATCGGCACGTCAAACATTTCAGTCCCCCCCGTGACCATGGGTTGCTGTAAAGCACCCGAAACGTCGGGAATTAAAATAGTAAATTAAACGCGATAAAATCCGTAAAAATAGTTTTATTCAATTGTTCCAACTAAGTTGAATAATAACTGACCTTTTATTATAAGTTTTTGGTATTAAACGGAGTATTTGAGCTGGTGTGTAAAGTGGATTTGCATCATTTTCTTTACTTTTAATGGATCGATTCTCCTCCAACAAAGATTCAGCATCAACTGAAGTTTTTAGATCTCTATCTTTATTTTTAAAACCAATTTTAAACTCATTTGAATCTTCATTAGATGTATCAGAATAAATTGGTAATCTGAGTAGTTGACGATCCTTTTCGGTAAAATGAAGGTACCTTTGTAGTGTTTGTAAATATAACATCCACTTCTTTCGGTCTTCCGTCTTACTATTCATAATATTTTGCATTTCAGTATCTAATCGAGACAAATTACTATTAACCTTATTTTCTTGTTTTAATTTTTCAATCAATCCAGGTTCGATAAGTATCATTTTCTTTGTATTTTCCATGTTAACTGGCTAGTCCACTTGCTAATCCACTCAATATTGCACCTAATATTATTGGTAAGAAAGTCCCTCCTTTTTGTATAATTATATTTTTTCTTAGTTTATGTTTACACTTACGCACCAGTTTACAGAGTATATTTTTGTGTTTATTCAATTTTTGTTTATCTTGATCTTTAAGAGGTACCTTTCCTTGTAAAACGTTATGAATACATTCACAAATACAATTTATTTCTTCTTCATCACGCGTTTTTTTAAGCGTATGCAAAGCGTTTAGCAAATGTTTATGCGTTGTGAGTCGATGATGCATCGTTTAGAAATGATTTGAATTGTTTGATTCTTGGTGTATTTAAACTCTTTTGTGGGGACTTAGACTGTACAGAAACCATGAAATGGGAAGACATTTGTCTTGATACGACAAAAATCATTGGTATTCTATTTTAAATATACCATTAAATATCCATGCGCCTCTAGAGTTGCATCCCTGTAGGCATCTTCAATGAATTTTGGGTTATCTGGTGACACTTGTCGTGCTAAATATCTTATTTGAGTTTTATCTCGAGCGTTTTTAAAATATATTATATAACTTGAGTTTAAAGAAATGTCTCTTTGACCTGTACCCTGATGAAATAAATTTTGTGTTAAATAAAATACACTAAAATTCCTGTGATGACTACCTTTTGTAAATCTATCCACAATTCTTCCATCAGACTCTCTCATTACATCATCAATGATAACAAGATGTGAGTTTTCACCATCAAACATATTAAGATTTGGAATTTCTTGATGATAGTTAACATTTGGTAAATTATATAAAGGTTGCATTTCATGAAAGCACCATGTGATCTGATTAAAATCACAATTACATATATCTGTAACTGATTTTATGAAATATGTTACAAAATTTGACTTCCCACATCCACTCAGTCCTGCCACAATAGCAGTAAACGGATGTATAATTTGAAACATTACACACGTCTGAAGTTCTAAGGGATGAAATACAAAATGAAAGTGTTGGTGTAAACAATTAATATATATTGCTAAAATTATATAAAACAGAATGATCTGTATACTATTTCTAACACAATTAGTACATCAGAATTTTACAATCACCTCAACCTCAAATGTATACACACACACACAAATAGAAACAACAATTATCTTAAATTATTTACAATCAAATAATAATTAAATATGTTATAAACTCTACGTCACATTATAGTATTATCATAATTTTACAATCAATACAAATTTTATTTACACACAGACATAAAAGTAAAAACTATCAACACTTAGCGCAATTTATAATGACTCCAAGCTAATGTTTCAATATTATTATCTAAAATATGCCTCTTTTGCCATTATATGATAAAACAATCTTATTTAATTTTTGTGTGAAAATTGTGTGCTTAATTGATTTAAATCTTAGCATACTATAATATTGCACTTTTTTTTATTAAATAGAGAAGACTTATAACTATTCATTGTCATCTTTTTAGTGATACATTTATTTACCCCTTTTGCCTTGGCTATAGTCTTATTCTCTAAGTTAAAAGCGTACATTTTATATCGTAAACCCACAAATTCTTAAATGATTTTACCATTATTTTCATCTTTGAAAAAACCTAATTTCTTTTCATTTAATTTTGGATATTCAAAAATATTATATGTATCATAATCTGAGGTATCAAAATATGAGGAAAGGTTTTGGGATATATCAGTGTAAAAATCATCTGTAAATATATGATATATTAAACTATCCGTATCTGTATACAATAATTTGATTTTACTAAACTTTTTAATCACATAGTTATAATGAAAATCACACATTAATGTTTTTGAAATATCTAAAATACAAAACCCTAAATTTGTTATACATATTAACTTAGTTTTTCGCAACTGAACCGCAACTAGGTCTTCCGAAAATATTGAAAGACTGTGAAATTGTGGTTTAGCGATTAGATCTTGAGCACCTAAAGCGTAGATGCACAGACCGTGGCCCGCGGGCCGCATGCGGCCCGCCGGTCGAATACTGGTGGCCCGCCGACAGCAAAAATAATACTCTCGTACATTCGAAAAATATTGAATTATATTCCAGAATAAAATCAAAAAAAATATGTTCGAAAAGTAATTTGAATCTCGCGCGCGCGCTCTTAAGTGCGCTTATCGCTGCGCCGTGCATGCGTCGGTAACAGCGGTCAGTCGCAGTCAACAACAGTCGGTAATGTTCGTGCTGATCTCGGTTAAATTCGTTTTCTTGAGGAACCGCCGCGGTCGGCGGCGCGGCGACGACGGCAGCGCGGTGGCGGCTTATCCACGGGTTATATTGTTAGAGCAAGCGAGATAGCAATAGTCCCGAATTCCCGATTGCTCGCGTAGGTAGATACACGAAGCTTCCAGAGTCGGTTTCGTGATTTCTCCAGACAGTTTTCGACTCTATACGCGCGGTATAAAAGCCACGCTAACCGCAGCGACCGACAGTTCGGTTTTAATTTGAGTGAAGTGTCAATAGTTCTAGTGTAGATTTTAACTCGACTAGCCGGTGTCATATATTTTGATCCACATTCAACGTAGATTTCCCGTCAAGTGCCGTGTATAATTGTGTTGTGAAATCGTAAGTAAAACTCTGTTATTAATAAGTGTTTCCCTACCTATTTAATCAATTATTTTTGGTAATTCAAAAAAGGATGGGTAATTTAAGTAGGTACTGTAATTGTTTTTAGGTGCTGTGTTAATCCTAGCCAGGATTAGAACGCAACATGGACAAGCCAGGACCTAGTAAAAAACGTAAGGTCAAAGATGAAAATCGGCAGTTTCAAGAAATACTTTTTTATATGGTCGCATAACAAAGTCGTTTGTTTAATTTGCAAGAATTCTGTTGCGATTGAAAAGGAATATAATGTAAAAAGGCACTATGAAACGCAGCATCCTACTTTTACCAAGTTTACAGGCGAATTAAGGAAGCAAAAAATGTTGTCTTTAAAACGGGAGCTTATTGGTCAGCAAGCTATGTTTACAAAACCCATTCAAGATTCAGAAACAGCTACAGAAGTTAGTTACGAAATTTCTCGAATGATAGCAAAGCGAAGTCGCCCCTTCAAATTTTCACTCGACAAATCCACTGATATTAGTTCCACAGCTCAACTTCTGATATTCATACGAGGTGTTACTCAAGATTTTGAAGTCTTAGAAGAGTTATTAGGAATGTGTTCATTGAAAGGTCAAACCAGAGGAGTTGATATACTCAATGTACTTTTGGATGAGTGTTCAAAAACTGATTTGGACTTATCAAAATTATCGGGAGTTGCGACTGACGATGCTCCTTCGATGATTGGTGTCAATTCTGGGCTAGTTACTTTGCTGAAAAAGCATCTGCAATAAAAAAACATAAACGCTGAAGATCTCATGCAGTTTCACTGCGTTATACACCAAGAAGCCCTCTGTTCTAAAAAATTGAATTTCAAAATGTCATGAAAGTGGTAGTTTGACTGTAAATTTCATAAAATCACGAGGACTCAATCACAGGCAATTCAAACAATTCCTTGATGACATTGTAAGCGAATATGGAGATTTACTGTATTATACAGAAGTAAGGTAGCTAAGTCGTGGATTGACACTGGAACGATTTCTAAATTTAATAGAAGAAATTGGAATATTTCTGGCGGAAAAGCAAAGGGATGTCCGGAACTTAAAATCCTGATTGGTTGTGTGATTTGGCTTTTTAGTTGATATTACAAATCATTTGAATGTCTTGAACACACGGCTTCAAGGCAAAAATCAACTGATATCCCAGCTCTACGCTCATGTATCATCCTTTCAATGCAAGCTGACACTTTTCAGATCGCAATTGAATTCTGGAAATTACAATCATTTTCCGAATTATGAAAATGGCTGAAAAATTCAACAAAACTGCGATTAATTTCAGTTATGTAGAAAAGCTAGATATTTTGATTCAATCTTTTCAAGACAGAGTTTAAAAAAGTGAAACCTCTGTTGGACATATTTAGCAATCCTTTCACGATTTCAGTTGAAAATGCGCCAGAGTCAATGTAGTTAGAAATTATCGACATTCAAAACGACCAAGATTTACGCAACAAATTCAACGAAGGAGACTTGCTGAACTTTTACCGCTGCATTAATAAAAATACGTACAAAGAGTTGCGCATAAACGGTCTGAAATGTGCCAGCTTATTTGGTTCTATCTATATATGTGAACAAACCTTTTCAATACTAAATAATAATAAAACAAAAAATCGAAACCGCCTTGCAAATGAAAGTTTGGAAGCAGTTTTACGTGTTGCTACAAGTAAATTTGAGCCAAATATAAAAAAGATTGTAAGCACTATGCAGTGCCACGCTTCAAATTAATAAATTCTTTTTCAATTTTAATACATTATTATCAATTCTTTATTGTCTTTTATTACCTATACTTCTGGCGGCCCGCCATCAGTTCATAATTTGCCCGAGTGGCCCCTAGTCTTAATAAGTCTGTGCATCACTGACCTAAAGCTTTACCCTGGTTCTCCCAGCGTATAACTAATTTTACGTTAACCCTTTTTTCAATATCCTCCATAGTCTTACCGAAGACTGAATTATTCATTAATTTATAAAAGTCTTTTTCAAAATCTGGTTTTGCTAACGTTCTTAATTTTGTATTTAGATCTATGTACATTTTCAACCAGGGAGACTGTTTAAATTTTAAAACTCTATGAATTTTAGTTAATTTAACCCCCATTTCTATGCACTGCTTTAAATTTCTGTAATGAATTACATATTTAAATTTGGGACTAGTTTATTCTCATTAGTATTGCCTACTCAAATGTTTTCTGGGCATAAAGGAAAGTCCGAATGTAAATCATGAAGTTCATCTGGATATTCGAAATCAACTTCTAAAATAAAACCGAAGTCCGATGTCTCAGACACATTAAAATCTGTATTCGGATTTACCCATTCAAATCCACCAGTAGAAAGATATTGAGACATAGCCCAACCATATAAATTGTTGGCATCAAAATATGTGATATATGAATTTGGTTTCCCTGCATCATAATCCCCATGTATTTTTTATTAGCTCTAGCATAACGATTACTACATTGAGATATACCACCCCTGATACCTGATCTAATAAATGCAATTTTCTCATAATCTGTTAAAAGTTCTAATTCTATTTTTGTATATTTTAGCATTGCATCCAGACTTAAACCGCGAGCTGTGTAATAATGGGCAGGGTCTAAATTATAAGTATTATTACATCGCTCTCTAAAGTTTTCAAATACGTCGGATAAAAGTAAAACGTCTGTTTTTAAATACAAGTTTGAATAATCTAGTATATTACAACACCCAAAGTGTTCCCAAATATCTTTAGCATGATTGTAATCATCATTTGAAATATGGGTATCTGTGAGCGAGCTATAAAAAAAAATTTTGGGAGCGACGTTAAAAGGTAGGTTTGTCAATAGAATAAACACTTACGTCCATGACCATTAATGCGTTGAAGTAACACAAACTTAGTATTGGTAGATCCACTGCGGTCAAACGACCATATACTGACTCCATGACTGCAGCTGCTCGGTCTTATATAGCACCAATAAGTTATATCTAAAGCATTTCCGCAGTGAAACTGATAGTAACTTGATGAGTCAACAAGCTTTCTTTCGTGTTGCGACTTGCGCTACACCGATGACTCCTATCACAAAAGAATGCGATTTAATATTTACAAATCACTATAATTGATCATTCCTATGTTAACCATTGAATAGATTGGTACTGTAATAATCTACTAATAGCAGTAATATCATGGATACACTAGATGTACAACAACATCTGAAAAAGATTCATCCCAGTGTAGAAAATAATGTTTATGCTGCTAATAGACTGCCCATGTATACTCACGTACCAACGTATATAATATGCAATTTGGATACAGATGATAAACCAGGTTCACATTGGATAGCTTTGTATATCGACACGAATGCCTTCGGTCAATATTTTGATTCATATGGACGATCACCTGAACGATATCATCTAGAGTTTTTAAAAAGGATTTGTAAAAGATGGGACTGGAATGTTGATAGGATTCAGAATGAGTGGACTTCAGTTTGTGGTGAATATTGCTTAATGTTTCAGGGATGTTCAATGTATAGTTTTACGAGCATATTTACAGGGAACACACTATACAACGAAATTTTAGTGGATGAGATGTTTCACTCCTATTTTATAGATAATAAGCAATAACATTTTGGAAATAAAAATTGTAACAAAATTAAGGAATGTGTTTTATTGATGATTCAGAACAGCGTAGTAGTTATGAACAAAGAAGTATAATACAATAGCACTGATAAGCAGAGTGTACAACGAGTAATAGATAAGAGCGGCAATGACGGTGTTCAAGGAACAATAGATAAGAGGAAAGGCTGAAAAATGGAACGTTAATGAGGGTGCAGACCCACCGGATATCAATTAGATATTAGTTAATTGATCTGCATCTTTTTTTTCTTTTTTTTAGGTTCCATCGATCCACCGTCAGCCAGCTCAATGAGCTCAGTGAGCCAGAACTGGTACAAACTAACTACTGGCGCCGTCCCGGAGCGCGTGTATGCGGTACATGGCGGTGCAGCGGAAGTCGTGCCCCGACGATGCCTGTGAACCCTCAGGTGCTCCTGCTGCTCCCGTTGACGCATCGAGTGCGTGGTGCGGCGCAGCGGCTCGCTGGCGCTGGTGCGAGTGCGGCACGCCCTGTGCTGTGTTCTCTTAGCCACGTGTGCTTGCCTCATGACAGCTACCTATGGCGTGTGCTGTGTTCCTTTAACCACGAGCGCTTGCCTAATGGCAGCTAACTATGGCGTGTGCTAGGTTGTTTTCCAAGACCATAGCAGTCAAGGATCTTTCCTCGCCGGTAGGTTCGGACGACGTGGGTCTTTCGGTCTTTATACAGGAATGATGGGCCGTTGTACCACTCGTGATTTGAGTTGAAGTTCGGTGATACGTCCCTCGTGGCAATGTCAGCTATGTTTAATTTGGTAGGTACCCAGCGCCAGTCTTCCACCATTCTGTGTTCCTCGATTGCTGCTATCTGATGGGCGACGAAAGGTTTGTAAGTTCTGGACCCCTTTTTTATCCATGTGAGGACTGTTTTGCTTTCAGTCCAATAAGTGACGACTTCGGGCTTCACGCGATGCTCCTGGACGACGGCGGCTTCGCAACCTCCTATCACGGCGGCTTGTAACTCGAGGCGAGATATTGACGTCACTTTGAACGGAGTTCGCCTTGGCCATGATGAAGCTCACGTGTACTGTCCCGTCGGGTGTTGTTGTCCTCCAGTAGAGTGCTGTTGCGTAGACGCTCTCACTGGCATCGGTGAATACGTGGACTTGGAGTAAATGTGCGTCGCTGAATCCTGGGTAGCATCTTGGGAAGCTCACTGACTTGAGTCGTTCCAGGTGTTTAATCCATGTGGACCACTGGTTAGTCAGGTCTTCCTACCTACAACTCTTGGTCCCAGTCGGTTCCTCGTCTCTATGCTTCCTACAATATCTGCTTTGCCCGAATTGTAACTGGGGAGGCGAGGCCGAGCGGGTCATACAGTGACATTACTATTTTGAGTGCTTCCCTCTTGGTCGGTGTCTTATGCAGCAAATCAATTGGAAGTCGAGCGTGCTTGAGGTTGAAGCTCAACTGGTCGGTACTCGGTTCCCAGATTAATCCGAGTATCTTCTCTTCGGTTCCCTTGTTACTCAGGTTGACTGATTCAGTTGGATCGTGGTCAGGTTCTAATTCTTCTACAACTTCTGGTTCGTTGAAAACCCATTTTCTTAAGATGAAGTGCGCCTTTTTGTGTATGTCGCGTACTTCCTTCGATATTTGTGTTACCTCTTCCAGGGACTGGAAACTGTCGAGATATTCACCCATATAGTGGTTTTGGACGATGGCTTCTACGGCTTCTGGATACTCTTCTATATGTTTCTTAGCGTTCCAGTTCTTGGCGAATATGGCTGTGCAGGGTGAACTAGCTGCACCGAATATGATCGACGTCATTCTATATTCTTGTGGAGCTCCATCACATCGATCCCCTCTCCAGAGATATCTTAAGGCGTCTGCGTCTTCGGGTCTGACTGTCACTTGCATGAACATTTCGGCTATGTCCGCGGAGACAGCGAAACTGTGGCTGCGAAAACGCATCATGATCCCTGGTAGTGACTGCAGTAGATCTGCACCCGTCAGCAGGAAGTCGTTCAATGTCACTCCCTTTGTTTTGGCTACAGCATCGTGCACTATTCGAAACTTCTCTGGCTTTATCGGGTTGTGGACGTCGAAGTGGGGCAGGTGCCATGTCTTTCCTGGTGTGCTAGTTTTCGACGCTATCTCGGCGTATCCCTTTTGTACTAGGGTGTTCATTTGTTCACTATATTTCTGTTTTAGATCTGCGTCTCGATACTAATTTATTTTTGATGGAAGCGAGCATCTTGATTGGTGTTTGATAATTGCCAGGCATCTCGACATCCTTTTTCTTCCAGAGAAGTGCCGTTCATATGTGACCGTCTTCTAATAGACGGGTGCTGCTATTAAGTATATCATCAGCATTCTTCTCTAGATCGGAGTCTGGTCTTCTTGGGTTGATGATTTTTATTTATTTATTATTATTAGATACATGCTTACAAGCTAACAGATGATAGCATCCAACGCGCTTGTAACATTAGATACATTAAATTAACATTAAATATATTTTAAGTCATAATCTTAATTAAATAAAACACATAACATTAAATTACAAAATAAATCACATTAAATTAAAAACATGTATATATCCAACATTAATCATTAAAATAATTGACTCTTATTAAACAAATTAAAAATAAAATAGTAAATAAAGTCAATGTTAGGGTTAAAAAATTATACAATGTCAATATAGAATATTTCTTAAGTTACTAATCAGTTTCCTCAATCCATCAGCAAATAAGTCCAGATCATCGTACTGAGCAATTATGTCACCAATCATTCATAGTGCGTGGACAGTGGACGCGTGCACGCCGCGCCTGGTGCGTGCACGCCGCGCCTGGTGCGTGCGACAGGACGCGCCAGCAAACGAGGCCAGCGGCGCGGGGCTAGCTGCAGCCCAGACTCCTGCGGTATATTACGGGGAACTAAGATACGTACACTCTCTAGTATCTGCGGACTATCGATCTTGTGATACAGTATAGAGAGATAGTGTGTCAGCATAAGCATAACCCTCCTAAACTTCAGCGTTTCCATATCAACCATGCCCGATACGAACAAAGAAGGATACTGGTGAGGATAGCACCCGTATCGCTTCCTAAAGCACCATCTGGCAAACTTACGCTGTATCTTCTCGACCATAAGGACATACTTATCCTCAAATGGGTTCCAGACAACAGCACCATACTCCAGCTTGCTACGAACAAATGCGTTAAATAGTATTTTAGCAACTACTTCATTTTCAAATTGTGTTCCAGTACTAATAACAAAACCTAACATTTAATTTAGAATATAATAACAGCCCTAGGTCTCGAATGTCATTTTTGCATTTATTATTATTTAAAGGCAATAGATTTTCTTGGCTCCAATTCAACACCGCGTCAATGTCTCTTTGTAGATTTATGGTATCTGATTCAGATTTAATACCCAGACTGAGTTTGATGATGAGAGATTCTAGCGCGAAGTATTCTCGGAGTTTATCCTCCATCTTCTCCTCGCTCGTGGACAGCTCATTCGCCGCGTGGAAGCGCTGATGCAGGGCTTTGGTGTGTGCCCCGTGTAGCACTCATCCTAGTTCGGTGAGCGAGGCGATCGGTGGTGCGGCGGATCTTTGCGGACTTGAGTGGCTAGCAGAAGTCTCCAATTGTCCTGTCCTATCAGGATCCTCTGGTTGCTGGAGTCATATGTCAGCTGCTCCTTTAGGTCTTCTAAGTGATTGCACTTTGCTATATCTGCTGCACACACAATCTGTGGCCCCAAGTTAAGGGTTGTGACCGTGCGTGCTTTGAACGTCATCTTCCTGCTGTGGAGGCTCTTCAGCGTAACTGTGACTCTTCGGGACCCCGGCGAGTCGAGAGTAGTGTTCCCGATAGCGGTGATCTTGAAGTGGTCCAACCGCCCTGTTGCTCCAATCTGTTCGACGATCTCTTCATCCATTAATGAAACTGTTGACCCATCATCCAACAGGACAAGTGTGTTTATTTCTCCCGCCGGTCCAATTACTCGCACTGGAATTATTTTAAGGTAGGCTTGAGGCTTCGATACATCGAATGAGTTGGCCACGGTTTCTTGTGATTTCTTTTCTATAACTTCTGTCTTCTCCTTTCTATCATAGTGAAGAAGTCGGTTGTGTTTCGTGGTGCATCCTTCTATACCAAATTTGATGGTCTTGCATCTGTGTGTTTGATTTCTCGAGCGTAAGCAGCGAAAATATAAATTATCATCTGCTTCTTTAAATTTGTTGCAGTCGGGTCCGTAGTGGCCTTCTTTTTCGCACACTCTGCATCTTGGAGACGGTTTGGTAGTAGCTGCGTGTGTTTTATGTACTGGATGGCGGTTGCTCTCCACTTCGTTAATTATTTGTGGAGGTGCGAATGCACTGCAGAAGCGAGCTTGCTCGGTGATAAAATCGCTGAAGCAGCCGAGGTCTGGCCTGGAGTTGTACTTCTCGGTGTAGATTCTATACCACTGGGCGCGTAGAGAGTTCGGCAGCTTGTCGGTAAGGTGTCATAGTAGCTCTGCGTTGATGAATTTCTCTTCAAATGATTGAATCTCTCTTCAGTGCTCGAAGTGTGACGACGCATCCCCAGACTTTGCTTGCGAATGTGTAGATGTCTCTAGGTGCTTCTGTACAGCGTGCTTCCTCGTAACTTCTCGGTCTCTGCTTGTGCGATTGAATCCGGACGTCCAAATTGTAGCTCCAGCTCTCGCATGATCTCATCTGGCTTAGTATGCCCGATGAGTTCTGAGCTGACTGTTTCTAAGGCCCTTCCTCGTAGGCTTCTTCTTAGTCTCGCTGTGTTTTCAACATCATTGAAGTAGCCTCGGGTTGTCTCGTAGATGGCACGGAATAAAAGCCACTCGGTCTGTACTCCGCTGAAGCTTGGGAGTTTCATTATACCTTTCAATGCTGCGATGCACTCTCTGGTTTCGGTTTGTCGGCGAGTGCGGCGATTGCGGATGTGAGCTCTGCTATAAATGGTCGGAGCCCCCTGTCTTCAGTGGTGGTGGGTTCCGGGTTGAGCTTCTGTGACATGGGATCCTTGAGTACATCTGCTGGTTTGGGATCCTGAGGTGTGAGCTCCTGTTGCGGCTCACTGAGGTCGACGACTTCCGGTGTGGCTTAGGTACTGTTTCGATTGGTGGGGCCTCCTCTCCGGTGGTTGCCTCTTGAGTTGGCTGCTATTTGGCATCGGAATCTTCCAGCCAGGATCGGACGTACTTATTTTTGGAGTGACCATCTTCATCGTAGCCGTCCGAATTTTCTTCTTCAGCCTTCTGTAAGGAGATCTGTGCGAGTTCCAATTTGATCGTCAATAGTTATTCACGAGCCTTCAAGATTCTTCTATTAGGCCGAATAGTCTTCTGTGACTTCATACTGTTAGCGGTGTGGGCCCTTGGTGGCTCCTCGCCGCGGGTGTCTTCCCGGGCGGTCGGCGACGATACACGGCGAATGTCCTCGTTGCCTTCTATCTGTTCCCTCTGCATTATAGGCTTGGTTGTAGTGGCCGGCGTGGGCAGGGGTGCCCCCCCTCGAGAGGGGAACATGGCGTCTCGGCGCACTCTATTATCGACGGCGAGCGTGACGGCATCTGGTGGTGGATGGCGGCGGCATTTTCCGATGAGCCTCCTCCCAGTTCGACGACCCACGCCTTGGTTAAATATTAAAAGTACATAAATATTAAAAGAAAATGTCTTGAATTTGTATATAAAAACGAAAAAACTTTTTCCCCGACCTTTTATATATTAAATATAAATAATAATATAAATTGTAAATTTTAATAAAAACCAATTTTGTTTGCATAGTGTAACTTTTATTTTATGTGAAAGATATTATGCAGTCTGGTAGTACTGATAATAATGTTTAGTGTAATTAAGTAAGTGAAGTTAATATATATAATATATTATATATAAATATTAATATAAATTGTAAATTTTAATAAATGAACCAATTTTGTAGGTTTTTTAAATATGTTTAGTACTTTTTAGTAGTATTAAGCGATAATTTTAGTAGAATCGCAGAGAAAAATTTAGTTACACTGGCTTCAGTGTTGCCACCTTGGTGATTTTAGTCATAGACTTAGGATATACTAGCGTATAGACCAACATAGTGTGCAAGGGAGAAGAAAATTCCTTATGGCAAAAATGCAAGATAGAAAAGGATACCAAATCTCATGACTCTGTAACTGATTTTGAATGACAGGTCGGCACAATTCGGCACGCAAGAAATAGCCCGAGATATTTTGTAATTTTTAAAGTATAATAGTGGTTATTTTAGTAAGTAACTTTTTCCAAAATGGTTAATTGTTCCGTGAGTGACTGTGCTGTTAATAATAGAAATAATCCTGATCATTTCACATATCACAGGTAATTCTCAAGACGTCGTCAATGTTATGACGCGTTTATTTTTGGTTAAAATTTATGTTACATACTGTTTAAAATATAGAATATATTCAATTATTTTGTTAATTTTGATATTTCGCAAAGAAAAAGTCACGTTGTTGATAATTTGCATGAATTTGGTAAATACATTTTATACAAAATATTTTACATGTACGCTAGGATTGACTCAACTATATCAAAATTAATGTCGATATTTATCTTGAATGTTTATAATGAACCGATAGACTTGCCTACACAACAAGAAAATAAATCCTCGGTTTGCGTTCTAAAACGTAATTTTATTTTGCCGTTTTTCAAACAGATTCCCTCCGGATTCTATAATTAGAAAAAGTGGTTAAGTTTCATTGGAAGGGTTGGTTGGAATGCAAAGAAGAACTCAACAATTTGCAGCAAACATTTTCTTGAGAAGTATAAAAGAAAAAGTAGAATAAAAACAATTTTATTAAAAGGAGTCATTTCTATATTATTTGTACCAGTAAGTAAAATATTGTTATAATAAGACTTCAAAAATATAACTTTCAAAACTTTAGATAAATATAGAGACAGATTTTCATACATTATAAAACTGTAGTACATTAAAGACAAAAAAAATCTTGAGATTATCCTCTTTAACCCATTATGAACCCAACTAAGTATCTATTTATCAACCAAAATAAATGTATAACCTTGCTTAACCAACCGCACAGCCTCACGGTCACACTAGTACAATATTCATAGCATCATGCTATTTTCCCAAGGGTTGAGCGGAGCTTCGGAACTTCGGATTATATTCCCAAATCATAACGATAAAACTTTTAGCGTAGTTAGGTATAGATTTTGGTAATGCTCCTCAAGCGCTATTAGACGACCGCGCATGAGACGTCATAGTATAAATTCCATAGTATTTGATACTCACAACGGTCAATGCCCGATTCATGCTTGATGGCCGACGACATTGTCGCGAGGGCTTAAATAGCGTGGTTCATCCCCTACAGCGTTAGTCGTAGAGAAGAGGAACTCGTGGTTAAGTAATAGCTGCGCAGATTAATAGATCTGCGAAATTAAGTTGCACTTGCCGCGGTCAGTCCATTTTCTTAACATACCGAGATTGAGAGAATAGAGAGTGCATCTGTATCCTCAGACACTTAGTTCACTTTACTGTGTTAAGATCATTATGTTTTTAAAATTCATGCAGCTAAAATGATAATAAGTTTATTATTATTTTATACTTTTCAGGGACAGATGAAAGAATATAAACATGAAGCATGATGAAGCCTCATAAACATATTGGCCTTTAAACAGAGCAATCTTATTTAACTGATTCCTATAAGTTTCCTTCCTTAAATTATTAAGTTTACATTCATACTTAAGTCGAATGTTAAAATAAACTTCTATAATCTATTTAATTATTAATTATTAAATGTTTGTAATTATCACAAGTAATACTTATATGAAAAACAAAGCAGCCATTATGTAATCCGTGCCCCAGTTTTTGTTTCCCCATCAAAACATTTTATAAAATATATAAAATATAAATAGGTAGATACATAACTAAGTATATATAAATAGGTATATACTTAGTTATGTATCTACCTATTTATAATAACAATATGTTAAAAATAAATTCCGGGGAAACTGCCCACGGCAGTAAATATTTTTCTCCAAAGATCATAGCTCGAAAATACATCATTCTGATCTGATTATTGGGGAATTTTTTTTAAGTTTTTCGGTAGTCACCTGGGATTTTATACATTTGAATTAAAATCCAACAAAAGGCAGGTAGGTTCAGCTTATTCCCAGGAACATGTTATATGAATATTTTTTAATTATTTTAGAACTGTCATGGTTATTCAACTTCATGCACTAAACAATTTTTTATAATCTTTTTACAGCTTCCTTAACAATCATTTTCGATAGTCCTTTTTAGTAAAATATACATCACTAGCTTACGCACACAATGACAAATCAAAATTGGTCACGCGTTTTCGGGCTGTCAGGTGGTCTATACGCCAGTATATTCTAAGTATATGATTTTAGTAGATCTGGTGATTTTTCAGAGCTCTTCGATATTTTTTCATCGTTTAGCGACTATTCTGCAATCGTTCTCTTTCTGGACTTAGTCTATGGTCGGAGAATCCCAGACGTTGTCATTTTATAGTTAGGCCGGCCACATACATACGGAATTCCGAATCGGAATATCGAAACGGAATCCTGAAACGGAATTCCGTGAACACATCACACACATACGTTTATTGCCGTTCGAAATAACAAGGGTCAGTTGAGAGAGGTTAGCCATTGAGTCTAGACATTCTGCCAGCGAATAATGACGACGATTTTCTGATTGCGATTCCACTATTGCTGTATCATTGCTACTGGGTGCATCCCCTTATCACCCTAAGCTTGCAATATAGTCAATATTATGTAAAAAGATCTATCTATCCAGAGATATGTTTTGAATGTGGATGTCTGTAAACTCTTTCGACGAATTATTAAACAACATAAGATGAAAGGTTACGAAAAGCTATACACCTATTAGATTAAATGTTAAAACATACATAAACACACCTACTCGCTTCGGTCGTGCGACGAACACTGAGCGCGTTCCGTACGGAATTTACGTATGTGTGTTGCGACTCGTACAAAATCTATGGAAGACTTGCGTTCGAGCGGTTTTTCGTTCCGGATTCCGAACGCACAGGCGGTCATACGGAATCTCGAATCGGAGAAAATTCCGTACGGAAAAATACCGTACGTGTGTGGCGGGTCATAGATTTTATATGGACTTGCTGCGTTCGGAATCTCGAATCGGAACATCGAAACGGAATCCCGAAACGGAATTCCGTATGTATGTGGCCGGCCTTATTGACGTAAATATTTTATCATTTTTTAAAGTGTGGTCGTAGTCGATTAAAGTGAGTAGGAAATTGCACGTGCTCAGTGAAAGAACAGTAAATAAATTAGTTGAAAACTTTGAAAATTAAAAAAATTAAAACTGTCGATCAAAGACCTGTCGATTGTATCGTATCATCGCACAGTGGTCCCGTTTTGTCGTTTCATACAAGTAGGATTTTCGAAAAATCAAAGTGTCTGTTTTCCTAGTTTTATTTTAGATTCTTATTGGGAAGCCTCTTTTAACATCACATGCTTATCGGTGTGCCGATGGAATGATAAAACGTACAAAAATTAATGACTTATTGTTTCAATGTATGGAAAAAAATATTTAAACCCGATTTGCTCCAATATATGAAAAAACGTGTCGGTTAAAATACCTACTTGTATGAAACGCCAAAACGGGACCACTGTGCATCGTGGGAGTAAGAATAGTAAGGTTAAGAATATTAAAGAAACTGGAAGAAGAAGAAGGAAGAATGGAACTGCCGGCCAAGAAAAAAAATTATACGCAAGAGTATAGAAAAGTCTGTGGATAATGAAGATATGATGGAAGATATTTTTTTTAACTATTGACTGTTACTAAATAACCTCTTTTTTAATTTCATAAATGTGAAGTATTTAATTTTAATTAAAAAAAATAGCGAGAACTGGTGGGTTTTTTTCAATCCGAATTTCCAAAATATGGCGACATTTTACTCTGGATCTAGTAACAAGATAATTTTTGTGGTGGCAACTCTGGGCTTGACGGCTTGGCTTGACAATTTTAACAAAATGGCTGAACTATAAAGACGTGTAAATTGTGAATTTGAGCATAATGGAGGAAATTATCAATTTATTTTTCAAAGAAAAGAAATCCACGAGTTGTTTAGAGTTTGTAACGACAAACATCATTACATGTGGTGATACAGAGTGTAGTCCAGAACAAAACGTGATATCATCAAACTTTAGTTACTGGAATTCCTTACGGCCTTCAAAGTGCATAAAGTGTTTTAGACTTGTTAAGCCTTTGCCTCATTCTGTTATGTGGTTTAATATTAATACATTTTTGTGAGTGAAAATGACCTAATATCAAGACTTGGTCGTGTTTACGGACTAACCAATGAATAATTTTAATATGAGCGATTCGCGCAGTAGGCGCAATCTTCTATACTGGACTGGGTTTTTTCCATTTCACTCTGTAACAAATTATTCTTCAGACGCTACTAAAATGAAATTGGACATGAAAAACACATTTGGGGACGGTTTGTTTATAAGCAATTTACATCTCATACCGGATCCTCTAAAGAAAAATTTGGCAGATTCTATTATAACAGGAGAGATAAAAACAAACACAAATATGGCGTCCGAAACAAAAACATTACCGAATGCTAATGATCTAAAAAGAAAAGAGGTCGAAGCATCTGATCACAGGATAGATTTTTATCCATCTTTAGCAGGCATAACAAGCTTCTTTTCAGGCGTTTTTAATTTCATGTCGGGAGCTGTGTTTCATAAACGCGCGAACTCCCCTACACAGTATTACGAATGCTTCGAGCAAAATTTCGATGAAATGACGCCCTCACTCCAAGCTTGGCAGCATGCCAAGTCTGAGGATCAAAATAAAAATGGACGGGCTCACAATGTTAGTGCCAGTACAAATGATCCAACTAACACTCATAGTTTAACAATGGACTTGAATTGTAAGATGAAGGCTGCTCGTTGTGAGGATAAACTAAATCAGGTACGTTTACTCCTTACAAATCATCACACTCCACAGTATCAACCAAGACTACGTCCGAGACGTCCTCGGAAGGTATTTGTTGAACCAAATTCCATTGAGGATTGTTTTGAAGATGCTTTTTCTCCTGAAGATTTTGAAAGCCTTCCTAATGATACTATTTTGGAATATTATAGTCCATTTAATTATCAAAATCCAGAACTATTGGTATCTGAAGCCCCACAAATTCATACTAAATATTTACCAGTAACAAAACATATTATGGAAATAAGTAACACACTGCCTGATATTGATGAAGATAATAGTATAGATATATTAACTGATAATGAAAAAAATGTCCATATTGTGTCTTCGTGTGAAGATAAAATAAATGCATTGAAGGCTCTTTTAGACAAGAGGCAAAACAATAAATCTACAACTGGCCCCAAATCTGCTATTACAACAGAACCTACACAAAAGGAGCAGAAGAGCCAACCTATTACAATTCCATATAACTATACAGATAAAATTATATCTTGTGCCGAAAAGAAAAAACAAAATAATACTATAGAGGAAGATAAAACTTTTAACCAGTTGTTTGTTGAAGATATTGTGAAAGATATTAATAGTAGTGACTTAAATAATAGCTTAGAATCGCAAGATGACCAGTGCTCTGATTCTTCGCCAGAATACCTTGACCCTAGCAATTACTTTGATGAAGTAACTGGTAGATTTTACTCAACTTCTGCAACAGACAGTGAAGATTCTTTCCAAATTGTTTTTACTGATAGTCCTAGGTCATTAAGAAAAAGAAATCCATCAGATTGTGATTCTGAAGACTCTTTTATTGTTTTTGAGGATTCACCTGACAGCTGTTACCTCTCAAATGATGTATTTGGAGATGAACTTAGTAGCCAAGAGGTTGCCATTGACAGCTCAGATTTTGACAACTCTGATGAATCTGACAATTCAGATTCAGAGAGTGATTCTGGCTGTGATCCTTACCATCCTACTTGTAAACTGTCACATTCACTAACAAGAACTATTGGTGACTTGACAGATGATTCACTGTATGAAGTTGATGAAAACAAAGGTGATGAGGATGAAGTTGATTGTGCTCCCAAATTTACAGTTGAAAATGTAACAAATGTGATTGAAAAAAATGAGGGTGCAGATGCAATAGAAATAAAACCAAGGGGCCTTCTTATTGATGAGAAAAGAAAATTGGATAAGAAGAAACAACCGGCAAAAAATGTAAGTAATATTTTACTTGTAATTGTTACCTAAATATTAGAATGTAAGAGACATTCTATTCCTATCTGATATAATAAGTATTCAGTAATTGGCCAAACAGTGATAAATATCTAGCCACTGGATATTAAATAGTGTTTCATGTATAGTTTTTGGTCTTGTGTCCTATTATATATGGTTTTCTCATATCCATCCTGGTGGTTTTGATCATTCGCCAATGTCAACATTTATTAAGTAGAATAGCTCACCAGACACAAATACAATGCTTCTTTTGTATACAATGTGTACAAAAAAAGATTGTGATTAATTAATACAAATATCTTATTTTCTAATTTATTATTAATTATATAATATTTTATTCTATTTATTATTATTATTTTTTTCTTTTTATAAGTCTAATGATTTTACTATTGAACTACCTAAAACAAATGACAAACACAATTGTTGGAGCTACATTAGCATGTTAGAAATGACAAACATAAAAATTTGTATGCTATTGGTGTTAATGAAATTACACATAATATATACAAAAGGTGTGTTTGTGTAGTTTAGTTTAGTTTATGGCAGACTATTTTCCGCAACTCCATGTCTATGTGCGTATTTTGCGTGTAGGCAGGAATGTTATGATCATTCAAGCCATGAAATCTCCCCGAAGAAGTTCAACAGTCTTTTGATGTTGCGAGCAACTTCGGGGAGTGATCCCGGCATGCCGGAATGTTTAGCCCTGTATGCAGCGACCTCCGGACGTGCCAACAACACATAGGCCGCTGTTTCCTCCTCCCCATACATGCTCTGCACAGGGGACTATTTGTGACACCTATGGTAAATAAATGTTTGTTATGTAATAGCACTTGTTGCTATCCTGATCTGTGGCTTGTTCAATCTCATTAAGACCTTGGTTAAATGACTGTTTATTTCTGGCAGGGTCTCCCTAGCTTGCCTAGTCTACAAAAAATTTCTAAAGCTGAGTGTGTTGATTAGTGAAGTTTTTCATACCAGTGAATGAATGTTACCAAAAGGGATCGGTATGATCGGTCCCGGCCCTATAGCGGCCAGAGCCTTTCCTCTCGTGTCCAGTTCGTCTGCTGTGTCTGTTGTCCCCGGGATCCACTGTGTCCCTTGATCCATTGCAGAGTCACATTGTTATGTTTACATACCTCATTTAGTCGTTGATGGCATTCATTTATTAGTCCCGTGTTCACCACATTGCAACTCAGAACTTGTAGTACCACCATGCTGTTGGTCAGTATTTTGATGGAGAAGTCTTTTAAAAGATTTGTGTAGGTTAAAAGCGATCCAAAACTTATAGGAGGTATGTCAGAAGAGAGATGATCATATCTGGAAATTAGGAATTACCTAATTTCTTACTACTCTATGATTGTCCACCATGTGACATGTAGATGTCCTTTGTTTTCATTTTAATTCTACAATGCTAAATACCCTAATTGCCCTAATAACATTGCAGTTGACTTTTTACATGGGGAAACCTATAACTATAATATGAATAGAAACTCTAAATGTTTAAAAGCTTGATTTAAATGTATGTGCATTAATCTACTTTGAATGATATCTGCACTGCGTAGGATATCTCTGACTAAAGGTCAACATTTTAAAGCACCGGTTACAAAGATTTGTTGTTTGTTCCTCTTTATTTAAACTGTTTGATTGCATTCTAAATATTAATATCTTGAAAAGATTGTTGATTCATTACTTGAAGCTTTGTTACTTATAAGTTAAGTCATTACTCTCTAATTTAATTTTTTTATTGCAAAATGTTCCATAAAGCATCAATTTCATTTAAATGATGAGAGATGTTAAAATAAAATATAATAATTTTGTATTATATAAAAATATGATAGAGTATTATGTGCAAGATAGAACTAGTGCATTATGATCATCAATAAATAATAATATTAAGTAATAAGATGTGTAATAATAAATTGAATTGGCATCAGCAACTATTAAAATTTTAAATACATGGAATTGGGTCCCCATAAGCCACAATGCTACGAAACAGTTGTCTTTGGTTCATTTATTTAGCTTGTATTGCATCAAATGGTGAGACCATTGCTATTTAACTTGTCATCCTTACACTGTACCTAGACCAAACATCTGTCATTTTCATAATTTTCTGGATGTTTGGCAACTTATTGTCTTGTCTCCGAATTAAATTTGTAGCATGCTCCTTTTCATTCTATATTGGCACACTTCCATTTATTGGGTATGGTACTTTGTAATTGGTCAAGTTTGGCAACCATATGATAGTATTGGGAAGATACAAGAGTTGTAGACTTTCCTTTTTTCTATAATTGGTAAAGGCTCACTTTTCACTATCTCTTTAAGTGACCAGTATCAAGACCAACTGTTCATAATTTTCTCTGTATTTACATATATAACACACACCTGTCACACAGAGGGGTAGGCAGAGCCTACTGACTTCCATTTGGCACAATCCTTTCACACCTCTCTCGCCTCCTTTACATCCATATACCTATACATACATAATCATCGATTAATGGTAGGGGAGTCCCCCCAATATCGGACACTTAAGGTTTTTTTGTAAAAATTAATTGTGTTTTATTTAAATAATTAACATTTTTATTTGAACAATCATATAGGACATTATAATAAATCAACAAAGGCAAATATTATATATTTATAACAACTCAAAATGGAATCAATCATTGGTTTAGTTTTCGGCTTGTCAGGTACAAGTATAAATTCAAACACTTAAGACGGGACAGGACAAGGCACATGTAGGTTTACAAAAATTTTAAGTCGCACAATAATCTCAGAGCCACGTAATCACTATAAAAATCCAAATAAATCAACAAAAATTAATTTTTTAACTACGAATATAAGTTATTGAATATTTTGTAATACTTGACGTTTCAACATAAAGTTACCAGTTAAGAAAACTTTAAAAATATTTACAACGGTCACACACATCTGAACACTCTGGGATATCTGCACAGGATTCATGAGCCCATCCTTCACACGCTCCACACTGGATCCAGTCCTCATTGTAGTCTTCGCAACAAACAACACAATACTACTTCTCCAACCTTCTTTACAGTAGGTTTTACTTTAGTTTTTTTTTCCTTTGTCGTTGATCTTTTTAGATTTACGTTTGCCTTCTTCTTTTCTTTTTTTTCATTTTCTTTCTCTTCTACTAAATATATATAACTTTTTTCTTCATCTCCATTATATCAAATGATCTTAAAAGATAAATAATAGAAATACAAAATTATATGGAATAGAACAAGCACACTATTTTGTTAAAATATACTTATCCGGTACTAGCTAATCTGTTACTGTCCGGACTTAGGGGAATAACATAAAGTAGTATGATTTCTATTCTAATAAAGTTTATTAATAAATCCGCCAAAAAACAATATCAATGTAAAGCGTACTTACCAAGGTTTGAAACAAAAGCACTGAACACAATTTATGCACTCCAAATGGTGGTTTATAACCTTGTAAATGTTACTCGATGCATAGGATTCACGTGCAAAATTACTAAAATGTCACCTGTAAGCCATATCTGGCGAGATTGACGCCTCCCACGCCACGGGGCATTTGTCCGTTGGGTTAGACTTCTTTCTATAAGGGAGTGCTAATAAGAACGTTATCCGGCGCTAGGGGGATACTCTTAATCTGGCTCATCTTCAATATATTGCCAATTTGGTTGATAAACTTTCATCTAGGGTGTCCTTTCCCAACTCTGCCGTTCACTTCTGTAACATAGATATGCTTTGTCACTCTTTCCCCATTTATTCTTTCTACATGACCAAACGACTGAAGCATTCGTTTCTTAATCCTTGTCACAACATCATCTTGCAATTCATTTGCATCTCTGTATTTATTTTCAAATATTAAAGCAGACTAGTGATGATGTATAAATCTAAGATGCAGTCCTTCATTGCTGACCTTATGAGGAAGCTCAAGGTCACTTAGCTTTGGAGAGTGCTATGCTCAGAGTTTCTCTGCATGATAGACTGCATATAGAGGATATCTGCAGTAGAACCAAGGTAACCAACATAGTCTAATAGATCAGTAAGCTAGTTGTAATGGGCAAGCCAAATAGCTCAAAGAATCAACAAATGATGGGGAACAAAGGTTCTTAAGTGGCAGCCTCATACCAGTAAGCAGTGTATGGTGGCCCCTAGATGGATTAAAAATCTGGTAAAAGATGCAAGATGAAGTTGGTTGATGCAGGTAGCTCAGGACTGTGTTTTGTGGCATACCCTAAGAGATGCCTATGTTCAGCAGTGGACTTGTGATGGGCTGTAATGGTGATAATGATGATGATTAAGAGAGAAAGTGACTAAATATATTTCTCTATTCAAGTACATGTTTTCTAGATGTTACTCTGAATCCAGTAAACAATGGCTTTGATTTTTGGAATGTTCGTTAAGATGCTTGCATATTTTACTTTCGCTTTCTGTCTTTTGGTGTTAAATTATTGACTAGTGTGTTTTAAAAGACATTAGACTATATTTTTATTCCAATTTTTGTAATGGGCTAAAGATGAGGAAACGAAAATAATAGCCGATAAAACAAGTTTTAAGCATCAGTTGATAGTTTGTGTTTTTGATTGGTTAAATAACAACATTTTCATGTTTTCTTACTCAGTTTTAGTAAAAAAAAAATGTTTTCTGGTCACTGTTTCTACCCTGTTTATGACTTGTAACTATCAGAACTTGCATCGGAATATAGTATAGACACAAATGTCTTCTGTGGAACTGGAAAATAAATTATACAAAAAAATCTATTGTTCAGTAATTTCATAAACTTTTGTTCATCATAATTAGACAATAGTTTATCAAAAGCTTACGAAATACTATTGTCAATCATATATACTTATTGTACTTCAAAACTTTTTATATAGCGTTTTCTTTAAATATAGCGTTCCATTTGTCAAAGCATCACTAATTATTTTACACGCCTAAAACAAATTTGTATTCTTAATTAAATTATCAAAGTAATAAAACTAGATGTCTGCTATCACAAGTGAAATTGCATCATTAACTAAAAGTACTATAAGCTAAAAAAAGTGATTACAATAAGCATATTATCAGACAAACTTTTTTTTTTATAAAAAGTTCAAATTATCATATAATGCAGGACTATTATTATCAGTTGGTAAAGTCTATTCCGCGATAATTGAAATATTACGAAAACGTCTTGTAATAGCGACTGTCGTTTAAATTATCGCAATCTGTGGGATGGGCGTCACTTATCGCCCTAAACTCAGAGTTTTTTTTTTTTATAGAATAAGGATGACAAACGAGCATACAGTTCACCTGATGGTAAGTGGATGCTGCGGCCTATACATACGTCTATATCTGAGGACTAAGATGGAATGCCTCTTTTCCTGTAAAAAGAGGTTTCCGGTTCTCTACATTCACCATAAGAAACACAGCAGTATTAAGCTGCTATTTTACGCTGGTATTATGTGAGGGCCTGGTACTTCCTTGATCGAGCCGAGCCATTAGTTCTACAACCATAATATAGCTGTAGCATGGCTCTACCACGTATAAACGTGGTACGAGGATCGCAGATGTTAAGTTGTTATCAAGCGTGAGGCCGGGCGTACGAACTGCGGCGAGAGGTTTCTTTTAACATCTATCAGCAAAAATAATTAGTGGGTCGCAATTTGTAATGAGTTAAGAACCCTGCTTTTTATCAACTCTGACATTATTTAACTTGTTGAATACTTATATGCAGGGCTTGATTGCGGTAAAATATTGATATCGCTATTTTTAAAGATAGACCGAAAGCGGTTAAAATTTACCGATACGCCACCGGTATAAGATAACGGTAACGCTATTTTTAGGCGTAGTGATACCTTTTTATAACCTTTATATAGCAAAAACTATATTGGTAATCAAATGTATTTGTTGTTGTGACAATGACAATTAAGATATTCTAAGAAACTAATTGAAAACTAAGGTAATTTTGAACCACAAGAAGAAGAAAACTTAGCCGAAAAATAACGCTACCGTTATTTTTCGGTACCGAAATTTGTGTATAGTTATTTTCAGATAGCGTAGTAAAATATATGACATCATACCTTTAACGGTTATAGCCCATAATTGTTCGGTCATGCAAGCCCTGGTTGTATGTATACTTACAGCCGGATAAGCTCACAATTGAAAATAGGTAAATCGATTAAATTAAAAACCATAAATCTATTGTTCAGTAATTTTTGGTTTATCTATAATATTAAGGAATTTATGAATGATAATAAACACTGGGATTAAGGTTGTCGGGTACAATGAAAGTTTTGGCGTAACACATAAATAGATCAATTTATATGTAAACTAATATATTTATTGATTTTAAAAGTATTTACCATTACATTTAAACACTTTCATTTGTTCAAAACATTTTTGAAAACAAGGACCATTGGTCTGAAGGCAGTTTTTACATGTGCTGCATAAAACTATCATGGCCTGTTCTGGCTCCGTAAATAGAAAACCTCTCATAAAATCTTTAGATTTTTGGAAAAATAAAGAAATTGCATGGTGCGATGTCTGGACTGTGTGCATATGGTCCACAATACTCTACCTTTTCAGCAGCCAAAAATGACTGTCTTGTTGAGGTTTTAGAAACCTTTTCGCGTTAATTCCATTTTATGGATGACGATCTTCAACTTGTGATCGAAAACAAATGAAACGCGACTTCCTGCCAAAACTTATTTTAATCATTATAGCCAGAGCACAGAACTTTGAGTGTGCTTGTGTACTACCAAAACTACTAAGCTATTTTCAATATGATTTATAGTTAATTGTACATAATAATACCGTAAGCAAAGCCCTACAAGATTGGCGGCTTCGTGGCGCATTGCAGTGCTAAAGGCCGCAGGTTTGAATCCTGCACGGAACAAGTTGCATGGCCCACTAATAATTGTTCCGGGTCTTTATGTATGTAATAGAGGTCCTGTGTAATGTTTATAAGATAAAAATACATGATTGTAAACTGTTCTTCGTTTAAAAAAAGACCTGGTGGGTTTCTTGCTGGTTCTTACCAAGATAGGTATTTTCCAAACCAGTGATAAATTGAACATAAGAATGACGCCATATAAATGGTATTTATAACCAATTTTAGAATAGAAAATATTTCTATATATAATGTGAAACCACTGTCCTATCAAGGCTTAAATATTAAATTATCAAGAATTTATTTCTGGAACATTTAGTGTTGCAAGAAATCTCAAAACTACAAGTCTAGTCAAGTCAGTAACAAGTCACAGTACGCAGTCAAGTATAGTGAATTTATAATATTAAAAACTTCCCCACAACTACTTTAAAAGGAACTGAACTGTATTCCATAGATTATTGAACTAGTTGAACGTAAGAAGAAGTTTGTTTTATTTAAAACAAACTTCTCACTACTTAACTGTTTTTTGCACAGCTAATTGTTGTTAAATAATATTGTAAAAAGACATTTTGAAAATAAAAGTCAAACTTCTCTAATTCACTAATTTCAACTGTAAAAAATTAACATTGACTTCGTTAACTGCTTGTAGCTAATAGATGGCGCTGAGAGTATTTTGATTCGCGATATGGTTTGCCTAATGTAAAAATGTAGTACTTCGGAACAATCTTTTCTTCATTTGACCTTCTATTCTAAGAAACAAAATTCTTCAAGATAGGGTTATGGCTAGCTAATAGCCTAGTCGTAACCCTCATCATTAAGAGCATATCTCTGAGGATATTGTCGGTTGTACACACTTTGGGAAGTGTTATTATTAAATAACTGTGATTGTCGTTCCAGATCCTTATAGATAACAGTGAAAAATCACTGTGACTGTGACTAATGTCACTGCGATTATTCATTAGGCATGAACAAAAACGTTACTTTGCTAACATCGTGACTGTCGTTCCGGTTACAAAAAAGTCATATATAAAGTTATATACTCACAGGCACAATTAACCGCTCACCACATATTTTTTAATTATTTCCAAAAATTGCTGAAAATAGACTTTATTTTTGTGTTTTAGGGGTACATTAAACAAAACAATAAATGATAAAATGTAATGAAAATGTAGAAATTTTTATGAAAAATTGAATAAACGGAAATTAAGTGTTTTTTACAAAAACAGTATTGAAAAAAAAAACAATTTTTGATGAAAACATTTTTCATTCTTCCACTTTAATAATGGGTGTTTGTTGCCTCTCCTGGCTCTAATGACTTCTTGCAGCCGGTTTGGTAGCCCATCCATAATATCCTGGATATCAGATTGAGGAATGTTGTGCTATTCCTCTACTGCAGCTGCTTTCAACTCTCGTATGGTGGCAGGAGCTGATATCCTGGCTCTAATGCGTCTTTTGAGGTTGTCCCATATGTGTTCTATTAGGTTGAGGTCGGGACTGCGTGCGGGCCATGGCAATGTTTGAATTCCGACCTCATTCAGGTATTCAGTAACACTCCGGGCAACATGGGCTCTAGCATTATCATGCATCAAAAGAAAATTTTGGCCATTTAAAGGGGCAAAAGGAATGACATGTTCTTGCAGAACCTCTTCGACGTACCTGTGAGCATTTACAGCACCTCTTTCAAAGATAACAAGGTCGGTACGAGCCTCGTAACTGATGCCTCTCCATATCATAATTGAGTCTCCTTGATATCCCACCGTTTCCACTATTGCACACAGAGCAAACCTCTCGTTTGGGCGTCTATATACACGCTGGCGTCCATCAGGACCTCTTAAAGCAATTATGCTTCCATCTGAGAACAAAACATTCTTCCATTTCTGCATTGACCAGTTAGCATGATCACGCGCGAAACGTAACCTGGCTGTTCTGTGCGATCTGAGGAGTTCTGGAGCGCGGGCTGCACGAAATGCTATCAGATCTCTCTCACAAAACCGTCTTTATACTGTTCTTTCATTTACACTGACATTTCTGACTTCAAACAGACGATTTCGAACCTCAGCCGATGTATGAAAGCGATCTCGTAACACATTACTGACAATAAAACGATCGTCCCGAGCTGACGTGCATCGATGTCGCCCTTGACCGGGGCTCCGTGTGTAACGACCAGTCTCCCGGTACCACCGGATGGCGTTTCGTATCATTGTACGCGGTACACCAAGTGTTCGTGCAATTCGCCGCTGCCTGTACGCCTCATCAGTTAAAGCTACAGCTCTAGCAGCTCCAGCAACATCCAAAGGCATTTTTTAAGCACAACACACTAAAATTTACCTTGAAGTTGACTTATCAATCTTAACTGATAAGGATAACAATTTCAATAATTTTAAGCCTCCAATATACCGATTCCAAATAACGCTAACTGTAGACTAATCTTTAAAATGGCGTTAAAACCACAAGATAAACAAAAAAACAGGGTAGATTTGTTTAATTTGTTTCCAAAATTTACCCACTTAACACAAATAATAATCATGAAATGTATAAACTTACATAAACAAATTAATGTAGTGCCACTTAAGAAGGGTGATCGGTTAATTGTGCCTGTAAGAGTAGTTACATGCACATATAGTTGAACTAGTTTTTTGATGAATGTGTCTCCGGTAATAAAATATAGTTGTTTTATGGACAATATAAAATATGTTTTCCATTTCCATTATTGTTGAGTGTTGACTATTTAGTCTGACCATCAAATGTTTCATTTTTCATATGGTTGGCATACCGGCCATATAGTCCATAAGTTCAACATATTTCTGCAGTTTTTTAACCATTAGGTACCTTTTTACCTACTATCCCACCAGAAAGTTTTTATTGATCATAGTAAATAATGGTGAGAGTTGTGAATTTGTTTGAACTCTGCACTAATGCTTACAACACAAATATGTACTAATAACTACTATGTAAAAGACTTAGTGGCGAAAATATCTGAATAATATAGACTTTCGAAAGTTTACAGTATCCAGACATGTTGTGAATCGTCCTTGCCATTACATCAGATTTAACAGATCGTAAATCCACACAAAAGAACACCGATTTTTACCAACAGTCATTTATCAAAAAATATGCTAAGTTTAATAGATTGATATCCTACACGATTCTATTCTGTGAGAGCGTGGTACTTCCCCGGTCCTACTCGACCGAATGGGGGTGATTCTATAAAAAAAAAAAATCAAATTAAATAAACCCACTGTAACACTACAAGATATTGTAAGTTCGTTCTACTTACATAGCGAATTAATATTTAAAAGAAGAAGGTTGCCTGGGTTGATGAACACCTCGTAACTATGGGTGATGCAAGGCGCTTGAAACAGTGGGAATCTTTAATATTCAGCGATAAAACCCGTAAAATCAGTTTTATTTGAAGTATATTTCGCGTGAATATATATAAATTAATATAAACATGCGATCACTTTTTAGTAGCGAGTGTAGCAGAGCGGGCCCATGCGGTTCGGAAATGCTCGGTTAGTGAGCGCGGAACAATAGACTGGCACCGATGATATGCTCTTTTCGTTAGGTTCGACATTTTCGAATGGATATACCGATTATTCAGTCGTCTAAGCCTCGATCGTTAACCTATAATAAATCCATCCATCTATCCATTACAGCCTATAAAAGTCAACAGCTGAACATAGGGTGAGCCCTTAGCTTGCCTCATAGAAAGATAATAATAATTTTGAGTTGTTATCAAGAAGATGCTGATGCAGCCATTTCCTATTTCAGTTTCCCTCTCGTCACTTACGACACACACAGGACGATATGGGGTAGTGGATATTCTTACACCGCCAGTACACGTTATACACTTTACTATAAAAAATCTAGTTGTAATGCAGTAATCAAGCTAGTTAGTTAATGACTTTAAAAATGGTTGACCTGTTTTTTAGTCTGAGGAGTAATATCTAAGTGCAGTACTTGTTTATCCTTTACTGCTTGAATAATTTAATCATAACATACTGGTGATAACTCTGGATCAATATTTTTAACTTGAATTCCGTAAATGAATTCCATAAAAATGATTTCTCGACTGATGTATACATCGATCAATTCCACTACAATAACAACCTTGTTATTGTGTTTTCATGGTCGTTCGGAGAAAATGAGTATTGTGTTATTGTGTGAGATACGTAGCTTCATTGTGATTTCCTGGTAAGAGCAGGATAGAATGCATTTAAAGAAAGTAGATACCGTAAACATTCTCGAACTTTGCATTTGTAACTACTTTTCAAGGGCTATAGATAAAAATAAATACACACGAATTGATTGAATAATAAAATAATATATTCTTTCATAAATAATAGGTCGGGGAAAAGTTTCTTCGTATTTTGTTTGTATAAAATTAAAGAAAAATCTCTTTAGTTGTCCTGATTGTATCTGGCTGGTTTTATTAATATCAATATATATATATATATATATATATATATATATATATATATATATATATTGATTTTATAAAAGGAAAAATGCGACTTAAGCCGCGAAAAAAATTTGTGACCTAATGCAGTGTCAGTAAGAGTAGCACAAAGTTGGTTCAAGCGTTTTCAGTCCGGAAATTTTGATGTCAAAGATGCTCTCTGTACAATAACGTGCGAAAAAGATCATGGTCAAAGGGTAGTCAAGGTCAAGCTCCACAGACTGTAACGAAACCCGGATTAACACGCAATAAGGTGATGCTGTGTGTATGGCGGGATTGGAAGAGCATCGTTTATTATGAGCTTTTACCGCCGGACAAAACCATCGATTCGGATCTCTACTACAAACAACTAATGAGACTCAAGCAAGAAATTGAGAAAAAACTGCCGGAATCGATCAACAGAAAAGGAGTGGTCTTTCATCATGATAACGCCACACCACACATATTAGGCCACACAAAAATTGAGAGAGCTTGGTTGGGAAGTGTCAATGCATCCACCATATAGTCCTGACCTTGCACCCTCAGATTTTTACCTGTTTCGGTCTCTTCAGAATTCTTTGGGTAGTGTTAGGTTAACATCAAGAGAGAACTGTCAAAACTACTTGACGCATTTTTTGATCAAAAATCCCAAGATTTCTACAGCAACGGGATTATGTCACTACCTACAAGATGGCAACAAGTTATCGAACAAAATGGCATATATATATAGCAAAAATCATATATATATATATATATATATATGATTTTTGCAGTCAAAAGTGGTTTTGACCGGTTATGAGTTTTGACTGTGACATATATACATGCTTTAATGTTGATATAAAACACTTAAAAATGGTGCTTCACATTCTTGTAGTTGGAATTTTGTGTTGAATATTTACAACTTGACGTCCTGTCAATCTGAATAATATGGATAGTGTTTCAAAATATTTCGCTCATTATTAAACGGGCACTTTGGACAAATTAGCCATTTAAGTTAACGTTAAATTTAGAATTGAGTGAATGGCAGAGTCGGTAGGGGACGCTTCAGATGAAAGTTTATCGACCAAACTGGTAATATATTGAATATGTCTCCGGTAATAAATATAGTTGTTTTATTGACAATGTAAAATATGTTTTCCATTTCCATTACTGTTGAGTGTTGACTTATTTAGTCTGACCATCAAATGTTTAATTTTTCATATGGTTGGCATACCTGCCATAGGTCCATAAGTTCAACATATTTCCGCAATTTTTTAACCATTAGGTACCTCTTTACCTACTATCCCACCAGAACGTTTTTATTGATCATAGTAAATAATGGTGAGAGTTGTGAATTTGTTTGAACTCTGCACTAATGCTTACAACACTAATATGTACTAATAACTACTATGTAAAAGACCTAGTGGCGGAAATATCAGAAATATATGGACTTTCGAAAGTTTGCAGTATGCAGACATGTTGTGAATCGTCCTTGCCATTACATCAGATTTAACAGATCGTAAATCCACACAAAAGAACACCGATTTTTACCAACAGTCATTTATCAAAAAATATGCTAAGTTTAATAGAGAGGGTGCTTGATATCCTACACGATTCTATTCTGTGAGAGCGTGGTACTTCCCCGGTCCTACTCGACCGGGGGAGTACCACGCTCTCACAGACTACCAGCTTAAAATAGCAGCTTAATGCTGCTGCGTTTCGTATGGTGAGTGTAGAGAATCGGAGACCCTTTTTACTGGAAACGAGGCAGTCCATCGTAGTCCTCAGGGGTTGACAACGCATCTGCATCCACTTATCATCACGTGGACTGTGTGCTCGTTTATTACCCCCATTCTATAAAAAAATCAAATTAAATTCAAACCCACTGTAACACTACAAGATATTGTAAGTTCGTTCTACTTACATTGCGAATTAATATTTAAAAGATGAAGGTTGCCTGGGTTGATGAACACCTCAGTAACACCTCATAACTATGGGTGATGCAAGGCGCTTGAAACAGTGGGAATCTTTAATATTCAGCGATAAAACCCGTAAAATCTGTTTTATTTGAAGTATATTTCGCGTGAATATAAATAAATTAATATAAACATGCGATCACTTTTGAGTAGCGAGTGTAGCAGAGCGGGCCCATGCAGTCCGGAAATGCTCGGTTAGTGAGCGCGGAACAATAGACTGGCACCGATGATATGCTCTTTTCGTTAGGTTCGACATTTTCGAATGGATATACCGATTATTCAGTCGTCTAAGCCTCGATCGTTAACCTATAATAAATACATCCATCTATCCATTACAGCCAATAATAGTCAACAGTTGAACATAGGGTGATCCCTTAGCTTGCCTCATAGAAAGATAATGATAATTTTGAGTTGGTATCAAGAAGATGCTGATGCAGCCATTTCCTATTTCAGTTTCCCTCTCGTCACTTACGACACCCACAGGACGATATGGGGTAGTGGATATTCTTACACCGCCACTACACGGTATACACTTTTCTACAAAAAATATGTAGTAGTAATGCAGTAATCAAGCTAGTTAGTTAATTACTAAAAATGGTTGACTTGTTGTTTAATTTGAGGAGTAATATCTTAGTGCAGTACTTGGTTATCCTTTACTGCTTCAATAATGTAATCATAACATACTGGTGATAACTCTGGATCAATATTTTTAACTTGAATTCTAAAAATTTAAAATGAATTCAATAAAAATGATTTCTCGACTGATGTATACATCGATCAATTCCACTACAATAACAACCTTGTTATTGTGTTTTCATGGTCGTTCGGAGAAAATGAGCATTGTGTTGAGATACGTAGCTTCATTGTGATTTCCTGGTAAGAGCAGAATAGAATGCATTTAAAGAAAGTAGATACCGTAAACATTCTTGAACTTTGCATTTGTAACTACTTTTCAAGGTCTATAGATAAAAATAAATACACACGAATTGATAAAATAATAAAATAATATATTCTTTCATAAATAATAGGTCGGGGAAAAAGTTTCTTCGTATTTTGTTTGTATAAAATTAAAGAAAAATCTCTTTGATTGTCCTGTTTGTATCTGGCTGGTTTTATTAATATCAATGTATATATATTTATATATAGGGCATTAAGAAACAGAAAAATGAAAAGTAAAAAAACACTCTCCTGCCATTTTTCAATTGTTTTTCTGTCCGCCAAAATGAGTGAATCTAATGAAGAAATTTGATACATTCTGAAGTTTTATTACAAAAAGGGAAAAATGCGACTTAGGCCGCGAAAAAAAATTTGTGAATGCAGTGTCAGTAAGAGTAGCACAAAGTTGGTTCAAGCGTTTTCAGTCCGGAAATGTTGATGTCAAAGATGCTCGCTGTGGTCTCCCTTATACGGATAACGTCGATGCCATTTTTGAACAAGTGGAGCAAGACCTATACAAAAAAGCTCGATATTTGGGTATCACAAGAGCGCACTGAATGAAACTTATGAATCGTGTACTCATTTGCGATTCTCTGTTGAAACGTAATGAAACCGAACCATTTTTGAAAAGATTGATCATTGGTGATGAAAAGTGGATCACCTACGACAATAACGTGCGAAAAAGATCATGGTCAAAGGGTAGTCAAGGTCAAGCTCCACAGACTGTAACGAAACCCGGATTAACACGCAATAAGGTGATGCTGTGTGTATGGCGGGATTGGAAGAGCATCGTTTATTATGAGCTTTTACCGCCGGACAAAACCATCGATTCGGATCTCTACTACCAACAACTAATGAGACTCAAGCAAGAAATTGAGAAAAAACTGCCGGAATTGATCAACAGAAAAGGAGTGGTCTTTCATCATGATAACGCCACACCACACATATTTGGCCACACAAAAATTGAGAGAGCTTGGTTGAAGTGTTAATGATCCACCATATAGTCCTGACCTTGCACCTCAGATTTTTACCTGTTTCGGTCTCTTCAGAATTCTTTGGGTAGTGTTAGTTAACATCAAGAGAGAACTGTCAAACCATTTGACGCATTTTTGATCAAAAATCCCAAGATTTCACAGCAACGGGATTATGTCACTACCTACAAGATGGCAACAAGTTATCGAACAAGATGGCATATATATATATATATACTGGGTGTTACAACACTACCCGTAAAGCCGAAAGGAGGTTAAATGGGGCCTTATAACGAGTCCATTCACAATATTTAAGAACCGTAGTAACGCTGTATAACGTGTTTATAGGGGCAAATTTAGGAAGTAATTTTTTTTTAACATCATTGTGAGGAGATGTTAATAAAAAGCTATTTGGAGTACCATTTGATATGTTTAATTTTATGTAATATTTTTTCGTCAAAGTATTTAAGAATTTTAGTCTTAAACACCGTACCCCAAAATATCGCTATGAAAAATCTGAAAACTAATATAGGTATATAACCAGGTTTTACCATTACTACCATATTATACATTAGAGGAAAATTATCAGGACTGCATTATTTTTTAAGTATTTAATTTACTAAAAGTTCTTCAATAAATATGCTTAAAAATTGCCTGCCACCATACATCATCGAGGGATCATTGAGAAAAATGTGAACATCTGCGAAATATGTACATAATGAGCAAAAATTGTTAGGATTGGGAAATTCTGGCGCGTTACTATATATGAGGAGAGGAACGCTGCAGCGCGGGTGGGTAGAGGCACCTGTTGGTAAGTGGATGTTGTAACCGATACATATTCGCATCTTCTGTGTTGTAATTTTTATTGAAGATGCGAATATATATCGGCTACAACATCCACTTACCAACAGGTGAGGGACTGTGTGCTTGTTTCTCGTTCGTCACCGAACTTCGTACTAAACACTTATGTACTGTGTTTTAAATTGTAAGTGACACAATACAGCACTTTCTCTGTGATGTTTTTCTTTATAATTGGACACCAAGCCACAAATGTTTACATATTTTTCAAATGAGTAAGTAGTTTCAGCTATCGCACAAAAACGACAGTTTAAACATGGAATATTATCATCAATACATACGCTTCAATTGTTAAACAATATAAAAAAATCTAATTGGTGCAATGTTAAAAAAAATCGTATGCCTCACGCGTGCTACTTCATATAAACGACACAAGTTTCGAGGAATTTCACAATAACATTTCGTCCAAGGATGACCACATTCTGATAGTGGAACCTTACCGCTTTTGTAGCGTATAGTACTTTTGATACCCTCAGGTATATCGTACTTATATTACTTGCGGTAAAAAACAAAAATACAGCTAATTAAATATAAATGGTTACTCTGCTATTTTATATATGACGCTTTATTATTTATGATTTTTAGACCTTAACCAAAAATCTGGTTTGCTTGCAATCCTTTAGGACTAAGACTACGTAATAGTTTCTTACCAGTAAATGTGGATTACTGTTGAACACCATTCTGTAGATTTCATTATCATTCTACAGTGACCATGAATACCTTCCTTTAATTTAGTATTAATCCTATATTATAGTGTCTGAGAATTGTTGTCACGAGTTACATTCTTAGAGTTTTATATAATGCCAAAAGATTCAAATTAGTAAAAGAAATGAGTCTCAGCTCAGTTTTATAGCAGATTGTTTATCGTTTGTTAAACTCTGTATTTTTTAGATCATTATCATTTTTTCGTTAGAAAATCTCAAATTAAATATCGTTAGTATTAAGCTTGGCAAGCTTAGATTCCTTCACACCTGCGATACCTACAACAACAGTCTTAAGTAAAGTCCTTTATACCTATTGTGTTAAGCGCCATTATCTTAATTTTTGGTGCTGATGAATTGACAGAAAAACATTTATTAAAAATAGAACGATCTTAAACGATTCATGCTTTTCTACAATAAATCTGAACTAAATTCAACAACAGAAAATTGGGTTAATGGTCAATTTTATTGTACGCCATTAAACGTAGCTAAGGGCGTGTGCTATCGTTTATTTTTACTCATTTTCACAATAAAAGATATTGAGAAATATAATTATATTTGCATTACAGCTTATATAAGAAATCAGTGCCTCCTTTTTTCGGCTCTTTGTGTAACGGTAATTTTTACCTATTTTACGTAATTATTTTTTCTTTGCATCTGTTTATGTTTGTTATTTTAAGCCCACGTCAAACGCAAGTTTCAATATCATCATACATGCATACAAATAAATAAATACATAAACTCTAGCCTGTCACCACGAGAGGGAGACAAGGACTACGGACTTCTCATTTGACACGATCCTGACGCACCTCTCTTGCTTCTTTCGCATCCATATATATACGCACATATGCCCTTCTATTAATTAAGGATAAGAGTTTCCTTTGGAATAAGTATAATTTGGAACATATTCAATATATTACCAGTTTGGTCGATAAACTTTCATCTGAAGCGTCCCCTACCGATTCTGCCATTCACTCAATTCTAAATTTAACGTTAGCTTAAATAGCTAATTTGTCCAACGTGCCGGTTTAATAATGAGCAAAATATTTTGAAACACTATCCATATTATTCAGATTGACCGGACGTCAAGTTGTAAATATTCAACACAAAATTCCAACTACAAGAATGTGAAGCGCCATTTTTAAGTGTTTTATATCAACATTAAATAATCGCGCAGTTCCATATCGCTTACTTGAATAAATAAACTAATAAACAGGGTGTCGTTTTGTAAAGGTACATTAAAGCATGTATATATGTCACAGATAGTGAAGGTCGATTAAGTTATCGATTTTTCTACTAAATTCAAAAAGTAGGAGGTACTCAATTCGACTGTATGTTCTTTTTTTGTGTGTTAACTCATAACTTTTTTCTAGGTGAATCGATTCCGATGATTCTTTTTTTATTTGAAAGTTGGTGCTTCTCATGTGGTCTCATATAAATTTGATCAAGGTCTGACCTATAGTTTTTGAGTTATACTTAATAATTTATATTTTAATTATTTATTATTATTATTTTACGATTTATACATAAACAAAAAACTGACAAACATAGATAAAATGTTAAAGTACATGTCGTGGTTGGTAATACACATAGACTTAGAATATACTAGCGTATAGACCACCTGACAGCCCGAAAACGCGTGACCAATTTTGATTTGTCATTGTGTGCGTTAGCTAGTGATGTATATTTTACTTAAAAGGACTATCGAAATGATTGTTAAGGAAGCGGTAAAAGATTATAAAAATTGTTTAGTGCATGAAGTTGAATAACTTCAAAATTAACTGAATTTTACCATGATAGTTCTAAAATAATTAAAAATATTCATATAACATGTTCCTGGAATAAGCTGAACCTACTCTGCCTTTTGTTGGATTTTAATTCAAATGTATAAAATCCCAGGTGACTACCGAAAACCTAAAAACTCCCCAATAATCAGATCAGAATGTTGTATTTTCGAGCTATGATCTTTGGAGAAAATATTTACTGCCGTGGCAGTTTTCCGGAATTTATTTTAACATATTGTTAATATAAATAGGTAGATTACTTAACAAAGTATATACCTATTTATATTTTATATATTTTATAAAATGTTTTGATAGGGAAACAAAACGGGGACACGGAGTACAAATATAATGGCTGCTTTATTTTTCATATAAGTATTACTTGTGATAATTACAAACATTTAATAATTAATAATTAAATATATTATAGAAGTTTATTTTAACATTCGACTTAAGTATGAATGTAAACTTAATAATTTAAGGAAGGAAACTTGTAGGAATCAGTTAAATAAGATTGCTCTGTTTAAAGGCCAATATGTTTATGAGGCTTCATTATGCTTCATGTTTATATTCTTTCATCTGTCCCTGAAAAGTATAAAGTAATAATAAACTTATTATCATTTTAGCTGCATGAATTTTAAAAACATAATGATCTTAACACAATAAAGTGCACTAAGTGTCTGAGGATACAGATGCACTCTCTATTTTCTCAATCTCGGTATGTTAAGAAAATGGTCACTCTTCATGGACTGATCGCGGCAAGTGCAACTTAATTTTGCAGATCTATTGATCTGCGCAGCTATTACGTAACCACGAGTTCCTCTTCTCTACGAATAACGCTGTAGGGGATAAACCACGCTATTTAAGCCCTCGCGACTCGGCCATCAAGCATGAATCGGGCAATGACCGTTGTGAGTATCAAATACTATGGAATTTATACTATCACGTCTCATGCGCGGTCGTCTAGTAGCGTTTGAGGAGCATTACTAAATATCTATACCTAACTACGCTAAAAGTTTTATAGTTATGATTTGGAATATAATCCGAAGTTCGAAGCTCCGCTCAACCCTTGGGGAAAATAGCATGATGCTATGAATATTGTACTAGTGTGACCGTGAGGCTGTGCGGTTGGTTGTTTAGGTTATACATTTATTTTGGTTGATAAATAGATACTTAGTTGGGTTCATAATGGCTTAAAGAGGATAATCTCAAGATTTTTGTCTTTAATGTACTACAGTTTTATAATGTATGAAAATCTGTCTCTATATTTATCTAAAGTTTTGAAAGTTATATTTTGAAGTCTTATTTTAACAATATTTTACTTACTGGTACAAATAATGTAGAAATGACTTTTAATAAAATTGTTTTATTCTACTTTTCTTTTATACTCTCAAGAAAATGTTTGCTGCAAATTGTTGAGTTCTTCTTTGCATTCCAACCAACCCGTCCAATGAACCTTAACCACTTTTTCTAATTATAGAATCCGGAGGAATCTGTTTGAAAACGGCAAAATAAAATTACATTTTAGAACGCAAACTGAGGATTTATTTTCTTGTTGTAGGTAAGTCTATCGATTCATTATAAACATTCAAGATAAATATCGACATTAATTTTGATATAGTTGAGTCAATCCTTAGCGTACATGTAAAATATTTTGTATAAAATGTATTTACCAAATTCATGCAAATTATCAACAACGTGACTTTTTTCTTTGCAAAATATCAAAATTAACAAAATAATTGAATATATTCTATATTTAAAACAGTATGTAACATAAATTTAAAAAAAAAAATAAACGCGTCATAACATTGACGATGTCTTGAGAATTTACCTGTGATATGTGAAATTATCAGATTATTTCTATTATTAACAGCACACTCACTCACGGAACAATTAACTATTTTGGAAAAAGTTACTTACTAAAAATAACCACTTTTATACTTTAAAAAATTACAAAATATCTCGGAGCTATTTCTTGCGTGCCGAATTGTGCCGACCTGTCATTCAAAATCGGTTACAGAGTCATGAGATTTGGTATCCTTTTCTATCTTGCATTTTTGCCATAAGGAATTGTTTTCTCCCTTGCACACTATGTTGGTCTATACGCTAGTATATCCTAAGTCTATGGTAATACATTGGTACAGATAGCTAGAGACGTGACTAAGACACAATATATTAAGTTTTTTTGACAGACATGGAATACAATAAATAATAATAGCTTCACGCCGAATTTCAGCTACAGTAGCTAATGTTAACGATCAGCCAACTACGGAGTGTACAGGTGCGTAAACACAAGTGCTTCAGCCGAGCTGGGATCGAACCGGGACCTCACGCATATCACTGCCACTGTGCCACAAAAACAGTTAGTAAAATAAACTGTGGGTGCTCTTACATAGTGTTATATTACAGTTAGTAGTTACCTACGTACAATATTTGCCTGTTATGTATGGTTAAAATAAAAGGAGGTGTTATTATTTCTAATAATCTTTATTAATTTTATTTTTTCACTTATTGTTTTTCAGTATCTGTTAAATCTACTTCATTACCGTGAAGGTTTTTAACTTGTTGAAGAAAATTTAAAATTTTAATGAAACAACGTGAACGCATGCAAGGTTTAATATACTGCATTTCTTCATTAATTAGTTGAGAAAAATAAAAGCTTCTTTTGTCATAATCCTGGAAGTTGCTACAATCTGAACATGTAGGTTTATTCATCGCAGCCGTCTCCATCTGAGGACCCTTCGTTTTCTCAATACCCTCACTCTGAATACGTTGGATATTTTTGCAAACAGTTTCTGCCAGTTTTGGGTCGTAGCTACCTTCTATTTGTGTGAAATCGCGATTTGGCGATGCTCTTGGGCGCTTCAAATCTGTAAAAACGTCATCTTATAAAAACACACTTTTTCTTGAATATTAAAATTTTAAGAGGAGGCCTACGCCAGAGGCACACTGACGGTGACTACCGACATATGTGTAAACATAATACCCGATTTTCGGAAATAAAAGGCTATTTATTATAATAATATTGTATCTTTCATTTAGGAAATCACGTAGTGTACGTACGTCACAAGTGCCGTACAGATCCAACACAAAATCTACTTTTACATATAATAATGAGTTGGAATTTATTTTATCCATAGTAAAAGAAAAGATAGGACATATACTAACTAATCTAATATAGAGATTTTATATCTCTATATTAGATTAGTTAGTATATATCCTACCTTATCTTTTAATGCTTTAAATGCTAATCAATTTCTTCAAAATACTAATTACCTATACGGTCATGCATTATGTGCGCGCATGGCTTGGTGACACCACCCTCAAAAATGAGTAATTGGGTTTAATTTTAAAGTTTAAAAAAATAAAATAAAATACTCTTATTTAAGATTATTTTATAGCCTATTTGCACAAATCAAAAATAACGATTCAAAACTTACCTCTATATTTGTCCATTTCCAATTTACAGTCTTACCATGTTGCTATACGACTGCTATTTGGTGCCGAACTAGGTCGTTATAATTCTTTTTCAATCTATACCTACATTGTTATTTATTTTTTAGTGGGTAGACAAACATCACTACGCGACGCTTAAAAACGTCACTGGCGTCCATAGTTAACTTGAATGCTTCAGTTTTTGGGCATTAATTTTGAATGTTTATGCCATTGATTAGATAGTTTTTCCTACTTTCTTTTGGTAAATATATCTTTAGCGCAGTCATGATAAGCTATTGAGTCAAAAGTAAACTCTAATGAACATAGTCATAACAATTTTTTTTAATGGAAACCAAACAGCATTTTTAGACGTTTTAAGACGTCATCGGCGTCTCGAACAAGATTTTGAATCACGTTTTAATGCGTCGTTGGCGGTCAATGGGTTAATAGGTGGAGTGACGCCCTGGAGTGAAACATGCAGGTAGTCGATGGATGTAGTAATCTTTGGGGGAGGCCTTTTTTCAGCGGTTCGTTTGTGATGGGCTGTAGTAACAGTGTGTGATAGTGATAGTCATTGATTAGCGGTTTAAGTCAAACATCAAATATCCCAAAATACTCAAAAAATAACTCAAACCAAATTCAAATTTATTTATTGCCAGAATGTAGTACATAATATTATGACGTTGTTATTTATGAGACCTTACATTCTACCATAATGATGGCGTTCAATGTCTTTACAATATACAAAAAAATATTATTATTACAATTTAATGAGGTAAATTATTAAAAAAAATAATTATGTAAATGTTTATATGTATTTATATATTATGTAATGTCAAATTTCTAAAAAAAATGTAAAAAAAAATTCAATCAGTTTTTCCATATTTCACCATTATTGTAGATTTCTTTATAAGTCATATATTCGTCTACACCAGAGATTATCAAAGTTATTTCTTTTATAATGATTTCTTATATTTACGCGAACACTACACATTGAATAAAACTAATTTTACGGATTATATCGCGTTTAATCAACTTATTTTTATTAATTCCCGACGTTTCGGGTGCTTTACAGCACACATGGTCACGGGGTACTGAGGTGATTGACGTCCCGATGTCAGAGTTAATCCGGAGTACCTTCAGCTTTTTAATTATTAATTTTGGTCCGATCTACGCAGAATGAACTAACTGTGTCTTGAAGTCTTGCAGTGGTATGCTTGGGTTTAGTTTTAATTTTATTAATTACAGGATCCCAAGCAGGTGGTAGTACCCACCTCCTCTCTATTGAAATTAGGATGTTTTAATTTCAATAGCCTTTACGTATCATCCTTGGCAGGAATCGATGTTCTTCGCGAGAATTTGTGGTTTATCAAATCTAATGTAATGGCGGGGCCGTCTAGGATATGATCACAAACTGCAGACTTCCCGGAACGTTGGTGCTTCACGTCAGCTATGTGTTCTTTACGCGGGTTTTAATAGATCGTTTTGTTTGCCCTATATATGAGAGACCACATTCACAATCAAGCTTGTATACTCCTGCATCTTGTAGAGGAATATTGCACTTGACGGATGGTAAGAACTGACTAATCTTCGGCGGCTTGAAGAATGTTCTAATAGAAGCTCGCTTCAAGATGTAGCCAATCTTGTCTGTGACACTCTGACATAAGGTAGTACAGCAGGCACACGCTCGACTGTGGCCGGCTTCACTCGGTTACTGTGACGTAGGCGCGGGATCCGAAGCTTGTTGTCGTGCAGAACCTGCTTGACGTGCTGAAGCTCGGCGGCCAGGTGTTTGCTGTCACAGATCCCTCGTGCTCTCTGTAACAAAGATTTGCCCACGGTAGCTAATCAGAAGGATGATGGTGGGATTCACCATTTAAATATCGGTTTGTATGGGTCTTTTTTCTATACACAGTGTGACCTATGGTGTTGTTAGGATTTCGAATGACTAACACATCTAGGAAAGCTAAAGAATTATTTGCCTCTCAACTCCATAGTAAATTGAATTTTAGAGTTTATGGAATTAAGATGTTCTAAAAATGCAGTTACTTTGTCTGATGGTAAAATTGTGAAAGTATCGTCTACGTACCGCTTGTAGAACCTTGGAGTTACTGGTGCAGTAAGCAGGCTTTCTCCTCAAAATCTTCCATGAAAATAGGATGTTTTAATTTCAATAGCCTCACCATAACTGCATTTTTAGAACATCTTAATTCCATAAACTCTAAAATTCAATTTACTATGGAGTTAGAGGCAAATAATTTTTAGCTTTCCTAGATGTGTTAGTCATTCGAAATCTCTAACAACATATAGGTCACACTGTATAAAAGACCCATACAAACTGATATTGAAATGGTGAATCCCACCATCATCCTTCACAGTTAGCTACCGTGCGCAAATCTTTGTTACAGAGAGCACGAGGGATCTGTGACAATTTTTCAGCGCCCCCAATTTTTTATACACCTAAAACTTAAAAACCACAATTTCATTACTTTAATTAATTTAGTTATGATGAGTTTAAACTTACTAGAATGTAAACTAGACATTATTACAAGTGAGAGCAATTAAAACGCAACTTTATAATATTAAGAACATATTTTAATCAAATCAAAAGAAACTATATAGATAGTAATCAATTTTAGTTTTAAAACTAATCTAATAAAATCAATTTGATGATTTTTAACAAGTTTGTTGATATTAGATTCGATTTTACTCAAAAACAGTCTGTAAGTCGCCGCGTTCGGTAACATGCAAACGATTTATTTCTTTAGTAAGCAGCGTTCTCACAGCGCTAAATCCACGTTCACACAAATATGACGATAGGAAAGCTATCAAAAATCGTTGAACGATCGACCACAATCCAGGGTACAACTGCGGGATTGACTTTTGTAGCCAAAATTTAGACATTTTTGTTAAAAGTTAAAAGGTGTGTTTGTTAAAGTTAAAAGGTCAGCCGAAATCGGCCTGTCTAAGTTGCAGTTTGTCTCAAGTGTAACCTCCTCACACTAAATGCCTCCAAGTCTAATTACATATGCTTCACCAAGTATACACACACACAACCACCACTCGAATTCCAAATAAAGATCCACTCCTGTGCTAACCCCCCAATTCCTGACTGCTCTTGTACAAAAAATGATAGGTTACAGTATACTAAATATCTGGGTATCATGATTGACCAACGCCTGTCCTGGCATATGCATACTGAACTGATCATGAAAAGGGTTAGGAAATTAATATGACTTTTAAAACATTGCGACACGTTGCCTCAAAGAACCTTTTGCAGATAGTCTACGTATCATTAGCCCAATCTATCCTTACCTACTGTCTGCCATGCTGGGGTGGAACAACAAAAATCATATTTTTAGAACTTGAGAGGGCGCAGCGATCTCTGCTTAAAGTTATGCTCTTTAAACCCTATAGGTTTTCAACCCAGTCTTTACCTAACCTCTAACCTACTGTCTGTAAGAAAACTTTACCTACTCCACCTTATTCTGTGTAAACATAAATCCCTCCCGTATGACACCAAAAAACCGATTATGAGTAGCAGAAGAAGCTACTTGGTCGCTCCAACTGTCCCAGTTAGATCTGTTTTTGCCAAGAGGCAGTATGCAAGGCAATCTTCTCACTTATACAACCTATTGAATAAAGAGCTAAACATCTATCCTCTAAAACTCCGTGTCTGTAAACTAGCTGTGACTAATTGGCTTAAGACTAAAAACTACGATGACATTGAGGCTATGGTATCATCGTTACCATAGTCTGTCTAGTAACCAACAGTTCCGCAGTAACGAAATCGTTAGTGGAGGAAGCTTTGTCTGACTTCTTTCGATCCCAAGACATTGTCGTAGGGCTAACCTAAACCTAAACTTAAACCTAAAACATATATCTACACGCAGGTCAACAATATTAACCCATAAACACAATGCACACACACAAACACACACACACATGCGAGCACGTGCGTACACTCAAAACCCCACTCACATACATCCATCACACAAGTGCCTCATCCTTTTGTATTTTGTACTTTCTTTTCTTTTATTTTGTTGCCAATTGCATACACTCTATAATGTTAAGTGGAAGAGCGGAGTCACCTAACACAAGCATCTCTTTGCTTAAAAGGTGATCTCCAAACCCTGTATCTTAAAGCTTTATGTAATTGAAATTAACATTTTATTTTTATTATTATTATTTTTATATTACGAGCTTTTATATAGGATTTAAATCAGCACGCACCGACAGGAATAAGACAAACACGCACAAGCTCGTTTATCTCTTTCGACGCTCAATCGTACTGAGCAAGTTAAGACAAGTATCGATGAACCAGCCGATTACTACGGGCTATCCTACGAAATCTATGTTAAGTATTTCTAGTTTATATACCATCATACAGGGCAGAAATATAAACTAATTATTCGATATTGAGTAGTAGGTAGGTTTTAATTTTATCCAAATGAAATTACAAATCAACCATCGCCCCCCTAAACTACGCCAACGCCCCTTAACGCTTCCTTCTAGGTCTCCAACAAGGGGGCGTTATCGCCCACATTGAGAAAGACTGGTTTAAACTATAAAAACATTTTGTTGCCAGCCATTCTGTGAGTTTCCTTTCAAAAATAACGAAAGGAAGGTCTTTAAAAGTGTTAGACAATTTATTGTAAACTCTAATAGCATTTATAAATACATTTTTTTAAATATATGTATATTAAACCTGCATTGAGGTAGATAGAGCTTAAATTTATTTCTTGGCATGGCACCTCTACTGACTAAACTTGAGGCCTGCCACATACATACGGAATTCCGTTTCGGGATTCCGTTTCGGGATTCCGTTTCGGAATTCCGATTCGGGATTCCGAACGCAGCAAGTTCATATAAAATCTATGACCTGTCACACACGTACGGTAGTTTTCCGTTCGAAATTTTGCAAGCAAAACGGGATTCCGTATGCGTGTGGCCGACCCGTTCGGAATTCTGATACGGAATTCCGCATGTATGTAGCGGGCCTTAATGGTGAAATATTGTGTATGCTGTTTGACAAAAACACAAAGTTCCCGTATGTACATACAAACTAGAGACAGTATGTGAAATTTATGAAATATAGGTTTGCAACTATCTAAAGACAAAGCTCCACAAATGGCCCTTACACACTTCTTTTGAACACGAAAGGCCTTGCCAACCTCAACCGAGTTGCCCCACAACAAGAGGCCGTATGAAAGCACTGAAGAGACTCGGTAGACTTTGTTAACCGTAGCTGTTTTATAGCATAACCCATTCACTGCCTTCCTAAGAAATGACAACATTACCCCCATGCCGCCTTATACTGGTATTCCCGGCCCGGCATCTCGATAAATTATCTTGGTTTCGGCATGAGGCCTTAGATTTCGACACTAGATATTTTTAATGTCTAATTTACATGTCCTGTGCGTTGTGTAGAGCGTTTTTGCGTATATTTTTTTGCTATTTGTGAAAAAATTGTGCCAGTTTCATTTGTAATTGTTGGTTGTTAACCGAATTATTAATGGAGTGTGAAGGTAAGGCAAAACTTTCAGCTAATTCAATTAAGACGAAGCAAATGTATCTTAATCTGCGTATAAGATAGATTTAAGCTGATATTAGTACAAGGAAATCTAAAATGAAATATAAAAGCATACATTTTAGGGCTTTTTTTTCAAGTCATGCGTAGTCAACCTTTTTGATGTTTAATTTTTTTCCCACGTCTTACTTCTTTTGCATTAAACCACAATTCGAAATAGGTCATTAGCCAAAATTAAATCATAAATCATACCGAAAAATTGTATATGGTCGGTGACCAAAACAAAGGTGTCGGCACTTTGTCGGTTTTCAAAGTGAAGAAAACCGATCGGCTCCTTTTGTGTAGATCATCATCTGCATTCTTATTATGCTTCCTAGTTACCGACAATATATTGTTTTATTGTAGAAAGGTTAAAGGGTAATCCTCTTAGGAAGTGTTTCTATTGCTCAAAAACAGCAACTTCTTTTATGGGACCTATATCGAAATCTCAAAAAAAAATTTACTTTTCTACACAAACTCGTCTCAGCTGATCGGCGGTTTAGTATGGGGAAGCCATTTTTTTTTTTGAGATTTCGAAGTAGGTCCCATAGAAGAAGTTGTTGTATTTGAGCAATAAAATCACTGCGTAAAAGGCTTACCCGCTTTTTTGTAACACCTTGTACATTGTTATGGTTTTATAGTTTTAATAATAAGGTGCAAAGAACAATAAAGTTTATATTTTATTATCACTACATGTAAATGTACTTTATTTGTTATTATTTCTACTAAAATTATAGTTTTTCATTAAAATTTTAACAAAAGGTTTGTTAATTCTGAATACGCGTACTGACCGCCCATGGGTGGGGTCGGCATGACCGGTCAGAATTGTCATTTTCTAAAATCTTAGATATCCGCTGGCCGTTTTGCTATCGAATCAATCATAATAAAACGAGAGAGACAAAATCTTATAATTTTTTCATGTTATTTGGCATACTTATTAAGGTTTGAAATCCGCCCGCCCGTGGGTGGGCTCGGCATGTGAATAAAAAGTTTCACCCGCCCATGGGTGGGCAAGGCACTGAATGGGATAAAGAAATATCTCAAGCTTATCGCATACGTACTCTATATGAGTATTGCAGTCACAGTGTCTATCAACCATTAATCCTAAAAATTTAGTACAGTTGACTTCTTCAATTTTTGTACTATCATAAAAATGTTAAGTCCAATAGGTGGAGTTCTAAAATCCCTAAATTTTATCATTTTGGTTTTATTTAAGTTTATTTTTAAATTGTTACTTTTGAGCCATCTAAAGATTTTGTCGAGTGTAATAGATATTTCATTTTCATAGAATTTTCTATCCTTACACTTAATAATTACAGTAGTATCATCCGCAAACAGAACAGTTTCGTAGTCAGTGACGTTTGAAAGATCATTAATGTATATTAGAAATAAAAAGGGACCTAACACACTTCCCTGTGGGACACCGTATTTATTATTTTGTAACCGAGATCTGCTTGTAATTTTATTGTCCTTTTGAATTTTAGCAACCTCTACGCACTGTTCACGACCAGTCAGATAACTCTCACGGTAACGGTTACAGTTAACCGTAACTGATTTCGTATTTTTCAAGCTTATATAGTAAAAATTTATGGTCTACGAAATCGAAAGTTATAGTCATATCAAGAATGATCGCACTTACCGGTGCCCTTTCATCAATGGCCTCCGTAATATATTTTATTAAATTAAAGCATGCTAGTGTCGTGTTACTATTCTTTCTAAACCCAAATTGCTCATGTTTAATAATATTTTGATCTGTAACATAGTCGTAAAGTCTTTTCATCATTACTGGTTGAAATAAATTCATTAATTCTAATACCGCGATAGCTCAGGGCTAAGAGCTCTCTGTAAATATCACAGTACGCGAGCAACCCGGATTTGAATCCAATGAAATTGTTAATAACAATTTTAAATGCTGATTTACCACGTGTTCTACGGTGAAGGAAAACATCGTGAGGAAACCTGCATGTCTTAGAACTTAATAAAAATTATTTCGAAGACTCGTGAGCCACCAACACACATTGAGGCAACGTGGCGGACTTTTCCTAGCTCTAAAACCTTCTCAGATATGAGAGGAGGCCTATGCCCAAGAGTGGGACGTAGTAGGCTGTAACTTAACTCTAATTCTAATACCTACACAGGTGATTAATTATTACTATTTTTAACTTTGTTATTCTACGTTTATGGCTAAAATAAAGTTGTATACCACACTGTGGTATAATACATGATACCCACTGTAACACGTTACTAACACCTAACTCAATGTATTTACATAATACATCATAATATCTTAGTAAAGATGATTAGATAATTTTGCACCATTATGAAATGTTTGCAAATTTATCTATAGCAACAAGTTTGGATATATTATACTGAAAATTTAATCAAACCTAACGCTAAACCATATCTTGCCTATGTTTTCCTGATATAACAACAATATCTTATCATTTGACGCGGTCTTTTAGAATACTTTTTTTATGTTACTACGGCATTAAATGTAGTTTATCAACGCACCTCTCCATAGCTTCATTATTCTACAAAAGTCAACGTTCATAGAGAATTACAGTTAGCTATATAGTTAGCTAATTACCCACACCGAGACATCATTGAACAGTTGGCATTCATAATGAAGTCAATCTCATTTTTCGTCGAATCGTCGGGGCCTTACCAAGTCCACTTTTTGTAGGGCCGCTTCCGGAAAAAAGAGTATCATAAAGAGTTCCTCTTTCTCTATAAAGTCGGCCAGCTGCTGGCCGACACACCAGCGACGGGGAACAGCGTCAAAGGTGCGAAACGTCTGGGATTGCGATCAACAATCCGCCTTCCAAACGAGACATTTAATATAAATCTTCCCAAGAGTGAGCCACATGTCCATCAGTAGACTTTAAACGGCTGATAAGAATGTTTCTGGAATGATAAATGACGTCACGACTTAATGACTCATCCGACACGTAAACAAGTCGGCCACGTCAGGGCTATTCCGCGTGATGACTTTATTTAGATGCGCAAGAATACAGGGTCTGGTGTAAGATTTGTATGAAACCTTGATGACGTAACAACATAATTCGTAAAGATTCTATTGCTATTGATGAGTTGTTATGGTCATTACTACATATTTATAGTTGGAAATATGGTTTGATTTATTGAAGATGTACATTCTTTGTTTAAGTTTGCTTCACAACACACGTCATCACGAAATAAATTTGCATCCCGTGTTGTGATATGATTGTTATTGAAAATATAAACATGCATTCATTTATTTTGAAACATTTTTTTATTTGTAACAACGTGTATTAATAGATACTGTAAATTATTTTATCATCTATGAATTATAATAATGTCCTCCAGACCAAATTTTGGTCACGGCGGCCAGTCTCAACACTGACTAACCTCAACCCTATAAGGTGACCTTAATATGGTGCCTGACCCTGACCACGTAATGTCAACATGATGCTACTTTTTTGAGGTCTAATTTTCCTTAATTAGCCTATTAGTAATCTCATCGAATTCATGCGTGATTGATAAATTACCAGGACAATTTTTATGGAGGTCGTTCATTGTGTTTTACTGCTTGACCAACAGAATTTTATTTGTTATTTGTTACCAAGTAGCGTATGACTATAATTTATTTGACAATTTAGTTACCTTTAACATGGAGTTATTGTGCATTTATGTAATTTTTGTATCATCCGATATCACTAAAACAAATATACATATAATAGTTTGTTATAGAATACGATAAAACATCGCTTATAATATTTTATAAATTTTTAAGATATATTTTTATAAAAAAATATATTTTAATAATAAAATTGTTATTATTTTGTCCTACAGGTACACTTTTCCCCACATCCGCCTAAAGTGCATGTTATGAGAGTATGGGCATTTGCAGCGAGGCAGGCGAGGGCCGGTCACTGGGAGCGACACGCTCTCGACCGCGAAAGGTTTAAACGAAGGTCAGTAAAACAAAACAATACAACCAACCTTATTAGCATAGATGCATCGTAGTCAGTCGCTTACTACAAAAACGTAAGCGTACAACCCAGTAGTTTCGTATATTATAGCCACGTTATCTTCCTTGCATATTTGAGCTACCAAGTAATAATACACAAACCTAAAAAAGTAAAAGAATAGTTTAATTGTAAAAAGATTTCTGTTACGGTTTCAAACTAAAGTACACAATTCACGCATTACGCAATATGTTTTTTACATACGAAAGTTTTAACAACTTATTCCATTGCAGAATAGCTGATGTTGATATGGCAGTATCTTGGGTCCTCAAGCCCCAACATAGATCCCGGGTGATGTTCCAGCGATTTATGCCTTGGTGGAACGCTCAGAAAAGAAAAGAATTAGCCGAAAAGAAGCAAAAAGAAATAGAAGAAAAAAATGCCGAGGTAAACAATAAAATAAGTGATATGTCGGACGCAGAAATTGTAACAGAGTCAGATGTAAAGGTTGAAGCAAACGATACGTCTGACGCAAAAATTGTAACAGAGCCAGTTGTTAATGCAAATAACGTTAAAAAATATAAAATTACCTTAAATACAGAAATAAAAGATCAAAGTAAAAAAATCGTAAATGGTTTTAAAGGTAACATTGAATTACGGGGGGAACCTGCTAATATTAGCAATAAAACAGACATTAGTGAAAAAAATAAAAAATTAAGAGAAACGCACAAAGTTCTAAAAGACAACGAAATAGAACTAATCGATGATAAAATAAATGCTCTAAAATTGGGTATACCAGGCAAAGATATAGACGCATTAACAACTTGACACTGTTGTATATGTAGTTCGGCGACCATATTGGCTTGAACTTCGGCATCATTGCGGGCAGTAAGGACTGAGATAGCTGCTGAAGAAAATTTGTGTCTTTTTACATTGGACCCTAAATAAAAAACGAAAAAAATGTTTTATTATTCTGAATGTTGGTTGTTACTTGCAAAAGTTGTCTATGATCTCAATATTTTTGATCCATTACATTTAAATAACTTCAGTTACACGTAGACTATATTTTATTTTTATTTGGTATTTTATCAAAGCTATCAACAAGTTACGATTTTTTAATCTTATAAGTATAACTTATTCGTATCTTTAATGTATTCTACAAAAAACCTCTATTTATAAATAAAGTAAAAATTCCACCTTGACATTTCGTTACGTCATACGCGAGTGTATAAAATTATTAAACTTATCGCGTTGTTGCTAGGATGCTGGTTCATTTACTAGCACGCGATGATGTCGGAAATCTTGTCGTTATGGCTATCGGACTATATATATATATGGGTTGGGGTAAATATATCTGAGAAAGGGAAAATCGAAGACTGTCTGATCCATAAATTGTTTTATTATGTTTCTTAAGTAACTTTGACATTTCATTCATCCCGTTAAAAAATCTCTACAGTGATTTTAACTAATTTACCTCAAGATACTTTACAGACAGATGAGCCTCAAAAATTATACGACATTTAAAAATACAATATTCAAGTTCATTTTAAGATCTGAATATCGCCAGGAATTGAAATGAAAACTGAAGGGTTCTGTCAACGCTACAGATACACCCATAGATGCCATATTAAAACCAATGGCGACATTGTGATAACTACCACCTGTTATAAAGAAAAGTAGTCAAAATACTTAATGATTAATGTTTTACATATCCTGACGTATCCCCTCTACAGATACATACTATATACACCATACACACTACACATACTATCGTCTAGGCTCTAGAATTACATTTAAAAACGCGGAAATTTTATCTAAACCGATTGAGGAAATATGAATGCCGGAAGTAGTAAAATGATGGTTGTGGGAATCTGCCTCAGTTAATTCATAACATGACCCGATATAGAAATTCTGCAAACATATAATTAGTTATCAAAGCAAGAGTAGATACATAACAGCTAACAATGTCAAGTCACACTGTGAAAGTTGACTGGGACTAACGGCCAATGACAACAGGTCATAGAAAACATAGTATTCTGATTACCTTCGTTCTCTCATATGTTTGGGAATAACTTCTTAAGATTTGAATGGTAGAGACAAATATATACAAAGCAAACAAAGTCGGGATAAAACAACTGCTACTTATCACACTCAATTAACTAAAAATATCATCATTGATAATATTATCTACTGCAGACAGCTGTGGTTTTAAACAAATAATTGTTTTTGTCTGACAAAAAACAACTTTGATATAAATTTTGAAACTTAAAAAACGCAATATAATTTTTGAACGCAGTAATAAGTATTTATTAATAATTTAAGTGTGCAGAACGCACCTAGCAACGGCGCGCTCGTTTCGCTTAAATCATTATTAAAGAATAGAATCAATTCTTTTATCGGACTTCTATGTTCCCTTAATTTGATAAATTAAATCATTTATTTCAATATATTTTAACGCATCACAACGCATGGCAGCGTTATAAACAAATCTAACAAAGAACTTTAAAATAAGGTGTTAGGATTTGTTCTCGATACGAAAACAGAGTCTTAATACTATGAAAATTGATATAAAATTTTCAACAGTCGCTCCTACACTACACACTATACACAAAAACTTTTTTTTTTTACAAAAAGCAGACTAAAATTATAATTCCAATGAAATATTTGGCTTAAGGAGGAAAATAAATAAAACTTAAATTAAACTCTTTAAAATATCCTCTGATAAGTGACAACACTTAACTGTCACATTGTTATATGATTAAAAAAATAAAAATGAATCCCAAAACAAATTTAGAAAAAAAAACACAATACTACGTTCGAAGTCTTGTACAACGTTAAGACCATTAAAAGGAATATGTGATTGGAGTAAGACAGAATCATTGTATAAGAAGTATGAAGGTACTACAGTTTGGGCAATGTTCCAATTTTTGATATAAATTAATTATTTTATTGTAAAATACGTTAAAGTTATTTTAAGCGTCTATGCAGGGTTATTGAAAGAGTCTATTCTTTCTTATGGGTTCTTTCTCTCTGTGGGCTTTATTAAGAGCCTTAAAAAACCTCATTGAAGCCAATATTGTTCGCAACTTAAGTTCTTAAAAATTACTTACAATCCTTAGAAAGAATAAGCTCTTCTACTAATAATCGTTCTATGTATAGAGAAGTGTGTTAAGGTGGAAAATTTAATTTGGTAATAGTAATAATTATTTCTCCTTGCTCAAATTTCTGTTCATCAACCTCTTTCTTTAATATTGTCTATCACCAATTTAAGTTTTTCACTTAATAGTTTAAAAAAATTATGTGTAACATAAGTGTATGATAAACATGTAAATTTCTGTAAAATATAGACTCTATAATAAAATTATATGTAAAAATAGTTCGGCCTTATTAAAAGCACTATTGTTTCGTTTATTTATTAAAATGGTAAAGAATATTTTTGTTACATAACATGGTAGATAATAATTGTTCAATATATTTTACTGTTTTTGAAATCCAGTCAGCATTACAATTCAATATACTAAGATCTCGATTAAATAATAAAAGCTAGATTATTATAATACAATCGTAAACACTGTCGTATGGTTGTATTTTAAACTTAAATAATATAGACTCGCTGTAAAATTTTATTTATAAGATTAAAAGTTATGTAACTTAAGTTTCGTCTTATTACAAAACTTACTTTATCGATAGTCTCGGGCTTAAACTATGGCTTAAGAAGAGTCCTAACTAAAGACTTTTAGCCGCGGACCCAGTCTTCGCGAAATTTGGGACGTCAAATTCCATACTTAACATTTTTGTTGTCATATTTTCGCGAAACTTCTTTACTTTTTGTAATAAAGCTTTATTACTTTATTATGATTCTTCTTGAAATTACTCAACTCTTTTTTCCTTTTGCTCAACTAGTTAATTAAAAAAAATTATCTGCAATGACACCTTGTTATATTCTACTAAAACCTTTAATTATATATCACCATTATTTTTTATTTAAAATTTATTGAACAATGTTATCTATAATGTTACTTTTAAAGGTTTAATTGCTTTATATACGGCATTTTTTGTAAATTAAGTGTGCATATAAAAAAACAAATACACATTAAAACATTGTACCTTATATTGTTAATATAAATAAAACTAAAGCGAGCAGGATTGTGATTAATAAATATGGGTTTGGTTTTAAATACAATAAATAGCAGAAAAAATTGAATTTTATTTTATTTCTATCTATAAACATTGAAAATATTTTATTATATAGCGAAAAGGAATGATGAACACTCATGTAAATACAAAAAATATTTTGTAATGCCAAATTTGGGAACCATAGTTCTCTTATTTTAAATTTTTTCGCGGATAGTCATCAAATGGGGGTAGTCCAAATAGCTCTGGTCGGAAATGTAACAAGGAACGAATAACCAGCGTTGCATTACGATTAAAATCCTTCTCAAGCCGATGATCTGGGATCATAACAACCTAAACAAAAATTATAGTTTTAAAAAAGATTTCTGGATGGTAGGGCCCTTTTTCTCTGTAGGAGCCCTTCTGATGGTATCATCCATTTACCTACCTTCCTGTTGGAAGGTAAGAAAGCCAGTATAATTACAGGCTGTAAACCCTTAGAGATGACATCGCATCTGTAACCTTAGTTGGTTCCAGATGTCTGGGTTGCAGTAGCCATTTACCACCAGATTAACTTAGCTTCTAGTATATTAATAATATTAGAAAGAAAAATATTTTGTCGCATCGAAATGGTTGAGGGAAATGAGTGGCGCTTTTACCAAAGAATCACTAATCATTTTTTTAAATAAACGTTACCTCCATACTAGGATTTTCCCCTGTATCGTGGCAGTTTACGTACATAAATTTCACAAGGAAAACATCCAGACCCGGAACAATTATTTTTAGGCCATACAAATACGTATTACGTGCGGGATTCGAACCGCTGCAACTCATTGCTAAGCCACGGAGCCGTCAATTACACTTTGTTAGAACTACTGGGGGCAATACCAATTGCGTATTGGTTTTAGTCATGTGACTAATAAAATGAAAATTGTGTATTCCTTTTAACTATTTTATTTTATTTTATACGTGCTACTATATTATGGTTGCAGCACAAATGGATCGGCTCAGCATCACGCTCTCAGAATACCAGCGTAAAATAGCAATGAATGGTACTGTGTTTCATATGGTAAGTGTAGAGAACCGACCACTCTTTTACAGGTAACGAGGCATTTCATCTTATACTTTGAGGTTGACAACGCATCTGCATTTTGATCCTTAATCGAGGATAGATATTTGTGTCTATGGGCCACAACATCCACTTATGGTGTACCGCTAATGTGAGGTGGACTGTGAGCTCACTTGACACACAAAAAAAATTAGTTTGATATAAGAAATACGCTCTTATAATGTAACGATGTCGGGTAGGTCGATTGGGACCACGACGACAGCTTTCGAATATGCCATGCTCAGATCAATAAAATTACTCTGAGATGCCATATCGCGTATTTCCTTATCCGTATTCAATTCGAGACGTCGGTTACGTGAAGTCAGAACGCCTTTGTAGCACGGTACATGACATAAAATATATTATTTTTCTGTTACATGTTTAGCAGGCACTTCGTTATTGTACTTGACCTCTTGTCGTATTGTTGTTTCCCCCATTCTCCCCTAATACGGTGATTTTTACTAGCGTACCTATTTGCAAATCAACACGGATTGGTATTAGAACAGATCACTTCAAACCAGTGTTCAATACGGATGTATACTCCTTTGTAAAATTAAAACAAAGTCGATGACTAAATAGTGTTTTATTGGTGCAAGTTGAGCAGGGTTCTGATAAGCATGTACCGTGATGCAATGTAATTTCACGAATTCTGAATGTGGAATTTGATTGTCTCGTTGGCCTAGTGGTAATAAATGCGGTTGCTGATCATGAGGCCCTGAGTTCAAATCCCGGGTCGGGCCAAAGTCAGATATTAGGTTTTTCTGTCAGAAAATTCTCAGTATCGAAAAGCACGTAAAGCCGTAGGTCATGCGCCTGATCTCTCCGGTCGTGTCAGTTACCGTCCCATCGGACCATGAGTGAGGGAATAAAGAGTGCACTTGCGTTTGCGCTTACACTCATGCACTGTAATTCTGTCTTGCGCAGATGGCTAGTCTCCGTTAAGACTGGCCGCCGTTTCCGAAATTCGGTCTGGAGAACATTAATTTCACGAAACAGCTGTCTCGAATTTAAACGGAAATAGAATTATGCTGCCATGAATGCCATTCAAATTTACCAGGTTGCAGAACTCCTTTTCTGCCTAGGAGACCGTCTGTTAACTGTTAGACTGTGAGGCATACTATCTTAGTCCTCAGGGGTGACAACGTATCTCTAGCCTTTTTTGATGTTTGCAATTGTCCATGGGCTGCATAGTTAGCCACTCACCATCAGGTAGACTGTAAGTTCGTTTGTCACTTAAATTTTATATAAAAAATCTACAAGACTACGCACAAAGAAGCATTCGTTCGTTTTGACCCGTGTAACGAACGCTTATGAGAGCACAAGGATGTCTGAAGCAGGCTAAGATATAATGATTACGACATGGGGACACGCAACGCATCTCAGCTTAAATATTATCAAAAAAATTGAGTTTATATATTTTCTTTAAAACATGAACTTGTTAAAAAAATATTTATCTTTGTTTCATACAGAAAGGCAGAGGTACCTAAATTCCATCGTTTTCAAAAACAAACTTTGGCCGTTTCACACAAACTTAGGTTAGGCTTAGTGATTGACAATCCTTCCTAGAAGGTATAACTTCTTTTCTGGGATATGAACCACTCTTTTATCTATTTTTTTCCGATAGGCAGCAGTGTTTGTCATCTACCCTACTGTTGTGGTTGTAATCCGGATTGAAGGGTAGCCATAAGAGGTGTCAATGGGCCGCAGTAGCCAATTACCACCAAGTGGACTGAGTGCACGTTTGTAATAGGTACTAAGGTTAATAAAAATATTGTATTATGTATTTAGCCGCGCGCAAAAAGTTTTCCGATGACTACCCCTCGCCTCCGCCGACCGCGTCCCGCGCTCGTCCAGTTAATACAACGTAGTGCAACCAACGTCTTTGAATTTATTGCTCTCGATCCGAAATTATTAATTTTTTCTTGTTAAGTTTTTGTTTGTTTTATATTAGTGTTATTTTTTATCAAAATGGGTAAAGCCTATCGCGGTGGCGAACATGTTATTATTTAAAAGGTTCTAACGTTTTTCGAGAAGGAAAAACAAAAAGTTTCGCCTATAATAAATCATAGTAACAACTCCAACGTTTTTTATTAATAATTTTTTCTTTATTGATTTAATATAGTGGTTGCAAATGCATTGCAACCACTATTTTAGTAACATGTATTTTTGTCAACCGTACTAACCTTCGACATGTGACGACATGACGTAATCAGCAAACTTTCTGCGCGCGGTTAATAGTTGATTATCATTAACTATAAGTTCACTTTAATCAGTTAATATAAATAGATCAAACATGGTACGCACTTGCATGCCCGCTCGGACCGCTGCTTCGACACCAATTCTCGAGTCTTCAAATACGAGACACTGTCATAAATAATGCATTATGTAAATTATGTTATCACACAAAGTCGATTGTTTACAAACTTGTTTGTGACGAATGCCACGCCGTTTACGTAGGTCAGACTGGTCGCAACTTCGAGACACGTTATAAAGAGCATTTAGCCGCGTACAGGAATTGCAATCCCGATAAATCCCATTTTGCTAAACATCTCTTGGACACTGGACACAACCTACCCAGCCACCACTCCTTTAAAGTCTTACACACTTGTAATAAAGGGCTGCGACTGTATGTGCTGGAACAGTTGGAGATATTAAAAAATAATTATATAGTAGTTGCACTGCTGAATGAACAAACAAATGTTTCTAACTCACCTCTCTTCAACATCTTTAAGCCTGCTCTCTAAGAACGGATAGCCTCGCAATATGGTCGTTCGTCACCCTCACGGTGATCAGCGATTGGTTACGTGGTTGGAAGGTAGGCGGGCGTTTCGCAGCAGTTTGTTATTAATTTAATAGCAAGTGGCTGCGTACGTCAGGTGGTGATTTGGTCGCATGTTTTAACGCATGACGCGGTCGCTCGCTACTTAAGTGGGGAGCGGTTGCGTCGGCGAGTTGTATAAATAGCAGCTGTTTTTGGCTCGCCCCTCACTTAGTGGTCACACCTGAAGATGCCTCGTGTATAGGCGAAACACGTGTTGTATTGTCGTCATTGGTGTCTTTCCTAGTTTAGTGGTGTTAGGAGTAGTGGTGCTGGGATTGGTGGTGACGGGTATAGTGCACGCAATTGAGGGAGGGCGGGAGGTGCTCTTCAAACTAGGTAAGACACATCATTTTATTTCATCTAGCGGATGTACGCAAAGTAATTATTACCATCTTTAAAATAATGAATTTCCGCAAAGTAACGCCTGATTCTATTAATTAAATTATCCCCTCTGACAAGGTGCACCGAGGATCTAACTCTAGCTGTCCATTTATTGTGCAATTTAAAAGAGTGGGGCCAACCCTGTGCTACTGTGGTCATAAGGTTGTAAGTCGTAAGTGCATGTGCTATTATTGGTCGATACACAACATGCGGGGTCTCCCCAGAGGCGTGATACCGACAAGTGATGTCAGCCGATACACAGCATGCAGGGGCTCCCCGCAGGCGTGACGGGATTCCGTACAATCTGCAAGTTTCATATAAAAATATTTTGATATATCATGCACAGCGAATGCGTTCTCTGTCGATTAATAAAAAGTTTCCCGTAACGTTAACGTGATTTGGGAATCTCCCACACCCCGAATGTGTTTCTTATCGACCAATAAAAAGAAGCCCTAATGACCAGGTATTGTCAAATTTTTTAAATGAATTCTTCACACACAATACAACGTATAAGGAAATTAAAACAACAAACAAAACAAAAAAAATAATATACACAAATACATCAACGAAAATAAAAAGGAAAATAATTAATTGACAGTGATAATTAATTGACAGTGCATACCTTACTGGGTCGGGGTTTAGCAGGAAATTTGGATGCAGCTAACACGTAAATATCTGGATGCGGCTTGCCTCGATTAACTTCTGAGTCAGTAATGCTTACCTTAGATAACATTTTTTTAATTAGTTTATCTATAAGTTATTTACATATCAAGATTGGCGAAATTACTATATTTGTGGGGGTTGCGCCCCGCAGGGTTCAGTATTGTGGATGTGTACGCATTACGAACGCCATCTATGCTTGGAGATAAGCCTATCTAAAAATGTACTTAATTTTCAGTCAGATAACCATGTATCACATCATGTCCATCATGATGTTGGTAAGCGCATAGTCTATACACTAGCACTGTTAATGTTGCTTCCCATTCTGCTTTTGTAGGATCTAGGTTCGACATTCTTGAGAGAATTTACTCCATTACTGTTTGCCAGCAACCCGTACGTTAGTCAGGAAGGTGCTCCCCAAGCGGGTGGGAGTTGGCAATTAAAAAATATTCTAGCACAATATATGCGTTATATACTACCTACTAAAGCACTTCTATGTATAGGTAAATGTTGATCCTGAGTAGAGAGCGACCACTACCAAACATATACTTAATATATCTTTTGAATAATACGTCAAAAAGGGTTCAGTTGGATATGTGAGTGCATGTTTTTGATGAAAACATTTTGGACAGAATTGTGATGTGTGATGAAAAGTGGATTCTTTACAATGTCGAAAGCGAAAAACGCAACGGCTGAACCCAGGTCAAATATTGGAACAATGCCTTAAAGCGAAGCTCACTTACAGAAAAGTAATGGTAATTGTTCGAAGCCTTTAACATGATGGTGAAAATCTCGGAGAAACAACAATCGATCTTTGCCATTATCGCTCCATGATAATGCAAGACCTCACACTGCTCGATAAACCGTTTTAACTTTACAAGACTTGCAGTTAAAAAGTAAACGTCATCCGACTTGCCAGACCTAGCCACAACCGATTACCATTTTTTCTGCAATTTGGACAATTTCCTCCATTGGATAGAGTCCAGATCCCCAGAGTTCTATCGCAAAAGGCATAAATAAATCTTCCCTCGAGATTGCAAATGTATAGATAATTAGGGTAAATACATCGATTAAATAAATATATTTTTTCTTTGAAAAACCAGGTGCTTGAATTTTTATTACTAAAATGGCAGTCGAAATCGGTCAGGAAAACATTATCATCATCACCTGACTACTGAATCGCGGATCCTGGGTCTGGAGACCAAGTTAATAATAGAGCAAACAATGTAATGTGCATCGGAGAAAATGAGGTCTTTCTAGTTTTATACTCGCCTCTTATAACACCCACGTAGCACAATGAGTTTATAGATTCTCTTGTAACACTACCACACAGTATTATATTTTTTTATAGTAAACTAAGTGGATGATGGGGTCTATGGGCATTTACATCCATCCTCGATTAAAAATAAAAATTGAGATGCGTTGTCATCCCTGAGGTCTAGGATAGTTTTCAGTAAAAAACGTCTCTAGTTCTCTACAGTCACCATACGAAGGCAGCATTTGGCTGCTATTTTATGCTGGTATTCTGTGAGAGAGTAGTCCTTTCCCGGTTGAGCCGACCCACGTATTTCTACCACGTATAAAAAATTTAAAGATAATTATAGCCCGTAAAAGTCCTAGATCATAATAGGTCAGGGAAAAGTTTCTTCGTATTTTGTTTGTATAAAATTGAAGAAAAACCTCTTTGGTTGTACTGTTTGTATCTGGCTGGTTTTAATATCAATACATATATATATAGGACATTAAGAAAAGAAAAAGAAAAGTAAAAAACACTTTCCCGCCATTTTTCAATTGTTTTTCTGTCCGCCAAAATGAATTAACCTAAAGAAGAATTTCGATACATTTTGAAGTTTTATTACAAAAAAGGGAAAAATGCGACTCAAGCCGCGAAAAAAATTTGTGACGTTTATGGACCTAAAAAATAATAAAAAAATAAATGTTTCAGTAAGAGTAACACAAAGTTGGTTCAAGCGTTTTCAATCCGAGAATTTTCACGTCAAAGATGCAGCTCGCTCTGGTCGCCCTCATACGGATAAAGTCGATGCCATTTTTGAAAAAGTGGAGCAGGATCGGCATATTAGTAGTTACGACATAGCCGAGGAATTGAAGATTGACCACAAAACAGTTTTGACCCATTTGAAACTGGCTAATCAAAAAAGCTCGATATTTGGGTACCACACGAGCTCACTGAAAGAAACCTAATGAATCGTGTACTCATTTGCGATTCTCTATTGAAACGTAAAGAAACCGAACCATTTTTGAAAATATTGATCACCGGTGATGAAAAGTGGATCGCCTACGACAAGAACGTGCGAAAAAGATCATGGTGAAAGGGTAGTCAAGCTCCACAGTCTGTAGCGAAACCCGGATTAACACGCAATAAGGTGATGCTATGTGTATGGTGGGTGGGATTTGAGGGGCATCGTTTATTATGAGCTTTTACCGCTGGGCAAAACCATCAATTCGGATCTCTACTACCAACAACTAATGAGACTCGGCAAGAATTTTTGCATAGTGGTAGAGCCACGCGGCAGCTTTTGCTGTCGCATGGATGGGCCGGCGCAAACCGGGGTGGTACCACGACCTCACAAAATACCAGCGTGAAGTAGAGGTTTACTCCTGCATTTCGCCTGGTGAGTGCAGATGGCCGGAGGCCTAATCCCCCCCAATCAACATGGTAGTGGAATTAAACAGAAGACTACCCCAGGAGGGTACCAGCATCCCTGGAGAATCCTCGCTGAGCATCCACGCACATGCTACCCTACTTTTTGAGCGTGGGTGCTCAGGCTGCCCCGCGTATTCTGGGGAAATTGCTCAAGACGAAACCTGCTCGGGGCAAGCGGAGCAAAAGACAAAGGCAACCCTGCTACGCTTTCCGTGGATTTCTGCAATATCAGGGACTTCATTCAAACCTTAACGCCGTCCACTACCATCTGGAGACGGCAAAGCCGGCCTTGATCTTTCTAACCGAGACACAGGTGTCCTCTCCGGCTATCAGAGCTCTCCTGCCCGGGGTACAAATTGAACACCTTTGTGCCCCGGGCTGGAGTTTGCGTACGTCAGAGAGACATCTGTTTTCGACGCCTCGGCAGTCTTGAAGGTACGGACCTGTCCATCCTATGGCTGCGCGTAGACAGCGACGACCATCCCCGCGTCTACGGGTGCCTCTATAGGTCCCATAGCGGTAATGCCGACACAGACCGACTCATCGACCACGTCCAAATGGCTGCAGACCTGTGCTACAACAGGTCCTTCCGCAGAGATCGTGATGCTCGGTGATTTTAACGCCCACCACGCTGAATGGCTTGGTTCCCGTATTAGCCGATCATGCGGGTAGATCTGTTTATGACTTTGCCTTGACATATGGTCTGACACAACTGGTTACTTCGTCTACGCGGATCCCAGATGTGGAAGACCATGTACCTTCCCTGTTGGACCTTCTGCTGACCTCTCATCCGGACGGATATCAGGTCTCCGTCGATGCCCCTCTTGGCTCTTCGGACCATTGTCTGATCCGGAGTACGGTGCCACTCACGCTCCCATCGCAGTTGCCATCTGCAGCTCGCCGCCGTGTTTGGCACCATAGGTCAACCGATTGGGATGGGATGCGGTCTTTTTTTGCATCCTACCTTTGGGTTTGCTTCTCGCCGGATGATCCCAACGTTGTTGCTGATTCTGTCGCTGATGTGGTACTTCAGGGAATGGAATTATTTATTCCATCATCTGTGGTGCCTATCGGAAGCAGAACTCAGCCATGGTTTGGTCACTCCTGTAAAATTGCATCACGCTATAAGCAGGAGTGCTACCGCCTGGGCTGACGCATCAACGTCCGGGATGTAAACACCAGCGCTCTTAAAAGAAGTATAATTCCGCCTCCAGGTCCTTCAAAGTGTCATTGCCAAGGCAAAGTCAGAGCACATCGGCAGAATTGGCGAGAAACTAGTTCGCCTCCCTTCGGGAACACGTGCATTCTGGTCTCTCGCCAAGGCTGTCCAAGGGAACTTCTGTCAGCCATCTCTCCCATCTTTGCACAGGGTGGACCACTCACTGGCCCATGACGCAAAGGAGAAAGCCGATCTGCTAGGCTCTCTTTTTGCTTCCAACTCGACTCTTGATGACGGGGGGAACACACCGCCTACCATCCCGCGGTGTGAGTGCTCCATGCAGGAAGTGCTGTTTACACAGCGCTCGGTGCGTAAAGCACTTCTCTCCCTGGACGTCAACAAGTCGATTGGGCCTGATGGAGTCCCACCTATTGTGCTGAAGACGTGTGCTCCGGAGTTGGCACCGGTTTTAACGCATCTTTTCCGGTACTCCTACTCCCTAGGCGTAGTCCCGAAATCATGGAAGACAGCTTTCGTACACCCGATCCCTAAAAAAGGTAACCGCTCTGATCCGTCCAACTATAGGCCTATCCCCATCACCTCCTTGTTATCTAAAATAATGGAGTCCATTATCAACAGCCAGCTCATGCGGTACCTTGAGGATCACCAGCTGATTAGTGACCGCCAGTACGGTTTCCGTCGAGGTCGCTCAGCTGGTGATCTTCTAGGTTACCTAACTCATAGATGGGCGGAGGCAGTGGAGTCCAAGGGAGAGGCGTTGGCCGTTAGTTTGGACGTAGCGAAGGCCTTCGATCGGGTTTGGCACAAAGCGCTTCTTTCGAAGCTCCCTTCCTATGGGCTTCCCGAGAATTGGATCACCAGTTTTCTTGCAGATCGGAGCATCAAGGTCGTAGTAGACGGTGCATGCTCCGATTACAAGCCCATTAACGCTGGTGTTCCACAAGGCTGCGTGCTATCACCAACGCTGTTTCTTCTGCATATCAATGATATGTTGCAAACCGGTAACATTCATTGCTATGCAGACGACAGCACTGGTGATGCTTTATACACCGGCCGTGCCAATATTTCTCGGGAAAACGTCGCTGAGTACCGGAACAAACTTGTGTTCAGTCGAGACTTTGTTGAACAAAGTCTCAGACTGGGCGCGACTAAATCTAGTCCAGTTCAATCCCAGAAGACACAAGTTTGCGCGTTTACCGCCAAAAGAACCCTTTGTCGTATCTCCTCAGTTTCAGCACTTTGTTGCCTCAGCCAGTATCGGAACTCGGTGTCGACATATCGAGTGATGTGCAGTTTCGTGGTCACTTGGAAGAGAAGGCCAAATTGGCCTCTAAAAGCTTGGCGTGCTCAGTAGAGCGGGACAGTATTTCATGCCGGCACACCGCTTGCAACTTACAAGGCGCAGGTTCGGCCCCACATGGAATACTGTTCCCATCTCTGGGCAGGCCCACAGTGCCAGCTCCTTCCACTTGACCGCATCCAGCGCAGAGCGGCTCGAATCGTCGACGACCGAGTTCTTTCCGATCGGCTGGACTCACTGGCACTGCGTAGAGATGTTGCATCTCTTTGCGTATTTTATCGCATGTACCACGGGAGTGCTCTGAGGAATTGTTCGACCAATTCCAGCCGCTCAATTTCACCATCGCACATCGCGACAGAACTCGAGATACCATCCATACCATCTGGATCATTGGCGGTCCACCACTGTGCGATTTAGAAGAAGTTTTCTTCCTCGCACAACTTCCTTGTGGAATCGATTACCACCAGCGATTTTTCCGGACCGATACGACTTAGGGACCTTCAAGAAAAGAGCCTACTCCTTCTTAAAAGGCTGGAAACGCATCTGCAATTCCCCTGGTGTTGCAGTTGTTCATGGGCGGCGGTAGTCACTTACCATCAGGTGAGCCGCATGCTCGTTTGCCCCCTCTCCTATAAAAGAAAAAAAGAAATTGAGAAAAAACGGCCGGAATTGATCAACAGAAAAGGAGTGGTCTTTTATCATGATAACGCCAGAAGAGCTTGGTTGGGAAGTGTTAATGCATCCACCATATAGTCCTGACCCTGCACCCTCAGATTTTCACTTGTTTCGGTCTCTTCAGAATTCTTTGGGTAGTGTTAGGTTAACATCAAGAGAAGACTGTCAAAACTCAAGAGAGGACTGTCAAAACTACTTGTCGCATTTTTTTGATCAAAAATCGCAAGATTTCTACAGCAACGGGATTATGTCACTACCTACAAAATGGCAACAAGTTATCGAACAAAATGGCACATATATATTATAATTAAATGTAATTATACTTTCAACAAAAATGTCTTAAATTTGTATACAGTACTAAGAAACTTTTTCCCCGATCTTATACATAATTGAAACTAATGTGTTTTTAATAGTATATATCTATTGTAAATTATAAAACACTAAAGATATTACCCAATTAGATATTTACCTTATGATGGAATAAACCAAAAAGTTCGGGCCTTTCAGTGGCATGCATTCGTACCGCATGTTCTGTAGAGTTGGTAACCAGAGCCAAAGGAATGTTGCAATTATTGAGATGGGTCAGGAGTCGTTCAGCCCCTACAAGAAGTGAGGTGTTCATACTGACCAAAAATGATCTCAAAATGATCATGTGAAAAAGAATCTTGTAATATAAAATAAAATCGTTTAACACTAACTTTAGTAGGTAAATACATAACCTGTCAACCAAAACCACATCGTTTAACGAAATCAAGGCAGTAATATGAAGCAATTTTTCATAACATTAGAGTGACAGATGAACTGGCTATCCACCTGATCTTAAGTAATAGAAGGCTGTAGATGTGTTGTCACCCCAAAACCCTGTAGAATAAATGCCTATTTTTTTCTATACGAGCAGCCGAGCAGAAATGCCTCATTGTCTGAAGTTAAACCGGCTTCAAATCGAAACAATGAAAGTAGAAAAAAAATGTTTTCTATACTTTTATTTATTTAGACTCCTGACCAGTACAGAAAAAGGAGCCCAGTTGCACAGGAGCGCATTATTGTAGATCAAACTGTTTTTATAAGCATATGAATGGCAAGGCCTTAATGAGACTGAACAAGCCACAGATCAGGATAGCAACAAGTGCTATTACAGGACACGGCTCTTTTAACAAACATTTATTTACCATAGGTGTTACAGATAGTCTCCCTGTGCAGGGCATGTATGGGGAAGAAGAAACGGCATGTCCGGAGGTCGAGATCATTCCCCAAAATTGCTCGCAACATCAAAAGATTGCTTTTTTCGAGATTTCATGGCTCGAATAATCGCAATATTCTGCCCACACGCAAAATACGCGCTTAGTCATGGAGTTGTGGAAAAAAGCCCGTCGTAAACTAACTAACAAATTAAGCATATGAATCTTAATGTTATCGTATCCTAAGAATATTGTACAAATACAAATACCTTCTTTCAACGGCGCACTTGGCAACAATTTTTGGCTGAATCAGACAGCTGCATCTCAAACTCATCAACGGATATCGGTAACTTCAATTCACGAACAACCGCAACGCTTAATTTGCGATCAGTTACACCGTACATCTATTATATTAATAATTTTATTATAAGAAAAAAATACGTTTAGATACCGAATGGAATTTACGGCTATATTCTGCGGATAGAAGACGTCACTTCTCTTTTTTCAAACTTATGTAATAGGAACAATTTTATATTTTCTGTGGATTTGATATTGAGAAAGAAATTACCTGGATTTGTAGTTGACGGTTATAAGTTCGACCATATCGTTCACATATTTTTGTTACGATTTTGTGGTAAATTACTTCGGAATCTGGAATTACAGAATATTTTTGGAAATTTCTAAGAAATCTTCCGCTGTTTAAAGAAGCCAATTGAGGCTCCTAAAATAAGTTAGCAAAATTTCCGAATTTATTAATAAAAATAAATTGAAGTCTTATTTTTCGCAATTGGGAATTGGATCTTAGATTTATCTTTTAGATTGGATTAATGCAACTTACACAGTATATTCTAGTTTTTAAGGTTTTATTTCTTTTTTACTTTTACGTATGTTTGTGGATGTGGTCTGGTCGGGCTTGCTACAATGAGGAGCTTCAAACGTTTGCGTAGTTATTTTATCAGTTACCAATGGGTCTATTAACTTAATATATAAATATCATGATGTTCGTCCACGCTCATCTCCGAAACCGCTCAACCGATTTCAATAAAATTTTGTAAATGTGTATTGCTTGCTCCAACTTGAGAGATAGGATAATTTATATCCCGATACCGTTATCGTTAGCGCCTATTAAAGTCCACTGCTGAACATATGCTTCCCCCTTAGATTTCTCATAGGGGGATATTTGTCATAGTTGCCACGCTTGGCAAGCGCGTTAGCAACCACAGTTTTTATTTTTAGTCGTTATTGGAAGACGCTGCTGCCCATCTCCTAATTTGTTTCCCTCTGTCGCCTCTTGTGACACCCATGGGACGATATGGGGTAGTGGATATTAATATATAATAATTTATATATACCTAATTTAAGGACTTTTTTATAGAACAAAGGGTCGTCGGAAAGGGCAGAACAATGTCAGCCTGGTCAGCTAGTTTTTTAATAAAAAAAGGATGTCCTTGGAGTTTCTATTGCCGTTTTTTCTCAAGCCGGGGGAAACCTAATTTAAAACGATTAATTAAGAAAGATTAACAAAATGTTATTTAAAAACGAAAATTTTCATTTCTTATACGTTAAAGATATTGATATTTTTTAATATAATCCGGATTTTCCTCTTTCTAGTTTCTTTAATATAGGAGCTTATAACATATTTTTCTCTTAGAGTCAACGTCACTTGCAGAGGGTGTACGTACACTGCTAATCGACGAGAGAGGCCCTAGCAAACGATTTATAGCAGAAAAATTCATCCCAAATAAACCTATCCCTAATTCTACAGAATGCGAATCAGAAGCAGCATTGTCAATGGAAGTTGCATATATATTCCATGACAAGTTTTATTTGGCACTTTCTTAGGAAGGTAGCAGCAGTAGATTCATAGTTATACACCACCTTTGATCACTACTTTGCTGTATAAAAACTAAGGAATTAATCGAGATTATGAACATCATACCCAATATAGTTCCATCCATATCGAATAAGCAATGTGTTACTTTTTTGAATCTTTTGTTTAAATGACATTGTCTTTTTATTGCAATAGAGGGACATGATCTCTTACGTAAGAAAGGATTTTAAAAGATGCTGTTGAACCGATTTAAACATTGTCTATATTATACCTATAGCTTCCAGTATATAAAAAGTACTCTGTGCCTATAGCATACTAATATGACTAAAATTATTCAGTGAATGACAGATATTATGATAATGACAATCTGAATTGATCTGAATTCTAGTCGAAGCAGGGCCGCATTAAGCATTGAGGCCCTCAAAAGAGCAACGAAGAAGATTGTTTCGATGAATTCTTAAACACTTATTAGTGTTTTAGTTTTTAGCATATTATATATACCTTAATTTTATGTAGTTTCATAATTAATATGACATATAAAATTAAATTACCTATGCCATTTTCAAAAAGAAAGAAAGTCGTCTCAGATGTTAAGCCTAAGCTAAAACATTCGTGCTACGCGGGCAAAATGAGTTTCATTTTCACTAGTCCTGAGTCGGCAGTGAGAGGAAAAATGTAACATACTAAAGGTACTTTACGACGTAGTCACACTGCAGCTGGACTATGGCTGCAACCATGATCAGTTCGACCGGGGTAGTACCACGCTCTCATAGAATACGTAATTTACGTAAGTACTGTCTCCATATTGAATTATATAATTCTAAAATCGTAAAATTACTTTGAACGTATTAAAATGACTGAAGGCTTCATACTTACTTTGTGCAAAGCAATCCATTCATGTAAGGTATACACTGGCTTTGGCTATATTGTTAAGGGCTCATGACTTTAGCTCCTATTGCCCTCCTATAATTACTAAAAAATTGTCTTTCTCTAGATTCTCCCCTGGTCACGAGCCACAGACTAAGATAATAATATCGTAGAGTACCTATATAAAATTTATTGGCGATAGTTTTTTTTTAATAACACGAAGTATTACAAAAAGTATAAATACATAGGATTTATATCTTTAAAATAAATATGACAGAACTCTAGCAGCTAAAACGTAGTGATTATATACTCTTTACTAGCAGCTGGTAAATTTCGCTCGGCACAAACGAGTCACCGTCCACCACCTATTGCAGTGGGCACCGGTATTCGGTTACCACGACAAGTGGTCAGTGTCTGCCACAGTTTCTAACACTCCAAAGCAGTCTCACCATGGACTTCGAGATGGAAGGTTTGATCGCGTTACTTCTTATACGCAAACGATGTCAGACGACGTAGCCTATATTGGGTACATTCAAATTAAACTACAATAAAACAATGTGTTAGGAGCAAGTGTCGGCGTTTCGTGTGGATTGTGGCGGCCACGAGTGATGTGTTGTAGAGACACTGCTGTAGCGAGTAGCCGCCACCGGCTAACCCATACATAATGTATGAAAAAGCATGTAAACCGCTTGTCGCTAGCCACCGGTGGCTGTAGCAAGTGGCGCGTTTGTACTAAGCCTTAGAGCAACACAGCCACCGCGTGCAGTCTAGTCCACATTACTCTGATCAAGATGGCAAAAATAATATATTCAGCTTTAAAACACTACATTTAGCTCTTAGGTAAGGACAAAAGGATATAAATAGAAAACAAAATTTTTGTAGTTAATGCTTTATTCATGGTATAAAAAATATTTATATTTTACTATCAGTCTGTTCGAGGTTGTTGCCTCTTTTGTTCACAAAACCGACCATAGTTCGGTTTTTGGACGACAGCGGGGTCGAGGATGACACTTTAAGGAATAAGTATAATTTTGAATAATTTTGATTGAAGGTGTCTGAAGCTGAACCCAAAGCGACCGACTATAATAATCAGACTTTATCCAAATTCTTAAATGGGTACAAAATAAAGAATTACAAAAATAACTGAACATAACGTTTATTAATTTGAAATAACATAATTTAAACTGTATACTACATAATATAATAATATCATAACTAAAATACTACCCATACAAATATCCAATAATTTGTGCCAGGAACTGTACATTTGTGTAATAATTAATAATATTAAGCCGATAAAGTTATAAAAAATGTAAGCGGCCGATATACTTAAAAGTTGAACATAATTAAGAAACAATTGAGATAATAATGGTAAGGGAAACAACAAATTTCGATAAGTTGATTTTATTTCTTTGATCTTTCGTATAATAAAGCGTTGTTGGTATTCTTAGAAATGTTTGTGTACCACTTAGTACCTTTACATAATATAATTATTTATCTCTGTTTTTACAATAAAATATATTCTTTATCAATTTTTGTTGCAGTACATAATACCTTCCTTTTTTATGAGTCGTGATCTCATAAACGCTACAAACTTCTTTGGCACACAAAATATAAATCACAAATAAAATGCAATAAAACTTTTAAATATAAAACTGTAATAACCCACTTCTCAATAGTACGTAATACAGAGTAAATATAATTTTTACAATATACATATTCGTTGTTGCGTCTTTTAGTGATCGTGTAACCTCTGAACGACTCGACCGATTATTCAGACACTATAATTATTGCCTTTGTCGAGACGATGGTTCAAAGTTATACTAGAATCCGATAGGTGGCGCTATAGTCCAGTTTAAGAAACTTTAAAAATTCTATGTTTATGGACAAAAATGACTCGTATTCACAATATATTAGTAATATTTGGTTTTGTGTCAAATAAGTAAATATAACAATATCTGGACCCCTAAAATTTTATATTTACACTGTAAAAAGTCGAAAGTGAATACGGAGTTAAGCCCATCGCGCCACCTACCGGAACACAGGACAGAATAACGTCTGCCATTTATGTGAAATTTTATGGTAACAACGAAAATAACGAGTGTTGATTATACCGTTCTTCGGTTATATTTGTGCTGTTAGCCTGGAGGATTTCACAGCTTTATCGGACCGGCGAATTCTAACTACTACCCTAATCCCATTCAAGAAACGACTGTTCTTCGTTAAGACTGCTATATTATGTAGAAAATAGATCTGTTCTTCTAATTTAATACGACTTAAATCGAAACATAAGCAACATGCAGTAGTGTAAAAATAGTCTACTTTTGGTTAACTTTCCAGAAACAAAGCAATCGTAGCCGTGGGTGAATTTTATTGTGATGCAACCCACCGACTTTATAATACAACCGACTTTCAGTTGCATCTACTTTGGTTAATAGTTTTTCAAGCAATAATGGCGCAATATTCACGAGTCCTATGTAAATAGACGAAAGTTCAAGTAATGTAACATGTCGCTTTGGCTATCAGTCACATTCTCGGCTACTCGAATGCTTCATTTTTATATTTATAAACGCATCGTTTTCCCTTACGACCCGTTTACAGTGCAGATGGTGCTTGAAAACCACTTTTTAATAAAAATATTGTTTTCAAAATTCAGACGGTTTGAAATAGTTACATTTTAAATCGTCGTAAGTTGAAGAACGAATAGTGTTTCTAATAAATACGGTTTATGCATGCATCTGGTTTATAATAAAACGGATAAGAAATTATAAATTAATTACTAGTCGGATACTATTCTCCCAACCATTAAAATAAAAGGATCTGCACAGTATTTAAGAACATGAATGTTACAAGTCATATAAAACAAAAAAAAGATTGAAAACTCATATGACTATTATGACCTTCACCACTAATACTAAATAAGTTAAACGTAATATTTCATTCAAACAAATTTAACAACAGATTTGTCCCCAATTAAATTATTAATATCTATACAAATAAATAAAATTGAAGTTTCTGTTTATAATGTCAAAATTACAGCTTTTTACTAAATGCAGTATATACGGTACTTATAGCAAAAATACAATTTTTAAAATTTTTGTCTGTCTGTCTGTCTGTTTGTTCTGGCTAATCTCCGAAACGACTGGACCGATTTTGACGGGACTATCACTGGCAGATAGCTGATGTCATAAGGAGTAACTTAGGCTACTTTTATTTTAGAAAAAGAATTAGTGATCCGCGCAAAAAAAAACCAAATAACACGCGGGCGAAGTCGCGGGGAACAGCTAGTAGTAGAGTATTTTCCATATTCCAAAATGAAAAATCAATACTACATAACATTAGCACTAAAATATAAATATGTTTATGTTACAATTATTTCAAAAATGCGATATAATGACTATATGCAAATTATTATAGAAGTGCAGCTACGGCTTTATAGAGGCGATTCGTGCGTAGCCCGGAGCATCAGTGTCAAGGAGGCGTCAGTCACAAGCAAAATTATTTTTAAATTCCCAAAGTTTACGGGTAAAATATTTACGGGAGCAATGAATTGTTTGACGTCCTGATGTCATAGTATAGCTATACCAGGTTACAATTTAAAGCTATATCAGACAATACGATAAATAACTTTAAATTATTAAAATTTTCATCGAGATTGTCATCGAGCACTGGGCTCTTATATAATGGGAGGGGTAAATTTTTGGGCAACCGGATGGCTAAGGCCATCTCTGCTAAAGTGGAACACTTGAGTAATATTTTTGATGAATAATATTGCAAAACTTGAGTGACAAACAAACTAAAAGTCCACCTAAGGGCAAGGACATTTGTAATCAACTTCAAATACAGTGAACGGAAGAGTCGGGAAGGGACGCCCTAGACCTAGGTTTATCGACCAAATTGGCGATATATTGAAAATGGGCCAGATTAGGAGTACCCTTAACCGACGAGCGTGTATGCGTAGATATATGGATGTAAAGGAGGCGAGAGAAGTGTGTCAGGATCGTGCCAAATGGAAGTCCGTAGTCTCTGCCTCCCCTCTGGGTGACAGGCGTGAGTGTTTATGTATGTAAATACAGCAACAGATGCTTTGTCACCCAAAGGATTAAAATGAAATGGCTCGCAACCAGTAATTATACCGTCTCTCCAAAACCTTTAACAGGACCACAACGTTGGATAACACCGGCTGAGGGCAGAAAGAGGTAAGATGGAGATACAAACTCAAACAAATAAAATATAATAATCCAATTATTTTAGTCCTATATGATCAATACTTAATTAAGCAAATTTGGAACCAATAATATAATATTTTATTACACTTTTTATAATAATCAGGAGCGAAACCTTAGAGTAAAAAAGTCAGACTAATTACATTTAACTAGGCATTATTGCTGAAGATAGGCCTCCCCAAAGGAACGGATGATGATGTATTATTATCTGTAAATAGAAAATAATACAACGTGGGTAGAACATTTATTATATATTATTTTGTTTTAGAGACTAAGTTTTAGATGGTCAATAGTGGACTTTAAAAGGCTTAAGACGATGAACGTTATCTTTAACAATATGTAGGGCAGACATGGCAAACGCTCTGTCCCGGCGAGAATGTTCCACTGGAAGTTAACCAACAAAAACAGTGGGATATTCCGTTGGTACAGAGTGTGCAGAAAGATTTGTTTCATAATTTTCATAGTGACCAAGATCAGGCACGCCTTCTAGCTGTTTCAACTAAGGAATCTAGTCACTGGTTACACGCTTTACCATCAAGTAATCTCCGCACATTACTTGATGGGGAAAGCTTGCGCACCGCCGTAGGAATCCGACTAGGAGCGGCGATTTGTTAACCCCATCAGTGTCCCTGTGGTAGCAGCGTCGACGAGTTTGGGATCCACTTGGGACTTTCATGTAAGAAAAGTGCTGGTAGGTTTTCACGGCACGGTTATTTAAACGATTTCATCCGAAGGGCTCATTGTCTCTATAAATCTTCCCTCGGTTTTAGAGCCTTGTGGAATATTTAGAGACGATGGCAGGAGACCCGACGGTATGACATTGGTTGCTTGGGAGAGAGGTAAAACCCTAGTGTGGGAGGCCGCCAAAGTGTCTACGCATGTTGCTACGTGCGTAGACACTTTGGCGGCCTCTCATCTCAGGGGTACTTCGTTTAGAGCCGGGGCGGCATCAGAGGCAGCTGAACTGAGTAAGTGGCGCAAATATGAGTCTCTGAGAGATGACTATATATTTGTGGCATTTGCTGTAGAGACTATCGGTGTGTGGACGTGCGGTAAAGTTCCTAAACGAACTTTATCCGCAACTGATCGTTCCTGCTGGTGTTAAGAGGGCTGGTTCTTTTCTCGCTCAAAGGCCAAGTATAGTCATTCAGCGAGGAAACGCAGCCAGCGTTCTTGGCACGATACCACGGGGAGTAGGACTGTATTATAATTAAGTTATTAGTTTTATTTTTTTTATTTTAGTTTTTTTTAATATTGTATATATTAATAAATTAAGTATTAAAACTCTCAGGCTCGTAAGAATAAGTAGAAATAATATGATATATATGTTTTTATAATAGATCTTTTTCATTTTGTCGGTTTATATTTTATATTTATATCAATATATATTTTTAATTTCAATTCTGTATCACATCACTTTAGTATATTCAATATTATTTATTTGAAGATAAACTAATTTTGTGTTTTAAAGTTAAACATACTTTATTTTATGCATTGTAAATTCAAAAATATTCATAGTTGAATACCATAATAAAAACATATATAAAATGTCGATATGAATGCCTAAATTCATATTCTTATGATTATTACATAATACGTTTATCAATTTTGTTAAATTCATCAACAATCGTGTGACGAAATCGATTTAGCAAACTGTAACATCCGATATGTTATAATTCACCAGTTATGAACCCATACGTACAATAAATTAGATTTCGACCATTATTTTATTTTAGTTTCTGTCAATTATAAATAAAATATTTTTGTGAATATTCATCTGCAAAATATTAAGATATTAAAAATACCTCGAAAATCGTTCTCATTTGGTTTCGAACAAGGTGTAGTAAGTCTAGTTTTGTCAGTCTGGTCCTAAAACTAAAATGGAGAAGTAGTGATCCATTGGAAAATGCACCGTATCTTTTATTTTTAAATTTACAAAGATAAACCCAATTTTAATTAAGTTTTTAATTACAAGCTTTACACCTTTTTATTAATAATATGATCCAAACTAGCTTTATGTCCGTCAACATTAGAATTTGAAAACACAACCGCAGTATGGTTTAAATTTTGTTCGTCATTATACAAACAACTGTTCACCTTTCTACCAAACTAGTGTCCTTTCTTTATAGTTGCTAATAAATACACATTCTAACTACATAATTGAACATTGACTGGGATCCTGTCCAGCTGGTGGTGCAAAGCCCTGCGGTGGGGATCCAATGTCACCCACCAGCTCTGTTGGGGGCTGACCAAGGTCTTGCATCTGAAAATAAATAGTTATTGATATAAGTATAAACAAGTTAGTATCAAAAAGTCCACTGCTAAATATAGATTTACCCTATAGGTTACTAGGTTTAGTAGATTATTAGTTGGCAAGCTTGGCAGGCGGGATGGCAACTACAGTTTTTTTTTTTGTTGTTATTAGGAAGACATTGCCGCCTATTTCCTGGTTTGTTTCCATCTGTCGCCTCTTAATACACCCACTGGACGATATGAGGTAGTGGACGTTCTTACACTGCCACAACATGGTTGTCCCCACACGCAATTATACATTTCTTATGAATTCTCCATAAAAACTGAGGAATGAAAAAAATATGTTTTTTTTTTATAGAATAAGAGCATCGATCACTAATAAAAAAACTCGATATACAATACCATGCAAAAGTTCTCTAAAAACTGTCGCAAATTGTTTTGACGTAATTCTAGTTTAAATAAATATACATTAATGTAAATTCAACCTTAAAAGCATTGCCTAAAGTTGTATTCACGAAGGTACGTACAAATTAAAAGCGCACCCAAATGTTCGAGTGGGCGCTCATTCGGTGAGGACATTTTTTGTCACTGATTGTGTATCTAGTTTTTTTTATTAGTGATCGATGAATAAAAGTGATAAATAAGTGTGTTCTACACAGTAGATACTGTGAACTATATATATCTACATTTATCCTCGATTAAGAACGCAGATGCGTTGTCGTCCCTGGGGACTCAAATGGATGCATTGTATCCAGTAAAAAAGATCTCCAGTTCTCTACACTCACCGTACGAAACACAGCAGCATTAAGCTGCTATTTTACGCTGTATTCTGTGAGAGCGTCGTTCTCCCCCAAGCCGACCCACTACAACCATACTATAAAACTACACTACAACTATAAAATAGCTGCAGCATGGCTCTACAAGGTATCCATAATATTATATAATATGTAATATAATATTTGGCAGCAGCGTTTTCCTAATAATGACTAAAAATAAAAAAAACTTCGGTTGCCAACTCGCTTGCAAAGCGTGGTAACTATGGCAAATATCCCCCCTATGAGGCAATCTAAACATAGGCCATGTTCAGCTTGGACTTTCATAGGCTGTAACGGTAACGGTATGGAGTAATGAATCCGACACGCTGCACCAGTGCATGTTGACGGACTTCCCATGTCCTTGAAATATTTTACTCCTTGCACATTCAGGTTTCCTTACGATTTTTTTTCACCAGCCAGCACGTGATTAATCAGCACTTAATTTTTTTACTATATTTTTTTTAATTGACGACTCCGTGGCGCAGTGGCTTAGAAATGAGTTGCAGCGCTAAGGGCCGCGTGTTCGAATCCTGCACGGAACAAGTATTTGTATAGCCTGCAAATAATTGTTTCGGGTCTGGATGTTTGTCCTTGTGAAATTTATGTATGTAAACTGCCACCCTAGTGTGGAGGTAACGTAAAAAAAATTATAATTCACCTGCTGCATGAGATTGAGGACAATTTCAAAACGCTTTCTCTTGACATCCTCTGGGTCAGACTCTTGTTCTGGTTCCAACTCCGCACATACCTCTTCCATAAGCTTTTGTTGCTTTTCAAATCTAAAGATAAAAATGGTTAATTGGATTATTTAATATAATACTATGATGTCCTCGTATAGCGTTGCTTAGTTGAGATCCGTATAGATACGAGGCTTAGCGTAGCGACGAGCGCTTAGCCCCTAAGCTACCATGGCTCTTTTTTAGCTAATACAAATACTGTCTATCTAGTAATTTAATATTTCATGACCCTCTTATTAACCTATCAACAGTTAAAAATTAATTAGTTTTCAAGCAAAAAAAAAAACGAAATGATATTTATTGTTTACCTTTCATATTCACTTTGTTCAATCTTGCCCTTATTCTCAGCCAGCCATGTTGGGTACCTATCAACAAGGTCCTTCAGTGACGGGTACAGAACCTCCTTAGATAGTAACGATTGCATCATACCTTGCATAAATGGTACAAACATATTGCTATCCTGAAATTAATATAAATAAATAAATATAAATTTTTATTAAAAATAACGTTTGAAATCTTACACCGTCATCATTTTAAATCATAGGCCCAACTATGATTTAAAATGATGGCGGTGTAAGATTTCAGCAAATAAAAATCTTAAAGTATGTTAATTAACCGAAATTAATTTATTTGCTATGTAAATAAATTTAGAGAAAAAACTTTTAAATAATTGACCCATGCGATTTGAAAGTGGTTCCAAAATAAAACAATCAATCGTTATTTACCTGTCCACCCTCTCCCATGTTGAAGTTCGCAAACATATTTGCCAAGTCATTTTCAGAAAATGGTGTCTGAAGATTTTCTGTGTCTGTATTCAGATTCTGCAGAGTTCGAGTTATTGCTTCTGATACCTGGAAATTTATACAATGTTTATAAACAAAAAGAACTTTTTTTTTAACTGAAGTGACAAACGAATTTTAGAGTCCACCTGATGTGGTAAGTGATTACTGCAGTCCATGGTCACCTGCAGCCAAATTCAAATGAATAAGGCTACAGATGCGTTGTCACCTCTGAGGACTGAGATGGAATCCCTCACAACCTGTAATTATACTGGCTCCGTCTCCATTCGAGAAGTAGCTGCTGCTCAACTCTTGCACTGGTAATGCAACGCCCCTTCAAGCACTGCGACATTTGTGTTAAGGGTATCGTATCATTATTAGAGCCTGTTATGTCTCACTGCAGAGCTAAGACTTCCGTAAACTTTATCCACTCCCAACAGTTTAAAGCATTTTTGGCTGCTGACGGTACAAACGGTGTCCCGTTCGTCCCGCTATCTCCACCTGGACCTTATTATCATTTCATATTATTACCCAGTGTAATCCACCTCGTGGGTATAAACACAGATGGTTGAATACAGGAGATAAAGTCCTGATAACGGTTCAAAAATAATAAAAACTCGCGGTTGCCAACCCGCCTGCCAGGCGTGGCAAGTGTGGTAAAAATAGGATGAAGGAGGCTTATATTCAGCCGTGATCTTTTGATATGCTACAATGATGTTTTAAAATATTTATTTACTGTCGGCTCAGTAGAGGAGTCTCTTATCGTTTTAGCGTGCTTCGGGTCTCGAATACAATTACCTTAATCCTAAAAGGCGTCCACGACACAAATTCCTAGTATGTCACTAGAGGGGCAATCATGTCCCGATGTTTTTGGTGTTGCTATCAATTTTAAGTGCTGATTTACCACGTGCTAGAAACTTCGTGAGGAAACCTACATGTCCGAAAACTAATTGTAACGGGAGGAGGGTTCTGCTGCATAGCGTCTCAGAAATGTGAGGTCTGCCTAGAAGTGAGACTGCAACTTTTCTAGAGTGCCACATTCGCCTGGTAAGTGCAGGCAACCGGAGGCCCAATCGCTCTGCCCCATGGTCACAGTCTAACAACTACTAACGGTCGGTCATCGAAGGCGCCTAGACGGGCAATCGTGCGGTGCGGTGCAGGGCGAGACGCGGGCTGAGCACAAGTGTCGGTAACTGTCCGCTAGGGTTGTACTGTCACGCAAATAAATTAAAATGGTTGACATTACATGTGCGGTAAAAAACTGTGGGTCGTCCCCATTTAAAGATAAGGAATTAGTTTCATCAGTTTTTACACATTAATTTGTTTAAACGTGAAATAAAATCAGTTATTTATTTTTTTATTACTTTCCGTTCTGACAACCCTAGAAATGTATTGGTTATGTCTGCTTTTCCGACAACATCAAACGCGATGACTGACTGTATGATCTTCTTAGTCTCTGACATGGTAACAGAATTAGTTTCCTTCCTCGCACAACTTCTTTGTGGAATCGGCTACCACCGGCAGTTTTCTGGACCGATACAAATTAGAGACCTTTAAATACGAGCTTACTTTTTTTTTAAAAGGCCGGAAACGCACCTGCAATTCCCCTGGTGTTGCGGTAGTTCATGGGCGACGCCGACACTTACCAACAGGTGAGCCGCATGCTCGTTTGCCCCTTCTTCTATAATAAAACTTACAGAGTATATTTCGGCAAGGTTGCTTCAACTGTATCGCCGATCAATTGAGCACATTAACGTGGAGCAATACTGAGGCTATAGGCTACGCAACATTGCACTGCGTTGCACGACGTAGACGGCAACTTGACGGCTATACAATTGTAGCTAGAAATTTCTATAAAACTAGCCCTTTTTTACAAGCGCTTTTAGCTTGTTAATTCGCATCTGCAGGCAGGACGTTTACCAATAACAAACATTTAAGCGATACATATTTAGCAGGTGTGAATTACACGTTGATGTTATTTATCAAGTGACAATATTGACATTATTTATGCGATAGTAGCCGAATGCTTAAGGATACGGAGTGCGAATTAAAAAGTTGTGTGTTCGAATGCACCATTTGACTACTGTCATGAACATTCCAAGCATAACAAGCATTTTTAAGTTTAGTTAGAGAGTGGTTAAAGGAAGAATTAGTATTTTTGTTAAAACTGTCTTGTAAAATTATTTTTATAAATTAATCACCTCATTAATTTTCTCTTGAGTGGCAGCATCATTCGCAGGTGATTCAGTTGCACTTGCATCTGGCTTAAGTACTTGTGCTGCTGCCTCTGTATTAATTCAGAATGGAAATTCTTTTTATTAAGTCATTCTTAACACATTACACGCAAAGATAAGGTAAATAACTCGACGATATTTCTCTCAGAATAGGCTAGATTATTTCAAGATAGCAAAATGTATAACTTATTCGAAAAATTCCACTTCTACAGAGAAGCTTTGAAGGAACTCGTGGAGTCATCATTTGTCAGGTTTCCGCTATGATAAAAACGTGTCACAGCATCATAAGTAATTAAAAAAGAATAAGGGTAAATTCTTTCGATATGATGTCTTATTTTAAGAAATATAACAAATATTATTTTTTGTTCTTCCCGTATGCGTAAGGAAATAAAAAAAAAATATTAAGAAATTTATACTCACTTTCCATATTAAGTTGGGCATTGTTAGGTCTTATGAGGGAAATAATTTGCATAAACTACGTTAGGCAGCTTAGTTAAACAATAATAATACTAACTATTTCGATAATGCAACAAAATATTAAAATTATTTTAAACATTTGAGGCAGCGCTGTCGTCGCGCCGCCACAAGTGAAATGCATCGAAGCTTAAATCGCGCTATCAAAGATCCGAAGTACTGCGGCATATACATATATATAATAGCTCCAAACTACAACATGGATTCCGCTAGATTCCAATTCCGCTAGATTCCGACGACCGAAATGTCGCCGGCCAGTCACACTCAAACACTACACAATCACCTAGTGCCACAAACACTGTTAGGACAACAACGGATGGGACGCAGCGAGTCCGCATACGAGCGCGCCGCACACCCCCTCCACACCGCGTACACACCGTACACCCGCGTCCCTGGGCGGTTCTCACCGCCCAGAACATCGAACGATACGAGTTAGCCGTCAGAGCCGGGGCCCGCCACCCCCTGTTCGGACGGCCGTTAGATAACTCATCCATGTTACGTTAATAATGTGATCGATTTTAGTGCAACGTAGCGTCCGTTGGCCGTTCCCCGGGCCAACAACCTTGTTCTTTAGCCTTTAGCGGGAGATCTACCCCGTAAATGTAAATTACTAGGTAGGTGCGAAACATCAGGTAATGCGATCGTAAATCCGCAATCAATGGGAGAGGTCCATATCCAGTAGTGGATGGATTTTACGGACTAATGATGATGATGATTATAAAAATGGTTATGATAAAACATGACCATGATAGATGGACTTACCAGCCATTTTTGAGAAAGTTTGAGCAATTTGGTCTTGAGTAATTTGTTCATCTGTAAAGGAATAATTGTTGATATTAAAATAAATGTTTCAAGCTTAGCACGGTTCGTTCTTTAATACTAAAATGGTTTCGCGAGCGACATCGCCTGGTACCCGGCGACTTGCTGCCGCATAAGAAATAATTGTGGAAATATCGTTTTAAACTTGGAAGAGTTATATTGTTGAAATAGGAATGATAATACATTCATTGAAATTTAATGATATATAACTTTCAAATAAATTTGTCGGTACGATACGCGCGCCACCTACTGTAAGTTAATTGTACTATGCCTATAACCTTCGTGGAAGTGCAAGCAATATGTTGACAAATTTTTACCGCGATAAACGGTATGGCAGCGAATAAAATACGAACAAACAAAAATTATTTTTTATTTATTAGATTGAGCAGTTTGATTTATCGCGTAAGTTCTCTAAGTTCAAAGAGTAATATGAAATTAACAAAAAAAATTACAATGTGTTGAAAATATATTGCTGGTCGACTTAATGAAACAGTCATAAACAACAAATTGCTGTATTTATGATAAATGACAATTTTGTTTCTGCTGTAAGGCTTTTTCCTCTTGAGAGTGGCTTATTTGAATTATGTCAGCTAGCTAGTAAGTAGCAACTTAATGTAGCGATTTATTGCATCGTTACCAAGGATCGAAAAAATCCGAATGTTATAATAAAAATCAAATAATATTTTTACATCCAATTTTGTGGCCTCACTAAATCGTCGCTCACGTAATCCACTAGATTTTTTTATTGGGGTTGCTTCAAGGATGAAGTTTACCGATAACCGATCCGTTCCTTAAAGACCTACTTAGCCGTGTCTGGGCAGCCGCATTGAAAATAAGCGATCGACGGTATATGCCACTGCCCAGAAAAGCATTTATTTGTAGATGTTCGAACATTTATTATAATTTATGTCAAACTAGAGCGATTTATCGTTTTTTTTAAATGTCTCCCAAGTTTCTCAGATAAAATAGCCTAAATCTCTCCTGGCATTGCTCTCTATCTGTTCGTTGATATCATTACAATCGATTTAAACATTCCAAAGAATAGCCGGACAGACAGACAAACAAAAATTTAAAAAATTGTTATTCATGTCTTAATAACTTAAATTTTATTTATATTTATAGATAAAGTATTATTAATGTCGAGTGTTGTTTTTTATTAAACTCCAATGGTCAGGTACCATTAATGTAAAATTGTTTCAATATTAGGTACAAATTTTGTTGTTTAATCAAAACTTACTAATTTTGGACATTATAGCAATAATTCGCTATTTGGAACAAACATATCGTGTAGTGGCGGTGTAAGAATATCCACTACCCCATATCATCCCGTGGGTGTCGTAAGAGGCGACAGAGGGAAACAAATCAGGAGATAGGCAGCAGCATCTTCCTAATAACGACTAAACATAAAAAACTGCGGTTGCCAACCCGCTTGCCAAGCGTGGCATCTATGGCAAATATACCTCCCCCCTATGAGGCAATCTATGAGGGAGGTCTATATTCAGCAGTGGACTTCAATAGGCTGTGACGGTAACACTATATATTAGGGAGGTACTAGTTAGATAATATGTTTTTTTCTGAATGACCATAAGTTCTACCATGAACTATTTCGAGGTTATCCATTAATTACCGGACACTCTGTATATGATATTATATCACAATATAAATCCGCCAATATACATCCTCGAAATCTGATCGTTACGTTGTCGACCGGTAGTTAATGGCAGTAACATGCAATCCAGTCCACTCGTTTCCGCATTATGCATAACAGGTTTTGATACAACGAAGTTTGCTCAGCTCTTTCAGTGCAGCACTGACCTCGAATGACGTCGTAGATAGTAAATAATGTTTTGGTATGTTGCTAGTGTGTAATGTACATCGCCCATGATTCAACGTGAACTTTTATTACGACAGTAACCAAGAATACATAAGTATTCTTGGTTACTGAGGTATGATAGATAGTTTTAGACGTCATTGCGACTGCCGCAGAAGGTCATGTGCTCGGGTGTGTTTTTGTAGTTTCTTTAGCAGACTTAAAAAAAGGACAAGCCTAAAAATTCGACTGTATGTTTTTTTAGACTGTATGGTTACGCGATATTTTTATCAATTGTGAACCGATTTTGATGATTCCTTTTTATTAAATAGGTTTTTACTTCTACTTTTGTCGAGGATTCTTTAGAGGGGCAAACGAGCATGTGTGTTGTTTTACCGAAACTCGAAAAGGTTTTATTTATCAGTTTTGAAAACTAATAAGCTATTTATAATAGAAACATGGTTATCTCTGACTTATCTACCAACCACACTAATAACAAAACACAATTTTACTACAGATCGTTTTAGTTCGCAGTTGTATCGCTTCGAAGTATTCGCTTGTATCGCCAATTCAATACTGACTCGGTCGTGGTCTATACCGGCCTTATATAGCGCCTCAGAAACTTTCCAGAACCTTCTGCTGTAGAAACATCTAGAATGTTCGAGTACATATCGGTCCCGAAATTTCTAGAAGGATCTTGACTCTCCTAGTTCTGCTACTCGATACTAGAGGGCGCTAGTGGTAACTAGTGTTGCCATGTACAAGACATTAATAGTGGCGCGCAACAGTATGTTTATAGCACGAATATGAGACAATTCATGGGGGAGACCTCTGTTCAGCAGTGGACTTTTTAGAGGTTGGGTAAGTTGGAATCCCACATTGCCAGTTAATAGATTTCCAGTTCTTGTCATTCAACTTACAAAACTTTCACTTTATGCTCCTATTTGACAGAACACCAGTTTTATGAAAGCATGGTCCTTTTCAGGTCCAGACACTACATTCATGTTGCAGCCATATTCAACTGCAGTGTGGCATTACTATGTAAAAGAGGCTGTAATTGTGATGAAATCAATAGATCAAGAAAGTGTTCATTATCATCATCATTACAAGTCCACTTGAACTGAACATAGCCTCCCTTAATAGACAACAAAAAGTCCTTCACAATCCTGAGCTAGTTGTAACCATCAATTTCTTGCATCATATGTGGTAGATTATGGTAGTAGCACAAATGGATTGGCTCGACCATGGAAGGACCATGCTTTAGAGAATACCAGCATAAAATAGCAGTTTAATGTTGCCGTGTTTCTTTTACTTTACCTTTTTTACTGGAAAGGAGGCATATCATCTTTGTCCTCAGGGACTCAAAATGTTCATGGACCACAGCATTCATTTACCATAAGGTGGGTTGTGTGCTTGTTTTTCACCGTAATTTTATATAAAAAAAAACTTTTACCATGTTGTCACATGTTACATTATAAATTTAAATCGCATAATAATCTTACCTGGAACACCACTGAAACTGCCTAATATTGCTGCCATATTACTTTCGAATTGAGCCGCTGCTTCTTTTATAAACTCTTCACTCCACATGTTAGGGGGTGCATCTCCATCAGATTTGTCTTCGGTCTGTTCTGGTTTTTGTGTCATGTCTTGAAGTGCACCTTAAATAAGTTATTTTTAGAAACTTCATTTGAACAAAATAGTTTTTTAATTTTTCTATTATTAGAAAACTCCATTGATGTGGGACTGTACATAGAGTCAGTAGTAACTACGGCAAAGGAAAATTTTATTTAACACTAGCTGGTACCCAGCGCGTTGCAGTTGCAGAAGAAATAAATTCTGAAATATCATTTTAAATTTGGAAGAGTTATATTGCTTCATTAGGAATGATAATTGATAATACATTAATTGAATTTCAATGATATATAACTTTCAAATAAATTTATCTATACGATATACGCACCACCTACTGTAAGTTAATGGTACTATGCCTATAACCTACGCGCAAGTGCAAGCAATAAGTTACCGCAATTTGATGAATGGGATGGCAGCAGATAGAATATGAACAAACAAACAAACATTAATTTTTATATATATTAGATATTAAACCTTAATGGTTTAAAGGAAAATATACTCACTAGGAGTAATACATTACATTCATTAAAATTACAATAAAACATTGATCTTCAATCTTCCTTCTTTTTATCAGCCCATAATAGTCCACTTGCCATAATAATTACACTTAACAAGCACATTGGCAATTATATATATTGTCAATTAAGAATCAAAATAAAGATATGCAGGACTAAGTTGGATTGCACAATTACCAGTAAAAAGGATCTCCGGTTTTCTACATACACCATACAAAGCACAGCAGAATTATGTGGATATTTTAAGCTAGTGTTCTGTGAATGTGTGATCCTTCCCTGGTTGAGCTGACTCATTTATGCTGTAACTATGTCATAGCTGCAGTGTGGCTCTAACATGTAAAATGCATTACCATAAATATATATTATTTAATTTTATAAAAATAGTTTCAGATGATATATGGGTATAATATGTTGCAGCAAAATAGCATTTCAGACTTTTCTAATTATTTTGTAAGGTCTACCAGCTATATAATATAGAGTTATATATCAAACTGGTAGTGACAGTCACATGCAATCTACTTGTTTCCACATTATGGATCAAAAGGTTTGGACACGACTAAGTATGTTTTCAGTTGCAGCACTGACCTCGAATGACGTCGTAGATACTGAATAATGTTTTGGAATGTTGCTAGTGTGTAATGTACATCGCCGATGATTTAGCATAAACTTTTTATTACGGCAGTAACCACGAATACATAGGTACCGTGGCTGAGGTATTAATGATTGATAGTTTCATTCCTTGGCTGTGTCCAGCAGTGGAGTTGTAAAGGGCTGTAATAATTATGATGTATTAAATAATGTTCATCATTAAAACCTATGTAAAATGATGAAATTTTTCTAATAAACTCTGTTGATTTCATAATCTAAAATATATTAAGATACTTGTGATTATTATGTTCGGTAACATGGTAGCAGCGATTAGCCGAAGAGACAGCTTAGCATCCATGTATTTTCATAATTTTACTTTAATTTGAATTTATTCAAGCAATTATTATCACATAGGTTAGAGATTGTGTAATACCATGTCAGATTATTTTAAATTAATATTATAGACTTACTGTCCAATAAATCATCGAGCTCGGGGTCAGTATCCTTTTTTGTAACATCTTTATTTTCAGACATTGTATCGCTTTAAAATAAAAAAAATTCAAAGAAATTTAATTTTGATCGAAGAACAAGAAACGAAGATTTGACAATGACAAATGAAAGAAATATGACAATTTGACATTAGGATTGTAAATATATCGATATATAAAAATATCGATGCTTCTTATAATATATTTATCATCGATATTTTTAGTCGATACATTGAAAAGCGATAGTCTTTTTTCAGTCATTAATTTAAGTATCAAATTCATAATTTTTATTGCGTTGCATAAGATTAAATTGGATCTGTATATTTTTGTTTGCGTGTGTATGTATTTTAATCTATTTTGGCTGTAAAGCCTTCAGCCAAAAAAGATTACATGAAATACTGTACTATATACTATGCAATAAAAAAATATGTTCACAAATTTCTTTAGAATAGGTTGATACGCGATACTGCGATGATTTTGGGACATTTGACGGAAGATCAAGCTAGCAGAGACAACCGATGACAATAGTATCATAACGCACCTGAGCAGACGAAATAACTTGAGATTTAAGTATATCACATTTGAAGCATCGGTATCGTCGATTCTTCAATATTATTTATACAATAAAACAGAAGCAGCAATCTACCCGTGGTCAGGTCCTTGTCAATACTCCTGCGTGTATTTATGTAGCGGTAGTAGAATGGGGTAGATTGTTGTATATATGTAGCACCGGTAGAATGTGTCAGATTGTAGAGTACTGGTTATAGGCGCAAATATTGACATATCAATTAATCGATATCTTTCTAGATAAATATCGATACTGTTTGTTATTATTTTTTATCATTATTTTTCATTTGCTAATTCCTATTTAATATTCAGTGCCAGTGATACCATATTTCTTTTTACCTTTTTAGGATATCTTTTTATTTTATTTTAAGATTTTTGGGTTGGATGCATGTTCTTTAAGCCATATCTTCATTTATATATATTAGACACATAGACTTAGAATATACTGGCGTATAGACGACCTGACAGCCCGAAAACGCGTGACTAATTTTGATTTGTGCGTTAGTTAGTGATGTACATTTTACTTACAGGGACTATCGAAAAATGATTGTAAAGGAAGTGGTAAAAAGATTTAAAAAATAGTTTAGAGCACAATATTGAAAAATTAACTGAATTTTTACCATGATAGTTCTAAAATAATTAAAAAATATTCATATAACAAGTTTCTGGGAATAAGCTACCTGCCTACCTTTTGTTGATTTTAATTCAAATGCAAAAAAATCCCAGGTGACTCTACCGATAAACTTAAAAAAAAACTCCTCAAATATCAAATCGGAAAGTTGTATTTTCGAGTTATGATCTTTGGAGAAAAATATTTACTGCTATGGACAGTTTACCCGGAATTTCTATTTAAACATTTTGTTAATATAAATAGGTAGATTTATACGCGGTAGAGCCATGCTACAGCTATATTAATAGTATAGTTGTAGCACGAATGCGTCGGCTCTACCGGGAAAGGACCACGCTCTCACAGAATACCAACGTAAAATAGCAGCTTAATGCTGCTGTGTTTCGTTTGGTGAGTGTAGAGAACCGGAGACCTTTTTTATTGGAAAAAAGGCATTCCATCTTAGTCCTCACAGCTAACAAGGAATCTGCATTTTATTCGCAATCGAGGATATATGTAGATATCTATGGGCCACAGTAACCACTTACCATCAGGTGGACTGTGGACTTATCCTATAATAAAAAACTTAACTAAGTATATACCTATTTATATTTTATAAAATATTTTGATGGGGAAATAAAAAACGGGGACACGGAGTACATAATGACTGCTTTATTTTTCATATAAGTATTAATTTTAATAATTACAAACATTTAATAATTAATAATTAAATACATTATAGAAGTTTATTTTAACATTCGACTTAAATATGAATGTAACTTAATAATTTAAGTAAGGAAACTTGTAGGAATCAGTTAAATAAGATTGCTCTGTTTAAAGGCCAATATTTTTAAGAGGCTTCATCATGCTTCATGTTTATATTCTTTTATCTGTCCCTGAAAAGTATAAAATAATAATAAACTTATTATCATTTTAGCTGCATGAATTTTAAAAACATAATGATCTTAACAGAGTGAAAGTGCACCAAGTGTCTGAGGAAACAGATGCACTCTCTATTCTCTCAATCTCGGTATGTTAAGAAAATGGTCACTCATTCATGGACTGACCGCGGCAAGTGCAACTTAATCTCGCAGATCTATTGATCCGCGCAGCTATTACTTAACCACGAGTTCCTCTTCACTACGAGTAACGTTGTAGGCGACGAACCACGCCATTTAAACCCTCGGCACAATGTCGTCGGCCATCAAGCATGAATCGGACACCGAGCGTTGTGAGTATCAAATACTATGGAATTTATACAATCGCGTCTCATGCGCGGGCATCTAGTGGCGCTTCAGGAGTATTACTAAATATATATACCTAACTATGCTAAAACTTTTATCATTGTGACTTGGGAATATAATCCGAAGCTCCGCTCAGCCCTTGGGGAAAATAGCGTGATGCTATGAATATTGTACTAGTGTGCATACATTTATTTTGGTTGATAAATAGATACTTAGTTGGTTTTATAATGGCTTAAAGAGGATAATCTCAAGATTTTTTTTATCTTTAATGTACTACAGTTTTATAATGTGTGGCAGGTGCAAGTAAAGGGGAGATCTCCCGCCGGGCAAGGTGTTCTGCCCGGGGAGCGGCCAACGCTCGAGTGGTAGTTCGGAGCTATTCTATATATACTGTTTTTATTTCGGAACTTTGATATCGCGATTTAGGCTTCGATGTGTATCGCTTGTGGCGCGACGACAGCGCCGCCACATCACCCCCCTGCTCAGACTGGAGGTCGATAGTGCAGTCTGATTGCCGGTGTGTCCTTAATGCCAGTGGGGAATGCATGCTGTGTGCGTAAGGGCAAGTGACGCCGGTGCGAACGATATGCCGGTGTGTAATGCATGCCGTACTTCGCACTTGCAAGTGATGCCGGTGAGAACGATGTGCCGGAACAAGTGCCAGAAGTCTGCCTTATAAGTCTGCGGTGAGTCGAGATGAAGACAAGTTGCAGAAGACGATTCTTGGAAGTGAATGGTAGGGGTTCTTGAGGATAATGACGAAGGCTTGAAGGTTTGAAGGTTGTTGGTTGCGTGTTCACCTCATGTCAGTTGGTCACCATTATGGCCGGTGCAAGGAAAAGGGGAGATCTCCAGCCGGGCAAGGTGTTCTGCCCGGGGAGCGGCCAACGCTCCGAGTGGTAGTTCGGAGCTATTCTATATATACTGTTTTTACTTCGGAACTTTGATAGCGCGATTTAGGCTTCGATGTGTTTCGCTTGTGGCGCGACGACAGCGCCGCCACAAATGTATAAAAATCTGTCTTTATTTATATCTTAAGTTTTAAAAGTTAAATTTTTGAAGTCTTATTATAACAATATTATACTTACTGGTACAAATAATGTAGAAATTACTCCTTTTAATAAAATTGTTGTTATTCTACTTTTTCTCATAACTTAAAGAACCACATTTGTAAGCCAACCAGAAAAATGTCGTGTATTGATTTGATTGCCAGTAATCTTCCTAATGTACAACCAAATATTCACTATTTAGCGCTATCTGATCATGAAACTTGCCAAACAATAACTTATCCGGCAAATATAAATATAACTCATATTAGGAAATCGTTTTGGTTTGAGGAAAAAAGAGACCTTATTAATGAAAACGTGAAAAAATTTGTGTACTATATTTCAGCCCTATCATTTGCTGATGTATATGAGGCCGAGGATACTAACTTGGCTTTCAACTACTTTCATGATACTCTAACCTTATTTTATAATTTGTGTTTCCCTAAAAAAATTGTAAAAATAACAAATAAACCTATTAAGAACAAATGGATTACAAGGGGTATTAAAAAATGTAGCATTAATAAAAGACGTTTATATTTGAAATACCGTCTTTCAACAGCAAACAAAAAAAGAAATATGAAAATATATTACAAATATACAAACATTTTAAGGAAATGCATACAGCAAGCCCAAAAAATTGACAATACATGCTACCTACTCAAATCTAACAACAAAAGTAAGGCAGCTTGGCGAATAATAAAAAACGTTAATAATGATGTGGCTGTTATTAATGACATAACTACAATAACTACTAGTGACAATACATATTATCAGTCAGATAAAATAGCGGACGTGTTTAACAATTACTTTATAAATTTAACTAATGACATTAAAACATAAATTTTAACCAAAAATAAACGCGTCATAAAATTGACGACGTCTTGAGAATTTACATGTGATATGTGAAATTATCAGGATTATTTCTATTATTAACAGCACAGTCACTCACGGAACAATTAGCCATTTTGGAAAAAAGTTACTTACTAAAAATAACAACTATTACACTCTAAAAATTACAAAATATCTAGGAGCTATTTCTTGCGTGCCGACTTGTGCCGATCTGTCATTCAAAATCGGTTACAGAGTCATGAGATTTGGTATCCCTTTCTTATCTTGCATTTTTGCCATAAGAATTTTTTTCTCCCTTGCACACTATGTTGGTCTATACGCCAGTGTATTCTAAGTCTATGATTAGACACCACTTGTAATAAACGACAAATATCATATTAGAATCAAATTGTGAAATGGTTGTGAAATTGTGCAATTAACTCATCTCACATATAACACAATGTAACAATAATTATATAAGACTTTACTTTAGAACGAAAGGGAAAGAAACTGGAGGGATAGCGTATCGGGCTCGGATTCATCGCTTTTTTGAGTCCAATCTGGTTCTGCCTCTCTCTAAACCCTCTCAACAGAGGCGTAGCGTGGACTAATATAGACGTGGGCGAAGTCGCATCATCGAGGCCCCTTTTCTTTCGTTCCCAAGATCTACCCAATAGATCTACCTAATAGATCTATCCTACCAAACATGCTTTGACACGATATACCTACTCATAGCTATTAATTCCTGACAAGTCTCGTATTCCGTCAATCTAACGGTCGCGGTCTTTGAAGGTAGTTACGACGGCCTAGCAGTCGCAATTATAAGGGGCTTCTTGCGAGGCCCCAAACAAACACGCTTTTAAATTTGTAAAAATCGTAAAAGTGATCAAATTAATTATTCATCTGTGGTAAAATCTGGGGGCATCTCATTTAAAGGGGCCTATAGCAATTCTATTAGAATGGAGCTGGGGACGGATAAGTGTACGGTCCTCCATGTCGAAAGGGGTAGGGTTGCTAACTCTGAGGGCATAGACTTATCTATGCACATCAACATAAGGACCCTATCCGAGGCTGAAACATACCAATATCTGGGTATGTCACAGAACATAGGTATCGATGAGTTGGACATGAAACAGTCTGTTTGTGATGTGTTTTATGCATACTTGACAAAAGTGCTTAACAGTCTTTTGTAGGGCGTTAATAAGACACGCATATAACGGTTGGATCATGCCTGTTCTCATGCATACCTTCGGTATACTCAGGTGGACTCAGACCGAACTGAACGCTATGGATAGAAAAGTCCGCACTGTTATGACTTCCCACAGTATGCATCATCCGAGATCGTCAGTAATGAGGCTGTACTTGCCGCGAAAACATGGTGGGCGCGGGTTTTTAAGCACCCTCACCATGCATAGTCGCGAAGTCTGCAGACTCCGTAATTACTTCCTGACGAAATCGGATGATCCATTCTACATGGACGTCATTTCGTGTGATAAAGGGCTAACCCCTCTATCCTTAGCCATCGAGCAATGACAAGACCCAGCAGTACAGTGCATTTCCGACCGGGAGACCGTATGGAAGGAGGAGGAGCTCCACGGAAGGTTCTACAAGGCTCTTCATGAGCCTTCGTAGACACAGTTGCCTCCCTCCACTGGCTACGTTTTGGTCACCTCTTTGGGGAAACCGAGGGATTTTTTAGAAACCGTGAGTTTATTATATTGTCAAATAAATTGCTCAAATAACGGGAAATTCAGGAAACCTTTAATAAAAATATTTACACACGGTAAAGTAAACCCAGATTTGGATTACAAATTCGAACACAATTATACCGTGAGGACAAGCTAACTAGACCAATAATGTGACCGACTTGTATAGAACAGAACGAGGGATATGGTGTAAAAAGAACCGGTTAAGATAAAACAATAAACGTTTAAAAATAAAAAAAAATTACTAAATTCAAACAAAAATGTCAAACCTGTCATTGTAGGACATCTATAGACATGCTATACGAACTGTGGCATTCATTATTTTAAAAATACTAAATATAACATAAAAACCGAAAAAAACAATAAAAAGTGAGTATACGTAATAAATTAGAAAGGTAAATTAAAGATTTATAAAAGTAGCTAAATAGTTCAGAGATTAGCTCTATGATGATGAAATAATAATCGTTGTTTCCATTTTTTAAAACGTTTGCAATGCTTTTGTAATGCTTACTTAGCTTCCCAGGTGACCATGGGTCACAGAACACATCGGGATTTCAAAATAAACCAAAATTAAATATGATAAAACATATAAAATTAGTTTCATCCAGAATGTGATTTATTAATAAGTACGCGTAATCAAGATGGTTCTTTACCAAAAATGGTTCTGCACTTACTAATTTTAAAATAATATTTCATTTATAATTTGGAAATAAATCTTTAGAGTGACACATAAACACACAGACGGGACCCCTGTCCTTCTGTTATGATAACATCAATTGCATTCATCTGAGGTCAAGCTCGTAATAAACGACTTACCACGGGCACTATTAGGAAGTTTGCTAGATTCTTCAAGTACGGCGAACGAATAAGTTCGCCGTTCTAGTACGCTCATTTACCCGGCTCGGCCACCCTGAATTGGCATTGGAGGTGTGCACTAATCTAATGTACCGCGCCCCCGAATGTGTCCCGAAGTGCTGTATTTTCCAGTTTTAACAGCTGACGGTGGTGGTGGTGGTGGTGGGGTGGTTACGCTCACCCGGGAGGGGGAGGTAGGGATAAAACTCAACTTCGCTCTATAACGTACATATTATGCCGATAGATAAAAGTACTCCATTTTGCCAATTTTTTTAGCTAAAATGATTGAACTAAGTAGTTTTTTAACCTAATCTATTACTGTAGCCCCTGCCCGATCAATCTATGCGGAAAAATTGTGTTTTTCTGTCAAGAAATTCACTCTATAGCCATAGTCAGAAAGTTGTCGTTTTTTATCTCCTGATTACCTTGTCTCTCTCCGGTGGTGTTGTATTTCCGTCCCATTTATGAGAGTTGTGTCTCGTCAGCAACGCAAAGTTAGGAATTCGCATTTTGAAAAAGCTAAAATTAGGGGCTTTTTAGGTGCTAATTAGGTGCTAGGTTTAAAAATTAGGTGCTCTAAAATTTTCACCGCAACGAACTGTTTAAATTTGCGTCGCTGGCAAAACGTATCGCTAGCAACGCAGTGACGATAATAGATATACGATAAATATTAGTAGCAAGGAATTAAGTGTTAATTAAGTGCTGTAAGTATATGCAATGACAATGCGCCCCTAATAAAAATAAAGTCGTTATTCAGAACAAAGCAGATGCAAAAATCAGGTCTTCTGATAATGGTAAAACTATCGACAACCGGTACTTGCGTATAGTTTATGAGTAATAATTTTTTTGTAAAATCATAACCTCACTTTTTTACACAGGAATATTGACACAGTTACTTCTGCAACTGCTTCGGCGCTGCGCGAAGTGCAGCCCCTTCACGTTTGCGCAGCAACCGCTCACCTTCGTAGCTTCGGCTTATCGCTACGGCTCGCACAGATGCCTGCGATTTGCTACAGCAGGCGGGGGCTGCTCTTCCTCCGCGCCTACAGCTTTACAAAAACACTCTAGGGGTAGGGCAGACACGGCTACGTGGAGTCGGGGCGTACTGATTCCATTTTAGTACAGATTCGACCTATCTTATCTATAACATATAGGTAACTGATAAAGAACAAAAAATCGTTCATACCTTATAGTAAGGTAATGGTGGTTCTGGACCCGATAATTCCCACAATAGTACCGTCATCTACATCCGACCTCAATAATCTTTCAGTACTTAATTACCACTTAATTCCTTGCTATTAATATTTATCGTATATTAATTATCGTGACTGCGTTGCTACCGATACGTTTTACCAGCAACGCAAATTTCAACAGTTCGTTGCGGTGACAATTTTAGAGCACCAAATTTTTAAACTTGGCACCTAATTGGCACCTAAAAAGCCCCTAATTTTGGCTTTTTCTAAATGCAAATTCCTGACTTTGCGTTCCTGGCGAGACACAGCTATTTATGAGAGTGAGGGAATCACTTCCGTGTTTGCGCACACACTCGTACACTACAATCCTGTCCTTTACACATGTCTAGTCTTCGTTAAGACAGGTCGCTGTGACCGAAATTCGGTCTGAAGTACGTTATTATTACTATCAACAGTTTATATATTTAATGAATATCTACGTACATAAAATAAGTCCGTGTTATAAAAGAAATAATAAATTACTTATTTGTTTCAGAGAAAAAAAAGCGTGTTCTATAGCTGACAAATAACGCTATACAAAAAATATAATGGCTGATAGGAAGTAAGTATTAACATGTAAATCGATATTCAAATGAGAGCCGTAGCTCAAGAATAGAAGTGTTTGTGCTAAATTTCATAGCACGCGAGCAATCCAGTTTTAATCACCACTTGGCAGTTGGCACCACTGAATAGCTAATCGCAATTTATTTGCTGATTTACCACGTGCTAAGTGGTGTAGGAAAACACACGGAATATAAATAAGGAAAACATATCTGAAAAATTAAAAATATTTTGGTTATCGTTGTAAAGTTCACTTTTGGGCACTGGTCCTAGCAGTCTTTTTCTGCTTAATAATTCTCGAGTTGAGAGCAGATTAGTGGCATGTATATAAAGCTGTTGCTTTTATAAACAAATACGTGACGATTATAGTAATAGTATTCAACTAGACTAGATAGGAAATCATTGCTCTAGGTCTTGTGTGTTTTATACCATTATCGGTAGACACAGTATTTTCTAGTTTTTAAAAACGTTATATAATCAGCACTGCAATATTATGTATAGAGAGGTAAAGTTAGGGACTAAGTTCATTCATTCATTACATCCAATCAAAAGTCCACTTTTGAATTTGGACCTCGCCCATATTTTGCCGCATGGTAAATATCCCCCATATTTGCCATAGTAGCTTCCCTCTGCCGCCTCTTATGACACTCAAGTTGATTATTTTACGCCTTCGCTATATATACGACAAGGAACTAATTACTGATCCGAATTTGAAAATTCTTTCACTTGTCGAAAGCTAGACTATACCCATCTCGTTGAGGCCTCAAAATTACCATATGTATTTATAAATCAAGTCTTAATCTAACTGCCTGATTTTTCAGTCAGTTTTTTTTTTCACGTTGCGTAGAGAAGCCAAATACTATGAAATTCCATGAGGACGAAGTCGCGGGCAACAGTAACAATATAAAATTTTAACTGAATTTTAGATATCACAAGTATATTGTCTATTTAATTTTCATCAACGACATAATATTATTTCGTTCTATTCTATTGCCATACAGTTCTCAGGACTCATTAAGCCTCGATCTTGGTGGAGTGGCGTATGGTTTTAAGTTGTCGTAATTTTAAACAGTTCGCAACATTATACAGAAACGAGTTTGCGAGTCAAATGCACTGCTAAGTAATTTTTAAATTAATTACTCAAGTAAAAGAGTAACAAGCCGCAGTAGCTGAGGAACTGGAGGAAGTGGAATTTAACCTCCAAGGCCTTCCATCCATCTAACCTTCCAATTTGGGAAAACCGGGTATCCAAGTGAATATGTGAATGTGAGTTGACCCTTAGAAAGTTTTTTGACGAGCACACAGTCCACATGATGGTAAGTGGTTGCTGTGATCTATAAACATCTACATCTACCCTCAATAAAGAATCAAAATGCAGATGCGTTGTCACCCGTGATGTCTAAGATGGTATGCTTCTTTTCCAGTAAAAAGGGTCTCCGGTTCTCTACACTCACCATACGAAACACAACAGCGTTAAGCTGCTATTTTACGCTGGTATTCTGTGAGAGCGTGGTCCTTCCCCGGTCGAGCCGACCCATTTGTGCTACAACTATTCTACTAATATAGCTGCAACGTGGCTCTACCACGTATAAAAGTAACATCCAAGGCATCTTGTACAGGCCTTGAAAAGCGCCTCCACTGGGAGAAAACTGGTATTTAACTGTGAATGTGAATGTGGTGATGCACGTGATGCACGAAATGTATTTTCAGGGCAACTGCTGCAGGAGATGCTCCTTCAGAAAAAAATCAAAAGAAGAAAGAGGAAAATCAGAAAGGAAAGGGCCACAAAGAGGAAAATTTGGAGCCTGTGGTTGAAGAAATAATTAAGACACCGTCTGAAATTGCTCGAGAGTAAGGAGATTTTTTGATTGTTATTTTGCTTACAAGCTAGGTAGGACTCTTTTGCAGCCTACGAGTCCGTCTTACCTAATTCTGCCACTGAATAGTCGCACTGCTGTATGAAAGAGTTCCGATGTGAAATATAAAATTAATAGCTGTGAGGAATTTCGACTTAGTCCTCAGAGATGAAAACACATCTGTAGCCTGTTAAAATAAAGCTAAACTGTCTTGCTAATCAAATATTTCATTTGATTTTATTTGTATTGATAATCAACTATAATTAACGGATGATGGAAAAAAAGGACGGATGTAGGATTCTCTACAAGTCAACTCTGTGTCTCGTCTACTGCAACTGTATCAGAACAAACTAATTTCAAAAACCAGAAGTGTCCAAACGGAATTCACACAATATGCGGAAGAAGATTCTTTCATTTCTAGTGACAGATCGCTCAAGCTCGATTATTGCGTGTGATCGCAGATATCATATCCAAACTTCTCCAATCTTATCTAAACTTATCATAACTTCTCCAATCGTATCCTAATTTCTCCAACCAGACTTATTTATCCTAACTCCTGCAAACTTATCCTAACTTCTTTAAACTTATTTGGATAAGTTAACTTTGGACTTATTCGAACTTCTCCTACTTCTCCAAACTTATCCAATCTCATACAAACATGTCTTAACTTTTCCAAAATTATCCAGTCTTCATTATAGCCCTTCACAAGTCCACTGCTGAATATAGGCCTCCCCGAAGAATGCCACAAAATATTCAGTCTTAATAAAACTTATCCCAACTTCTCCAAACGTACCCTAACTTCTCTTAACTTATCCAATCTTATCCAAAATTATCCTAACTTATCCAAACTTATCCTAAATTATCAAAACTTCTCCAATCCTATACAAACTTATCCTAACTTCTCCAAACTTATCTTATCCTAAACAAACTTATCCTTTCGTCTCCAAACTTATCCAATCTTTTCTAACTCATCCCAGCTTATACAAACTTATCCTAACTTTTCAAAACTTATCCGTACTTATCCTACTATCCTCACTTCTCCAAACTTATTCTTACTTATCCTAACTAGTTCCTTCTAATCTAACTAATCACTTCTCTAAACTTATCCAATTTCTCCAAACATCCAAACTTAAAGAAATCGGGTAGTCCATTGGTCGATATTTTAAACTCTGAAGGCGGCTCTTCACGTTAGCCAACATTGTGGCGAATGTTGTGGCCAATAATTCTGGCCATCATGTAGAGCGGGTGTTTGTGATTACCTTGGTATGTATTGGAATGATGGCCCACAGGTTGGCTCGATATCCATGTGGTGTCGGTTTTTTTACAAAAGATTAAAGGGTTGTGGCAGAGTTATGGCCACTGCGTCCACACGTTGGGCGCGCGTTTAGTTTGCTACTAGCTTCCAGAATGATCGCACGCACCTGTTTTAAATTTTATATACACGCGTCGTAACTAGTGTCTACAAAATGGCAGTAACAATGACCAATGAAGAAACTTTTCACTTTATAGAGCTCTACCAAGCCGAAAATTGTTTGTGGAACCTAAGAAATAAAATTTCTTTTTTTCCATTTCTTTTTGATCACCCTTTTCTTATACACATTCACGTAGTAGCGGTATGCTGTGGATAAATAAACCGCAGCAGCCGTTAGCGCCTCAATATCCATTTTAATAAATTCGTCCGCACATTAGCCGGAACCGAAGCAAACTGAACGACCTTCCAATGTATGGACGCTATCACAAACTCTTAGCTAATATCTTTGCCACAACATTCGCCACAATGTTGGCCACGTGTAGAGCTGCCATGATGCAATCACAACAATTACAAACGGATGCAAAATAAACATATACATGCGCATTGAGCAAGCTGAGTAACGCAACATTGTTTTTTCATTCACGCCCAGTTTACATTTTGAGAAGTCGCAAGTGCGAGTGAGATTAACAAGTAAACACTGTCAAGTGACAACTAGCAAGTAGGTGTTCACACATGTGGCAAATGAATATGCATTGAGGTCATTATTATGTGGAATTCTAAACCGCATGGTGTCTAATAGACTAGTGAAGTAATCAGGGAATGAAAAAAATATTTGCTCTGTTCTTTGACAAGTAGCTCTGCCCCGCGCTACTCTCGCTTTCCCTCATTCGCCCACCGTCCCCGTTCTAGCCGACACGTCACGACATAGACGTGTTGGTGAATAATTTCTAATTTTGCGTTTTAATAGTTAATTTTGGTTTGCGCTATTGTTTTATCATTGGCGAAGTGGTCAGAGAACGATAACATTAAATTTGTCCAGGAATTAGTGAAACACGATTGTTTATTTATCGCACTTGTAGGCGCAATCGCTCATCCATTTTGAGTACTAGAAATACCATGCGGTTTGGAATTCCACATAATAATGACCTTTTCTGCATATCCACTTGTCACATGTGTGAACACCTACTTGCTGATTGTCACTTGACAGTGTAAACCAGGCCTTAGTCTCCCTTGCTCACACTTAGCTAACATAGACCCTCTTTGTCTATGACACGGCGTATGCACAGGTAGCAAATATCAGGGTATACAACCTTTCTCACATCCATAATAGTATTAATTCGTTATACAATAGTGAATTATATCATTTTAAAGTAATTGGTCATTGACCAATTATACATTTTTTACACTCAAGTATTAATACATTTTTTACACCCAAGATTACACAAACATTATCAAACTAGAATATTTTCACAAACTTTGCACTTGAGAATTGACCACAAAACAATTTTGACCCATTTGAAAAGTCTGGCTATACAAAAAAGCTCGATATTTGGGTACCACACGAGTTCGTTGAAAGAAATCTAATGAATCGTGTACTCATTTACGATTCTCTATTGAAACGTAATGGAACCGAACCATTTTTGAAAAGATTGATCACTGGTGATGAAAAGTGGATCACCTACGACAAGAACGTGCGAAAAAGATCATGGTCAAGGGGTAGTCAAGCTCCACAGACTGTAGCCAAACCCGGATTAACACGCAATAAGGTGATGCTGTGTGTATAGTGGGATTGGAAGGGCATCGTTTATTATGAGCTTTTACCGCCGGGCAAAACCATCGATTTGGATCTCTACTGACAACAACTATTGAGACTCAAGCAAGAAATTGAGAAAAAACGGCTGGAATTGATCAACAGAAAAAGAGTGGTCTTTCATCATGATAACGCCAGACCACACACATCTTTGGCCATTCAACAAACATTGAGAGAGCTTGGTTGGGAAGTGTTAATGCGTTCACTATATAGTCCTGACCTTGCACCCTCAGATTTTCACCTGTTTCGGTCTCTTCAGAATTCTTTGGGTAGTGTTAGGTTAACATCAAGAGAGGACTGTCAAAACTACTTGTCGCATTTTTTTGATCAATGATACCAAGATTTCTACAGCACCGAGATCATGCCACTACCTACAAGATGGCAACAAATTATCCAACAAAATGACATATATAATTATATTATAATTAAATGTAATCAAACTTTGAAAAAAAAGAATGTCTTTAATTTATATATAAAATACGAAGAAACTTTTTCCCCGACCTATTATTATTATAACAAATACCTAACCGATGGAATTAATTTGTGATCGTTGTGTAAAATGAGGTAAAATCTAGTTGGTTTTTTTTCTAAAAAATCGTATTTTTGTTTTTTTTTTTAGAACAACCATAAGTTCTATTATATGCTATTTCAAGGTTATCCATTCATTACCGGACATCCTGCATTTTTTAAATTAAATTCTCAGTTCATATGCTGTTATTTCTTTTACAGCACCTTTGATTTCTTATTATTTTCTTATTTGATTTTTTCTTTTATTTATTTATTTAGTTCTTTTTAATTACTTTCCCTTTTTTTTCAGTATTCCACCGTGTTTTATCTTACATCTACTTTACATGACTGTTTTCCTGCAATTATTTAAAAACTTATAAACTTATAAACTTATAAAGAGCATGATAATCTACAGTTTTATTACACTATTATTATAACTACTAATACACTATTAATTCTTATTGTTTCTACAACTACATAATACTGCAATTCTATCTATTTAAATGTTTCTACGAAATCTATTAATCAACATTATACATGAATTGTTTACTACACAATATTCTACATTTATTTTTAATTACATTTGTTCTGTACTCTAAAATTTAATTAACTTTTCATAACAACTACTTACTTAATCTGTACTACTTAAAATTCCTGTCTGCTACTACCAATACAGGCATTAGAGGCTAGTATACTTTAGATCCATTTTCCTTGAGCACCTTTTTCAAACAATGTTCAGCAAAATCAAGGAAATGCATGTAGCTGTCATTGTCGTTGATTGCCTTACAAAGTGTGGTTTCATTTATTGCAAAGCCCATGCGGTGTTCGCAGCTTATTCTTTGTGCTGCATACTTTGGACAATCGATTAGCACATGTTCAACTGTTTGTGGTGTTGATTGATCGCAGTCACAGCATGGGCTCTGCGCCAGTTTAAATTTACATAGCCTATGCCTTAAAACCTCCATGTCCAGTAAAAATTTGGCATCTCATATTATTAATCTTGATATTCTTCATGATTTTGTAGGCTTGCTTAACAGTTGTGAAGAACTTCTTTGTCACTTGTCCCGTTAGTGCCGTTGTGTATCTTTCTTGCCAATTAAGCAAAGTTTTGTCGCCGATGGAGCGCTTTGCGAAAGATAGAGGAAAACAGTCGTACAATGGAGTCTGCTTCAATGTCTCCGCGGCGGACTTCGCAAGCTCATCTGCCCTCTCATTGCCTGGAATACCACAGTGGGCTTTGATCCAAAAGAGTCTTACTTTGCCTTGATTGCTTTCTATTTCTCGCATACGTTCCAGAATTTTTGCTGCGAGGGGGTGTAGTGCATTGGGGTTAGTGAGACTTTCCAGCGCCGATTTAGAATCACTGAGGATGTTTGCCATTTTTAGTGTTTTCTTGCTTAGGATTACTTCTGTGGCTTTTAGTATAGCTGCTAATTTTGCTTGGTAAACACTACAATGATTGCCTAGGCGTAATCTGGATTTATATATTTCTTTCCCGTCTTTCCAGCAGGTGATGGCTGCTCCCACTTTGCCTGTAATCTTGCTCCCGTGAGTATATATGCGGGGCCAGTCATTTCCGATAGAGTCAAGATCTTCCTCTGCAGTTATTAAGTTATAAGGTTGGTTCACGCGTTTGGCTGGATGAGGTAGCGAGTACGGACTTACAGCTTTTGCTAGTTCTCTGCTTGGTTATTGTTCTAGGGGTTTCCCCTTTTAATTCTAAATAGGTCGGCGTTTTCTTGTGCTCTTAGGTATAGGGGAAGAACTCTAGCTAAAGTGGCGCATGAGATTAAGGAAGAAGTGCGATGTGCTTTACATATCAGTATACTGAAGGTTCTCGTTATCCTGTCAAGCCTGGTTATTATCTGTTTCTTATTTGTAACATGTCCCCATACGCTTGCAGCATATAATACGGTTGGTTCTACCACAGTTATGTAAATTGTCCTAAGAATTTCAGGATTCAGGCCCCAGTTTGTTCTTGCTGTTTTTGCCACTTTTTTATAAAGTTGGATTGCCTTTTCAGTGACCCTGTCTACATGTTTAAGGAAGTTTAGGTTGGCGTCAATTGTGAGTCCAAGTATTGTTATCGTGTCAGAGAAACTTCTTTCCGTTCCTCCCAGTACTATCTTTGGATTTTCGAATTTCGTCTTTTTCGTTATCAATATAGCTTGAGTTTTCTGAGCTGCCAGTTTCATTTTTCTCTTTTTTGCCCGTTTTGTGATATGGTTTAGTACCGGGTTCAGCTCATTTTCTAGATCTGTAGCTGATTTTCCTTTCAATATTATCGTTATGTCGTCTGCGTATGCTTGAATGTATGTTCCTAGGCCTTCAACTTCTGTTAGTAACGGGTCGAGCTGCAAATTCCATAGCAAGGGCCCACAGGTAGAACCCTGTGTGCAGCCTTTGTTGATTTGCTGTATCACCTCATGACCAGCATATGTGAGTTTTCTTTGCCTGTCCAGTAGATAGCTGCTTATTAACCTGCATATTGATCTATCTACTTTCTTATTTTCTAGCTCGTTTATCATTCCGGGCCACCAGGCATTGTCGAATGCGCCCTCAATATCAATGGAGATGACGACCACAATTTCTTTACTTTTTAAACCTTGTTTTACAATTTCGAGGGCATCATACAGGGCGTCTTCTGTACCGCGCTGTGCGACAAATCCATACTGCCGCCCGCTCATTTTATTCTCGGTTCATAATTGCCACATCACTCTATTCACGAATAGCTTCTCTAGCACTTTTCTCAAAACAGGTAGAAGGCCAATTGGTCGATAGGACTTTGGGAGGGTATAGTTTTCCTTATTTGGCTTTGGAATCACTCGAATTATCGCTCTTTTCCAGACTTTAGGGAAGTGTCCAAGTAGAAGACATTTAGTGTATATGGCTAGTAGGATATGTCTATGGATTTTGATATCTTTCTTAAATCTTCGTCGATGTTTTGACCTTCTTCCATATATGCGTTCATAATAGTAATATCTAGATTATTAATTTTAAAATTACACGCGACAACGTTTTCGGTAATAGTTTCAGGGTTTATAGTATATTTTATGGACGGATCAACAACAATGACAGCTGACTTGACCGGTTTTTGTGTGTCTGTAGTATATTTTTGTATGACTGCATGGCGGCTGGTGGTGTGGGCTTTTGCTCCCACATAGGGTTCTTGTATTAGGAGAATAGCCACTCCTTGCATTTCAGCCGCCTGCAGGCATTCTTGTTGGGCTAATTGTCCCTACCGAGATTGACTTGGGCAAATTTATTTTTCCATACTTTGTGCTCGAAGGTCTTTGTGAGGAAACATCGGTGACTTTAGCAATATGTGATCGTTGCTCTCGCTATCCGATCCCATTTCCTCCATTCTGAGCTATACGCAGGATGTGCACGACATCCTGCATATTAGGCATCAGGGATGACAACGCATCTTTTTTGGAACGAAGTTACTTTCGAACGAAGTTCTTTATCGGACGGTACGAATTTGGCGAATGGGGGCTAGGCGAGAAAAAGTGTAAGATTTTTCCGTCACGATCTCTTCTGACGTAGTGTAGACGGCCTTGGCGGCTATAAGGAAGCGAGATGGAATAATATCCATCTCCCTCGCACTTTTTCTTATCTTGCCATGAAAGAAATATTATTTTATTTTAAATGACGCTTCATTTTAATAGACGCTAGTAATTCATTTATTTGTATTTGTTAATCAATAATATAATACGTTTATCAATAATAATATATTAGAAGCGTCAGTAGCCTAATGGCAGGGCGCGAAGCTTACCAGAAGTGGTTTAAGGGAATATTAGTAATGTTTAATAGTATTACTAGTATTAAAAAAAAAAAACTACGAAAGCAACTTTGTTCCAACCGAGTGTTCCACGACACTCACGCATGTTTTTTTATTTAAACTGAAGTGACAAGCAAACTTACAGTCCACCTGATGATAAGTGGCTACTACAATTCATGGACACATGCAGCCACTTCAAATAAAGAGGGCAGGTGCATTGTCACCTCTGAGGGTATATCTCACAGGCCGTAATTATACTGGCTCTCTATACCCCCCAGACCAGAGTAAGAGGGTGGTATCTATCTACCCAAACGGAATCCTAGCCAGAAAATAGTGGTAGAGCCACGCGGCACGTATGGACCGGCTCGAGCCGGGGTAGTACCATGACCGCACAGAATACCGGCTGAAGTGGAAGCTCTGCTTCTGCGTTTCATCTGGTGAGTGCAGGTGGTCGGAGGCCCAATTCCCCACCCTCCCCCCCATCAACATGGTAGTGGAATTAAATGTAAGACTACCCCAGGAGGGTACCAGCACCCCTGAAGAATCCCTCGTAGAGCATCCACGACCAAGCTACTCCACTCCAGAGCGTGGGTAGCCTAGTGGTAGGTGCTCAGGCTGCCCCGCGTATTCTGGGGGGGGGGGGCAAAATTCCGCTCAAGACAATAACTGCTCGGGGCAAACTGAGCAACAAGAGCAAGGCGATCCGTCCGTGCGATCACGATATCCGTGAATTTCTTCATCATCAGGGGACTTCACTCAAACCTAAACGCCGTCCAATACCATCTCGAGACGGAGAAGCCGGCATTGCTCTTTCTGACCGAGACGCAGGTGTCCTCTCCGGCTGATACTTCGTATCTCTCCTACCTGGGGTACAAATTGGAACACTCCTTTGTGACTCGAGCTGGAGTTTGGAGGACATCTGTTCTCGACGCCTCGGCAGTCTTGAAGGTTCGGACCTGTCCATCCTTTGCCTACGCGTAGACAGCGACGACCATCCGCGCGTCTACGGGTGCCTCTATAGGTCCCATAGCGGTAATGCCGAAACAGACCGACACATCGACCACGTCCAAATGGCTACAGATTCCTTGCTACAACAGGTACCATTCGCAGAGATCGTGATCCTTGGCGATTTTAACGCCCACCACGCCAAATGGCTCTGTTCGTGATTTTGCCTTGGCATATGGTCTGACACAACTAGTTGCCTCGCCTACGCGATTTCCAGATGTCGAAGATCATGCACCTTCCCTGTTGACCTTCTGCTGACCTCTTATCCGGACAGATATCAGGTCTCCGTCGATGGAGCCCTCTTGGCTCCTCGGACCATTGTCTAGTCCGGAGTGTGGTGACACTCACGCTGAAATCGCGGTTGCTTTCTCCACGCTGCCGCCGTGTTTGGCACTATAGGTCGGCCGATTGGGATGGGATGCGGTCTTTCTTTGCATCCTACCCTTCGGGGCGAGTTTGCTTCTCACCGGACGATCCCAAAGTTGTTGCAAATTTTTTTGCTGATGTGGTACTTCAGGGTATGGAACTTTTTATTCCTTCCTCTGTGATGCCCATCGGAGGCAGATCTCAGCCATGGTTTAGTCGCTCCTGTAAAATAGCATCACGCTACAAGCAGTAGTCACCGGGCCTGGGTTGATGCATCAACGTCGCGGGATGTAAACACCAGCGCCCTTAAAAGAAGTATAATTCCGCCTCCAGGTCCTTCAAAAGAGTTATTGCTAAGGCAAAGTCAGAGCACATAGGCAGAATTGGCGAGAAACTAGTTCACCTTCCTTCGGGAACCGGTGCATTCTGGTATCTCGTCAAGGCTGTCCAAGGGAACTTCTGTCAGCCATCTCTTCCATCTCTCCACAGGAAGGACGACTCACTGGCATGAGCCAGTGAGTCGTCACGAGTCTTCACGAGTTTCACCGCAAAGGAGAAATCCAGTCCAACTCGACTCTCGATGAAGGGGGGAGCATACCGGCGACCATCCCGCGGTGTGAGTGTTCCATGCCGGATGTGCGGTTCACACAGCGCTCGGTTCGCAAAGCACTCCTCTCCCTGTACATTCACAAGTCGAGTGGGTCTGACGGAATCCCCCCAATTGTGCTGAGGATGTTTGCGAACCGGTAACATTTATTGCTATGCGGATGACAGCACTGGTGATACTCTATACACCGGCCGTGCCAATATTTCTTGGGAAAACGTCGCCGAGTACCAGAACAAACTTGTGTCTGAAGTCGAGTCTTTGCTGAACAAAGTTTCTGATTGGGGGCAACTAAATTTAGTCCAGTTTAATCCTCAGAAGACACAAGTTTGTGCGTTTACCGCTAAAAAGAACCCCTTTGTCGTATCTCCTTAGTTTCAAAGCACTCCCCTTGTTGCCTGAGCCAGTATCGGAATCCTCGGCGTCACCATATCGAGTGATGTGCAGTTTCGTGGAAGAGAAGGCCAATTTACAAAATACTGTCCAATTTACAGTATTTCATGCCGGCACACCGCCTGCAACTTTACAAGGCGCAGATTCGGCCTCACATGGAATACTGTTCCCATCTCTGGGCTGGGGCTCTCCAGTGCCAGCTCCTTCCACTTGACCACATCCAGCGCAGAGCGGCTCGAATCGTCGACGACCGAGTCCTTTCCGATCGGCTCGATTCATTGGCGCTGCGAAGAGATGTTGCATCCCTTTGCATTTTCTTTCGCATTTACCACGGGGAGTGCTCTGAGGAATTGTTCGAATTAATCCCAGCTGCCAAATTTCACGAACGCACATCGCGGCAAAACTCCCGATACCATCCACACCATCTAAATGCTTGGCGGTCCACCACTGTACGTTTCACTAGGAGTTTTCTTCCGCGTACGACCTCTCTGTGGAATAGTTTACCACCGGTAATTTTTTCAGACCTATACGACTTAGTGACCTTCAAGAAAAGAGCTTACTCCTTTTTAAAAGGCCGGTAACGCACCTGCCATTTCCCTGGTGTTGCAGTTGTTCACGGGCGGCGGTAGTCACCATCAGGTGAGCCGTATGCTCGTTTGCCCCCTCTAATATATAAAAAAAAGGAATCCTACCACCTCGCACATTTTGATTCTTAATCGAGGATAAATAAGTCTTTGGGCCACAGCATCTACTTACCACCAGGTAGACTCTGTGCTCGCTTGTCACCCTACTTTTATTAAATAATAATACTTTATTATGCAATTCATCGTAATAAAAATAAACTTCTCTAGCATTCTTTTAAAATCAACATAAATTGTTTTATCAGGGAGGCTGAGTACAGAGCACGTATGCGAAGAAACCGATTCAAGCGTCGTTGGCCTGAAGTCACTAAAGTGAAGATCAACACAAGGCCTTGGATGCCTCCGCCGCCACCTGAGAGACTACCTCCCGTTGTTAGTTTATTTTTTTTATAGAAGACAAATGAGCATGCGGCTCACCTGCAGGGCTAGCATGGGCAGGAGACAATTTTATCCCCGGGGAAAGGAGAAAATATTTATCCCCTCGCTTAGTTTTATCCACCCTTAGAGCATGTGCACACCGGTGGATATAATATCCACAGTAGATAAAATGGGAGATAGACTTAGACTTAGATAGATTTTTTTGTATGAATATAAACTTCAACCCACGTCCAATGAACTAGGATAAAATCATCCCTTTGAAATGTCAAAAAAGGATAATTTTTTATCTTTCATTTAGCTCCATGCTACGGACGGGGGATATATGTCTACTCGTTATGTCAAACGGGGATATACTTCTCCCCGTTTGACATAACAAGATAGTTTTATCTCTTGTCAGTGGATATAATCAGGGGATAAAATTTTTGTCCCCCGCCCATGCTAGCCGGGCAGATGGTAAGTGTCGACCGTCGCCCATGAACAAATTATCAAGGGAATTGCAGCTGCGTTGGCGGCCTTTTAAAAAGGAGTCAGCTCGTTTCTTAAAGGTCTCTAATGGCTGATTTACATTATATATTAAGTTGTCAAGTAATAAACTAAATTTTAACTTAACTTTGTGACTTAATGACTAAGTGACTAAGTGACTTAATGCATATAAACAATTAATAATTAGTATAGTATATAGTATAAAACTAAATTTTTAATGTAAACAATTAAAAATTTAGTATGCAAGTAAAGAAGTAGAATAGAATTTATTATTTATTATTGTAAAAAATATACCATACCTTTATATAAAAACGGAATGACGCATTACTTGTAAGTTTTTGTCCATACTTACCATTATGTGCAGGCGAGCTGGTGACCGAGTGATAGATGTTCGATGATTTTATATGTTGTAGTATATGTATGTATTATATAATAATGTTCTATAGACTATAGACCGTCCAGAGTTCAAAACGAAGAAATGGGTTCCACCATACATGCATCGTCGCCGAAGACGTCCTAAATTACCGCGCATACCGGCGGAAGAAGTCACTCAGCCGTTATACGAGTTCGCCAAGCTGAGAAGGGTGAGTTGCATCATGATCTTCATTACAGCCACTGCAAATGATTGGCCTCCTGCAGACTGCTACAAAGCACGATAATACCTATTTTAAACGTGGTAGAGCCATGATGCAGCTATATTAATTGTATAGTTGTAGCACGTATGGGTCGGCTCGACCGGGGAAGAACCACGCTCTCACAGAATACCAGCGTAAAATAGCAGCCTAATGCCGCTGTGTTTCGTATGGTGTGTCTAGAGAACCGGAGACCCTTTTTACTGTAAAAGAGGCATTTCATCTTAGTCCTCATGGCTGACAACGCATCTGCATTTTGATTCGCAAACGAAGATCTTCAAATCGACCCTCTCGAGAGGATATCACTTGAGAATATTCCTTTCAGTGGCAATAACGCAGGAGGTATCTCGTTCCTTTGATGTCGTAAGAGTAGTCTATGGGAAATATCAGAAAGTTTTGATAACATTTGATAGATGACTTCTTGAGGTGGCGAACAGCATTCAAAATTCCAACACGCTTTGTACTAAGATCTCTAATCAATTCGATCTACCAGGATACGTTCCACGACGTTTGACTAGGAATGCTAACCTTACGGCAGAATTCTGTCAAGTTAAATAAAAAACTGAAATTTATCTTTAAGATGAAATGAAGAAGTTGGATTCTTTAAAATCAAAATGAAGAGGCAGAATTCTACGATTGCGCCTTCTTTTAGTAGTGAAGCATTAAGTGATAATGATAACTTAAGGATATCTTAATGCTACGAGTCTTATTAAGCTATTAAAAATATATAGATTGAAGATTTTACAACTTAATTGTATTCACTTTATTCAGTATTAGCTGATACCCGCTTGCTTCGCTGGGTGCACTATAATAGAAGATAATAACGTAGATATAAAATATCAAGAATTTTTTTATGGTCGTTCTTAGTGAGTGTCTGCATTGCAAAATGAGTAACTATACTAAATTTCAAGTGAATCGGGTGTATAGTTTCAGAGATATCGTGATGAGTCAGTCAGTCAGTGGTATTTCAATTATATACATAAATATAGAATTATGAACAGAAGTGATTTTGATATTGAAATTATACTCAAAATTATTCTTAGATATGGCACAACTTCAGGCAAGTAGAAAAGAATAAGATGATGCTCCAAGGCAGCGTAGGCTGTAACTCTAAGAAGTATTCCTCGACTGCTTGTGGTATGAAATAAAATTTGTTGTTTCACTCTTGATTATGATGTTTAGTTTTACTGAATAAGTTGCGCTAAGAGCTAGAGCCGAAGATAAATATTTACATAGACGCAGCTCACCTCGTGGCCGTTGGCTATTTTTTTTCTACAAGTTATTACGACAAACGAGCACACATACCACCTGATGGTAATTGGATTATGTGGCTATTAAGACATAAATAACCATTTTTAAAATTGTCTGTCTGTCTATAAGTCTGTCCGTCTGTCTGTCCGGGCTGAACTTCGGAATGGCTGAAGCGATTGTTGAAATTTTCGGACAGATAGAGCAATGCCAGGAGGGATCTAGGCTATATTTTATTCGAAAACTTTTTTAAAACGAAAATTGGTAACATGAATAATCTTTGACTATCTTAAATTTAAATATATCATATCGTTAATAGATCCTATCCAGGCGAAGCCGGGGCGGATCCTACGTCTTTCATCTTTCTTACGTCACATACATAATATGTATAATAAAATGGTCCTAAATAAATAAATATTAAATTCACTAAAAGACCACTATACCGATACAGATGAAGCAAATGTAGGTTGTACTTACAACACAGCATGTTTTACAAAAATGGGCTTGGTGGAAGAAATAATAATAAGAATTTAATAACGATTAAAATAATATTTTGCCCATATTTGACAATATGGCTGAGCTTTTTCCTCCGTGTGCAATGTTATCTTTTTTATTTGACAATTTTTAAAACACGAAATTTTAGCCTATACCTATGTTAATACTGAAAACCACATCCAAATGTTTTCAGTCATTGTGGAGATTAGCGTGTACAAGCGCACTGAAAATCAAATCAAACAAAAAGTCTGTTTACGATTTTATTATTTAAATAGCTTGAACCCTTGCGAGACGTATTTGTTGATGTTCGAGATTATACGTTATTTGTAGATTAGAAGCGTGTGCAACGTTCATTAGTCTCTGATATACCAAGAGTCCAATAAAAAAGTAGAAGGCAATGCGTGAACGCATTGCATACAATATTGTAAGTATAATATCAACTGATCTGATGAGATGATATAGGTCACATTTTCTATAGGGTCACAAACCGGTTGTATAGCAGTGGTGTGCCGTGTCCTTCTAGAAGAAAAGACACCGTCACAGCTTGTGAAAAGGGACGTGGATGATGTGATCGAGAACGGAGACAGATATTATAGGCAGTGTATGTTAGCACTCAAGTGCTATAAAGGTCAGTTCATCATATTATTTTTGTGCATATAAAAAAGTCTTTCATGGCGTTAAGACCACCTGTTGTACCTTCATTATGTATTTCAGTTTTTGTTTTAATATGTATTGGAGTACATTATAAGATTTATTGATTGATGCTAAAAGATGTTTAGGCTATGAGTCCGTCTGGGAAAGTGCCACTTTTTACCTATGCCATCAAACAGTGATCTTACTGTTGTATTCCGATTTGAAGGGTAAGAGAACCGGTATAATTGCAGACTGTGAGATATTTTATTAAGGGTATTTAAAAAAAGAGGAGGTCCTCTATTAGACTGTATGTTTTTTTTTTATATGCTTTTTTTAATGAAATACTAGCGATGTTATTAACATTACTAATATTCCCTTTAAGCACTCCTCGTAAGCTTAAAATGCTTGTGTTAGGAGTGGTTCACGACAGTCGAATGACGGATTCAAATGGCGGATTCGAACTTTCGAGTTCGGGTTCATTCCAGTTGTTGTTACCATATAATAGCTTCTGATGTTCTTATTCTATACAAAGTGTCTTAGCACCTACTATTAAAAGTTTAATTATAATTAAAAAAAAAATTGTTCGTATGCAATATACTATACGTACAGTATTGAATACACTGACCGCTATATATGCAGGTACGCTGGACTGGCTATACCATACCATATAAAATGCTTGTGCCGATTTGAAGCGCCCTCATTGTCCGTACCTGGAACTAAAATTGACATAATATGCCAAAATCTGTTGTGTTATTTAAATCGTATCTCTGTATTTTGAACTTTTAAACTAAAAAATGAAAGTATTTTATGTGGTTTGATTATGTTTGATTTCGGTTACATAATAAGAATTATTTTTAGTAATAATGAGTGTGCTTAATATGTAAAACTCATTACCAAAAGGAAAGTGGGATAACATTCCACAAGTAAGTGAATTTACAGCTAATATTAAACAAATTAAAACTATTTGATAATATAGGTACTTAAAAATTTGTTACTAATTTTAATATCGTAATTACAAACATGTTTGGCTTTATATTACTGAGTTTTGATAAACAATAAAATTCAATAGGGTTGTCGAGTTCCTTGTCTATAATACTTATCGATGTTCTTTTCTACCTATATCTGTTAACACCCAAAGTCGCCGTCAACAGATAATTATCAAATGTTTATTAATTAACAGGTTTCCAACTTAACCTAGACTAAAATTATGGCTAAAAAGCACAAAAATTGGGAATTGGCGTTCGAAACAAAATGATTATCTTTGTTCTAAACACTTCACATACGACTGTTTTATTGGACATGAGAAAGGCACCCCTTTGAAAAAGTGCAGTATAACCCACAATATTTTCTGGTAGTACCAATACCAGTAAGTGTAAAAGTATTAGATTATTATTTCGAATGTTTTTTATTTCTTCTCTCCTTGTTTTCCCCCAGACTCAAGGGCCATAGCCAAATGTAGAAAGGTCGCCTAATGATGACTTTGTGTTTACAAGACATAAATTTGTTAAATCTGTTTAAATGTGACTAATTTATTATATCAAGGGAATAAATTTATATTGGGACTGCAAAATTAGTAATGTTCTTAGTGAGTTTGCGTGAGTTTAGGGGAAGGTGGGGGGAGGGTTTAGTAGCCGTGGCTTGGTAACCCATGGTAAACGTAGGGCGACTCACATGGCTGGCCCAAGGTGGCCACTCTGAGTGGGCTTGTCGAGCCCTTGGATGTGTGTTAGTGGGCTGCGGCTAGAGGAGAGTCCTCTCTCTATATCGCTGCAGCCGAGGTGGAGTCGCAAGGGAAGAGGATTTTTGGTATTGCGATGTGCCAATCGACTATCCTCCGCTACTTTGGCGGGGCTGTACCACTGGGTGCTTCCGAGTGCTCATTTTTTCCTGGCTCCAAGGCTTCCACATATCGGGCTCGGGGAGTTCGCTGTGCAGGTGGAGTAAGAGGCCGCGAAGGGCAGTGCGCCTTGTGTTCCTGGTGCGCCTTATCTGAGAAGGAAAAGGAGGAAGAGAAGTCCTCAACTAAGGAGGGGTCCTCGCTGGTGGGACCGCTGATGTGTTTAAAAGAGTTTCCGTGGCCTTTGTGTGGCCAATGTGTGGCGAAGTTGGAACACCATGGGGTTTTAGTAGGTGTGAGTCCGACATAATCCGTACTTGCCCCCGCGAAGCAGGTATGCGTAGGCATTTCCTCATTTGAAACCCGGAACAAAATCCGTTCTGTAGTTATGAATGTAACCATAGATAGACCAACGCAGCGTCGATCTTGATTTTATATGAGGTATAAAGCTTGCGTCTAAGGCCTAGGTATTAATTGATACGTTTTTTTATATTATTTATTAATATAATACATAAATAGAATGGACGTTACGGGTAGGCCTGGCTATAGAATTTTTATCGATATATTTTGTCACACTGTCTTATGTCTATTATTAGTTCCGTGGACGTTCATTTCTGATGTCAGCGCCAAAATGGCGAAAATCAAATCGCCTCATTATGTCACGGTGTATAGCCAGTCCATATATAGAGGTCAGTGATTGAATATACAACAATATAGAACAAATTTCATATTTTCTGGGACTTTGAATACTACTCTTTTCTTTTTTACCTTTCTAAAAATTTGCCTATTGTGCCCGACAGAGGGGTTTGTATAGATTTTTACTCTTGTTTGAGACGAGTGCTTTTTTGCCGAGTTTCCACGTTTTCTGCGTTCACCGCAGTAAAACATTGTGAGGAAACCTGCATGTCAGGGAAATTAAATGGTGACACCTCGGGGGACTCTTGTCTGCTTCAAAAAACCCGCTAAAATGAAAAGGAGGCTTATTTCCAGCAGTTGGAAATATTATGTAGGTTACTATTTTCTTTTTATTCATAATAAGGTAATATCGTTAGGAAAACCGCAACTCCAACTGAACCAGTTGCTCTCATCGTTCTTCTACCACGACAATAAGTACACTGTGAAAATGACTGAAGTGGAGAAAGGACTCTTGGCGAAACACCCTGATAATATACAAGGCGAACCCGATCTCATGGCGTAAGTACGATATGAAATAAATAAGTCCTAAGACTTTGACACTATTTCTGTTCATGTTGTACCTAACCAGTAACATTTCTACTTACCGTTGCCGGTCCATTTATTTTACGGCCGAGCGATGACGTTGCGGTTTTTTTATAGAATAAGAGTGACAAACGAGACAGTCTAAATATTGGTAAGAGGATACTGTGACCCTAAGACATCTATCCTTGATTAAGATTCAAAATGTAGATTCGTTGTCACCACTGAGGATTAAGATGGAATGCTTGCATACGGAAAACAGCAGCATTAAGCTACTATTTTAGGTTGGTATTCTGTAAGAGTGTAATCCTTCATCGGTCGAGCCGACCCTTACGTGCTACAACCATATTATAGCTGCAAAAAGGTTCTACCAATTACAAACCATATAAAACTTTTTTTTTATAGAATAAGGGTGACAAACGAGCTAACAGTCCACCTGATTATAAGTGGTTGCTGTGGCCCATAGACATCTATATCTATCGTCGACTGCGAATCAAAATGCAGATGCGGTGTCAGCCGTGAGGACTAAGATAGAATGCCTCTTTTCCAGTAAAAAGGGTCTCCGGTTCTCTACACTCACCATACGAAACACAGCAGCATTAAGCTGCTATTTTACGCTGGTATTCTGTGAGAGCGTGGTCCTGCCCCGGTCGAGCCGACCCATTCGTGCTAGAACTATACTATTAATATAGCTGCAGCATGGCTCTACCACGTACTAATCTGCGGCATGATACATTATGTGGTGCGACGCTGTGCAGTGTTTTACCGCAGGTGTTTCGACCGCGGTGCCCCGGAGTGGCTACGCTACAAACTTAGCACTTCTAGACCATATCTAGCGGATTATAGGTCTACATTTTAGCTTTTAGCGCTAAATCCATAGCATCGGCCGAATAATTTAATCTGGCGATATCCTCGCGGTGTGCCATCGTGCTGCCGCCGCAACGCTTTGTGTGGCTTCACTTTTATTAAGAGATATCATTTGCCCCTTATTTCTATCTAATTTCTTAAAACTTCAAACCTATTTGATGGATTTTGATGCCGTTTTAAAAAAGAAATTTTTTAATCGATCTCTTTTTTTTTTAATTAAAAAAACGTTACCACCACACTAAGATTTTCTCCTGTATCGTGGAGGCAGTTTACAAACACAAAATGCACAAGGACAAACATCCAGACCCGGAACAATTATTTGTAGGCCATATTATTGATTAAAGAATTTCTTATGAAAGGTTTTTGTTTATTACATGCATATTTTATGTAAGTATAGTAGAGAAAAATTGGCGTTTTGTGACCAGTGGTGAAACGATAATGTGTTATCTGATGTGAAATATGTATGAACCGACTCTGAAACCGAGCTGTCGCTAGTTGATCTTCATCATTACGTAAAAGTCCACAGATCGACGTGGGTCTCTCTCATTGTAGGCATCCTCTAGTAGATTATATTTTCTTTAAATATTTTCTCTAGATTAATGGAGAAGTACGCCGGAACGACATATATGATGATTTTGACTATTGGCGAGGACAAGCATTTCCTTATCTGGGGCCATCCTCCACTACCCGAAGCTGGAAGTAATGTGAAAACCGTATGTTATATATTCGACCCGCATATGTTGAACGAGCTGGGGCAGCCGAATTCTGTGTAAGTTTTCTTTTCTATATTGCAATAAATATTCTACTATTAATCTATTGTCACTGCCCTTTGCTTTATTCTTTGTTAGGAAATCTTTTAATATTAGGTATTAGATCGCCACTGACGTTTCATTAACTTGTACAGAAGGAGCGGGCTTAAAAGACACCTATAAAGTTAAAGTTACAGGCTATATACGTCCCACTACTGGGCACATGCCTCCTCTCACTTCTGAGAGGGTTTTAGGGCAAGGACGTGTCCACCGCGCTGCCCCAATGAGTGTTGGCGGACTTTACATGTCCTCGAAATATTTTTTTCTCAGACGTGCAGGTTTCCTCACGATGTTTTCATCATTGAATAATTTCATTGGTACGCGCGTACTGTGAAATTTACAGCGAGCGCTAAGTTTATAATACAAGAGAGCCATGTAGTGGCGGCGTAAGAAAATCCACCCCATTTCATACCGTGGTTGTCGTAGGAGGCGACTAAGGGAAATGTCAGAAAGATGTTATAGCTTCCGATAGATTACTTATAATAAGCCAGTGCTTAACTCCAATCTAAACAACTTAATTTAGTTTGATTTAGTTCTGAGACAATCTTATTGTCCATAGTAATATAGTATAGTAATATATAAAACCTCTTTGGATTTTTTTTTCATTTGTGTCATGAAGTGTCCATTATCATTGCATAAAGATGCAAGACTAGTAGCAGAAAAGCTCAGTAGCCTAAAGCAAAAGGCGGCTGAACTTTTTTTAATAAAACTGAGGTGACAAACGAACATCTACTTACAATTACCATCATCTTGAAGATACTAAAATTAAAAGCAAAATCAGTGACGAGGAGTGATGTCTAAACCAATCTTCTTACTTTCTACTTAAAGAAAAGCGTATATTTAGCAAATCCAGTTTGTAAGCCATACAAATACTTGTTCTTCACGGGAATCGAACCTGAACTAATATACTTTGCCTCTGCGCTATTATTGAAAAATAACGATATGAATGTTGGGCAGGTACGGAGCCGGAGCATTTTTGCGCTACGCTGGTGTGACGTGTTTCGTTCTAGACTTTCTCGCGAACTACGGAGATCTAGATGCAGCAAAAAAGGGGACTCCTAAACCACCGATAACCCTGACCAATATAGAGGTAAGATCACCTATACGATCAATTTTGAAATTCTACTTCGGCTTTTTAGAGCTTAAAATCTCGTTTTTTATCTTGTCAAAAGTAATAAACGAGAGGACTATTTAATGGTGAGTTAGCCACTGCAGCCCACGAACGTCTGCAGCCAAATTTTTCAATTACAGCTAATCGAAAGTTCATTGTGAAATAAAGAAATTTGTGCTAGGGCTGTTCTCAACATTATTCGTGTTTTTTTATAACACTGAAATGATAAGCAAACTTAAGGTACACCTGCTTAGGGTAAGTGGCTACGGCAGTCCATGAACATCTGCAGTCAATTTCATACAAAAAAGGTTGCGGTTGTCATGCCGGTTTTCTACTTTTAACATTGGAACACAGCAATGCACGCAATGCTGTGATGATTTTATTTTTACACGATTACTAGGCATTGAATAAACCTATATATTATATACGTGGTAGAGCTAAGCTGTAGCTATATTAGTAGTATAGTTGTAGCACGAATGGGTCGACTCGACCGGGGAAGGACCACGCTCTCACAGAATACCAGCGTAAAATAACAGCTTTACACTGCTATGTTTCGTATGATGAGTGTAAAGAACCGGAGACCCTTTTTACTGTAAAAGAGGCATTCCGTCTTAGTCCTCACAACGCATCTGCATTTTGATTCTTTATTGAGGATATATGTAGATGTCTATGGGTCACAGCAACCACTTACTATCAGGTGGACTGTCGGCTCGTTTGTCACCCTATCCTATATAAAAAATTTTTTTTATTGATTTTATCGCATTTAATTATACTTATTTTTTAATACCGACGCAATGTTTTTGGCGGCAGAAATAATAAAGAGGGTGGTATTTACTCAGATATACTAATTGCCCAACTATAAAATGCTTGCTTTTATTAACCTTGGTTGCTTATTGTTGGTCCTCAACAGAGGGACACTTCAACAGAGGGACATGATGATTGGTAACAATACCAATTCGTAAACCATCATCATCCTCATCCTCATCCTAATTGCTGCCTTTCCACTTTTTAAATAGCTCGCGGCCTGAAAGGCCCTGCGTCAGATGAAGCTGTAAGAGCCGCATAGGCTAACAGCGCAAACATCACAGAAAATAGCTTATTGTTGGTGCGTATAGTGGAACAGACAAAAATTCCGCAAATATTTCTTTGATACGAATTTCCTCTTTGCACTTTTATACTGTGTAATATGTTTTTTTACTTATTATAAGCCAGTGCTTGACCACAATCCCAGTGCTTGACCAAGTGGTGATACAGCCTTAGATGGTAAATCGCACTGTCTTAGCGTAACAATAGCCTATTCACTCTTGCCTTGAAGACGCCCAGTTTGTATACGGACGGAAAGATAGACGCAGGCAAATTATTCCACTCCTTTGCTGTACGCATTACAAAAGACGAAGCAATTGAATGAATAATTAAAATTATATGAAGAGTTTTTTATTGTTACTATTATTTCTGTTATTATTTTTACTCTTTGCAGGTTGTCCAAAAAGAACCTTTGATCCGAGAACCTAAGTACGAATTAGATTTAAAAGCTCTGAAAATCCACTGCCAGAGCGAATGGGAGAGCTTGAACATTAATGCGCTCATAGAAAAGAAGATAAAAGAGGTAACATATTGTTAGAATTTGAAGTTTAATGTCTACTGTTGGGACCTATGCTATTAATTTTTAATTACATACTTATTGTTTTAATTTCTTCAAAAAATATTTTAAAATGGATTGCTCATGGATGCATTGGATATTTTTAATATCGGAACATCAATAATCAAAGTTTACATATAACTTAGAGACGAGACTTGCTAGACTTTACAAGCACGGAACAAGCCGTGTGGGATTTAAACTAGCAGTCAAGCAGCGCCACCAATTACATAGTAAAAACAGAACTATGCCAATTACGTAAAAGTGCTTCAAATGTCGCTCTCTACGGATTGATTCTTTGGATAGGTTAAAGGTTCGCAAAGGGCAATACTACTTCAATTACTAAAATATCTGGTAATATACTTCCGTTTGTCACAAATTATGGGGATGAGATGATTTAAAATATATTAAAAAAATTGTTTTCGATATTTAAACAGTCAATTTAAAATAGCAATGATTTAACTTTGTGTATTATTATTTTTATTTTTTTCATTTAGGGCGCACTTTTAAAATGTTTATTTTTTACAGGGACAATACCCTCAATGTTCCCTGAGTGCAGTGAGCTTGGCAACATCGCGGGCAACGGCCAGAACAAAAGTCAGAGAGTTTTACCAGAAAATGCCTAAAGAGGTATCTTTTTCCTAAAAGCTTATTTAACCGCGACGGTGTGTTATAAAATGTGAAAGAAACTTAAACAATTTCATTTTACTGTAATCTTTTTTTATTCAAGTAAGGGTAACAAGTGAGCTCGTAGTCCATCTAATGCTAAGTGGTACTGTGGCCCATAGACATTTACATCTATCACTGATTGAAAATCAAACTACAGACGCGTTGTTACCCCTGTGGACTAAGATGTACCATCTTGTTTCAGCAAAAAAGGTCTACGGTTCTCTTCACTTATTATAAGAAGTACATAAGAATTGTACTGCTACCTTGAACTGTTATTCCGTGCGAGTAGTGTTCCTCGTTCAAACCGACCTATTGTACAAAACTCAACGTCTGTAAGAGTGAATATCGGCAATGTGTTACTCTGGTGGGAATCATGTGTGAGTGAGAATCAATCCGCAACGGCATTACGTTATTTCATTATGATAATAATTCGTAACCCGAAGTCAGATTTGGATATAAAAAAGACATCAGCTTACGATCGATACTGATAGGTACCTACCTACATTTACACAACACAACGAAATCTCACAACATAGTTTAGTCAATGTCGACCGAGAAGTCAATTGACGGATCCAACTCAGCTGGGTAGTGTTTGGGAGATTACGACACATCTTCTGCCTCAGGACAGTGCTTTGTGACGTTCTTTGGGGGACACCTATGTTCAGAAGTGGACTCGTGATGGGATGTAATGATGATAATGATGATACAAAAAACGTCAAAACGTAACCACAACTACGATTCCCACCAGAGATATACAATAGCACTGTTGGTAATAAATGCAGGAAGTCAATAGATGCGTTTGTTTCAGGACAAAGTTCACTGCTGAACCTATGTTCCTCTCTATAAATTGGCTCATAAGGGGGACATTTGCCATGGTTGCCACGCTTGGCGAGCGTGGTTTTTTATTTCTTTAGACCTTCAGCTGGCAGGTTTTAAATAAAACACGAGTGGAGCCGGAGTTAAAGCTAGTTAAAGATAATTTTATCCAACATTGCGAATCATCCAATGTTGAAAATATCGGACGGCTTTTATTATGATAAATAGCATCGTAAATTGGGGTTTTGACATGGTACTTAATCTATACATATAATACATTTGTAGAAAAGTCGTGTCTGTAATTCTAACATTTTCTGGAAAAAACAATTATTGTTTATATCGTAAAATAATTTCATTACACACCGCTAGCAGCGCAGATAGCGTATTTTTGACAGAAGCAGAATTTTTAATAGAATCTATATCACTTTATGCCTAATTTATGTATTATATAAATGTTGTCGGCTTTGTTGTGTGATTGGGCCACACCAGTCGTAACTCAACTTATTGTCGCTGAGTACTAGAGGGTACAGTTTTTGTTTTCATAGTCAAAAAGCTAGTTGATAATATATTTATTTACTTATTTTTTAAAATACTGTAAAATAGAGGATAAATTGGGCGGGTTTAAAGCTTACTTAGGCGGATTATATAAAATATATGTTAACGAGATACAATCTGCATAAATTTGTTTCATTCCTTAAATTTTCATTTTCTTACCCAGCCTCCTGCTCAACTGCCAATTCCACCCGAAAAGCCTCCTCCACCTCCTACTCAAGAGGAGATCATGGCACTACGCGGGGAAGACTTCTTCCTCTATTGTCCACAAACTGATGGCCACATTTATGGGCGGTAAGATTAGCAGAACATTTTAACGCAAACATATCGTCATCAATCATGATCTTAATTTTTGTTAATTAATATTGATTGCAGAACTGCTAAATTGTTCGATATAGGATAAGGGTGACAAACGAGCATACAGTCCACCTGTTAACCAGTTGTAGCATGAATGGGTCGGCTCGAACAGGGAAGGAACACGCTCTCACAATACCAGCGTAAAATAACAGATTTACACTGCTGTGTTTCGTATGGTGAGTGTAGAGAACCGGAGACCTTTTGTACTGGAAAAGAGGCATTCCATCTTTGTTTTACAAAAGAGATGTTTAGATTGCTCTTATGGCCCCATAAGAGCAATCTATGATTTAAAACCTAAAGAGTCGATCCGACAAAAATTTAAGAAAATTTATATATTAACTTTGGCCTCTCAATACATTTATGAAAATGTAATGTACGTACACAAAAATAAAAGTAGTTATACAAAAATAAGTGATATTCATTCTGGAAATACTAGGAACAGACACAAGCTAGTAGTACCTTTTATTTTTGAATTTATGGATGATAATAACCCCTGGGAATGAGGTGATCACTACCAAGCTATTTCTAATTTGTTTTGTGTGGTTAATTGAATACATGATTGTAAACTGTTATTTAAAAAAAAGTCGCGCTGGGCTTCTTGCTGGTTCTTCCCAGGACAGAGGTTTTTTTCGAACCAGTGGTAATTAAACAAAAGAGTGACTGACTTTCAATAAGTATTATTTATAATTTATATTGAATAAAAAAAATTCTATTTCTATTTCTATAGGTGCCTATTGGTTACAGCATCTACTTACCATTATGTGAATTCGTTTGTTATACATTTTCTATTAAAAACATGTTCTCAGTCATCATACGCGCATAAACTTGATTTGTATAATTTGTAGATATATTTAGCTAACTAATTTCTTCTTTTTTCCCTAACAGAAACAGAAACAGAAACTTTTTTATTCAATATAGATTATAAATAATACTTATTGAAAGTCACTCTTTTGTTTAATTACCACCGGTTCGAAAAAAAACGATGTTATTTCTTCACCACCGAGCACGTGGTAAATCAGAATTTTCACAGAATCTAATCTACTAACTCATCACGATATCTTGGAACCATAAGATCTAGAGACTTGAAATTTGGTAGGAATATTCCTTTCACCGAGTAGAGATCAGATAAGAACTGATTTTACGAAATGCCACCCGCAAGGGGGATGACGGGGGCGTTAATTAAAAAAAAATCACTTTTTCAAACTATAGCTCTTATAGGTATAAAAATTGGCTAGAATATTCATTTTGGCATGTTAAAAAATTTACTTTTAATATCTGTACGCTTAGATCTTTTAAAATACCTATAGGCCTGCAAATAATTGTTCCGGGTCTGGATGTTTGTCCTTGTGCAAATTATGTTTGTAAACTGCCTCCACGATACAGGAGAAAATCCTAGTGTGGGGGTAACGTTTTTTAGAAAACAAAAACAAAAAAAATTATAATTATATATAAATTATTCTGTTCGTGTGTATGTAACTGAACTCCACCTAAACGGCTGGACCGATTTTGATCAAATTTTGTGTGTCATTAAGTTAAGGTGGCGCTGTTGACGAGATTCAAAAATCACCCGTGCGAAGGCGGGGCGGATCGCTAGTATATAATATTATATAATAATAATAATTTAATGCCGCCCGTGATCAAACTTTGTTCGCGTACAATAAATAAAATTTATTTATTGTTTCACTTATTTTGTGTGCAATTTTACTAAATATTTTCGCAAATAACTACTAATTAATAGATAATATTTATTACTAAGCCCCTAAGAACTTATTAAATAATAACAACGAAATTTTGAAATAAAACTGATTAGATGATTGGGAATACTTTGATTAAAATCATAACATATCACTGTAACATATAAATTTAGAAAATATAAGAGATCCGCAAAATTGAACTTCACGCGAGTCAGAAAAGCCAATTTATTTTTACATTTGAACACCACCAGGTGTATTCTTTTATTTTATTTACATTTCTGATGTTTTGTATGATATTATATTTGTTTTATGCGATTTTCAGCGATGATCTCATCCCACTACCGAAGTCCGAGACAGTTCTCCACAGTCTGGTCGAGATCGCCGACCAGAACTTCCATTCGCAGTTTCAGCAGTTGGACGTTGAGAAGTGGATATTGCACGCCACTAGGCACATGGCCAGTTACAGGTATGCGAGTCAACTAGGTAACTGATAAGGAGAACTGAACTGGGACAGTGATACTTTATTTTTAGTTTCTTCTTATAAATATAATACCACACTCGATGGTTGTTTAGATTGAACATTAAATTTGCTTTGTTCAAATATATTGGTTCTCATGTAGAGCCGAAGAGAATACATTTTCTATCTTCTTTTGTTGGAGGCCATAAAAGTACATTAAGGGTACAATAATCTTCTGGATTCTGACAGATGGCGGACCATCTTATTAGGGAATTTTATAATGAGCAAAACCTGACCTCATATTTTAGCTTATGAAATGAACATTTTATAATATATGTAATGTATTTTTTAATATTAAAAATTAAAACGGCATTTAAAACCTGTGACATGTGGTATTTAATGTGTATTGTTCATATAAATATAAGTAGGTACCTAATCGTAAAATTAAAAAACATTTTTTTTATTTTAAAGTGAAATTCGATTTAGAGACACGCACGATTTGGTAACAAATTCAAATTTCTTTATTTGCCATAAAAGGGTAAGTATTATATAGGTAAAGTAAAAAAAAGGTTTATTAGGCCTATTTGCATGAGATAAAGCATGCAAATTTTCAAGATTAACAAATACAGGATAATAACAGATTTTAATTTATTTATTTATGATTATCTCAACTTCTCAATTCCGTTTGACCTATCTGAAAATATCCAAACCGGCGTTAGGAAGCAGCGCAAAGGTGCAAAATGTGTGGTACGGCGTTTATTACCTTTTTATTATATAGTTTATTTATTACTTTGTATGGGGACTCTCCGCTAAGAAAAGGTTCACGTTTTCATTCATTCCTATCAAAAGTCGAGGCCTGCTCCTTGAATTACCTTGCGGGGGGTGGGGGGGGGTGGGGGGTCCATAGTTGCCACGCTTGGCAGTCTACTGCAGGTTTTTCTTATTTTTAGTTGTTATCGGAAAGTCCGTCTGCCACTCTGTGTCATGATACGCACGGGTTGATATGGGGTAGTGGATAACTTAACGTTCGTAGCGGAAAGCAAATCGGCGAAGTGGATTGGTTTCTGAAATTGATTCTATAATTTACAGATACCAAACCTTCAAAACCTATACAGGCATTGCTTGTTGCGTAGCGGCTCTGGCGATGCTCCGTAGAATGCGCGCTAGAACGTGGAACGAGGATGTCCTTGACGAGACTTTGGATTTGGGTTATAATATATATAGGGTAAGTTATATTTATTTCATCTTAAATATTCAACCACTATCGAGGCTTCACAAATTTCTAATTATTTTTTAATATAATATTGGAAGTCTGTTATTATATTTATCTCTGTTTATCTTTAATCTTCAGGAATCACTTGTGGAAAGAGGTGGACCGATCAGGCGCTTGGTACTCGGAGAACTTAAGGAAATTTTTAGAATACGTGACAAGGAATATAAGCATAAGGTATACGTTTCTTTTTTATATACTCTTTCACTAGGATTTCTAATTGTATTGAATACTGTAACGAATATTAATTGAATTGAATATTAACAATAATTTAACTCAATCTAGTCAAGAAGTTGCTATAGCTTTTGAGCAACATTTTACTGATGTTCCTTTTTTGACAACAAAATCTTTAAATTCTTCTCCTACTGTCGCCGAATCATTGCTTATACAAAATGTAAAGGCACTGTCACTCCACTGCTGAATATAGGCCTCCCTCATACATAGTCTCATGGGGGGATTTTGCCGTAATTGCCACATTTGGCAAACGGGTTGGCAACCGCAGTTTTTTATTATTTTGAATATGTTGTTTCATTTTCCCTCTGTTGCCTCTTACGACATTCTCGGGACAATATGTGGACCTTACATTTACATAATCACAAAATTTTCTTAATTTGTTAAGTGTTTAAGATTATGACATTTGTGAAAATTATTGATTATGCAAGACGTCTAGTACTACGATTGTCAATCCGCCAGCAAAGCGTAGTGATTAAGGCCAAAATCCTTCCTGTAACGGGAGGGGGCTTCCAGCAGTGGAATTTTATGGGGTTGTGTGTCTGAACTTCATTGCAATATTTTTAAACATTTACTTAAAAGTTTTATTTATTAAAATGAGAGGTGTCTCTATTCACCGTTGGACATTCGTCTGCTATTTGGTGTGGTAAAATAACTTAATTCGTGTAATTATAAAAAATCTACAGGAACGTGGCATAGCTGTATGGGGTAAAATGATGTCCTCGGATCCGAAAGTTTTTGACTTATGTCGCGGCATCGAGAGTTTCTTCAAAGAATCCGATGCTGGAGTTTTGCAGGTACGTTGTCAAAATAATATAAAAAAATGGCTGTGTTTCCAACATCACCGCGGGGTTTGACTGGTAATGTCTCAGATAGATGGATGAGTAGATAGATAGTATATAGTCGTTGTAGCCTTTTTTTGTTTGAAGTGGGCTGCAGGTGTCTATGGACTCAAGTAGCGACTTACCATCAGGTAGACTTACAATTCGTTTGTCACTTCGTTTTTATAAAAAAAAGATAAATGGAAAATTCTTTACTGCGCAAGAAATATTGTTGTGTAAAGGCTAACTTAATGTCATAATGTCATTTTTGTCAGCTAGCCTTTAGTAGCTTTGTGATTATGAGAAATTGTCTGATAAGAGATAAGGGTAGTTCAATAAAAGTTAAAGCAAAGTTAAAATAAAAGTTGGAAGTTAAGAATAGTTTGTGATCAGGATTAAGAAAGGTGGTTTGGACACTTAGAAAGAATGAATGAGGAAAAAGTGACAAAGCAAATTTATGCTTCTGAAGTGAGTGGCAGAGTGCAAGAAACAACCTAGACGGAAGTTTTCAACCACGATATATTAAGATGGGCTAAATTAAGAGTATGTGGATGTATGGAAGAGATATGTGAATACCGTGTATTGCGGTGTATAGGGTGAGTGTTAGAATATCCACTACCCCATATCATCAGGTGGGTGTCGTAAGAGGCGACGGAGGGAAACAAATCAGGAGATGGGCAGCATCGTCTTCTTAATAACGATTAAAAATAAAAAACTGCGGTTTCCAACCCGCTCGCCAAGCGTGGTAACTATGGCAAATATCCCCCTATGAGGTAATCTATGGGGGAAGTCTATGTTCAGCAATGGAGTATTAGTAGGCTGTAACGGTAACGGATATGAAAGAAGCAAGTGAGGTGTGTCAGGGTCGTGCCAAATGGAAGTCCGTAGTCTCTGCCAAGTAAAGTAAAGTAAAGTAAAACTACTATTACTACATTTCTTACTTTCATTAGATATATTATACTACCAAGGCCTCTTTTTAACGTTCACTTTTGTATCTCTGACCTTTAATAGTTATAGATTCATTTTTTACCGTTACTTTTATATATAAGTAATGATAAACAAAATTTTTTTTAACGTGGTAGAGCCATGCTGCAGCTATATTAGTAGTATAGTTGTAGCACGAATGGGTCGGCTCGACCGAGGAAGGACGACGCTCTCACAGAATACCAGCGTAAAATAGCAGCTTAACGCTGCTGTTTCGTATGGTGAGTGTAGAGAACCGGAGACCCTTTTTACTGGAAACGAGGCGTTCCATCTTAGTCCTCACGGGTGACAACGCATCTGCATTTTGATTCGCAAACGAGGATAGATGTAGATGTCTATGGGTCACAGCAACCACTTACCATCAGGCGGACTGTGTGCTCGTTTGTCACCCTATCCTATAAAAAAAAAAAACTATATAATAAAATACCAATATTTATAAATGTTTATAGATCCCTGGAGAGATTGAAGTAGCAATATGGAACGAAGGCGGTCGTTACTACGTGTATCATCCGTGGCCCGCAGACAGATACGGATATAGAGTAAAATTTTTGATATTATTTATAAACTTATTAAAATGTGAGGGTGACAAAAACAAAACTTATATTTGGCGGCTGAATATCAGCGCTGTGGTTATTACACTGCAGCAAAATTTAAAAAAATGTTCTTAACGTGGTAGAGCCACGCTGCAGCTATATTATGGTTGTAGCACGAATGGGTCGGCTCGACCGGGGTAGGACCACGCTCTCACAGAATACCAGCGTGAAATAGCAGCTTAATGCTGCTGTGTTTCGTATGGTGAATGTAGAGAACCGGAGACCCCTTTTTACTGGAAATGAGGCATTCGATCTTAATCCTCAGGGGTGACAACGCATCTGCATTTTGATTTTTAATCGAGGATAAATGTAGATGTCTTTGGGCTACAACATCCACTTACCATCAGGTGGACTGTGTGCTGTTTGCCAACCACATTCTATAAAAAAAAAACTTAGTAAAGATTGAAAACTTAGCAAGGAAAGATTAATAAAAAAAATGTAGAGTCGGTTGCCTATTTGTTGCTACAATTATTATGCTATTTAATATACAAGTGATGCAGTAATGTACGTAATGTTTCGAAGCTTCAAATAAACATATTCTGTAATTAGACTTTACCTCTCCGCTGACTGACGAGCGGGGCTTTAATGATCGACACTTGTCAAACCTAAACTCAAATCCTGCCAGACTGCTGATGAAAAGTATCATTTTAATTTATTTCCCTGCGTGGTGAAAATAGGGAACACTTTTAATTAGTAAATGACTACTGACACATTCTAAAAATACTTGTATTGTACAGTGGGCTAAGGCTGGTAATGGTATAAGCTTTCATTGTAAACACTTATTAATAATCTTCAATTGAAATCTTGTTATCATCAAAAATAGTATAGTAATGTACATGCATTTAAATATATGTTTAATATTTATTTTTCTGTGTAAGAAAATTTAATTTAATTTGTCACACGTCTACGTGTTTTTTTTAACTACCACCGTTTCAATAAGCGGTTTCTCTGTCGAAGGAGAAACGGCAAAAGAAACTCGGCAGGTAGCTTTTTTGTATTTTTATAGGCCAATTATACAACATTATTGATCAAAAATAATAATACATAGGTAATAGAAGCATATTATTCTATAATAAACCTACACAACAAAAATGTAAAATTAAACCAGATCGGTCCCCACAAGCAGTACTTACCTGTCACAGAATAAATAATATACTTTTTTTATAGTATAGGGTGACAAACGAGCACACAGTTCACCTGATGGTAAGTGGATGCTGTGACCCATAAACATCTACATTTATCCTCAATTAAGAATCCAAATGCAGATGCGTTGTCACCCTGAGGACTAAGATGGAATGCCTCATTTCCAGTAAAAAGGGTCTCCGGTTCTCTACACTCACCATACGAAACACAGCAGCATTAAGCTGCTATTTTACGCTGTATCCTAACGCTGGTACGCACCTGTTAACAAGCATGACGTATATCGCAGCTATCCTTGACTACTTTAAAGGGATGCGAACGACCCGTTACATGACCCGACGGCACCCTTGGATGTTATGTGATGATATATTCTCTAACGTCATTTATACGGCATGACTCTTAACCATGGTCTTGTATTTTCATATTATAAAACATATTTGTTTTGTAACAGTGCATAGCCTTTAGTTTTCAACGGTTTAATAATAGATTTTATTATGCTGCCGCCATAAATCGCATTATTTACTGATGTATAAATATTTTATCAGATATTTTTAGTATTAGTTAATTAAACATATTTTTTTGTTAATAATTATTTTCTTTTGTAAAACTGTAAAAGTACTACGAGCCCAATTATGTTGGATCCAAAAATCAGCCGTGACGAAAGGTAACAAATTTTCTAATTAAAGAACACATGACGAAACACTATTCAGTTTCCTGAAGAGACCAAAGGTCAACAAAAATATATCTTCCTTGTAGTCTCACTCTGAAATATCACCACTATTTTTGGGATTTCTTTTAGTCCCTCAGTCAGTACTATCACCACAGCGTACAAGGGAGTACAGTGAGAGTACTATCACAAGTAATAAGCCCTCGTATATGACAGATCTGAAATAATATCCAGAATTGGAAGCAGTTAACGTTCTCTAAGTAATAACCCAAAACCGAAGAAGTCCTTTGCGTTTTCAGATCGGTCTTCGCGACGGCGGCAAGGCTTGTCTCTTATACTTCAGCAGAATATCGCGCCTGTGTGAGCATTTTCTCGACAGCGTGTCGGATATGAAGCGAAAGCCCTTCAGCATAGCTGATGTCAGTGTGCGAGAGTTGGGCGAGATGCCTGAACCGGTCAATAAGCTTAAACGTACGTATCATGCGTATGACAAAAATACCTTTTATATTCCGCATATGTATGCCTGAAGAACTAGTAAACCTATCCTCTCTCAGCTTTTTGGGTAAAGTCCGAATAATAATTAAAATAATTATGACTTATATTAAATTTTTCGAAAATCTGAGAGCATATATCAAATCAGAGATAAAAATAAATTTATATTAACTATTTATAAATTTCTGAGAGGGTTTTAGGGCAAGGAAATGTCCGCCGCTCTGACCTAAGGCGTGTTGGCGAACTTCATATGTGTTCGAAATATTTTTTTTTTCTTTTTTCTCAAACATGCAGGATTACCCACGATGTTTTTTCTTTCACCGCCGAGCACGTGGTAAATCAGCACTTAAAATTGCAATTAACAATTTCATAGGTGCCAGCGGGGTTCAAACCCGGGTTGCTCGCGTACTGTGAAACTTACAGCGAGCGCTAACTATCTGAGCTACCACGGCTCTCAAAAATGAGAGGAGGCCTATGCCCAGCAGTGGGCCGTATATAGGCTGTAACTTTAACTTTTATTTATAAATTATTGGGACATTACCCAAAAATCCGGGTTAACCTAGATTTACTAGTTTTTCAGGCATTATCCGCAATCGTAACATACATATTATTATCCAAAGAATAAAAATATAGACTAAAAATGTTTTCTCTTAATTTTTACCGGTTAGTGGAGGTGTAAGAAAAATATCCTTTACCCCATATCGTCCCATGGGTGTCGTAAGAGGCGACATAGGGAAATTAGGACTAGAAATTTCAGCAGCATATTCTAAAAACAACTTAAAATAATGAAAAAACTGCAGTTGCCCATTATCAGGCCTATGTTCAGCAATGGACTTTTATAGGCTGTAATGGTTGGATGGATGAATGTATGACGTTCGTATGACGTATGTATGAATTCATTGCCTTGAAATACATTTGAGAGTTTGAAGCGCAAATATATTTACGATTCTCTGCAGCTGTAGCACCAAACCGTTGGGTGATCCGCGGTCGCTTCCACGAGGCGGACGAGAGGTTCCCAGAAGAGCACAGAGGACGCCAGGCGACACCGGCGGCTATCGCTGCCATTGCCATGGCGCATATTGTGGACCCAGCTAACTGGACCGCTGATGAAGTGGACGAGGTAAGCAACGTTTTAAGGAAACTGCTTTCACAACCTTAACCTTTTCATGAGTAACTTTCTTAGATGCGAAAGCTAATTCGCAAAGTTTCGGATACAAAATTTATATATACGTATTCCTTGTTTTATGGTAAGCACGTTTTGTAAAACTCTATGACACAAATGCTTTGCATTCGTTCTTACACAAGTGAATCACGAACAATAGCTAAAAACTGCTAGGCAGTTTGTTAGAAACTTGAATGTCTAAAATAAGATTTGTGTTTAACAGTAAGGAGGTAACAATGGAAACTAGCCATCTGCACAAGACATAATTAAAGTGCACGAGTGTGTGTGCAAACACAGATGCACTTCCTTTTCCCTCACAGTTCGCGCAGTAGACCGGGGAGAGATCAGGCGCAGGACCAGCTACTTTACGTGCTTTCTAAAGGACGGGGGGTAAACACCGCCAACTTCCTGAGTCCGGCTGCTACTGAGTACTTCTTGACAGTAAAACGCAACTGATTTTGGCCCGACCTGGGATTCGAACCCGGGATCGTATGATTAGTAGTAGCGTTTACGACCACTAAACCCAAAAGGCAGGCTGATACTGAATAATGTGCTACTGCCGACGTAGAAGATTATCCTAAGAATATGAATTGAGAGTTTTGGGCTCGATCTATATCGAGAATTTATTGAAGACCACCGCGGTGAGGGAGAAGCGATGAGAACTGCTCCCTGAGCATGAGTTTTCAATCGTATCGAATTCGTATCGTAATCGAGTGTCTTTGTATTACGAAACATAGTTCCATTTCCTTCCGCTAGAGGCGCTGTTTATCTTTCCATACAATTTTAGTTGATGAAGATACGAAAACGATAGCTTAAAAAATGTGTGTTTCGGGCACTGACTGTTCTCGGAGAAGTAAGTTCGGAAAAGCTAAGATTAACTGAAAAAAATTAATGTGATAGAGACATATCCGGGGAAACTTAAGAGGGTTATCGCTAGTCTTTCGCTTGACTTCAGCATTTTTAATCAAGATTCAAGTTAAATTAATTACAATTTTTATTAACAGTCCTTAGTTCGGGGCGACATCCTCTACCAAAATACTTTAGAAAACTTAGAGCGCAAGGGTATAAGTTTAGACTCTTCTAAGAATTTTGAAGGTGAAGACGTAGAAGAGGAAGAGGTCGTCTCCTCTGGAGGGACTTTGGCTGCCGCTGATGTTTTGGATAAGTTCAGAATTTCGGACTACGATTGTATTGAAACTGATGTTTTGGACAGCGCCTATATCGGTAAGTTTAAATGACTTTTTGTTTGATGTTATTCGTATCACTTTATGAATATTCTAAAAACAGGAACCTTGTAAAATTAATAAGACTGTTAAGGTATCAATCCAGCAAACACAATCGATCATAAAAATAAAAGAAAAACATACAGACATCGCCATAATCCTTCTTATATTGTTCTTAAAAAATTAAATCGACCCTTTTTACTGGAAACGGGGCACTCTATCTTAGTTCTCAGGGGTGAAAATGCATCTGAATTTTGATTCTTAATGGAGGATAAATGTAGACTACCACTTCCCATCAGGTGTACTGTGTGCTCGTTTGTGTATAAAAAGAATTAATCGGACTAGTTTTGGAGGAGGAATCAGTGGAACGCGGGATGATGGTTTGTTGTGGAACGCCAAGTTGCTTGTTTGTCGGTCTTCTACAGATTATACTTCGGAGAGTGTGCCCATGAGCTTCATAAGCTCATACCGCCATCTCCAATCTCCTATCGGAATACCAGACGTACTGCAGGTTACCATCCATACTTGGTTGATATTCCGAATATTCGCACTAAGCGCTATAAGTTGTCTTTCATAATGAGCACAGACATTGAGTGGAATGCAGACTACAGAATACAGACTGCCGGTATTTGTTTTTCCGAGTGCATATAACCTTAACCTCTTCAAGGTGCGTTTTAACAGGCTTCTACTGGGCAAACTCGCTCCATCGTAGATATCATCTTTGCCCTCAGGCCAGATGGAGGTCAAAAGTGAGCATAGTTTAATAATAAAAAAAAAAAACATAATTTGCGAACTTTATCTACAAACGTCACCCTCACCTCACGTCATACTCTTATGACTCTGTCGACTGAAGGCGTGGTTAATCCATCTACAATGCAAAATCTAAATCCTACAATCTGGTTATTAAAAATTAAAATTAAATTACTTGTGCATCGACCACTGCACTCGAAAAGTCCCGCACCTTACTTACTCCAGTAAGTATGGACGATTTTCTGAAGAAATGTATGCCGCATTGCTAGTTACAAGCAATCGTATGAACAGAAGTAAACTTAAAAAGGTTCATAATGTGTGGTGATGATGAGAATGGTATATTATCATTGTACATATCTTTATTATAATATGTCTTATGTCCCTATGCACCATTGTTATAACTAAAAAAACAGAATACTACAATCGCTATTAATATTTCTGTTAACCCCTCCACGTCATTTCAAAATGCTTGTGTTAGGAGTGGTTCACGATAGTAGTCAAAAGACGCGTTCGAACCCATGACTTTCCGAGTTTTCAGTCCACAGCCAGGCTACTTTATATATCAGCTCACGGTACTCTCTTATGCCTAGTTTTGCGTTGAAGTCTCCCATTAACACCGTATAGTGGGTTTTGGAGGAATGCATGGCTCTAGATATATCCTCGTACATTTCCTCCACTTCCACATAGGGTTGTGCCGAAGATGGTGCGTAAACCTGTATGACTTTCAGCGAATACCGTTTGGTGATTCTGAGTATAAGGTACGCAACCCTCGTCGACACACTCTCAATCTTACAACGTTGTTAACGAGAGATTTGTGGACGATAAATCCGACACCTCCTTGGGACAGACGGTCACCCTCCCGGTGATAGAACAAGTTACCGGATTTAAGGATTACCAAGTCCTCCCCCTCTATTCGGACCTCAGATAATCCTATAATATTCCAGCGCAACTTGTCTATCTCTTCTTCCAGCTCCAGGATCTTCTCGTCAGTCCTCAGGGTGCGTACGTTATATGTTGCCAGGTCGAGTCGTCTTAGGTGGCAACCGTACCTCCACCGGAGATTCTTAGCACCCCCTGTCCCGCCGTTACCATGGTCGCCACCGTAGCCATGAATAGTGGGGCCACCGGGGACTGGGGGCCGTCTCTTCGTAACTTTAATAATGGGGGGTATATTGCCATAGTTGCCACGCTTAGCGGGCGGGTTGGCAACTGCAGTTTTTTTATTGTTGCTTTGCTGTTATCAGAAAGATGCTGCTGACCATCTTCTTTCCCTCTGTCGCTACTTACGACACCCACGGGAAGATATGGGGTAGGGGTAGGGGTATTCTTACCCGCCACTACACGGGGAGTAAGAATACCCACTACACACACATTTCATCTTAAGCGTTGTAAATTTATTACATTATTTTTAGTTCCACCTAATTTTTATTCACGTGCTCTTTAAATTCGCGTATCTTTAAAGTTCTCCCGAGTTATACTTATAAAACTTTTTTCAGGCGAATTAAACCCTGAATACACAACAAGTGAAGTGATGTCGCTGAAACAGTCGCTGAGACAACTTTTCAAGGAGCATTCACACGCGGTGGTAACCGCACGCGGCGTTTCCACGGCCGTATGGAGGCACGACGACAATTACTACTTGTTCGATCCTCACGCGTGTGATGAGAACGGTTTGTAAAGCATAATTTTATACGTGGTAGCGAATTGCTGAAGCTATATTATGGTTTTTACATTGATGGGTTGGCTCAAACAGGAAAAGAAAAAGCTCTCACAGAATACTAGCGTGAAATAGCAGTTTGATGTTGCACTGTGTTTTGTATGGTAAGTGTAGAGAACCAGAGAACCTTTTTACTGAAAACGAGGCATTTTGTCTTCGTCCTCAGGTGTGACAACGCATTATGAACTTTGATTCCTAATCGAGGATAGATGTAGATGTTATTGGGCCACAGCATCCACTTACTAGCAGGTGGACTGTGTGCTATTCTATAAAAAAACTAGCTATCCGCCCCGGCTTCGCACGAGTGATTTTTGGATCTTGGCAGAAGCGCCACCTACCGGGTCCGATTATGAATCTAAACCATCCAGAGACCTCACTCAAAAACACAAAAAAAACCTATAAGAGCTATAGTTTGAAAATGTGATTTTTTTAAATTAACAACCCCCGCAACCCCCCTTGCGGGTGGAATTTCGAAAATCCGTTCTTAGCTGACGTCTGATGTCACATACGTTTTCCTTTTGAACTGGCGATGCTAATAGCGTGGTTGGTCTTCTCGGGCTTGCAATGCATTGATGAGATCCAAAAGTTAAACTCGTACTCATTTATATTTTATATAAAATATCATTATAATCATCATTATAGCTCTTTACAACAACAGCTCTCCCTTGTTGCTGAACAACAGCTCTCCCCCAAAGAATGCCACAAAACACTGTCGTCTTACCATTTCGTCACTATTTAGTGGTAGTCCGTCTTACACTTCGCTTACCTGTACGAGGCTGCCACTGGAGAATCTTTCATAATTATCGGTTGTCGGGTCGTCGAGCTACATATATTACCACCTCGTTTATTATGTAACCATCGAATCTGTCAGTCAGACCTAAAATACCCAGACTGGCGACGGTCAACAACATCAAAGTTACGAAATGCCTGGCACTGCAATCGTCAAACCGCCCAAGCGTGACGATTATGGCAAATCTTTCCTACAACTGGGGAGACACATGTACAGCAATGTTCTTTTACAGGCTGATGATGATGAAGAAAAATTGTCTGTTTGGCATCTTGATTTTGTCAAGTAAGCTAAAATTGATGCAGTGGGGTCGGAAGGGAATTTAACAGGAAATGCCCTGAATAATATTTCAGGTGTAAAACACTATGGCCAGCTGCGTGATGCAGCGACAATAATTCGAAACGTCTGCTACTACTCGTTTGGCGATTATGCATAATGTCACTAACAGCAGAACCCGAAGATGTTTATGCTTTGTTTGGATCGGAGGAAAATTCGGATGTCGAGGCCGTATTCTATGTATACGTCTTCGGTTTGACATTTTCCTAACACTTTCATATAATTGGTGTTAAGAATTTGGTGTTCGGTGCCTTTTTGTCCTGCAGAATAACTTCAGCCTACATTTTGAAAATGTGACATATTCGACGAAATCAAAAAAAAAATATCATTCAAAATTTTTAGTAAGGTTTGATAGCATGTAATTTGAGCAGGTTACCCGTCGGATGAGGTTCGTGCAACCGCGTGCCTTGTCAGAGTGAAGGGTGGACCTGATGCATTGGCTGACGCTGTGCTGGCCAATCTACCACCGGGATCTGACGACAGTTTTAACATATCGCCGGTAGCCATCACCGCTACCAAGCTCAACGTTGACATCGGCGCCCCGGAGACTAAGCTCGAGGTTCGTTCGCTTTTTGGCAAGTGTTGATAAATACTGGAATCAATCATAAGAAACAAACTAATTTTAATAATGTTATTAAATTGATAAAACAGCGATATACGACCATTCCATTATTTTAAGAACTCTACTTTTAGTGATGGTCGCGTGGTCATCAATCTAATCCATCGGATCGTGTTATGTAGAAATGTTTCACAAAAACATAAAGTTATTCAGATTATGAAAGGTAAATGCATTTTTCTTGTGGCAGAAGCCCTATTATGTCATGTTACGAAAAGTGAATGTAAGGCTCTTCGCACACGAGTCGTAAGCGTAGTCGTATCGTAAGCGTATCGTTATGACGCAATGCGTACGAGACCTGCAGTGTTCTACAAACGAATCGTCGAGTAGACGTATCGTTTTGTAAGATCTCACTTGAACTCATGGCGTCAATGGTACCAGATGTGTTGGGTGAATTTATCTTACTTTCTCTTCAGACGAAGAGGATTTTTTATTGTTTGATTATGTAAGAAGTAGAAAGCGACGTGCTCATTGGATCCATCCATACATTACAAATAATCACAAGAAAAGATTGTTTGTTGCTGCACGTGAACTTCAGCAGACGATAATAAATTCCGCAGTTTTTATCGAATGAATTTTTCATTCGATAAAAGAGTTTTGCATCAAAAATTTAATCGATAAAATTTTCTTTAAAAATTCAGTTAAATTTTTAAAGAAATTAATGAACAGTTAATTTTTTACGCTTGCTTTTTTACGCCAGTACACTACGAATATCGTAATGACAATAAACATCTCCTACGATTCGCTGCAGCACCGCTTCGTGTGCGGACTTGTTTGAACATGTACGCGCTCGTATTGCTCTCGTCCTACGCGCGTATTACGCTACGCTTACGATACGACGCCGTGTGCGAATAGCCTAAATTTTGGGATTACTTGATATTTTTCAGAAGTCTTTCATACTTGGAAATAAACTGAAATAACCGGTCGAGTGCGAGTCGGACTCACGCATGAAGCGTTCCGTACCATCGTAATACACGTTTCTAGTAGAGGAGCCCTTTTAATTTTACGTGGTAGAGCCATGCTGCAGCTATATTAATAGTATAGTTGTAGCACGAATGGGTCGGCTCGACCGGGGAAGGACCACGCTCTCACAGAATACCAGCGTAAAATAGCAGCTTAATGCTGCTGTGTTTCGTATGGTGAGTGTAGAGAACTGGAGACCCTTTTTACTGGAAAAGAGGCATTCTATCTTAGTCCTCACGGCTGACAACGCATCTGCATTTAAATTCGCAAATGAAGATAGATGTAGATGTCTATGTGCCACAGCAACCACTTACCATCAGGTGGACTGTGTGCTCGTTTGTCACCCTTATTCTATAAAAAAAAATATTATTTGTTGTTATAGCGGCAACAGAAATACACTTTCTGTGAAAATTTCAACAGTCTACCTATTACGGATCATGATATACAACCCGCTGACAGACAGACGGACGGACGGACGGACGGACAGCGGAGGCTTAGTAATAGGTACACTTTGGGTACGGAACCCTAAAACGAGCCTTTGGATCATTATTTTGGTCAGCTTGTGTGATATATCATTATTGCACACCACGGTCCAATAATAAGTTGTTCTAATAGGTCAACTGGTGTTAAGCCCGAATAGCCGACAGACAAATATTCGTCTAATAACTTCTGGAAAATAAAATACCGTCATCATCCTCATTGACTGTTTAATAGTAAATGCAGATTTACTAAATATTACAGTTTCGATGTTTTATCACAGAGTTAACTAAACTTATATTGAAGTGAGCGATAATATTTTAACCATTGAATTAAATTTACTTGGTAAGACTGATGGAAAATAAAATTTTAATCGTCGCCTCTTGAATCATCTCGACTCTATAATCACAGTTATAAACTTAAATAATGCTGTTTGGACTTACAATTGATCTTTTGAATGAAATTAAGGTCAACCTCACTTCGCGTAGTGCATCTTGCTGATTGACGACGAGGCTCTCACGACCGACTAATGGTAGAAAATCCAAATCCTAGACTGAAAGCTCATTAAACATTCTGATGTTGATGCTGCTGGGGTAAGGAAATGTTATGCCAAACTTTTATTGGTTGAAACCTCACAGCGGTCACCATTAGCGGAGACGAGGACTTCATCGTTATGCTTTGCCCTATAGCGTGATGAGTGTGCTCTCTCTTTCAAAAATGTATACCTAAAGACGCATTATTGAAAAAACCTATATATCCGGCTACATGAAATAAACCAGTCGACATAAAATGGATGCAAATGCAAATAACCACTATAAATAGGTAATTGTTTTTATATAACAGAGCAAAGCTTTCGAGTGGATTTCGAAAGGGACGGCTGCTATCATGATGGGACCTCGAGGAGAGAACACGGCGATCGGCAAGGCAGCTGAAAAGGCTGGTGTGCCGGTAAGTATCGACTTGTGTGTGTATAGGACGAAATATTTGAAAAATTCAGCGTAGTGTCTTATATATTAAAAAAAAAAACTTTTTTCGCAAACTTATCTGGATAATATAAGTTACGACCTAAAACTGCAATTTTAATTTTATAATATGCTATTCAGGAGGAGGATAAGGCGGGACGTACAATAGCCCTTCCAGCAGCGGCCGCGTTTACAGCGGCTACAGCATCTGTACCACCGCCACATATGCACCAAGATCACATGTATAATTTCTTAGGTATATAATTATAACATTTTTAATTAAAGAAAACGTAACAGAATGTTATGTACGTGGGTATGCTGGGTACAGACCTCTTCTTATTTCTGAGGTTTTGCAGAATGGAAAATTCTATCTCTCTGCCCCAATGCATTAAAGTAATATGTAGGTACTTACATACATATAATAGCTCAATGCTCCAATGCGACTTAGTGGAACTTCACGTGTCTTTGAAATAGTTTCCGTTAATTTTTTACGCCGAGCGCATGGTAAATCAGAATTTGAAATTGCAATTAACAATTTTTTTGAAGTTTGCGGAGATTAATCTAAGGTTGCCCAAGTTCTGTGGAATTTAAGAAAGCGCTTGTCACTTGAGGTACTTACTATGCTAGGTAAAATAACAGTCACTAAATTTCCGCAGCACAGCATTGTGTAAAATGTAGTACATAATTTCTCAATGGGCAAAGTCATTTTTCTCATTATTGAGAGACTAACGGAGCGGTGAGAGACTGCCCCGCTGTTGTATTAGATTTCCGCACAATGTTTTCTTTCACCGTCAAGCATGTAAGAAACAAAAAGATAAATTGCAATATACACACTTCTCTCTTTTTGTCTTGCCTCTGAGCTACACGGTTTTATTATAATTGTGTAAGAGTATTTGTTTTCGTATGTAAATTTTTCAAATTAATAATGATCAGTTTAAATGTAACGAACGTTATTAGGTGACTATTTTTATTGTTATTATACGATTATTGTGTATGTATATTTGTGCGTTCGTATACGTCTTCCTGTAACCTAAGCGGCTTGTTCGATTTTCATTTGCGAGATGTAGTTGGGTACGTCTCTATCCTCGGAGTGTCATAGCTATATTATATTTTATGGTACAATACCAATATGGTACTCTTCTTCTATATCACCCTATAACAGTCCCTTTGTAGCAAGGTTTTACTAGATCAACACGCTTGGCAAGTGGGTCGACGATTGCAGTAGCATATAATGTATAACACTGTAACACAGCGTATCCTAGTACAGGTTCCGCTCTCTCACAAAGGTCAAATTTTGAAATAATTATATCATAGAAACTATACAATAAACTAAGCATGTTTTTATTTAATGTACCATTGTGATTGGAAATAAACGCTTGTTATTATTATTATGGGGTATCTATAAAATTTTCTCATCTGGTTGGGCTGTATAAATATATAGTTGTAAATAATAATGATAAACATACATAAATATCAATAAAATAAAATAAATACATAAAAAAATACATAAATAAATAAAAACCCAACCAGATGGAAGCCCTCGGCAAGGGAGACCGTAGCACTTATAATTATTATCATTATTATAAGTGGCTACTGCAGTCCAAGGACACTTGCAGCCAGCTTGAAACAGAAGGTTGCAGATATGTACATTGTTACCCCTGAGGACTGAGATGGAATGCTTCACTGCCTGTAATTATACTGGCTCTTTAACTTTAATACTTGCTTGCTTAGCGGTAGTAATAGGTAAGAGGGTCCGCCGCCACCACGCGTTTCTCTTGCCATGGCGCAAAATGGCACTCGTAAAAATGAAATTATTTTGTAATTTTGATTATTAATAATAGTTCTTTAATGGTTTACAAAAAACTAATTTCTTCGTTTTTAACAACAAATACGAAGAAATGAGTTCCAGAGTTTAGTATATTCAGCAGTACAAGTTTTTCGTGTTTTAAGTTGGCTATGCTTTTAAGACTACTAATTGTCCCGTTCATCATTGCAACTGTATTAGTGGTTAGGAACAGAGGGTAGAGGAAAGGAGGATTCGAACCCACGAGATTTTAGTTTCGCACTTTAACATTACGCTACTTTCGCTTACTTCAAAAAATATATTTTATAAGAATTTTACTTAGTTTTTTTCTTTTTTAATATTTTATTAGATGCCGGTGCCGAATACTATACCAATCACTTAAAGAAAACTGGTCGCAAAGAAGTGACGCCAGACGACCTGACTGAGAAGTTCGAGATGGGCGCAAACACTTTCTCAATTGAACTAGAAGAACCGATCACATTGCCTCTGCGTCTGCCCGACGAACCACAAGGAGTAAGTTAAAGAAAAATATTATTCTACTTTTTTATACTATTCACTACTTAGTAAACTTTGTCTGTCTCATTAAATTTTTCATAAAACGTCTTCCAAGGAATGTGTCCATTAACACATGATGTGGAATCCACTTCAGGTATAAAATAGGTATTCAAATAATTATCTGTTATTATGTCTGTATCTTCATTGCATATGTGGGCTTACGTGCTCGATGGTGCTTATACAACAAGTTGAACATAACTTTTAGCTTAGTTTCGGCGTCACTTGGATTGAATTCAGCGTTCCATTTATCTTACTATTACTTTATTTGTCTAAAATCGTTAAAGAAGGCATGGCAATGCCTTATACGTAAAGAAAGAGATTGTAATAAATAATAAATATAATTTTCAATGCAAATAAAATTGTTATTCTTTATAGCAAAGGTAAAAATTGAATATAGCTAGACTCAAATAAAAGTCACTTTCTTATTTGATAAAAGTGCAGAGTGTGAAAGTGTGGCTTCCGCAATCGAGCCGATCAATTTTGTCTACAAATGCGTACTGCAGCCTCAATACAGCTGGAGCGTAGCTCTAACCATATAAAAAGTGTCGAAACGTATAGAATATAGAACGTGTTTTATACCGATATATAGGAAGGTGGTGAAGAGGAGGAAGAATCCGAGAGAGATGAAACAGGAGAGGAAGAGGAAGAAGAGGAGACAAAAGAAAAACCATTAAAACGTTAGTCTTTTTTTTTCAGAAAAAAAGTTTAATGATTTAAAAACTTTTTATTCTAGTAAAGCTGTTAAGTAGGAAATTAGTGATGGGCTATAATGATGATAATGATGATGTTGTTCAAGACAAGGTAATGACAGTTAACCATCAAGTAAATCGACGAATTTAATTTGGCTGGGTATCGTTTCAGTAATAGTGACGCATCTCATGCTCGCCGTATAGTGCTGGTGTATGAGAACCCACTAGCCCATTTCGTCCCGTGGGTATTGTTATAGGTGACAGAGGTAAATTAATGAACGGATGGGCAGTAGCATCTTCCTGATAACAACTTAAAATATGGAATAAAAATCTGTGGGTACTCAACCCGCTCGACAAGTGCAAATATGAGGCAATCTATAAGGAAGACCTCTGGATTTCTGAATACTCTGACTTTTGATAGGCTCTCAAAACTTTAAAATTTTACACAATCATAACTTATCAAAGGGACAAAAATAAAATAATTTTCAAACTTAATAAAGTCATATTATATAGACCATTAATATTGCTTTGAAAAAATCAATTGAAATCGCGTTGTTTGTTTTTTTGGTCTCTTTGTCATGATCATTATAAGATTTAGATTTTTTAAATATGTAATTTCGTATTGTTTCTAACCGACTTCAGAAAAAGGAGGAGGTACTCAATTCGACTGTATTTTTTATGTGTAACCTCAGAACTTTTTTCTAGGTGAACCGATTTTGATGATTATTTTTTTATTTGAAAGTTGGTACTTCTCATGTAGACGCATATAAATTTGATCGAGATCTGACCTGTAGTTTTTGAGTTATCCTTAATAATGCGTATTTAATTGACTTCGACTACATGATTTACATATATTGAAGTCGGTTGTACAAAATTTTTAATTTTACCACTTGTATTTTCTTAATTAAACCGCAAACTCACAAGTATCTAATATTTGAATTATTGATGGCCAATTTACTACTGGTTTATTAGAGCCGCCTATAGCGTTAATCACAATGAACAGTTACAACTGTTATTATTGTCTTCGAAATTACAGCACGCTTGCTAAGATCTCGTGCTTTATACTCGTACTCGTATACAATAAACGAACGATTTGCTCATATTCAACACGTTAAACACAAGCTTGGATTAAGTTTTTTGAACAGATTACACCGTAATTTGTTACTTTTAAGAACTTTGTTCGTTCGTAAGAAGAGTTCTTAGAGAGATTAATACATATCTTTTACACTTTTTTATTACAGAAATAAAAGACGCACTGTTCAAGATGTGGAACGATCCGACGAAGCCGTCGCACGTATCTCTGCTGGTAGGTGACTACCACCAGCTGGGGCTGTGGCTGACGCCCGGCGGGAAGGTAGTCGCCTTCGATCCTGCCCCAACCCTGGCGAAAGGAATGCTTACAGCGCAAAGGATTAAGAAGGGTAACTATTTGTGTTGGTGTTGTTGTACGTAATCCGTATTAGCTATGTCTACACCAGTGCGCTTTCCTGTTCATCTTGCGTCTTCCTCTAACGCATGCCTGAGCAACCATAGCGCATGCAATAACGCATGCGAACGCTGATCAGTCACCGGTGGGTTCGCATGCAACATTTCGTGCATTTTAGTAAACAAAATGGCGGAAGACAAAGTTAAAACATTAGAATTTATCGATGATTATAGAACATATCAAGCATTGTGGCACCACAAGCACAAAGATTACACAAATAAAATAAAAAGAGACGACGCGTTGATTTCTCTGAGCCAAAAATATAATTAGAATGTAAAAACGGTTAAAAACAAGATAAAAGCATGAGGTCATACTTCTCAAATGAACAAAAAGTTACGACGAAAAGGAGTGGGTCCGGAACAGAAGATAATTATGAATCTTCGTGGTTTGCCTACAAGTCAGTTTTGAGGTATAAACGAGTTGTATGCGACAAGCGCACGGGTATAGACGATAAGCTGCATGCGTCTTATGGCACAGCGCTTGACGCAAGACGAACTGAAAGTTGAAACGCAAATTGAAAATGAAAGCGAAATTGAAAGCGCACTGGTGTAGACATAGCTATAGGATTCTCTAGGGCCATATCATTCCGTGGCGAGGCGACAGAGGGAAATTGAAACGGGAGATGGGCAGCAGCACTTCCTGATAACAATAAAAAACCGCAGTTACCAACCCGCCTTCCGAGCATGGCAACTATGGCAAATATCCCCCCTATGAGACAATCTATGGGAGAGGCCTATGTTCAGCAGTGGACTTTGATAGAGGGTAATGATGATATTGATGATGATGATAGAAAACTACTCAAATTTCACGTCACGCAAATGTCACGCCATTTTGTCCTCTCCCTCTGCATTGAATTATTTTGACTCACTATCTAATAATACCACACAAAACATTCTTGGTATTCAGAAGTTGACTCAGTCGAAGTTTTTAAGGAGTATCACCGTTCTCAAATTTATTTAAAAACCTTTCAGGTGATGAGCTTCGCTTGCAACGTCTAAAAGACGAGATGACTGGAGAAGGTGGCGAAGAAGAAGATGAAGACGAAGAACTCGGTGGTGGTAAGATAGTTAATTGGCCACTGGCATTTTAAGATGGGTTTTCTGCCAGAAACACAGTCGGTTCTAACCGACTGTGTTACATTACGGTCTAAGTATGACAATTTTAATAAATTCATTTTATTGAAATGGCGGTATTAAAACGGCATTGCCAGAAAACGTTGATCGAAGATTTTTTGGTATTATTAGTTAAAAATATCCAGACAGGAAACGATGAGCAAAGATGTGCCAAAGCACCTCCTACCTAAAACGTCGTTCTACTTCTTCTTTTAACTAGTATAACAATATTATAAATGAATTTTATTTACACTGCGGTATATAAAGTCGGAGTTGTAATGTTTGATCTAAATACCATAAAATCTCGACCGAAAATTTTGTGGTATTGTCAGTTATGAAATATCCAGACTGGAAACAAGTAAATACGATGCTTAGGCACCTCGTGCGTTATCGCTGCTCTACTTCTTCTTCTACTTCTAGTACAGTTCACAGTATTTGTCGCAGTATAATTTCGCTATTAGCAATTTGATTATTGATTTATCCCCCTTTCGCATTGAAGTCCTACATCCAACATAATTAAAAATATTACAAAACTGTCGTAATGGAATATTTATAAAATTGTAAAATTGCTATGTATAGAAATGTTACTTTTGCACTACTCTACCTATATGTATGGGCATGTCGTGATAGAGGGATACCAGAAGAAACAGCGTCTCTCCAATAACAACTTAGGTAATCGAAAAACTGCCAAGTATAGCAAATATCCAACTTATGAAGCATCTTGTCGGGTAGGCTTATGTTAAATTGTATACTTAGATAGGCTGTAATGTATGTGTGATTTAATGAATGAATTTGACAATTATGACACTTTTTTTTTACAAATTTGTCAGAATGTAACGTTCATTAGATAGGACACTGATAAGATAATAATGTATTAAAATCAAACTGACATTTCAAGATTTACATTATAATACCCACTTTTGATAATTATTGCAGAAGGTGAAGAGAAACCCGAGCCAGTACCAGAGTTTGTTCCACCGGAATCCTCGCCTGCGTTAATGGTGTTCGCGAGCCCCGGGGAGTTCATCGATAAACTAAGTATTAGCAGATCTATGTTTGATTATGTTATTTCTTCAGGCATCTTTTTTTTATTTAAACGGTTATCTTGCTAAGGGCGTATTACACGCCCGCGATAGAACAGGGCCTTTAAATTGATATTTTGTATTGCCACAAAATATATAAAAGTACTATACGTAATGTGACAATTTCTTTTTTCCCTCAAAGCAGGACGCCCTATAGTTATTATGTTTTTGAATACAAAACTTATTTATGGAATAATAACTATCAAAAGTGAATATGGGAACTAAGAGTGGGACTGTCCCGCTCAAAGCGGGATGTATGGTCACGATAACTATCTTAGTATTGTTGGTATTGTTAGTAGATACTGTTATTTATTCTGTGGTATTGTGCACTGTTTTCTAGTGAAGGTTGTGCAAAATATCAAATTAAAATTAATATATTTTTTTAATTGTTATTAATTTTTGATGTTACTGAGTTTTTTTCCAAATAAATTGAATGATACATACATACATATAATCACGCCTCTTTCCCGTAGGGGTAGGCAGATACCACTTCTTTCCACTTGCTACGATCCTTACATACTTGTTTCGCTTCGTCCACTTTCATTATTCCCTTCATACATGTTCTTCGGTTTAGGGTACTCTTGACCTGGCCTTTTTTCAAGACGTCCCTGATTTGGTCGAGAAACGTCCTCCTAGGTCTACCCCTTCCAACACTTTCATTCACACCCGCCTTATACACTTTTTTCGTCAATCGTTCTTCATTCATTCTCTCGACATGACCAAACCATCTCAGCATACCTTTCTCAATTTTTGTCACTACATCTTCTTTCAAACCACAAAGTTTCCTTATCTCACTATTTCTTATCCTGTCACTCAATTTAACTCCTATCATACTTCTTAACGCTCTCATCTAAATTCTGCTTTCATGTTTCTTCTGCCATACCCAACTTTCACTTCCGTACATGAGTGTCGGAACCAACACCCCCTCATGCACAGCCAAACGAGCCTTGTTAGACAACTTCCGACTGCTCATTAAGGAGTGCAAAGCTCCATTCACCATGTTTCCTGCATTCACTCTTCTTTCGATATTATAATTATAATTATTATGAATAATAAAAATAATTGAATGATAATCTTAATAATTAGAGAGTGAAATTGTCAGTAAACGTAATCCTATTTTCGTCCCGCGCACATTGCATTAAATTGAGTAGTATTTGTAGAATTACATAAAAGATACCTTTAATTTAATTGGGTTCATAATGTTGTGTGTTATATGGCCGAAAATAATATTACTTTTTCCGAAATCTGCATATACATATAAGTTGATTGGTTTGGTTGGTTTTTAACTGTGGCATCATGGCTCCTAACGAATGAACCGATTTTGATTAGATTGTTTTCGTTTGAAAGCTGTCTTAATCGAGAGTGTTCTTACATATTATGTTTCAACAAAATCTGTTCAGCCGTTTGAAGATAATTAGCTCTTTTGTTTCGGGTTTTTTTGAATTTTTGAATTTAGTTTATACTACCAGTGTCTTGGAGTTATCACCAGTTCCAAGTTGTCGGTTGAATTTTATGTATTCGTATGTTATCAGATCGTTAAACCATTCGATACAATTGCAATTAAATTTTGGTTTTAAAACATTAAACATAACCTCTAATTTGGATGTAGCTCTAATAATAAAACGCTATTTGGTACGTAGTACGTACTTTAAACAATAATTTTCCCCAGCTTTTCTCACTTTACTCATATTTTTTTGTTATAGCCCTCCAAGGAGGTCTAGACCGGAAGCAATGCCTGGCTCCTTATAAGTTGTATCCTGTGAAAGTGATAAACGAGCTCACATCGGTGTTAAAGGAGAAGAAGACGCCATCTTCTAAGGCTGGCGGGGACGAGGCTGCTGATGAAGAAGGTTATTAATACACTTATATAGCCACAGAAAGAAAATAGTAGATAAAATTATGTAGTTGCGTAAAATTATGTAGCGGCGGCATAACGTAATCAATTACCGCATTTACTTACGTGAGTGTTATAAGAGACTACGAGATTATGGAAAATGCCAGAAGGATCTTATCTCTTCTTATAGATGGCAGTATGACCATCTCGTTTACGCCAGACGTGAAATATCAAGAATGTGGTGACTGGAAGCACCGCCGAAGGTGCGAGATGTCTGGTTATGCGACCGTTAATACACATACCAAGTGTAACGATTTAGGCAAACTTTTCCTACAACGGTAGAAGCCCATCTGCAGCAGTAAACTTTCGCGGCCTGATGGAGATGATGAAAATACTGACGCTGCGAATAGAATTATGGATTTTGTTATCGCACTGCGAAAATATATTGCGAAAGTTTTCAAGATTTAGGTTTTTTTCGTGGTAGAGCCATGCTGCAGCTATATTATGGTTGCAGCACGAATAGGTCAGTTCGACTGGGGAGCGACCACGCTCTCACAGAATACAAGCGTAAAACGGTACTCTAAACTCACCATATGCAACACTGCTGTGTTGCGTATGGTGAGTTTAGAGTACCGTAGGCTCTTTTCACTGCAAACAAGGCATTCCATCTTAGTCCTCAGGTGTGACAACTCATCTGCATTTTGAATCATTATCGAGGATATCTATGGGCCATAGCATCCATGTACCATAAGGTGGACTGTGTGATCGCTTGTCACTGTCATTCTATAAAAAGACTTTCTATATAAATTATATTTCTATATAAAAAAGACTTTCTATATAAATATCATAAACGATAATGTTATAAACTATCGTTTATAACATTATCGTTTATGATATTTTATCGTAGTTAACATTAATATTTTTTTTATTTAGCCGCCGAAGAAGATGTTCTCATCGAGCCATTAGACGACTCTGCTATAGGGAAATATTTTACGCGAGTGGGGCGAGCGGTGGCGTCATTGCGGGGTCGGTTAGCTCAGAATGAGAACTACTTCATGGATCCGCCGAATAGGGATAACCAGGTTTGAAATAGACAACTTTACAATGTATATAATTTTTAGCGTGTGAGGCATTTGCTATAATCGCCCCCAACATAGGGTTGCAACGGATTGATGATGATATTATCATACTTCAAGAGTAGAACTACTTTTAATAAATGCGATAACTATTTACATAAAATACTATAACTGGATCGTGAGCCATGGTAGCTCAAGGGCTAAGCGTTCGCCGTAAATATCACAGTACGCGAGGATCCGGGGTTAAATCCAGGACGGCGCAATTAAAATTGTTAATTACAATTTCAGGTGCTGATTTATGTGGTTAATTGCTCAGCGGTAAAAGAAAATATCGTGAGGAATCGTGGGAAATAAATTAAAAAAATCAAGGACTTGGAAGTCAGCTAACACGCATTGGGGAAGCGCGGCGGACATTTCCTTGCCTCAGAACCCACTCAGAAACGAGAGGAGGCCTGTGCCCAGGGCTGGGACGTATGCAGGCTGTAACTTAATATAATTGTATATTAAGTTACAGTCTGCATACGTCCCAGCGCTAACAAAACAATGTAAAATTACATTTCTTTTGTAGTTTCATGTGTTTTATTTGTTTCATGTCACGTAGATTAATTCATAACATAACATAACATAACATAAACACTCACACCTGTCACCCAGAGGGGTAGGCAGAGATTATGGACTTCCATTTGGCACGATCCTGACACACCGCTCTCGCCTCCTCCACATCCTAATAATAATAATAATTCCTATTAATATTTATATTATTTTTCTTTTCTTTGCTTGTATGTTGAGCCTTTAACATTTTTTTTAATTCTAGGATTCGGCAAATGCAATAATGGGCATCGTAGTGGAGCATATCGAGCCGTACACCCACTGGAAGCCGGCGCTGATAGACGCCATATTGAAATATGGCGACCGGTTGTACACGACGTCGCTGCCGCGCGCCGCCAACCCGCCGCAGCTCAGGCCCGACGAAGTGCAACCAGAGTTCCACGTCACCAACTTCAATGTGAGCTTAACTGATGAAATTATGTTGTTCCTGTGGTTGATTTGTACGCGCTTCATTCGTTTTATTGTTTTATTTATTTTTTAATTTTATTTGTTTCATTTGTTTTATGAGTCTCATTCGTTTTGTTTATTTCGTTCTCTTCATTCGTTTCACATACCTTTCATCACCATTTACTAGATAGAATCGTATACAGTGTCATAACCAGCAAGCTTAACCAAATAAGCTTTCTTAAATTGTAACTTTAATAGAATACTATCTACTTATTACTCTATTTACTAGTCTATTTACTACTCTACTTACTATATGCCTTCTACTAGCGTAAATGATTGTTAAAAATCAACTTGGCTTAGCCAGTCGATCAGAACACCAACAATTTGGTATTTTAGCCAAATGTCGGCGATGTCTGAGATTCCAACCCATTGTCAACGACGTAGTGGATGATGCGTTGTATAGTTGTTAAATTTACTTGAGTTGAGGTATAATATGTACAAGAGCTGTGATAATTCATGGATAAGGTAACAACGCTTCATTTCATAATACGCGAGCAACCTGATTTTAATTTCCTCTAGCGTCACGAAAATTGGTACTTGCTTTTCAATAACTAATTCACGGAAATTCGTGAGTAGACTGCGTTTCTCAAAAATATAAAAAAAAAACATGTCGAGAATACTATAATTCCAAAACTCTTCCGAGGAACGCATGTTATGAAATTAAGCAATACCAACCAGCATGGCTCAGTTTCAAGACTGTTTGACTATTTTGTCGCGGGGGAACTTAACGAAGTGATACTAAAGTTCACGTCACCCACTTCATTAGGGACTTGACCTTGTATTGACGACGCGCCCTTGGATACTAATGCGAGTACCTACCAAGTTCCGAACACAACCCGTGTCTGATTTTTGTAATATACCTACTTCTTTTCTAATTTATGTGTCTTTTATTGCGTTTGTAGTAGCATGCAGCATTGAGTACATACGAGAAGGTAAGAAGAAGAGAGTCTCCTTTTCCTTTTATTATTAACTTGCTGCTTCCCGGCGCGTTGCTGCCGCAGAAGAAATAATTGTGGAAATATCGTTTAAATTTGGAAGGGTTATATTGTAAAATTATTAATAATAATACATTCAATGAAGTTGAATGATATATAACTTTCAAATAAATTTGTCGGAACGATACGCGCCACCTACTGTAATTTTGTAACTTGTAATTTTTTTGCACTATACCTATAACCTTCGCGCGAGTGCCAGCAATAAGTTGACAAAGTTTTACCGCAATCTGATGAACTGTATGGCAGCACATAAAATACGAACAAACAAACATTAATTTTTTTATATTAGATTTATGTAGAAAAATCCCCTTAAAAGTATTTATACAAATCCGATTCTGAGAACAAGTCACATGGTTAAAACAGTAATTAAAAAACCCGACTGCGTGAGTTTACTGAAAAGATAAAATTATATTCTAATGCTCTTCCACACCTCTACAAATCAAACGACAACCCATATGTTAAAATCCATCAAGCCGTTCAGGATACAGAGCGTGCCAAAGAATAGACATACACACATGTTTATATACATACATGCATACACTCGAGAAACATAACCTTCTTTCTAGGGCAGCTGGGTAAAAAGGGCCGACATGCACAACCGGATGGACTGACAACAAAGTGATCTTATAAGGGTTACGTTTTCCAGTTCGAGATACCGAACCCTGAGAATAAATATAACACGTATAAGGACACGTACACGTGAGGATTTGGATATTTTAAACCCTATAATTAACAATGCTATTATTATTGTATTTTAACAGGTAAGACTTGAAGTGGAAGGAGACGTAGTAAAGGGGATATTAAAGCCAGCGACACTGGAAGCGTGCTTAGTCTGAAGAGGGGTCTAGAAAGATTTTTTGAATCTGTAAGTAATAAGATCGTGCTTATAATCTAAGTTTAGTGTGCTCAATATATTGAGATTCAGTTTTCTGCGTGATATAATCTGAAGCAGATGATGATGAATATGAATCTGTAGAATCTACGAGTATATCAATTTCCATTAAGCCAACGGCTCAGTAAGATAAAACTTCAATGGACTGGTCTTTTAGTTCGAAGTACCAAAAAGCGATGAGAAAGTTTTTCGAGTAGCACTTACCATCCACTAGAACTATATAGACTACTGTCAATTTAAGCCCACCCGTCATTACGGAATACTTGTGATCATTTGAAGTATTTGGGGATTTGAAGATTTGACTTTTAGTCGAGACAAGATTTCACACCTATCGATAGATACCTAGGCTATTCTAGTGTTTCCAGTAAAATTATAATTAAAGTGTTTACGGCCAAACCGACAAGTGTCAATAAACGCAACATTATATTATCTTTTCGTTATCTGTACGTGTGTATAATTATTCTGTACGTGTGTCACTGAACATCCTTTTATTAGCTCCTAAACGGCTGGATTAATTTTGATGAAAATTTTTATGTGTGTTTGAGTGAGTCCCTGGATATGTTAAATTCACAATTGGACCCGGTAGGTTTGTTGTCGCGATCTAGAAATCACCCGTGTAAAGCGGGGCGGATCGCTAGTTTTATGTAAATAAGTTCACCCCATTTCATCCTGTGATTGTCGTAAGAGACACTTATGAGAAATGACAGAAAAATCTTATTTATGGCTTCCGATAGATGGCGTTATAACCATGTCGTTTACGCCAGACGTAAAATACTCAAACTTGCGACAGACACCAGCGTCAAATGCGAGAGACGTCTGGCATTGCCATCGTCATCCCGCCTGCTAAGCCTGACGATTACGACAGATCTTCGTACAATGGGAGAGGTCCATCTCCAGCAGACTCATGTCAGTGGACTTTCCGGGCCGATAGAGGCCTGTCAATATCAAGATCGAAGACACCGGCAATAGACCAAACGGTTTGATAGATTCTAAATTGCAATATTATATCGTTAGAGTCGTCTTTATCATCTACCTTAGACTACATTTTCAACCGACTTCAAAAAAGGAGGAGGTTCTCAATGCGTCGGAATCTTTTTTTTTATGTATGTTCACCGATTACTCGAAGACGCCTGAACCGATTTGGAAATATTTTTTTTGTTTCAAAGGGTTCCCAGGTGGTCCCATTTAAATTTTATCGAAATCGGTCGAGCGGTTTTTAAAACATCAACAATAAATTATTTATATTGAAGTCGGTTGTATAAAGTTTTTAATTTTACCACTTGTAAGAAAATAATACTAAAGGATATTGAAAAATCAACTCCGGTGCTGTTACCGTTACAGCCACTGCTGAACATAGGCCTATTAATCACGCTTGCTAGGCTTGTTGGCAACCGCAATTTTATTTTTTTAACCCCCGATGCAAAAAGAGCGGTGTTATATGTTTGATTGCTATGTGTTTCTGTCTGTCTGTGTATATGCCTGTGGCAACGTAGCTCTAAACGGGTGAACCGATTTGGGTGCGGATTCTTTTATTTAAAAGTAGGTTTTCTAGTGGTGGTTCATAGATATGTTTTATCAAAATCGGTTCAGCCGTTTCAAGGTCATTAGCTGTTTTGTTAGCTGCGGTAGGGTTCTTTTCGGGGAATTTTAAAATTTTCAATTTAAGTTATTAGTACTTATTAGGAAGACGCTGCTGCCGACCTCCTGGTCTGTTTCCTTCTGTCGCCTCTTACGACACCCATGTGACGATATGGGGTTGTGGATATTCTTACACCGCCATTAAACGGTAAAAAGAAATCAACACATCATATGTTATTCACTACCTCATACCTAGTTCATTGCAGACGAATATTTTTAATAATAAATTGCATTTTTTGCAGAATAAGTATGGTGTGGTTTGCGCAAAAGGTTACTGCGTTGGTGTGTGGAAGGCCGCAGACGACAAGTCGTATTGTCTATGGGATCCTCACGCCGTGGGTCCCACCGGCAAGTTCTCTCCCGGGGGAGCTGCCGCCTTAGTCCTGTTTTCCACTGTGGACCAACTGGCTGAAACCATCAAAAAAAATGTGGAAATGCTCGAGAGGCCCGGAATTAACAGGTAAGTCACGAATAATATACTCGTATTGTTCAAATATTTCTTGTAACAAAAAGTGACGGAGTATTCCCAGTAGTCTTACCAAGTAGTCTTACTAGTAAGACTACTGGGAATTTTCTTCCCAGTAGTCTTACTGGTAAGACTAATGGGAATTTCCTAACGAGAACTTCCCAATAGTCTTACTAGTAAGTCTATTGGGAATCTTCGTGGCGTGTTGTATTCCCAGGAGTATTACCAAATAATCTTATTAGTAAAACTACTGGGAATATTTTTACCAAGTAGACATATAATATAGAAGAAGTACCAAGTAGACATATAATATATAACTATAGAAGCACCCTAGGTTCGATTTCAGTTGTAAGCCACACTGAAGTAATGGATTGTGGCAGTTTTTTGTCACGTGAATGTCTGTTAAGAATCAGATTTTTTTAATAGAAATAAGGGTACATACGAGCACACACTCCACCTGATGGTAAGTGGATGCTGGGGCCCATAGACATTTATCCTTGATTAAGAATCAAAATGCAGATGATTTGTCACCCTGGGGACTAAGATGGAATGCCTCGTTTCCAGTAAAACGGATCTCCGGTGCTTTACACTCACCATATAAAACACAACAGCATTAACCTGCTATATTACGCAGGTATTCTGTGAGAAACCTACATTTTTGGAAAACCTACATTTGGGGCCGTGAGACGAACTCCTAACCGCAATATTTATAGTATATATTTTACTAAATACGCCATACCGCAACTATCAGAAACAATCTTAGATTAATCTTTCTAGATATTTATTTTTTACGTGGAGTACACTTTTCGGCTATATATGCCTATACCTTTGTAAGCTTCAGCGGCTTATACGGCTTCACGCTTTAAAAATACGAGGCGTCACTATAATTGTCACAATCATCGGTGTTTTTTTTTTATAGAATAAGGGTGACAAACGAGCACACAGTCCACCTGATGGTAAGTGGTTGCTGTGGCACATAGACATCTACATCTATCTTCGTTTGCGAATTTAAATGCAGATGCGTTGTCAGCCGTGAGGACTAAGATAGAATGCTAATTCCAGTAAAAAGGGTCTCGGGTTCTCTACACTCACCATACGAAACACAGCAGCATTAAGCTGCTATTTTACGCTGGTATTCTGTGAGAGCGTGGTCCTTCCCCGGCCGAGCCGACTCATTCGTGCTACAACTATACTATTAATATAGCTGCATGTAAACGGTGTGTCATAGATTATGAATTTTGGTAATACAGTGAAACCTGGATAACTGGGACCTTAAGGGACCTGCAAATTTGTCTCACTTAAAGAGGTATTCCACTTACCTAGTGTCTCAGATATCCAGGCATAAATAAATATCTATCTCATTTACAGAGGATTCCATTAATAGAGGTGAGAATAGAGGTTACTTCAGTTATAGAGGTGCAATTATTAAATAAAATAACGTATTTTGTAAATATTATACACAGTTGTACATGAGTTGTACGAAGTTGCTTGACCCATGTTAACAAACACTATTCAAGTTCAGGATATTCTGATAAGCGTACACGTTTTAGTTTTCCTTGTACTTCAGAACATTGAGACTGAATTTCATCTTTATTCTAGATGATTCTACAAAGAGTAGATTTTGGCACATTAAAATGATAGTCTCAGTAAAATAGGTAAAATATACTCGCTGTCTCAATTATAGAGGTAATTATGACGAATAAAATCGAAAGAACTAATCCCTAAAATATAGTCTCAGTAAAAGAGGTAAAATACACTCGCTGTCTCAATTATAGAGGTAATTATGACGAATAAAATCGAAAGAACTAATCCCTAAAATATAGTCTCAGTAAAAGAGGTAAAATACACTCGCTGTCTCAATTATAGAGGTAATTATGACGAATAAAATCGAAAGAACTAATCCCTAAAATATAGTCTCAGTAAAAGAGGTAAAATATACTCGCTGTCTCAATTATAGAGGTAATTGTGACGATAAAATAGGTTTAAATAGGTTTAAAATAGGTAAAGTAGGTTTGTTTTGTCCCACTAACAGAGGTAATTCAGTGCTAAAGTGTCAGGACCTAAGCATGAGTTCCAGCTATGGAGGTTTCTCACTTATCCAGGTCCCACTTAACCAAGTTTTACTGTAATACCAACACGAAGCTCGTGAAAACCAATATGGTGATTGCTTGAAGTTCAAACATGCTGTTGGACATGTGTCTCTGCTATTGTAAGAAATACTCTCTAAATCTAAATCTAGTATTAGTAATTAGGTTCGTAGTTTTTTTCTTAAAAATAATTATTTGATAGCGAGAGACTAACTCGGGGCTAAGCACTCTTTGTAAACTTCATAGTACGCGAGCAACGCGGGTTCGATCCCTGTCGGCACTAAGTAAACTATTAATCGTAATTTTAAGTGCTGATTTAACACGTGCTCGCCGGTGAAGGAAAACGTGAGGAAACCTGAGAATTTATTTAAATATTTCGAAGAGATGTCAACAAAGAAAAGACAAGTCCGCCAAAACGCATTTTCCAAACACGTTGGACATCGCGTTCTCTGCACTAAAATCCTCTCGGAAATCATAAGAGAGGAGGCCTGTGCACAGGAGTGGGACGTACATAGGCTGTAACTTTACTATTTAATTTTATCGTTATTATTATAATTCCTTGCTAGGTATTCCATATCGTCGGTAAAAGTGTTCTGGGAGTTCTCCAAGACAACGGGACCAGTGAGTCCGCAGGGCACCGTACCAGACGAGGGCTACGAGTGGAAAGTACTGACGGCGTACGTGGAAACGGCTCGCGGCAGAACTATACTGAGAGGAACGAGGCCACCGGATTTGGTTAAGTAAGTAGTTCATATATTTGGAATGTTTCTATGATTTGAATTTAAAGTTATAGATAATGATATAAAAACATAATGGTGGTAACTACATAGCTTGTATCGTAAAAAAGTTCTGTATTCTTCGTCCTTGAAGAAGGATAATATCCTGAGGAACAGCATTCCTCAGAAATTAAAATTATTTTTAAAACACATAAAGTCCATCAATTCGCCCTGGAATAGCGAATACATCTTTTGTACTCTATCATGAGATCATTATAATTTAACCATTACAAGTCCACTGTTGAACATAGGTCTTCTACATTTATCTCTCATCAAGTCGTGACTTCGTCTTAATGATGTTCTCTCCATTGTGCGTCCAGTGCTCAGCAGTGAGATGAACGTAGGCCCTTATTCTACTTTATTATTACAGATTCAGTCGTGACGCGATACTCCAATCAGCTTGCGGTGCTATAGCGGGCGCTTGTATGTCGCACATACGTCGCCCACCGCTATGGACGCGCCGCACCGTCGACGAGGTGATGGCCATCGGCAGCCAGCTGTTCTCCGCCTCGCTTTCCTCTCTCGGATACGAATTCCGGCCCGGAGAAGACGTTTTACTACCTCTGCAGGTCAGTAGAACTTTCTTTGCACGAAGACATGATAAGATACAGATACAGGTGTAGTCTGTGAATTGAATTTGACGGTTTTGTAGCGTTCGTAGCTTCTGGCTTAGCGTTTGTTGTCAGCGCTAGTTTGAATCCCGCACGGAACAAGTCTTTGTATGTTTTTAAATATTTGTTCTGGGTCTGGATGATTGTCCATGTGCAATGTATGTATGTAAATCACTTCTATGATACAGAAGAAAATTTAGCGTGGGAGTAACGTTCCAACACGTTTTAAACAATTATATTACTAACAACATAAAAATGTTTTTTGTATTGTTTTAATAATTTTTACTTTTAAAATATTTTTTTTTAAGTTCGAAATTGCATACTTACTATCTGTTAGTCGATGATACAAAAAAAAACTTATTTGTGGAGTTTCTTGAACCCCAGAGCTTCCATACTTCACTTTCTAGAAGTGTGTTAAAACTTTCATCTTGTGTTAGGCAATGCTAAAAGAGTTACATATAACAACTACGAAAGACAGGAGGACTTTGAAGACATGTGAAGCCCGCCAGCACGCATTGGAGCAGCACGGTGGACATTTCCTTGCCCTGCAACGCTCAGAAATAAGAGGCCTATATATGCTGTAACCTCTTTTTATAGGATAGGATGACAAACGAGCAAACAGTCCACCTGAAGGTAAGTGGTTGCTGTGACCCATAGACATCTACATCTATCCTCAATAAAGAATCAAAATGCAGATGCGTTGTCACCCGTGAGGACTAAGATGGAATGCCTCTTTTCCAGTAAAAAGGGTGTCCGGTTCTCTACACTCACCATACGAAACACAACAGCGTTAAGCTGCTATTTTACGCTGGTATTCTGTGAGAGCGTGGTCATTCCCCGGTCGAGCCGACCCATTCGTGCTACAACTATACTACTAATATAGCTGCAGCTTGGCTCTAGCACGTAAATAACTTTACTATGAAGGACAATTTACACGCATGAATGCAAACCTACGTCTATATATGTACATATGGATTCCATTCCTATGTATGAGTAGGTTTTATTAATGTCGATACGTAGAAATATTTTATTTCATTGTTTCTTGCTTACATTGATAAAGAAATAACATGACTTATTTTTCTCATTTTATTTCCTGAAAATGGGCTGTAGCTGTATATTGGCTGCAGCCTTGATGGTGGAAAAATAGCTCTCATAAAGAACCAGTGTTAAATAGCAGCAAATTGCTGTTGTGTTTCGTATGTTAAGAGTAGAGAACCGGAGACCCTCTTTAATGGAAACAAGACATTCCACATTAGCCCTCAGCGGCAACAAAACATCTGGATTTCGAATCTTCACCAAAGAATCTATCCTCGGCAGTAGATATGGGCCACAGCATCCACTTACCATCAAGTGAACTGTGTGTTGCAATGTCACTCTTACTTGTATAAAAAATATAAAATGACTCTGAGACTCTGAGCACTTTAGTCTAGAAATCGTTAAAATATAAATGTCTAGGTTATATATGTGTTATAAATGTGTGCCATATTTAGGTGTTTTCATTTTAAATATGTCTTAAAGGTAATATTTTCCAGGTTTTAAAACGATTTTTACTTGGTGTAAATTACGTCCGATACGACTTGCAATCCGTATACTCTGGTAAACTTGAACAGAAGGAGCCCTCGGAAATGACAGTAAGGTAAATTAAAGTTAAATTCACCCATAGTCTTAGACATTACGCAACTGGACATAACCCTTTTGTTTATGAAGGCAGATATTGAAACTGTGAAGACCGCTAACAAGCTTTGGGGCATCGCGGACTCTTTTATGCCCCAAAACTATTTCAGTAATAAGAGGATTTCTATGTCCAGCAGTGGAATTTATGTGGGCAGTAACTTATTTTTTATACATATCATAGTAACATGTTGACTTTCTCATTTTCAAATAAATGGATAAAATGGGCAGGTGCGCACTGGAGCGTTTCTTTGAAGATCACACTCACGGGATATTGTGGTCGATGCCGCACGCAGTGGCGGTGTGGCGCTACCCGGGCGCTCCGCCCTACTACATGCTGGAGCCACACGCTTGCGGCGCCACTGGACTCCGCGTCGACGCACAGGTAACAGAGAGATAGAGTAAGAGTGTGAGAGAAAGAGTGAGTGAGAGTGAGTGTGTGAGTGAGAGAGAGAGAAAAGAGAGAGAGAGATATGTTTGGAGAAAGAAAAGTAGACAAAAAAGTTGAGTGTACAAGAGAGAGGAAAATAATGGAAGGCATGAACAGTCCTTGTGAGTGAAAGAGAGTGCGAAAGTGGGCACAACTAACACTTAACCTTTGTATCATGTTTTCTGTGATTGATATCATGGTCGATTTCGGCCATGATGTCACGGGCGTCCCCTGTCCACTCTTGGCTGGCGGATTAACGATCGCAATAGCAAACGTCTTGCAACTTTGACGCTATTTCTCGTCACCAGTGTATGTATTTTTCGCCTGGCATAAACGAGATCGTTATATCGTCCGGAAATGGGGTGATAAAATTCTCTTACGCCACATAGGGCAAAATTATATCAAATGCTAACATTTAATTTTGTTGGGTCCGGGATTTCTATCAAAGATCCGTAATATAGGAGAAAATTATCATTTTTTATTATTTTATCTCATTTCAGGATGATGGCGCTGCATGTGTATTGACTTTCACTTCTCCTAAGCTGATGGCTTTTGCGTAAGATACATTTTGTTTATAACCTTTTGTCGATTGAACGCTAAACTTGTTACCCTACGTGATTACGTTAGAGCCGGGGACACTTGGCGAGCCAAGACAACAATATTATGCTCGTTAAATTTATTTTTTTATTTATTTATTTAAGCTTTCATGCACAAAGTTGTACATATGGCGGACTTAATGCCATAGGGCATTCTCTCCCAGTCAACCATTAGGCTAAACAGAGATAGACAAACAAGAGGCGGTGCAGCAATAATCAAAATAGAAAGGGCTAAAAAAAATATTAAATGCCCGCCGTAAAAATGTATTTCATTCGTTACACATAAAATTAGAACTATTCTGCTTTAGTCCATTTTTTCTAATTGTGTCAAGTGTGTAGTAGAGTAGTCATATCTAGATAGATATGACTACTCTACTAGACACGTGATATTATGAATACGGCAAGTCTAGATGTCAGTAAGCTCTTAAGCTCTGGTTTCCTAGGATTGCGGTGCCGTTACATGACGGTCGTAATAACACGGTGAATGACGTCACTATAACGTTGTCTATAATATAATTTGGACGCAAAAAAGGGGCCATCTTTACGGTGACGATCCGTGAAAAGTTCCATCACCGATTATCATGAGCTAAAAGAACTACTGGAAATACGTTTGGAAATGTTTATGATTAATTCAGATTATGTTTCGTGCCTATTACTACTGCCCCAGCAGTGAGAGACAGGAAGCACAAATACTGGCTCCGGGTCAAAAACATGTTGATGACCTCCTTTATTACCTACTGAAAATTTAATACCTCTGGAAGGTCGCAATGTCCGAGTACAAATGAATCTCGCTTGACCGGGGGCTGTTGAGTGGCAACACAATTATAATTTATACTAGGTATTAAATGTATGTAGCTATTTAAGAATAATATACTACTTAACCTTTAGTAAATTGTACGTACATGTTTTATTTAAAATTTCTAAATTTGCCTGTATTCCTTTCTTTTCATATTGTACATACCCCACCGACTGGTCACTTCGAGCCGCGATTAATTTAAATTTTCACCCTGAAGAATTAATCCTTTATGTATCGATTTCTTTATACATTACAAAAAAAATTATACATATATATTATTAAATTATATTAATTATATTTATAATTATATTAATTATAATTTATATTTCTCACGCACCGCTTTTTACACGTATATTAATTTCCTTTGTAACGCATACTAACACCACATCATTATTACTTTAATTACATTTTTTGTTTCATTAACCGCTATTACGCGAGATAGCTTTGTTTACCGCCAACCAACCAAGCTAATTCTACCGCCACTAATCACAATAATTTTAGTTCGCATTTTGTTTGTTGAAAATGATGACGAGAAGCAAAGAATCTAAACTGGTTTCGGATGAAGAAGTTAGTTTGAAATTATTATCGCTAAGCTTAATTATAATCATGAACGCTTACAAAAAATTACGAGACCTCAAAGGAGGCATTTAATTCTTGGGAAGAGCAGAATTTATTTCTTAGTGCCGCTTCAAATATAGAACAATTACGCAGTGAATTTCAAGTAGTTCTAGATAATTATAATGTTAATATTTAAAATTAAACCCTAATGCAGACATTGATTATAACGCTTGGAACTAATTTGAGGATTTATATAGTCGTATTAAGCTCAAAAGACACGCAACCAACCGCATACCTATATCTCTCGCGTCATCGCTCCCGCCGTTGTGTAATTTAGATATTAAACTATACAAAAATATAGTAAAGTATATAAACATTTGCTATATTTCGCAATAATCTGTGGAGTTTATATCTGTGAAGACGGCCGGCATCTAACCATTGTGGCCGTAGCCCTTGAGACACGAGGCAGATTAGCAGAATTCCAGGTGAGTGCACATGCATTCCTTCACATTCTTCCTGTAGCCCGAATTTAAGGGCATGTACAGTATCGCGAAACAGTAAATTCGCACCATACATTCCATTAATTTACGTAAAATCATCCTTTTAATAACTCTGAACCAGCATTTGTCTGCTCTGGTCATTTAAACCAACACACCATTCTTGGCCCTTCGCCAGGACCAGAACCATAGCTGGGCCTTCTCGCCGAATTATAATTAACTAGCTGTTCCTCGCGACTACGCCCGCGTGTAATTTTTTTGCGCGGAACCCTAATTCTTTTTCTAAAATAAAAGTAGCCTAAGTTACTTCATAAAACATCAGTTATCTGCCAGTGAAAGTCCCGTCAAAATCGGTCCGGTCCAGCAGTTTCGGAGATTAGCCGGAACAAACAGACAGACAGACAGGCAGAAAGACAGACAGAAAACAATTTTAAAAATCGTGTTTTTGTTATAAGTGCCGTATATACTTTCATATGCATATAGTAAAAAGCTGTCATTTCGACATTACAAACAGACACTTCAATTTTATTTATTTGTATACTCGTAGATTAACCAATTTTTAGGTCACTCCTCCACAGATGGTACCATCCTTTCTTTTAATATAATCATGAAGCAAGATTACCGTCACCGGTCATCGCTATCGAAAAAACATTCGTGAACTATCCGGCATCGTCAAGACGGCCGTCATGCAAATAGTGGCAAAACTTTTTGACGTTATGGCACATGAGTAAAGAAACTGTACAGAGGCAAAGCTTCTAAGAAGCTGTCAAAATTTTTACTTATATTGGTAGGGTTGGCACAGGAGTATAAAATTAAATAAACAAAACGTTTATCAGCTTTTTAATAGATACTTAACATATAATATTTTTTTACTAACTACGTATTCTAAATATTTTACTTTTATAATTATTTCTTCATCAATTTGTTGTGGCTTTTAATTAAATGATAAATTCTAAATCTAATGTAGTTTTTTTTAAATAATGAATTGGAAAGCACTCACATTGCATAACAAATATACAATCTTGCACACGTTTTAATATTTCACTACCAATATGCATTGTTTCTATTGAGGTCAAAATATTCGCGAAATTTTTGCTCAAGCAATTTAACAAACGTGATAAAATTGTCAGGAAGTATTATTAAAAACCCGATTGAACACTATCTTTATTAAAAACCTTGTAATGGGTGAAAAAAGAATATTTTCCCATATTTATAGGTTGTTCAGATCTATTAACGTACAATTTTATTTTCTCACATTTGTGGTGTTTGAGACAACATTTTCTATACAAATATACACAGACTAAACCATTTTTTTTCTGATAAATCAAGTCGATAATTATTTGTTCCTACTGTTAACACAGGGGCAGTAACATTGTCAGTTTGTGGTGATGGTGTATGAATGACAAGCTTGTGGAAACTGTCCATGCGGTCGGAGCTAAGTTCTGTAAGACACTCTTAATCTCATAGTTAATAGACGGGAGATGAAACTGCAGTCTTCAGCAGATTTGACAGCATACAGGCAACTGAACAGACAGATCTCCAAATGCATGCGGCGGGACTTGCGCAACTTCAATACAGCTCGTATTGAAGAAGCGATCGAGCGGAACCAGGGCTCCAAAGTCTTTGCCAGAGATCTGTCTGACAGAAAGAGCCAACTGTCGAAGCTGAAGACCGATTGTGGCAGCATCGTTTCCGGGACACCTGAGATTTTGAGTGAGATTGAGAGGTTCTATGGGCAGCTGTACACGTCATCGTTGGAGCCACACGCAAGTGTGAGTAACGATCCAAGAGCAAGTCTTATCCGACACTATTCCGATGATATCCCGGACGTCAGTCTGAGCGAGATTAGAATGGCTCTCCAGCACCTTAAAAACGGCAAGGCCCCAGGCGAGGATGGAATTACAGCGGAGCTTCTGAAAGCGGGTGGAAAACCGGTACTTAAAGTCCTTCAGAAGCTCTTTAATTCCGTCCTCCATGGTGGCACTACACCGGAGGCGTGGAGCAGAAGTGCGGTGGTCTTGTTCTTCAAGAAAGGCGACAACGCTCTCTTGAAGAACTACAGACCGATTTCCCTTCTGAGCCGCGTCTACGTGCTGTTTTCGAGAGTCATTACGAATCGTCTCGCATGCAGACTCGACGACTTCCAGCCTCCCAAACAAGCCGGTTTCCGAAAAGGCTTTAGCACCATAGACCACATACATACCCTTCGGCAAATTGTACAGAAGACCGACGAGTACAATCTGCCACTTTGCCTTGCGTATGTGGACTATGAGAAAGCCTTTGATTTGTGCCAAGTGGACTGTCGGTATATCGAGGTGCTGAAGTGTTTGTACAGTAGGGCTACGATGGCTATCCGAGTACACAACTAGAGTACGAAACCTATCCAACTGCAGAGAGGTGTAAGACAGGGTGACGTAATATCCTCGAAACTCTTCACCGCTGCTTTGGAAGACGTTTTCAAGCTACTGGACTGGAAAGGATACGGTATTAACGTCAATGGCGAGTACATCACTCACCTTCGATTTGCCGACGATATAGTCCTTATGGCAGAATCGCTGGATGACCTAAGCACTATGCTCAGTGACCTCAATAGTGTCTCCCAACGGATAGGTCTCAAGGTGAACATGGACAAAACAAAAATCATGTTTAATGTCCATGTCACACCTATGCCGGTAGTTGTTGGGAGCACTAAGCTCGAAGTTGTTGACGAATATGTTTACCTGGGACAAATAGTCCGACTAGGTAAGTCCAACTTCGACCGAGAGGTCAATCGACGGATTCAACTCGGCTGGGCAGCGTTCGGAAGATTACGACCCATCTTCTCGTCAGGCATACCTCAAAACCTCAAAACTAAATTGTACAACCAGTGCGTGTTGCCAGTGATGACATATGGAACTGAGACCTGGTCCTTCACTGCTGGCCGTATGAGGAAGCTCAAGGTCGCTCAGCGAGCTATGGAGAGGGCTATGCTCGGGGTTTCTCTGCGTGATAAACTTAGAAATGAGGACATCCGCAGTAGAACCAGAGTAACCGACATAGCCCAAAGGATTAGTAAGCTGAAGTGGCAATGAGCCGGCCATATAGCTCGAAGAACCGACAACCGATGGGGAAGAAAGGTTCTCGAGTGGCAGCCTCGTACCGGCAGGCGAAGTGTAGGGCGTCCCCCCACTAGATGGAGTGACGACCTGGTAAGACATGCATGAAGTCAATGGATGCAGGTGGCTCGGGACCGTGCTTTGTGGCATTCCGTGGGGGAGGCCTATGTTCAGCAGTGGACTTGTGAAGGGCTGTAATGAATGAATGAATGAATGTGTATTAAAAATACGACAATCGTCTGGTTTCATAAGTAACATGTCGAAATCGTATTCGCAATTAGTATTTTGAGGTTTCCTTAAGATATTAGTTATGAACATCTTATTGAAGGCAATACTAACTTGTCGTTCCTGGCAGTTACCACCCGCCTGTCTGACTTTGCCAAATAATTTTTCGGGACAATCTTGATTGAGACGTCTCGTAAATATAAATTAATTTAATTTTTTCTGATTTTAATTCTTCATGAAGTTTTATTAAATATTTTATAGACACTTGAAATCCGTGAATGAAATTTATGCTATTTGTAACGTCTTTCCGCTTATCACATCTTATTAATTTTAAGTTCCTGAAGAATGTTAGCATTTCTTCTAAAAACTCAGTTTAATAACTATCGCATCGAAAAGCTGTTTTGCTGTTATAATTATTTGGAGATCGCAGTGTACTTGAGTTTAATAAACCAAACAAGTTATTAATTTTATTAATTAAATCAGCGGTATCTCTTGCGGCAACCTCGATAAGATTTAAATCTACGTAGGTATTAGTAAACCATATTTACCCTTTTTTATTTTTCATTTGATATGAATTATCCTTATCGAGATTATTATTTTTTACATAACCCTGAGTTTGAGCACTGACCGAGCCGGTTTAAAGCAGTTTAAACCGGCTCGGCCAGTGCTCATATAGTACGTGACGAGCTGCCAGTGCTCACGCACACATGCACCTCAAGCTTGTAGTGGTGTACCTATCATAGCGCGTTTGTATGAAGCTTTGCCTCTGTACGGTACGGTTTCTTTACTCATGTGGTTATGGTGTCAAATACAGCACTCTAGGAAACGACGCTATTTTGTTTACATAGACAACATTATAGTGACGTCATTCACCGCTTTATTACGATCGTCATAAACCGCAATCCTAGGAAACCAGAGCTTAAAGCTAGTGTGTGGAGTGACAGGTACGGAGAGTGTCTGTGGTTACTTTATTAAATTATCTTAAATAAATTGACTATACATTAGACTATATTATAGTATATAATATTATATGTATATATGATTTCTAGATATCTCCAGAACGTCCCAGCTGCGGAGCGTCTGAAGCACGATTTTCAGTTATATGCGATATCAGTGACGGTGCAACCTATTAAGAAGTTGGGTGGCGTTGATCCACCACTGGTGAGAGCGCCACCTGGCATCAACCTGGTTCCTGCTACTAGCAAGGTAAAATATCTTAGCTTCACACGCAAACCCTCATCATTCTATCTTAGTCCTCAGGGGTGATAACGTATAGCTGCGATATGGTTCTTGATAGAGAATAAATGAAGATGTCTTTGGACTACACCATTCAATTACAAATATGCTCGTATCGTCAACCTTACTTATTTAAGAAAAAGTTTCTGACATTCCTGTGCTAGCTGCAGCGTGTAATGTTTTAGTCTCTAACACTCCTCTGCTGGACATACATACCGGAGGTATATTTCTTTTCTTCTTCATCAGACTACTAGTCTACTGCTGGACATTGGCCCTTCCCGTTGTAGGAGAATTAGCCCTTGGCAGGCGAATTGATGATCACAGTACCAGTTAAACAAATAAAGTCCCTGTGAACTGTAGTAGTCTTATTGCTATATTCATGGACGGTTACCGAAGAGCTCTCTCTCTCCTGGCCTCTCCTGGCCTCTCTCCAAGGAATAAGCACAGTTTGTAGATGTATCGTCGGATCTCTTCTTGCTTCTATTTGATATCGTTCAAGAATGTTTATTGCAAATCTCAAACTGACATTTTCTACGCGCAAGCAATAAAATTATGGCCTTCACTCCAAGGAGAAAACAATATATTAAAACAAGAGAAAGTATATGTTATAACTTTTAAACTCATTTTACAATCTTCTTTTGCCACATTTCGGCTCCAGTTTGGTCACAGTGTATATTGTGTGACTGCCTTGTTGATCTAGTGGTCGTATGCAAGACTGCTGATCATGATCTCGGGTTCGAATTCGGGTCGGGTCAAAAATCAGTTATCGATTTTTTCTGCCAAGGAATTCTTAGTTACAGCGCAGAGTATAGTTACAGCGGTTTTATCCGTGCCTCATAAAGCACTTACAGCCGTTAGTCTTGTTAGATTTACGTGAGACTATAAGATTGATCGAATAGAGAGTGCACCTGTGTTTACGCACACACTCGGGCACTATAATCTTGTACAGCTCAGATGGCTAGTTTTCGTTGAGACTGGCCGCCGTGACCGAAATTTGGTCTGAAGGGACATCTGTTTAGTGCTACAAGATTTTTAAGTAAAAAGGTATGAGTGATTGGGTTGTCTAAACCTCATGACATATAATTGTAAGCATGTGATGTCACAGGTGGGTGTGGACGGCAGCGTGCGCCGCGCAGCCGAGAGCGACCGCAGGCATCCCCCGGGTAGCGCGACTTGTCTCGACGCTCAACGGGCTGCTGAATTGAAAGACCGAGAAGAAGGCAAGCTCAAAGGTGTGTTTGTTGTTTCATTGCTTAATCTCTGAGCATTGGTGAAATAAAAGAAAGTAGATACTGTTAATAAATATTGTGATATACAGGGTTATTTTTCAAAGAGTAGCCAAATTTTAAACTTAAGTTCAAATATATAAATAACGATATACCGTTACTGCAGTTTTTGAAAATACGAGTAAATAAGGCTTCTAATTTTATTTGAAATTATCCCAAATTGAATGTGATTTATGGGCAACAACGTTTTTGCCTACCGATCGACCCTTACAAATGTGTGCGTGCGCAGTAAAATCAGTTAAAATAATGCATTACCGCGCATTTTGTAGATAAAAAGGACAAAATGCTTGAGATTTTTTATTAATTTTTCTTCACCATTTGCCTATATTACTTATTCTGAACCTTCTCTGTACATTTGACCGGTTATTGCAAAATAACCCTGTATATGTAAGATAATATATTATATGTGTATAATGATCTTTTTACATTTCTATTTTAACCGTTACCCCACACTAGGATTTTATCCTGCATCGTCGAGGGGTTTTACATATATAAGTTGCACATGATCAAACATTCAATCAGGAACAATAATTTGTAGACTAGACTATATAAACAGTTCTTCGGATAATCTAAAGTTGTTAACGCCTTTACACCGTACTGGTTATATGTCCCACTCTTTCGCTCTTACGGCTATAAGACTCTGGAGCCTTTTTTACTAATTATTAGTTTATTTTTGCTGCACTACCTCCCATATGTTTATCTCTGCTTAGCCTAATTGCCTGGGAGAGAATGCCTTAAGGCATTAAGTCCGCCATATGTGCGATTTTATTTATTGTGCATAAAAGTTTAAATAAATAAATATATAAACAGTTGTGCCATGCGGGATTCAAACACTCAACCAAACGCTTAGCTTCTACGTTACTGACCCGTTGAATGATATATTATATGATTTTTTATTCTGATCTACGTTCTACTTAATTATATTTCTCAAATAGGTAGTTGTATTTTTTTTTTGTTTCGTTTGTAAGGCAACCTACTCTGGTTGAGATGCCGGACAGCCAAAAATCAAAATGGAGATGCGTTGTCACCCCTGAGGACTGAGATGGAATGCTTCGTTCCCATTGAAAAGGGTCTTCGGATCTCTGCACTGCACTCACCATATTTAAAAGAAAATACCCTAGTATTCCGTGAGAGTGTGGTCCTTCCCTGCTTGAGCTGACCCATTCCTTCTACAACCATAATATAGTTGCATCGTGGCTCTACCACGTAAAAGTATATAAGTTACACTTTCACTTTACTGTTCTTTGGACGTATTTCAGGACAACGGAACACAACCGGCTGGTTGGTGCTGAACGACGGCACACAGTATTTGTCCGCCCAGCACTCCATGGCCTGTCGGAAATTCTCCGCCGCTTCTAGAGGCAAGCAGGTACAATAAAAACCATTGCGGTTCTAATTACAAATTTTTAACTCAGTATTTAACAGTAGTCAAAACAGTAGAAAATAAGGCACCAAAAGGATAACACAAGTTAGATATTCTATAAGAACTGTGTGGGATGCTACGTGCGGAAACATTTTGGCCCTAAAAAATAAGAATAGCAGTAGTCACATTTACAAAAGTTGAACTATTAGCACATTTGCGCCTTGAATATATAAAAAGACATAAAGGATAGGTCTATTCCAGCAATAGAATCATTAAGAGCTGATGAGGATGCCATTGACGACGATACTAAGCTATATTTACTAACATTACAGGCGTTGGCGTGCTCAGTGATGGCAGTAGCGATGACTCGCGTCGAGGACGTATGCAGATGGTGCCCGTCCACATTGGACCAGATACTGGAAAGCGGGGACCAGCTATACCAGGATAGTTATCTGCATTACAGACCGCAGCGAAAAGTTCTCACTATAGAACAGGTAAAAAATTAGTTAGTTCGTTGGCGGAATTTATTTTTTATTAATTAAAATCTAAGCTTTAAAGGATTTTAGGTATATGATGGTGGTCTAAGAAACTCTATCACCACATTTCGTCCCAAGGGTGACTTAAGGGTAACTCAAGGGTAATTTTATCATCTTGTTTACGCTCAACCGCTAGACGTAAACCGCGAGGCGTTTCATACTACGTTCGTCAATTCGCCAGCAAGCATAACGATTAAGGCATCCTCCCTGCATCGGGAGAGGCCCATGTCCATCAGTGGACTTTTACGTATTACCATCAGTCGGACGATGATTATCAAAGTGATCAAGATCCACCTGATGTTAAGTGGTGATATCCTAAATGGTAAACATGTTAGCTTAAAAATACCTATTCACAATTTCCTCAGAAAGTTCCTATTTGCGGTGGCTTGAAAAGAAAGACGCAGGTAAAGAATTCTGACCTCTTTATGTGCGCACCAGAAACGATTAAATGGAAGGTTGTACGAGGTATCTCACCATATGGATGAAACTATACCGTACTTTGAGAATCAGTATTGCAGTGTAACTCTTGTATAAAATCTCCGAAATAATCCTGAGAGGCTGTAGAACATTGAAGGATTAGCCTAAAAGATGAACCACTTAAAAAAAAATCGAAAAAATTAAAAATATTTATATGACTGAAAACAACTACAATTCATTGAAGTATCCGTTGGTACCCACACTAGATAATCCTGTATCGTGGATACCCAAAACACACAAAGTCTCATCCCATGTCTTTTCACGGAGTCTATGGTAGCTAGTTGATAATGAGAGAAAGCGGAAACAGTGCTCCAAACACGACCGGACTTGATGATAAAACCAATTGGCTTTATTACAAAAAGTAGTTCATATGTGTATAGTTTCAGGTTAAACTAAAATTAGTTGCACGAAGGAAGTACGGCGGAAATATGCAAACTAAAATCATTGAACTGAAAAATGTACTACGTACTAGAATAGACACCGCGAACAAAATTTGTGCAGCAGTGCGTGGGAAGAGACACAGAGTACTTTTTATGGCACAGACTAAGTATGTTTGAGCCCGTGGGCTCTAACGCGTGTTGCAAACGACCAAGTCTCGGCGTCTCTTTTAGTACGTAGTACATATTACTATTACATATTACTATTATATCATATTCAATGTCTAAAATATAGAATTTGTCAGCAAACGTCAAATTTCGCGAAGACTGGCACCGCGACAAAGGGACTTCTTTGATTGCAGGGACCATCCTTAAAGCATAGTTTATACCCGAGACTATCAATAAACCATGTTTTGTAATTAGACGGTAGCCTTCTTATTACAAAAGTAGATTATAAATAGCCTCAGACTTAAACTAGAGTCTGTTTCAATAAAGAAAACCCGTGTAATAAGAACTAAAACGCAAAGTACAGCAAATGTCGCGACTCCTTTAGTTAGGGGGACTGTTCTTATACCATAGTTTAGCCCGAGAAAAGCAATAAAATATGTTTTTTAATAAGATTGTGTATGTTTTCTTTGTGTTACTTTTACATTAGACTATATCAACAAGGTGAAGCCGGATAGAATTTTCATAATGACTTGTTTTACTAGCTGTATTGCTATCGCTTCTCCCCCAGGGTCCGATACTTCAATCGAAAGTAGCGCGTACCGGTAGACATCTCTAACTGAAGAAAAGCAGCAGTTAAAATATCATATTGAATGTAATCGCTAATCATTAAAACTTCAAAGTGAAAGATTTTAAACTAAAGGATTTAACTGTCAGATCCTTCGCAAGTTCTACACGCCGGGCAACTGCGTATGTCGGGTTGTGGTGTACAAAGCGCGACAGCAGGGACGAGTTGACACAGACTTATTGCAGCAGGTAACTAACTATACAACAATACCATAGAGTACATAATCAGTGCTGCAGATATGTACCCATAGCCACTTACATTTTTTTGAGCATTTCTATTTCATTTACACATACAACGGCTCCGGTCACGTACACAAACTTATGCGTGTGGGCGTGGTTTATTTTGATTACGACGCGTTTGTTTTTATATAAAATTTAAGTGACAAATGAACTTACAGTCCACCTGAAGGTTAGTGGCTACTGCAGCCCATGAACACCTTTAATCAACTTTAAACAAAAAAAGCTACAGATGTCACCTCTGAGGATTCAGATTGAATGACTTAAGCGAGGAACAAACTGGTCCCACGTACTCAACGTATGAGATGCAACGCTCCTACGTTGGTGTACACACTTGACCTACGTTTGCAACGTACGTTTGGCGTCACACACTCTTGTCACTTCTTAGTGGACGCACGAGTATTTACAAATGTTTTCTGATTCTGAGAGTGAATTTGATAATGATATACTTTGTGTGTGTGATGTTCATAAACGAACATACCCACGCCACAAAAAAAAAGATTTGTCTTTTACGAACCTAATGTTTTCGCATCTTAACTTTTTAGTTAAAAAGCGAAGATATTGGGTTTGGAGAATACCATACATTAAAAAAGAACCGGAAAATTATGACGGTCGATTTTTTCTGTACTTTCGTATGTCAACTTTCGTAACATTTTATATTTTACATATTCATGGATCACCTTTTAAATAATCATAACGTTTAACGGTATTACTACCAAATTATTCGGAGTTTTGGGCGTTTATGTAGTAATTCTGTTAAAATGTATGATTTATATTGCAAACGAATACATGAATAATATGTAGAATACAATTTGTTATTTCTGCAATATATAAAATCATGTCTCATATCTAATCGTAACAGGGCTTGCTGGGATAAAAATACAAAAAAACTACTTTTTACTTTTAACGATATTCAACACATTTAATGTTATAAAAAACATTCGTATCGCCTTTCTAAATAGATGAGCTGTTCATCTCCCATTTAGACAACAAAACGCACTGTGCACGCGTTTTGTCTATTGAAAAGGTCTATTTGTTTATGACGTGCTACGCGTAAGTTCTAGGAACACACTACCACTAGTCATACGCGTGGGATTGCGTACAACATAAGTAACATCCCCTCCACCTTCCCACGCCGATCTGGATATTACAGATCGACGATGCGTCGGACGCGTGTGATTGCGTTGCATACGATAAATGTGCAGTTTCTAATGCATAGTTTTTCATACAAAATTGAGAGTCCAGATGTCATAATTGGTGCATACGTTGCGTACGTGGGACCAGTCTCTGCCATTAGCTTGTACCTAATTTTTATATTATCATTCTATACCCTTCAGTTCCTAACAATGCAGTGCACGCCCTGCTGCTCGGCAGCAAAAACAGGTAAGGGGTGTTACCTACATAGACAGACTTGTCCCACCACCTGTTTTATACATTTTAACAAAAGTGCCCGAGCGTTTATCGACCAAATTGGCGATATGTTGAACATAAGCATAATTAAGAGTACCCTAAGCCGACGGGCATGTGTGCGTAGGTACATGCATATACATGTGAAAGAAGCGAGAGAGGTGTGTCACGATCGTTAAATGGAAGTCCATGGTCTCTGACTACCCCTGTGGGTAGCAGGCGTGGGCTTTTAATGTTATGTTATGGCGGAGGGTGTGAAAATGTTGTACATAACTTACATATTTTACGGTGTGATGGCGGAATTACGACTTTCCACCATCTTTCTATCTTGTTATATTACGTACATGGAACTGAAATTCAAATATAGTTGTGGTAAAGTTGTAGTGCAACGTTAATCTGCTTCTTTATCAACCCATAAGGGTTCACTGTTGCACAAAGGCCCTACTTTCCACGTTTAGCAAGTGCATTGACGATCACAATACCAGACATCTCGCAAGTTTGACGCTGCTGCCTGTTACATGTTTATTTCTAAATGTACCAGAGAAAAATATACGTTATAGGTATACAGGACGCTACGAAACATAATTTAGGTGCATGTTTATTCTGACACCATGCCATTCTTTCTATCAGTAATAAATCACTAGGCTGTGGTGGTGGTGTAAGAGAATTCATGTGGGTGATGTTAGGGGCATCTATATATATTTGCTTATCGTGATGATGACGACAAATCCTCGCTCCTACTGATGAAGAAGAGGAAGAATAAATTAATGCAGCCGGGTTCTATTTTTTAATAAATTACTTATTTTGTTCTCGATTCTTAATTTATGTCTGGCTGGCTTTAAAATTTTCAGTTAACCGAGTTCTTCCGTGAGGAACGATCCGGTGTGTTTGTTGCTGGGAATGGTGACTTCGCTGTGGCGCTTTTCAGGACACCGCGAGGTAAATACGTAATAATATGTTATATCACCAACTCAATCAACAAGTGGAATTTGCTTTTAAGGAAAAAATACAAATATATAGTAATAAAATGACATACGTGAGTTTAATACTAGAAACAAAAATAAATAAGAAGTTACTTATGCTTAGACGAAGGAAAACTTACAATTTTTTTATAAGAAAAAAGAAATTTATGTATAGCACGATTCATTTGATTTTACAACAAAATACCTGATTCAATGCTTGAATTGCCTTTATATAAATTTAAAAAATACTTCGATTAGAAAAACGTAAAAAAAAGATTGAAAATTACAATAATGACAAGAACGCATGGTCATTTAAAAGTTGACATGTTCTACAGCGAACTTTAAAAGAAATGTTGTAGTATCATTAGTAACGTATATTTATATGTTAGAATTGATTTAAATTTTAATTGTTGAAATGTATTTTTTTTTTGTAATTTATAAGCAAACATAATTCATGAGCAAAATATAAAAATACATAACTGACTTGTGGTAGCGGAAAATATATTGCTGTTAGTAGTTCGCCTATTTAATTGCGCTATAAACATATTTTATAATAATATTCTCCAGACCAAATTCCAATCACAATGGCCAGTTGCAACGGAGACTAGCCAATCTGCGCAGAACAGGATTATAGTGCAGGAATGTGTGCGCAAATACGGGTGCTCGCCGATCGTCCGATGGGAAGGAAGTTAGACACTACCGGAAAGAATCAGGCGCAATACCATATAAACGGCTTTACGTGCTCTCCGATCCACGGGGAGAAACACCGCCAACTTCATGACTCCGGGCTGCTACTGAGAATATTACTGAGAACGTGATTCGGGATCCGAACCTAGACCTCATAATCAGCAGTCACGCTTATGGACCAACGATGCAGTTAAACATATTTTATGGTGGTTGGCACCGCTGCAGATTATTATAGCTTTCGCAAACCACAAACTTGTCAGCTCGACTAGGGAAGGACCATGTTCTCAGAGTATCAGCGTGAAACAGCGGCATATTGCTAATGTGTGTGTGAAGGTGAGTGTAGAAAATCGAAGGTCCTTTTATTGGTAACGAGGCATTCTTCTTCTTATTTTTTTTTATAGGAGAGGGCAAACGAGCATGGCTCACCTGATGGTAAGTGACTACCGCCGCCCATGAACAACTGCAACACCAGGGAACCAGAGGAATTGCAGATGCGTTGCCGACCTTTTAAAAAGGAGTAAGCTCTTTTCTTGAAGGTCCCTAAGTCGTATCGGTCCGGAAAAATCGCTGGTGGTAAACTATTCCACAAGGAAGTTGTGCGAGGAAGAAAACATCTTCTAAATCGCACAGTGGTGGACCGCCAATCATCCAGATGGTGTGGATTGTATCGGGAGTTCTGCCGCGATGTGCGTTCTTGAAATTTGGCGGCTGGGATTAATCCGAACAATTCCTCAGAGCACTCCTCGTGGTAAATGCGAAAGAAAATGCAAAGAAATGCAACATCTCTTCGCAGCGCCAATGAATCGAGCCGATCGGAAAGGACTCGGTCGTCGACGAATCGAGCCGCTCTGCGCTGGATGCGGTCAAGTGGAAGGAGCTGGTACTGGGGAGCCCCAGCCCAGAGATGGGAACAGTATTCCATGTGAGGCCGAACCTGCGCCTTGTAAAGTTGCAGGCGTTGTGCCGGCATGAAATACTGTCCCGCTCTGCTGAGCACGCCAAGCTTTTAGAGGCCAATTTGGCCTTCTTCCAAGTGACCGCGAAACTGCACGTCACCGATATGTCGACGCCGAGGATTCCGATACTGGCTGAGGCAACAAGGAGTGCCTTGAAACTGAGGAGATACGACAAAGGGTTCTTTTAGCGGTAAACGCGCAAACTTGTCTTCTGAAGATTAAACTGGACTAGATTTAGTCGCCCCAATCCGAGACTTTGTTCAGCAAAACTCGACTTCAGACACAAGTTTGTTCCGGTACTCGGCGACGTTTTCCGAGAAATATTCGCACGGCCGGCGTATAGAGCATCACCAGTGCTATCATCCGCATAGCAATGAATGCTACCGGTTTGCAACATATCATAGATATGCAGAAGAAACAGCGTTGGTGATAGCACGCAGCCTTGTGGAACACCAGCGTTAATAGGCTTGTAGTCGGAGCATGCACCGTCTACAACGACCTTAATGCTCCGATCTGCAAGAAAGCTGGTGATCCATTTGCACAATTTCTCGGAAGCCCATAGGAAGGGAGCTTGAAAGAAGCGCTTTGTGCCAAACCCGATCGAAGGCCTTCGCAATGTCCAAACTAAGGGCCAATGCCTCCCTTGACTCTACTGCCTCCGCCCATCTATGAGTCAGGTAGACCAGAAGATCATCAGCTGATTGACCCCGACGAAAACCGTATTGGCGGTCACTAATCAGCTGGTGATCCTCAAGGTACCGCATGAGCTGGCAGTTTATAATGGATTCCATTATTTTGGAGAACAAGGGGTGATGGCGATAGGCCTGTAGTTGGACGGGTCTGAGCGGTCGCCTTTTTAGGGATCGGTTGGACAAAGCTGTTTTCCATGATTTCGGGACTACGCCTCCTAGGGAGTAGGAGTACCGAAAAGACGCGTTAGAACCGGTGCCAACCCGGAGCACACGTCCTCAGCACAATTGGGGATTCCGTCAGGCCCACTCGACTTGTGGATGTCCAGGAGTCCTCTCCTGACATCCACAAGTCGAGACCGACGTGCTTTGCGGACCGAGCGCTGTGAGAACTGAACATCCGGCATGGAGCACTCACACCGCGGGATGGCCGGCGGTGTGTTCTCCCGTCATCAAGAGTCGAGTTTGACGCAAAAGTGAGCCTAAAGGTCGGCTTTTCTTTGCGGCGTGGGCCAGTGAGTCGTCCTCCTGTGCAGAGATGGTAGTGATGGCTTACAGAAATTCCTTGGACAGCCTTGGCGAGAGACCAGAACGCACGGGTTCCCGAAGGAAGGCGAACTAGTTTCTCGCCAATTCTGCCTATGTGCTCTGACTTTGCCTTGGCATAACACTTTTGAAGACCTGGAGGCGAAGTTATACTTCTTTTAAGCATGCTGGTGTTTACATCCCGAGCCGCCGAAGCTTCAGCCCAGGCCTGATAGCACTCCTGCTTACTGCGTAATGCAGTCTTACAGGAGCGACCAAACCAAGGCTGCGATCTGCCTCCGATGGATACCACAGATGATGGAATAAATAGTCCCTTCCTGTAACACCACATCAGTGACAGAGTCAGCAACAGCGCTGGGATCATCCGGCGAGAAGCAAACCCGCCCCATGGGTAGGATGCAAAGAAAGACCGCATTCCGTCCCAATCCGCCGACCTGTAATGCCAAACACGGCGGCAACCTGCAGAACGCAACCGCGAGGGAGCGTGAGTGGCACCACACTCCGGATCAGACAATGGTCCGAAGAGCCAAGAGGGCATCGACGGAAACCTGATATCCGTCCGGATGAGAGGTCAGCAGAAGGTCCAACAGGAAGGTGTATGATCCTTCACATCTGGAATCCGCGTAGGCGAAGTAACCAGCTGTGTCAGACCATATGCCAAGGCAAAGTCATAAACAGATCTCCCGCATGATCGGTTAAACGTGAACCAAGCCATTCGGCGTGGTGGGCGTTAAAATCGCCAAGGATCACGATCTCTGCGGATGGGACCTGTTGGCAAGGAGTCTGTAGCCATTTGGACGTGGTCGATGAGTCGGTCTGTTTCGGCATTACCGCTATGGGACCTATAGAGGCACCCGTAGACGCGCGGATGGTCATCGCTATCTACGCGTAGCCAAAGGATGGACAGGTCCGAACCTTCAAGACTGCCGAGGCGTCGAGAACGAAACAGAAAACTCCAGCCCGAGGCACAAAGGAGTGTTCCAATTTGTACCCCGGGTAGGAGAAATACAGTATCAGCCGGAGAGGACACCTGCGTCTCGGTCATAAGAGTGTTGCCGGCTTCGCTGTCTCGAGATGGTAGTGGACGGTGTTTAGGTTCGAGTGAAGTCCCTGATGTTGCAGAAATCCACGGATTGGGTGGCAGGGGTCGCCTTGGTCTTGTTGCTCAGTTTGCCCCGAGCAGTTATTGTTTTGAGGGACCCCCAGAATACGGGGCAGCCTGAGCACCCACGCTCAGGAGTGGAGTAGCATGGTCGTGGATGCTCAGCGAGGGATTCTCCAGGGTGCTGGTACCCTCCTGGGGTAGTCTAAAATTTAATTCCGCTACCATTTTGATGGGGAGAATTGGGCCTGGTCACCTGCACTCACCAGACGAAACGCAAAAGCAGAGCTTCCACTTCACGCCGGTATTCTGTGAGGTCGTGGTACTTAGCCGGCTCGAGCCTGCCCATACGTGCAACAGCAAAAGCTGCTGCGTGGCTCTACCACAAAAATCTTAGTCTCAGGAGTGACAATTCATCTAAATTTTGATTGTTAATCGAGGATGAGGTTGTATGTAGGTGTCTATGAGCCACTGTATCCACTTACAATCAGGTTGACTGTGTCCATGCGTTGTTATTGTTTGGACAGGTGTTTTAGGTATTTTTCTTTGGACAGGTTTCTACATGTTCGACCCGGCGGACCGTGATCGTTATGGACGCGCCGTGGCGCCGCCTTGCATTGGACGGGCTAGAGCTTGCTTCTCGCAGTATCCTAATGTAAGCGCAATTTTTTTCAATTTTAACAGTCTTCAAAAAGATAACTACCAGACTACTTCATTTATAAAATAAGCTTATCATTCATTCACTACGAATTCAAATAATATGTTCCTACTATACGAGGGTGATCCAAAAGTAATGATAATGAAAATAAAACACGGTAATTAAAGTTAAAATAATAATTTATTTTTCTACATAGTCTCCTAACAAATCAATACATTTAGTCCATCTTTTTCTAAACCCAGGATTCCCTTTGAAAAATTTGTCTTGACCTCCCAAAACGCTTCAACAGCGGCCATTACTTCGCTATCGTCTTCGAATTTCTTGCCTCGGAGGCGTTCCTTGAGCCGAGGAAAGAGGTAGAAATCACTAGGAGCTAGATCTGGCGAATAGGGAGGTGTTCGAGCAGTTCGAACCCGTTTCTTGAATGGCAGCCATCGCAACTGCGGCTTTGTGAGCCGGTGCGTTGTCTTGGTGAAACAGCACTCCAGCTCGCAGTTTGCCGCGTCTTTTTCCTTAATGGCCTCCTGTAATCTTCTTATTTGGTCTGCGTAGTAAGGGCCCGTAATAGTGGCTCCCTTTTCCAAATATTCCACCATAATTATGCCTTGAGCGTCCCAAAAAACAGATGCCATTACCTTTCCCGCCGAACTTGAAACTTTGAATTTCTTTGGCGTCGGTGAGGAGGCTCGCTTCCAAGTCATCGATTGTTGTTTCGTTTCAGGATCAAAATGGTGGATCCAGGTCTCGTCCATAGTCACAAAACGGAACAAAAATTTTCTTGATTTGTTTGAACTTTTCGAGATTGACTCTCGAAATGTCAACTCGATTTTTCTTTTGCTCGTCGGTTAACATTCTGGGTACCCAACGCGCAGAGACCTTTTTCATATGCAACTCGTTCGCAAGGATTCTTTGAACGCTGCCATATGAGATCCCTGTGACCTCAGCTACATGCCTGATGGTCACTCTTCGATCTGCCAACACAACATCTTCGACTTTTTTCACGTTGTCTTCAGTGAGGGACGTGGATCATCGTGGCATCCTTCGCGATGTTCATCTTCAGTGGATGTTCTGCCCAGTTTAAACTCCTTGGCCCAGCGTGCAACTGTAGAATATGGAGGACAGAGTCCCCAATGTTTCCACTAAGTCACTGTATGTCCTTTGAAGACATTTTTTCAAACAGAGGTACTTGATGACAGCTCTAATTTCTTTTTCTCCATGTTGATGTTATCTCTTTGACAGTTCGTATTCAAATGAATGTATCTCCCGGAAATCGTGATCTATTTATATGATTTTTTAGGCTGACGTAGTGAGTATATAGCAAGCAAAAATATTTTTTGGATTTTATGCGGACCTGAAGTAACTGATTATCATTACTTTTGGATCACCTCGTATTAAGTTCATTCCAAAGAGAGCATATTACCTAGCAGGCATTTAGTCCATACAAACTTATTCCTCCCTTGACAATGACACTAGAGCAAATATTCTTGACGATACAATCTATATCTACCAGTGTCATATTCTTATATTTTATCCTTTTCCATATAATAATAGTCATAAACTAGGAACCTTCTATAATGATTGCCCAGTTATACCGCCGTCATTAGACATCCAGCAACAAGCAAACAAATAAACAAACACCAAAATTTAACGAACATAAAAAATTGAAGAAAAATATACATAGTCAACTTTTATTAATGTTCTTGAAAAAAAATTGAATCGGTCCTGTTTTATAGGAAGGAACAGGGTGGTAATACGGGATCATAATTTCATTAATTTTACATAGGTAAGTGTAATAAGTCTGAGTTGCAATAGGGTATTTTACACCATGTAAAAAATCAAAATATATATTTATGATAGAATTTGTAAAAAGTAAACGAGAAATATTGATTTCTATATATAAAAATTCATTACAAATTTTATATTTCAATTTTAAGAATATTTTTTATATGTGCTTCAAATCTGTAAATGCTGTCCGCCATATTAGATACCGTCGTGACGTCACTGGTGAAGAGAACTATCTAATGTGCTGTGTTATTTCGAAATTTTTCAAGTTATCATTACGATTGTTGAGTTTTATTCCGAATTTTATTGAAAAGGCATCATGGAAGACGGATTCGTAAAAGGAGAAAGTACTAATCTTTATTCTATTAATTGAATTCGTTTAACAGAACACATAATCTTATATTGTTTAATGCTAAAACATGCAATAATCTTATGACATTTTAAATCAAAGAGAGTTTATTACTTCGCTTTTAGCACTAATGTTATAGATATTATAATATGTTTAGGTGAGAAATCTTTTGTTATATTTCTTTATACAAACCATGTCATTATTCCATATAATAGAAGAAAACACGAATTAAGTAAAACACTGCACTGTACTTGTAAGGGCTGTCAAAATGGCCCACAAAGGGTAGGACAGACGAGCGATTAACCTAATCTATTACAAATTTGACTTGCAATAAGTCATGCACCTATCATGTCATGATGTTTTGTTTTGTATAAACGATAGTTAAATATAAGTCATACTTACATCAAAGTGATCTTCACAGAAATATAGTTTAGATTTTGTAAACAATGCCTTCGGATCTCTTCTTGCCAGTTTTAACCAAGTATTTCTCATATTAAATCAGTTGGCACTTGAATCCATAACTTCCGGCGTTCATATGCTTGTATTTTTGCATTCAGGCACAACACAACAATGATATAGATGATAACTCATTATTAAACATCCAAAAGTATCTTATTCCTTTGCAAAATAGGCAAAATTCTAGGACAGTGACGTCACGAGTTGAACAGCATGGCGGCTATCGTTTCACGCGAAAATTTAAAACGACAGATTAAAAGTAATTTTATGGCACTATTCGGTTTTAAAAATTATATAAAAATTATAGTGGTTCATTATCACTCTAGGATTCATTTAAAACACTTTTGAAAATGGGTATAATACCTATTGTTTCACTTTGCTCTCACAGGCTCACAGCGCAACAGCAACAGCCCAGATATCCTCTTAATATAGGAAATAGATTGGCTGATATACCACTTGATATAAATATGTTTAAAAATCATAGCAAACAATTTACGCAGTTAATTCTCACGGTTGCCAGTTATAAGCTTATAAAATATGAAGAAAAATTAAGATAAAAATCTAAATAAACTCCTACAATGTTTCCTTCAACGCCACATTGCAAAATATGTTAAAAACTATGCAGAAATTGATAAATTATATAAGTAAAGATGTTATTATTTTCGTTAGGTTCAAACGTTAGCCGACAAGCTCGGAGCGAATATCCCGCCAGTTGTAAATGACTTTGTCAATGATGACGAACCAGAGGTGAGTTGTAATTATTTGATATTAACCAATTTAAGGAAATTACGTTTTAATGTTTTTTAAAAATACAACATGGATGTCGATTTTATAATAAACGAGTACGACGACGATTAAGCTTCTTTCGAATCTCATTTCATTGACCATCACTATTGAAACTGTAATCAATGAACACTGACTAATATGTCAGCGATAGTTATAAGAGAAATGTTTGAATTTTGGATGATCACTTGTATTAGTGGTAAGAGGACTTGATAAGAGTAAGCGGTGGTAAGACTCCTTTTCTGCTTAAGTCCTTCTAGGTAGAAACCATCCTCTTACCTATTCCTGACAACAAACAGCAGTGCTTGGAAACTGTTTTCTAGTCTAAAGGAATAGAGAGCCCGTATAGTTACAGGCTCTGAGGCATCCCATCTAAGCCTTTGGGAGTAACAATGAATCTATAGTCTTCTTTGTTTGAAGTTGGTTGCGGGTGTCCATGGACTGCAGAAGCCACTCACCGTCAGTTAGACTTTCAGTTCACTTTAGATTATAAAATAAATAACCAATTGTTGCGTCCTAGGTCTTATTAAACAAATTATTGTTTTTCATAGTCGGGATGTGTTTTAGTTGTACTTTTACCAAACAGTCAATTATAGCAAATCCTCTCTTATGGGAGTGGCCCAGGTTTAACAGTAGAATATTACGGGCTAAAAAAGCATTATATTATATATCTATGTTCGAACCTATGAATCCCCCACTACACCTTTAACAAACTTCGATATTAGTAGCGACGTGATATAAAAATATATAGAAATTTTCGTTAATTGAATTTAATTTCATCTTTCCTTATGAGAGTTAAAAAAATTGAGTCTCATGTGCACTATACCTTACAAATTCTATGGTGCAGTATGTTTTTCTTTGTAGCACATTTTAATTTCCATTGTGCAGCAACGTAAAAAAATTACTTAGATGTCAAAAATTATTTTCATTGTTCCTAGATTTTGGAAGAATCATAGTATGTAATCATACAAAAAATAAGAACCTTCTGTTTTATTTATATCTATATTGTATAATGATCTATATAATAGGTGACGGTAATTGCCGACAATACACAAAATGGCGAAAAAGAGAAGACAAATAAGGATGACGAGAAAGAGGTAAGTCACTTTACGACAAGGTTACAAGCTTATATCAAGGTTACTATCGTATCAAAAGTCAGCAATATTTTTGATAAATTACTGCGTCCTTGTTGAAAAGTTATAGTTATAGGAATTGAAATACAATATAGAAGTGTATGTACATCTTAAAAATTGTATGAGTTAGTCGATTAGTCCAGTTTTTCATCCCATATAATTTCATCGTATGTCTATCCATCCATCACAGCCTTCCGCTGCTGAACATAGACCTTCCCCACAGATTACCTCGTAGGGGAATTTTTTCAATGCCACGCTGGGAGGCAACCGCCGTTGTTCATTATTTTGTCAAGAAAATTCTGCTGTTCATCTCCGTTAGTGAAAACTTTACTGGATTTTTAATAAATTAATTTAAAACCATCTTCTCGTCAGGTATACCTCAAAACTTGAAAACGAGTCTGTACAACCAGTGCGTGTTGCCAGTGATGACCTATGGAACTAAGACGAGGTCCTTCACTGCTGGCCGGATGAGGAAGCTCAAGGTCGCTCAGCGAGTTATGGAGAGGGCTATGCTCGGAGTTTCTGCGTGATAAACTTAGAAATGAGGATATCCGCAGTAGAACCAGAGTGACCGACATAGCCCAACGGATTAGTAAGCTGAAGTGGCAATGGGCCGGCTATATAGCTCGAAGAACCGACAACCGATGGGGAAAAAGGTTCTCGAGTGGCGGCCTCGTACCGGCGGATTTAGTGTAGGGCGTCCCCACTAGATGGAGTGACGACCTGGTAAGACATGCAGGAAGTCGATGGATGCAGGTGGCTCAGGACCGTGATTTGTGGCATTCCTTGGGGAGCCCTATGTTCAGCAGTGGACTTGTGAGGCTGTAATGATGATGATGATGATGATGAATTTAAAAACCAGTAGATAATTGACTTAGGAGATTACAGTTATGCGAATATCAACAGCAATAGTAGTCTCACTGAAACTAATTATCTCACAGGTGCGGTTCAAGGAGCCTGCCACATTTGCCATTTACGGTATGGACGTGAGCAGCTTGCGCAGAATAAACCAGTACGAAAGATGAAAGAATATAAAACCACTAAAGTCTTCTGCAGCGTACCTTTGAAATTTGTAATAATTGGCCATTGTTATTTTCATTGATCTCATAAAGTTATCGTTAAATTAAAATAAGTACCGAAACACTGTTGTAGATGATTTGAGTTAATTTTTTTCAAATTCTAAGTTCGCTTATTTTTGTAATGCTGGCCATTAAAAAATAATATTGTTAGTAGCCGTGATTTAAAGTTCTTACTTAAATCTAAAATATTGTTGTAAAATTGTATGAGTATTGTAAAACGTACAAGTTTGCCACAGTACGTAAGTCTCGAAATTTGATGTTTTGTAATAAAGCCTTATAAAGAAATGTGTTTAATTTTCCTTTTAGAGTATGCAGTTGTATAGTTTCATCGCTGCAAGGGGATCGTCTTATTATAAACTGCACAAGCCCCTCTTGTACTTTTTGTGGTTAAAAGAGGTAAAAACAGTAGAAAGTGAGCACAAATTTAGAATTATTGTTAGGGCTGGTACTGTGTTGTAGTTCTTGGATATTAAATAAAACTGCATTAATATTGATGAACTATAAATTATTAGTGGTACCACACAAAGTAATAAAAGTACAAGTTATGCACAACAACAGTCTAGAGTACCTATTTTTAGAAGTTGCGCATTTCGGCGTTGGCAGCTTGGTGTTTCGCCACACCACCCCTTACGGTAAACAATAAGGTTAATTAAAGGCAAAATAAAAAAGACTGCTAAATATCTCTAAAACTTACACGTATGTCAGATCTTGTTCTAACTAATCTAGTCTCGGATGGCGTAACTGTGTTATTAGGGGTGGGTTGGATTATAGGAGGATTTGGATTATGGGAGTATTAGCGGTTGCTGCGACCAGTGAGAGCTGGTTTGCCTACTTTATTATTTTCTATGAAAGCCGGCTTTACACGATCAATGCTTACAGTGACCTTTCTACCATTGACGTCTAAGGTCAGCGTTTTATCTTTTCTCTGAAGAATTGCGTGAGGACCCGTATATGGTGGTTGTAGAGGGCGCCTTACTGTGTCATCACGAAGGAAGACGTGAGTAGCCGATGCAAGATCTTTAAAAATAAATGTAGACGGCCGCGTATAGTGAGTTGCAGGAATGGGGCAAAAATTTTTGCTACATATTCCATTATGTCTGCAGGATTGTTCATGAACTTCTGGAACGCAATTAGCTCACCCGGTAACCGCAGCGGTTCTCCGTAAACCAGTTCTGCTGCCAAGGTTTTTAAATCTTCCTTGAGAGTGCTTCTCATTCCTAGGAGGACGAGCGATAATGCTTTCGTCCAAGTATTAGATTGACACATTAGCGCAGACTTTATTAGCGATACATCCTTTCAACCATTCCATTGGCACATGGATGGTAACCAGTGGCTCGAATTTGTTGTTGCGCATAGGTTCATTAGATGCAAGAATAATTTAGATTCGAACTGTCTTCTTTAGTCAGTGGTTACAACATTCGGTACTGCAAAACGCGATATTCAGCCTATCTCCAATTTTTCAGCAGTAATTGATGTTATAGGCTTATATTCTTTTTTTTCTTATATTCTATACTTACGGGCATCGCATGAACCTGTCGATCGCAGTGAGACAGTAAGTGTTACCGTGTGAATGTGCAAACGTTCATATTATGTCCTTCTGGAAGGACCGGAATACCACTGATATGACCAGTGGTGAAATTACAAAGTGAGGCACCACTTTGCTACGTTGGCAGTTCAGACATGAGCGAGGCCACTCACGGCAATTCTTCTTCATATCTGGCCAAACACAGCGCTCCGACCATAGACTTAGAATATACTGGCGTATAGACCACCTGACAGCCCGTCAACGCGTGACCAATTTTGATTTGACATTGTTTGCGTTAGCTAGTGATGTACATTTTACTTACAAGGACTATCGAAAATGATTGTTAAGGAAGCGGTAAAAAGATTTTAATAATTAAAAATATTCATAAAACATGTTCCTGGGAATAAGCTGAACCTACTGCCTTTTGTTGGATTTTAATTCAAATGCTTAAAATCCCAGGTGAATTTACCAATAAACTTAAAACTCCCAATAATCAGATCGAAAAGTTGTATTTTCGAGCTTCGATCTTTGGAGAAAATATTTACTGCCGGGCAGTTTCTGAATTTCTTTTCTAAAATATTGTTAATATAAATAATAGATACTTAACTAAGTATATTCGTATTTATATTTTATATATTTTGAAATTAAAATGTTTTGATGGGGAAATAAACACGGGGACAAGAAGTACATAATGGCTGCTTTATTTTTCAAATACGTATTACAAGTGATAATTACAAACATTTAATAATTAAATACATTATGGAAGTTTATTTTAACATTCGACTCAATTATGAATGTAGACTTTATAATTTAAGGAAGGAAACTTGTAGGAATCAGTAAAATAAGATTGCTGTGTTTAAAAGCCAATATGTTTATGAGGCTTCATCATGCTTCATGCTTATATTCTTTCATCTGTCCCTGAAAAGTATAAAGTAATTAATAAACTTATTATCATTTTAGCTGTATGAATTTTAAAAACATAATGATCTTAATATAGTAAAGTGCACCAAGTGTCTGAGGATACAGATGCAATCTCTATTCTCTCAATCTCAGTATGTTAAGAAAATAGTCACTCATTCATGAACTGACCGCGGCAAGTACAATTAAATCTCGCAGATCTATTGATCTGCGCAGCTTAACCACGAGTACCTCTTCTACGACTAATGCTGTAGGGGATGAACCACGCTATTTAAGCCCTCGGCACAATGTCGCCGGCCATCAACATGAATCGGCATCGACCGTTGTGAGTATCAAATACTATGGAATTTATACTATCACGTCTCATGCGCGGTCGTCTAGTAGCGCTTCTGGAGCATTACTAAATATCTATACCTAACTACGCTAATAGTTTTATCATTGTGACTTGGGAATATAATCCGAAGTTCCGAAGCTCTGCTCAACACCTTGGGGAAAATAGCGTGATGCTATGAATATTGTACTAGTGTGACCGTGAGGCTGTGCGGTTGGTTAAGTAAGGTTAGACATTTATTTTGGTTGTTAAATAGATACTTAGTTGGGTTCATAATGGCTTAAAGAGTATAATCTCAAGATTTTTTTTTGTCTTTAATGTATTATAGTTTTATAATGTATGAAAATTTGTCACTATATTTATCTAAAGTTTTGAAAGTTAAATTTTTGAAATCTTATTGTAACAATATTTTTTTTTTTTTTTACTTACTGGTACAAATAATGTAGAAATGACTCCTTTTAATAAAATTGTTTCTACTTTTTCTTTTATACTTCTCAAGAAAATTTTTGCTGCAAATTGTTGAGTTCTTCTTTGCATTCCAACCAACCCGTCCAATTAACCTTAACCATTTTTTTAAATTATAGAATCCGCAGGGAATCTGTTTGACAAACGGCAAAATAAAATTACATTTTAGAACGCAAATCGAGGATTTATTTTATTGTTGTGTGGGCAAGTCTATCGACTCATCATAAGCATTCAAGATAAATATCGACATTAAGTTTGATATAGTTGTGTCAATCCCTAGCGTACATGTAAAATATTTTGTATAAAAATGTACTTACGTGACTTTTTTCTTTGCAAGATATCAAAATTAACAAAATAATTGAAAACGATCTGTATTTTAAACAGTATATAACATAAATTTTGACCAAAAATAAACGCTTCATAACATTGACGACGTCTTGAGAATTTACCTGTGAAATGTGCAATTATCAGGATTATTTCTATTATTAACACCACAATCACTCACAGAACAAGTAAGCACTTTGGAAAAAAGTTACTTACTAAAAATAACCACTATTATACTTTAAAAAATTAGAAAATATCTAGGAGCTATTTCTTGCGTGCCGAATTGTGCCGACCTGTCATTCTAAATCGGTTACAGAGTCATGAGATTTGGTATCCTTTTCTATCTTGCATTTTTGCCATAAGGAACTTTCTTCTCCCTTGCACACTATGTTGGTCTATACGCCAGTATATTCTAAGTCTATGGCTCCGACACTAATTTAACTGTAGCTCGAACACGCCTATAGTTGTAGCACGAATGCGTTGGCTCGACCGGGGTAGAGGACCACGCTCTCACATTTCGTATGGTGAGTGTAAAGAACCGGAGACTCTTTTTGCTGAAAGAGAGGCATTCCATCTTAGTCCTCACGGCTGACAACGCATCTGCATTTTGATTCGTAAACGAGTATAGACGTAGATGTCTATGGGCCACAGCAACCACTTACCATCAGGTGGACTGTGTGCTCGCTTGTCACCCATATCCTATAAAAAAATGCAATTTTTTAAAAGCAGCATGACAAAAGGCATGACTAAGAAACATGTTCGGCCAGTCGAGGTGTCACTTTGACTGTTACCGAGGTGCGTGTGGATGGTATGAGGATGGTGACTTTCTAGTTTTAGAGATCAATTCTTCTTATAATTATTTTAATCTTGAATCCACCTCTTGAGAAGTCAAAAGCGCGATATAGTCCCCTTAGAGAGATATTGACTCGATTCAAGACATTGTGTCTGCCACAATGTTGTCAACTCCCTTAATATGTCGAATATCAGTCGAAAATTGACTGATTTAGCTGTGTGGGAGGCAATTTCTCTCGACGCTGAATGAAAACGTACACCAATGGTTTATGGTCAGTATAATATATCGTTACATTTTGGATCTTTAAAATTCATCTAAAATGTTGCACACTCGTACACAGTTAAAAGTTCGCGGTAATACGCGGGCCATTCTGACTATAGCATTTAAATTCTTGCTGAAATAGGCGAGTGGATGCCAATCGTCACTTTCTCTTTCTATTAAAGAGATTCACCTATTTGAGGCATCCGTAAAAGGACCTAACTCTGCGTTCCAAATGTACTAAGACGGTTGCTTGAAGCAGACTCCTTTTTCAGTCTTCAAAACTTTCCTCCAGCTTACATGTGTATGGGAATGGTTTGGCACCTTTACTATTTGTAAAGGTAACGGCATCGATAAGCGGTGCTAGGTGTTTGGCTACGTTGGGAAGAAAACGTTGATAGTAATTTATCATGACGAAGAATTTTCGCATGCCTTGCACTGTTTTAGGCGGTGGGTATTCCACTAAAGCACGGATTCTTTCTTCGGTTGGGCGTGTACCAGTCGCGCTGATCTTATATCCTAATAAGGTTACTTCTTCTGCACAAAACATGCATTTGCTTGGGTTGATAATGACGTCGTATTCGTGCAGTCTTTGAAAAAGTGCTATAAGTGCTGCTCATGTTGATCTTGGTCTCTTAAGCATACGACATCAACATACGTAAAGCAGAAATTGAGGCCACGCACAACTTCGTTAGTTTATTGACAGATATTTCAAAGGTTACCGGCATTTAGAAGTTCAAAGGTCATGTAGGAGAAATAATGAGCCTCCAAATGTTTTAGGATGACGAAGGAAGTACGATGGCTTCCTGTCGCCTAAGTCTTATTTTTCTTACCATTTTCTAACCTTTTCATCATAGGACTCTAAAAATCTTGTAATAAGTAAATTTTGTAATGTCGAATATTGCTGTGTCTTTGGTGGATCAGTTATAATGTTCTCCTCTTCTACTGCTCACTTGTCCAGTTGGAATATTGCATAAAATTATCTAGTGGTCTCTTGTGTCTCCATTTATATGGAACTGGGCTTCGAGACCAGCAAAATAAAGTGCGGGACGGTCAGGAAAGAACGGAGGAGCGCGGATAGTTACTCTGTTTTCTACCATTTTCTTCATGTTATCAATTGGATTCTCCATGTTAACAGAATACTAAACTTATGATACAACTAAATTTTATATTAAATTTGACACGCAAATAAAATATTCTTTGAATGTGAAGCGCTAAAGTATATATAATATAATTAAAAAGAATACATTAAGGGTCAGTTCACACAGAGACGCGACGCGACGTCACGTCGCAAGACGCATCGTGAAGTCGCTGACAGCGCACCGCTCGCGCTCTTGTACGCTGCGTCTACCGACGAAACGCCGCTGCGTCGTGATGCGTCGCACTACGCCGCGAGACATCTTGAGGCGCAGCGCGGTGAAGGACGGGCGCCGTAGGGCATTTTCGAGTTATCTCTATAAAATGTGTATCTTTTTATGTCGTAAATAAAGAAGTTATATTTTGTATCACTATCTTAAAAAGTGCGCGCTGCGTCGCGTTCTCGGTGTGAACTGACCCTAAGTTCTAAGGTAATGTTATTACATTTAACTACTTTAGTCAAGACAAGACATACACACAATACAATATACAGATGATTTATTAAAGTTTAATAGTATCCTAATCATATGACTTGTCGGTAAATAATAAAATTACATAGTAAAATACTCGTTAACAAATATTTTATTTGGTAAGGCAAGCTTGTATACTGTTTATAGCTTAAACTTAATAAGGATTATAAATTATGTGCAGTCTAAGTTGAGTTATGTTCTAAATTGAAGAGAACTTTATGCAAAAAGTAAAGATATTATTAAATAGCTTTCATGACAGGTGTTAAAATTAAAAAAATTGTACAATCGACTTCAATATAACAATTTTGACAGAAATAAGGGTGTACGGTGGTATACTGAACACATCTGCATACTCCTGGCGTGATGTTATGTTGTGTGATTGCGTGAACAATGCATAGATATACGATAATAGTAATCGCGATTGATTTGATGGCATTTATTGAAGAGTTCCGTTGTCTGTCTTGGAAACTCATCATCAGATCTGTACGAAATTTAAATGGGACCGTTTCAGAATAAACTTCTTTCGAACAAAAAAATAATTTTGAAAATCTGTCTATATATGACGGAGCTATGCCTGAACATACATAAAAAATATAAACATCCGAATTGAGAACCTCCTCCTTTTTTGAAGTCGGTTAAAAATTAAATTAACACCTTATGTTGAATGAGCATATATTATGAATAAATTGAAATAAGCAAGTTGTAAATATTGTGAGTTACTAAGGCTATAAAATGATGAAATGTATGATATATATATATATATATATATATATTATAAGTAATATTAAAGTTTTTCACCATTACTTTGGGCATTCCTGACATGCAGGGACAGGGTGTGTTAAGACACTATTTGTTTTATTGTCAATCACCACTAGAATGCGTAACACACAAACAACACCAACTATGTATTTTCACTAGCAATGCATATTCACTGAAGGATCTCCATTCGTATCACTCTTTCAACCTCACCAGGAAATGACTATAGCTACGGAGGTCATGCACAACGTAGGAACTTTTTGAGTTGCCTCTATCATCTGAAATCAGGTTCGTCGTGTTGAAAAAGGCAACTGATGCAAAATCCTTCTTGGTTGAATGTCGTAGGTCACCAATTTATGGTCGGTGCTGGTGCTGTGATGTTAGTTCCTGATTCAAGATGTTATGTAACAAGTTTGGTTTAATTTAAAATTTAACAATTTGAATTAAAAAATTATCTAATAGGTGACCTAATGCTTATTAATGCCGGAGTTCCTCAGGGTCTGTTCTCTCTGCGACTCTTTTCCAGCTGCACATCAATGACCTACTTCTACCAGGTATTGTTGGGTATGCAGATGACAGCACAGTCACAGAGAGATTCATATCCAGTGCAAAAGACGGAGGGGCAGTAATACGTTTACTCAGAAAGGCCATGGTGGAGCGGATAAATGCGACCTTAAGCCTTGTCTCCCAGTAGGGTGATGACAATCTGGTCAATTGCAACGCCATCAAAATGTCTGTTCCCGCAAAATGGAGTCCGTTTGATCTGACTCCTACTTTCCAAGGTACATCTGTAGAGGTTACAGATCATCTCGAGCTTCTCGGCATACAGTTGAGTGCTAACCTCAACTTTGGCGCTGACATTGAGTCAAAAGCAGAAACTGCGGCCAAAAAACTGGGTATCTTAAACAGGGTGAAGCCATACTTCACGCCTGGACAGCTTCTAACTTTATACAAAGCTCAAGTCCGAACATGCATGGAGTATTGCAGTCACCTTTGGAATGGCTCAGCAAATTATCAACTTGCCGCACTCGACTCAGTGCAACTCAGAGCCAAGCGGTTTATCGGTGACAAAAAGCCGGTGGAAACTAAGTTTCACAGCTTAGCTCACCAAGTTGCTTGTTTGCCGGTATTCTACAGATTATACTACGGAGAGTGTGCCCTTGAGCTTCATAAGCTCATTCCGCCATCTCCTTTCTCCTATCGGAGTACCAGACGCACTGCAGGTTACCATCCTCACTTGATTGATATTCCTAATATTCGCACTAAGCGCTTTAAGTCATCTTTCATAATGCGCACAGCCAAGGAGGGGAATACACTGCCGGCGTCTGTTTTTCCGAATGTGTGTGTAGGTGCGTAAACAGGCTTCTCCTGGGTAAACTCGCTCCATTCTAGACCTCATCTTTGACCTCGAGCCAGATCGAGGTCAGAGTAAGCCCATTTATAATTTAAAAAAATAGGATAATCCGTAAAATACGAACGATGTTCGATAACTACTTCAATTTAAGCGCCTGCGTGTTTTAATTAGCAACATTTGTACGAACTTACACTAAGCTAGAAGACATCGAAATTAAAATAACTGCTGTACGCTGCAGTGTAATTTGGCTGCAGCACGAATGGTTCTACTCGGACGGTATATATATTAAATGTATTCTGTGAATATAATAATTACAGTTAATAATTACAGTTTAATAACTGCACAAAGTTGCTTTGTTATGTATGTTATGAAGTAAGTTAACGTTTTTTTTTTCTATATTTTTTATCAAAGTAATCACCCATGCAATCGCTGTATCTATGCCAACGCAGTGGCAGTTTATTAATGCCCTTCTTGAAGAAATCAGCTGGACGGGAGGCAATAAATTCTTCAAAGGAATTTTGTACTGCCTCTCGGGTATTGAAGTTTTTTCCCGCCAATAGTTGTCCAAATTCTGGAAAAAGTAGAACTCTGTAGGCACAAGGTCTGCTGAGTACGGCGGATGACGTAGAGCTTCCAACCCCAGCTCTTGTAACTTGGAGACCATCTGTTGTGCAGTACGAGGTCGTGCGTTGGCGTGCAGGAGCAGTGGGGACGAGCGATGGACCAAAGCTGGTTGGAGACGTCCGAGCTTCTCCATAATTTTATTCAGTTCTTCACAGTACACATCTGCAGTAATGCTCCCCGTTAGGTAAGAAGCTGTGATGAATCACACCGGCGCTAGACCACCAAACAGTGATCATCACTTTTCTAGAGGTAAGTTTTCATTTAGAGCATTGTTTAGGTACTTAACCAGGATCCAACCAACTTGCTGAGTACTTGCGATTGTCAAACAGAATCCATTTTTCGTCGCAGGTAACAATGCGATTTAAAATTCCTTCGTTTGTGTGCCTGTTGAGCAGTGCAAAGCATGTCTCGACGCGTACTTCGCGCTGGCGATCATTGAGTTCGTGGGGCACCCATTTGTTAAGCTTTTTTACCTTGCCAATTTGACGCAAATGGACCAATATTGTTTTGATGCTAACGTCAAAAGCTGCTGCTAATTCAGCCGTAGTTTGAGTATGATCAGCTTCCACAATCGCCTTTAATACGTCATTGTGGACCAAAGTTTTCGAACGACCACGGGGGTTCATTTTCCAGGTCGAAATTTCCAGAACGGAAGCGGGCAAACCAAAAATAGGTGGTGCGTTCGTTTGTAGTAACGAAAAAGATTCAAATGCGATGAAAACAACGCTAATCAATAAACAAATGACTGATTTTGAAAAAAGAAGTCCATGTTTTTAAAATAAAATTAATTTGAAATTAGAATTCTTAGCCAAACAAAAATTATTTTGATTTGAAGTGGCTAGTACTGCAGAACGGCAATTTCATATGTAAAGACCTATTACATTAAAAAAAAGTGTGAAACTAGCTGGTAGAAAGACATGAAGCGGTTTTGACAGTTTTTTAAGTCTTGCCATGTCTTCCTGAAGTTTTGCAAACAACAGCTCATCAAGAGGACAGGCGTGCTACATCTGTGGTTTCGCTGCTCTAAGCTATAATGTCGTCGGAACTTCTTGTGAGCTTGGTAATCCTCGCTGATATTCACATTTCCTTTATCTCGATCCTTACATGCCTTTGAAGTTGATGTACTTTCTGCAACTCAGCTTGTCGATATGACTACAATCAACTTGCAGAGGCAACGTGATAGTATCACGGACACATTTAAAAAACTTTTTAATAAATCTGAGATCCTCGATAACGAAATTTGAACGGTACGTAGAATAACCGGCCATCAAACAAATAGATCGAACATTCAGACTCATTCTGTTGAAGAATATTACCGACTCCCGGTGTATATTCCTTTTCTTGATTATTTATCAAATAAAATGTCCTTTAGGTTGTGTAATGATTTCTTATATTTACGCGAAGACTACACATTAAATGAAACTAATTTTTACGGATTCTATCGCGTTTAATTCAACTTTGATTTAACTTAAATTAAATTAAACGCGATAGAATCCGTAAAAATTAGTTTCATTTAATGTCCTTTAGGTTTCTTAGAACTCAGCTGCAAAGAATAGGAAAGCTGCAAAAGTTGCTGTCCCATAACTAAATTGATAAAGATATAGAGGATGTTTTGCAGGGTGCTGAAGTATATAAAGAGGATCTACCTTGTTTTTAAGCTTTAAAGGGCAACAGATGATAGGAAATATCCTTAAAACCCCAGCAGATGCCCATAAAAGAGCAACGGCTTTGCCAAATATAAGAACTTTGTGACGATTATTGTGCACGTTTCATGTGACAACCAGCATTGCCGAGCAATTTTTTCCACCTTACGCCGGTTGAAGACATATCTTCGCAGCATTATGAGAAAAGATTGTCTAAATGGACTGGGCTTAATGCATGTTCACAAAGAAAGAGAAGAAGGAGATTGCCACGAAGATGAACGCTGAAGAAGTACTTGATATCTTCAGCAGAAAACATAAAAGAAAGCTACCTCTAATAAACATGTAATTTCTCATTATTTTATCTTTATTAAAAGTATTTTTATAGTTATTCTTGTACTTCATTGACAAAGAATTGGTCCAAAAAACAGCACAGTACCACATTGTGAGGGACACTTGACCCATGGCCCATGTGCATAAATCCTGGATCCGCCCTTGACAGCGCGCCTGCATTTTGATTTTTAACGGAAGATAGATGTGTTTATGGGCCATAGAATCCACTAACCATCAGGTTGACTGTGCGCTCGTTTGCTGTGCTTCTGTAAAAATATTAGGTGTGTTGTAATAAAGAATTAAGCTCAGTAAACAATGAAGAATGTTTGGTATCGAATAAATAACAAATTAATATATAAAATTACGAACTCCAGGATTAAGATAGTGTACAAGCTTCTAAAAAACAGATAAAGACTGGGCACGTCCCTCTGACAGAGGTATTCCATAGACGGACTGCTTGGATAGTAAACGATCTGTCCTAAAATTTGGTATTTTGGCCAGGCATTTTTAATATAAAATTTTCTGATGATCTCAAAACTTTTGAATGGGAATAGTGAAGGAAATCAAAGCGATCCTTAAGATAAGAAGGATAGGTAGGATTAAAGAGAACATTGTAAGGAAATGTCAGAATATGAGCATTCCGGCAAATATGAATAGGAAGCCACTTGAGCTTATTACAAAAACACGAAACATGATCATATTTGAGCAAACCAAATACGATTATTATACAAAAAATTTGAACGGTCAAGTTTATCAAGTTGCTTCTCGGTGAGATCAAGATAGCATACATCTATATAGTTCAGCATTGGGAGAAGAAGAAATTGAGCAAGCGCAATTTTAGTGGCAGTAGGTAGAAAGTTTCTTAATCTATTCAAAGATTTAGCAGCTGTAAAGAGTTTAAGACTAACTTCCTGTATTTGAGGAACCCAGTTCCAGTCAATATAAATTCCCAAGTCCTTGACTTCGTTATTTATTTAAACTTCATACATACAATATTATGTACAGGCGGATAATTTACTAACAGGGATAAAATTTCCATCAAAAACAACTTGAGGCCCTTGAGATAGGTTAGATTTTCCAACCATATTCGAACTTCCGATTATAATTACCTGAAACTTGAGAGCTTTAACCTTCAAACCATATGTTTTTGCCCAATCTGAAATTTGCTCAAGGTCACTATTTATTAGTACTATTAGCTACAGCTAGTTTACTAGGAAAAACATGAGTATAAATTTGAAGATTATCTGCGTATAGATGGTAGGAAGAAGTAATCCTAGTGGATATAGAATTAAAGAAAATTGAAAAAGTAAGGGAGATAATATGCCACCCTGTGGGACATCAGCCATGGTATCAATGAAGAAGAAAAGAAGAAAATGTGTCATCAATGCGAAATGAAATGAATGCGGGCCGGCACCCAGACAGGTAACTTCGAAACCAATCAATCTCTGTTGGAGATATGTTAAGAGAGCAAAGTATACTCAGTAAAATTTCAACATCAACTGAATAATGTATATTTGTTATTTAATCTTTGTTGAGTATCGTAAGAGGTGACAGAGGAAATAAGAAACTTCCAGAGATTAGTTTGTGCCTGCATCCGTTTTCGCATAAAGGGTTTATGAGTAAAATAAATCTAATAGTCCAAAGTAGATATTGAGTAGCTTTTAGAGGAGACAATCCCTTTTTGTATGGACCCACCGCTTATTTGTGACGTATAGTAATAATACACATGTCGATTTGTTCCTTATAATCTCTACATTACAATAGTAATATTAGTTTTACCATGACTAACATTAATGATGAGGTATCAATAATTAAAAACGGCCTTTAAAATCCATAAATTTAAATTTATAAGAGAACGTTAAGTAACAAATTATGTCATCACCATCATCATTTCAGCCCTTCACCATTCCACTGCTCACCATAGGCCTCACAGAAGTAGTGGTGTACATAATATCATTATGCACATTATTTAAATTACCATATAATATTAAATACTATAATTTATTTAAACTAAAAGTTTTTTTTACAAAAAAAATAGTTTAGTTTTGTTTTAATTCTCATATTCATTCTGTTATCTATCTAAACTGACACATCTAGCAGTTTCATGTTATTTTTTCATAACTGACGTTACCTGATGGTAACTGTATGTTTTGGCTGGTTGTGGCTCATAGACACCTACATTTATCCTCGATTAAAATCAAAATGTAGATGAGCTGCCACCTCTGAGCACTAATGGATGAACTGCCTCGTTGCAAGTAAAAAGGTTTTGAATTGAGTTATTCGCTAGACGTGCGTATGTCATGCCCGTGGTGTTCTCGGTGTTTGTGATCAACGATGCAGAAGAGATTGAAATGATTCATGTTTATCATATTATGTACTTGACACAGATAGGTAATGCCCAGTTTTAAACAGCACGTAAATCTTACAGAAGAATTTCGTTACATTTTTGACTAAGGGTTTTAGTAGCCAAATGTATTATTAAGTATAGTGTTTTTGTATCATGTACAGCAAAACGGAACACTCATAGTTTCACCTCGGTGTCTGTATAAATGACACAGAGGGTTTTCTCTTAGTTTTATGTAAATAATTCAAAGGTATGAAATAGTTATGAAATTCATTTGCCGCTAATACAAAAATGATATTGAGAATGAAAATTTTCGACATTAGAGATTAGTTTGAGGGGAAGAAAAGAACAAAAAGGGGAAAAAAAAGAAGAAAAATGGGGGATACCAATTAAAAGTTATTGGAAGAATTTAAAAAATAGTTAATAATTATGTGTTAAATTCTAAACTCCATACGAAAACTTAAGTTATTTTTGAACTAAAATAAAAGTAATATATTCTACTCACGTATTTATATTAATGTAATTTACTCGCATGAGGTGCAATAAAGATTTAATAGTGGATTGCTACAACCATTAATTCCATGGTCTGTCCGGTGTGTCCAGGCTATCTGGGTCATTCATTTGCGTTGTAGGTTGTTACGTAAAACTTGTAGCCAATACTGTAATAAAATGTAACCTGTGTCAATATTTATAGTTAAGAATCCCGCTAGTTGTAAATCCTCTTCGTTTATAAAGAAATCGACTCCATATATGAGGCCTTCTTACATACATTATTATTTGAAATAATAGTTTCGTATTTTTATAAGAGGGGATAGTTTGTACAAAAAGAATGGCCTCCAGACCGAATTAAGTCTCCTGCTGTCTCTATCATTTTAAGTCAAAGTAACTGTGACACCACGAGACTTAATGACATCATAAAATTGAGTAGCGTTTGATTATTTGGCCAAAATAGTTTTGTATAATGTATTTAAAGTAAGAAATGTTTTACTGATCATATGTATGTCATCATCATCATCTTCAGTAGAGCTCTTCACAAGTCTACTGCTGAACATAGGTCTCCCCCAAGAAGTTCAGCGAAGAGTGGCTCGAACAGTCGACGACCGAGAGCCATTTACAAGGAGTTTTCTTTTTCGCACGACTACTTTGAATTCTTACCACCTTCTTACAACCGAATTTTGGAATCGTTTACCACCGGCGATTTTTGCGAACCGATACGAATAAAGATAACCTTCGAGCAACGAGCTTACTCCTTTTTGAAAGGCCGGACGCACCTGCAAATCCCCTGGTGTTGCAGTTGTTCGTGGGCTGCGGTCGACACTTTCCATTAGAAAAGCTCAGGACCAGTTGTGAACTTTTACGTATTGATGGAATTGAAATAGATGGTAAGTATAATTATTGAATGATCTCTTACGTAATAAATCTGTACTTATTATCAAAACTCTATTGTGTGAAGCTGCTGAATACAGGGTTATTTTGCAATAACCGACCAAATTTGCAGAGAAACTTCAGAATAAGTAATATAGTTGCATATAATTAAAGAATGAATTTTAATTAAAAAATGTCACACATTCTGTCCTTTTTATTTTTTAAATTCAAAATGCGTGGTAAGCAATTTTTTTAAATGATTGTCTACTATTTTACTACGCACGCATACATTCGTAAGGGTCAATCGGTCGGCAAAAAAGTTGTGAAATGAATCGCACACAGAATGCGCGCGTACGCGTAGTTGTTGCTCATAAATCACATTCAATTTAAGATGATTTCAAATTAAAATAGAAGCCTTATTTACTCGTATTTTCAAAAACTGCAATAACGGTGTATCATTATTTATTTATATATACTGGGATGTTACAAAACTACCCGTAAAGCCGAAAGGAGGTTAAATGGGGACTTATAACGAGTTCATTCGCAATATTTAAGAACCGTAGTAACGCTGTATAACATACCAAAAAAAAAATTATTATTTTCACTGATGTGCAAACCCTATTTCAGTAAAATTAAAGAGTAAACTACGCAGAATGTACCTACATTTCTACCTAATTCGCGGAACGACAAAAACTTTAAAAGACCTAACCTAACGAAACAACCTAAACGAACACTTACTTTTTCATAATAAATGTCAAATTTACAGAAACGGCTCAAAGTGTGCTCCGCCTTGCTCAATACACAACCTCGCTCGTCGGGATATGGCTTGTGTGGCATTTCGCACTATCGTCGGTGTTATTGATGCGAAAACCGATCTAACACGCTGTTCCATCTCGGTAACCGTTGGGCAATCGGAGAAATACACTCTGTCCCTCACATAACGCCACTCTAACTGCCTGAGGTACCACTCGCAGAAGTTCCTCCTGGGTGCAAAATCGGAGGGTATCAGCTCCTGTGTATGGCGATAGTGATAAGGGTGACGATTGTCGTCACGAAGAATTCGCCAAACTGCAACATGGTTTATACCGAATCTTGTTCCGGCTCGCCTCGTACTTGTGGTCGGCTCTTCTTCAAAATGCTCTAACACTAATTCAGCCTGCCTGGCGTCGACTGTGCTTGGAAGTCCATTTCCAGTAGACCGATGAAAAGAGCCGGTGGAATGTAGTCGTCTTGACATGTTCAGAAAACACTGGTACGAAGGCAGCCGTCGCTGTTCAGTGGGGGGTCTACCATCGATAAATCGTTGCCGATACAGCTCGCGAGCACGATTTAAATTGCTATCTTCATGGCCTACGCATAACATCATATCGTAATATTCCGAGTTAGAAAGCATCGTTATTTTGCAAAAAATGTTGGAAAAAAAACTGGAAACAGTTGTAGGAAAAAAAAATTCAATTTCAAATTGACTTTTTTTTTTCTCCCACTTGGCATTTTTTGAAGCCAGTACTTGAGTATAATGACATCCTTGTATTGAGGTAGCAAACATATATGAATGAAAAATAGAAAAACTATTAAAGTAGACAATTATTAGGTAAAATAGGTGCGTTGGCCTTTTTGTTAAATAATCTGGTTCCCTGACATGACAGCTTACTAGGGTTGAATATATATATATATATATAAAGTTATATTATATATATATATATATCTTGTCTTTGAAAAATAACCCTGTATATTCAATTCAATCTCTAGCTCTGAACTTCAGTTTAGACTGTTACGAATTACCTCCATCAGGAAACGTAAATACTATATGCTGTCATACTATCAATGATAATATTTTACGGTGTCATATGCGTAGGGGTGGTCTGTGATAGAAGAGCCGGCCCATAAAGTTCTAACTTTATTGATACATTGCGATGATACAACGACACAGCAATTATTTTAACATTACATACAAATACATTATCATCTTTATACATACGTATAAATAAAATTGAAGTGTCTGTCTGTAATATTTAAATAACTAGCTTCTATTAAGCTCAAGCTCATTTGGGTGCTATTAAGACATGAATAACTTTTTCCAAAATTTTTGCCTGTCTCTCTATCCGGGCTAATCTTCGGAATGGCTGAACCAATTGTGATGAAACTTCACGAACAGATAGGGACCGTCGCCAGAAGTGAAATAGGCATATTTTATCCATAATACATGCAGAGAGAATTTTTTTTTGATGTTTACTCACAAATAATTTTCAGGTTACAATGATTATCACTTTATTTTTTCAGCCGACTTCAAACAAAGGAGGAGGTTTTCAATTCGACTGTATTTGTTAATGTGTTTTACCTCAGAACTTTTTCTAGGTGATCCGATTTTGATGATTCTTTTATTTGAAAGCTGGGCTTCTCATGTGGTTCCATATAAATTTGATCAAGATCTGACTAGTAGTTTTTGAGTTATCCTTAATAGTGCGTATTTAATTGACTTGTACTACACTGATGATGTTCTTATTTTATTTATATTGAAGTCGGTTGTACAAAAATTTGAAATTTCAACCGACTTCAAAAAGGATTAGGTACTCAACTCGATTGTATTTTTTTATGTGTGTTATACACATCATAACTTTTTTCTAAGTGAATCGATTTTGATGATTGTTCTTTTATTTGAAAGCTGGTGCTTCCCTTTATTAATTTATGCAGTGCCATATAAATTTGATCATGATGTGACCAGCAGTTTTTGAGTTATCCTTAATAATTTATTGTGAAGTCGGTTGTACAAATTTTTTAATTTTACCACTTGTACCATTTGTATCTCATAAAGCTTTAATGCAAAATCAATTTGAGCACTCTTAAACTTCAACACCATTTTACAACAAAACTATGAGTGTAATAAGACGTTCACGTTTTACTTTAAATTAATAGATTTTCAATTTTTATTCAAATCTTAGTCAATTTATAACAAATATAATAGACTAGCTTTTGCCCGCGGCTTCGTCCGCGTGGAGTTCGGTAATATCGCGCCCATGTGTGAAAAAGAGTCTGCTGGTACAAGCCACAATTATAACTGGATGTCGCGGGCAAAAGCTAGTAAACTACAAAACTACTTTATACACCACATTTTTTGCTAATCTATTACTGTGTGCCAAAATTATCAGACTACTGGGCGAGCTTACGCGTGAGCAAGCCACATAGAATTGCCCGTGTGAAAAACAATTTTCTCTCAAGTCTATAGCCGCAAATTTTAATGTCTGCCCTTGTGATTTGTTTATGGTCATTGCAAAGCAGACTTTGAGGGGAAACTGTATTTGTTTGAATTCAAAGGGAAGATCATTCGGAATCGAGGGAATTCTTGGTACAAATACAGTTTCCCCTTGCGCACATCCAGTTATAATTGTGGCTTCCACTACATTGCGATGTAACGCTTTTACTTTTAGTCTGGTTCCGTTGCACAGTTGAGGAAGTTTTAAATTTCGCAACAACATAACAGGAGTGCCCACGCGCAGAATAAGCTTATGATGTGGAAGACCCGATGGTTTCAGTGAATTAAGAAGTTCGACAGGGTAGTTAATTGAGTCATCTGTGTTGACCACAGAGTCTATTGACGTGTACACTATTTCTTCCCCCTCAAAAGACGTTAACAGTATATCGTTAATTGCCGCTGCTTGGTCGTTTTTCCGGGTTAGTATGGCACGTTCACACAACCATTCCATTGGCTTATCGTGGATATGAGCAATATCTGGGTAAATTTTGGATATTAACTCCTGTAACGTAAATACAACTGTGCATAAATTATCAGGGATGATTATCATTCCGTCATTTATCGGGTAATCACCGTTGCCGATTTAAAGTAGGAGATTCGCAAATCCACCAGCAGACTCTTTTTCTCCTAAGTGTACCCGCATATTTTAGAGCTTGAGGATTTTAATTAGAGGCCATAAAGTGGATGTCTTAAGACACGCCTTAATTTCATCTGCTCTAGTTCCTTTTGGCACTACTGGTAGAGTCTGTCTAAAATCTCCAACCAGCAAAACCGTTACACCACCCATTAACTTCTTATTTCCTCATATATCTTGTAGAGTTCTGTTTAAAGCCTCTACGCCACCCTTATGGGCCATGGTTATTTCATCCCACACTATCATTTTCGTATGTTTTAATACTTCAGCAAAATTACTTTCTTTCGATATATTACAAATGGGAGTATCAGCTGTTGTTAAATTGAATGGTAACTTGAAGGTAGCATGAGCAGTTTGTCCACCCTCAGTGTAGCTGCGATTCCAGAAGAAGCCACCGCTAAAGCAATTCCGCGAGTACTTCTAACTTTTGCTAATTGCAAATTTATGAGGAATGTTTGCCTGTTCCACCGGGAGCATCTAAAAAGAATATTCCACCCTCATTTGATTCAATTTTTGTGTTAATTTGATTGTAAACTGCTTTTTGTTCGTCATTCAGTGATCCTTCATTATTTTTAACTGTGTTTTCTAATGATGCTAAGTCGTAACTTGTCTCTTTAAGAAACTCTCTATTTTCAAATTGTTGTTCTTTGCTTGGCTGAGGTAACCCATACTCTTTTAGTAGCCGACCACCCAACGCTAATACGGCATCTTCTATCACCGAAAGGCATTTGTTAAATACCACATCTGTTATGTGCTCTGCATCCCTGCCTTTCTAATTGCCTTTTAAAATCTTCACATAGGTATTCTTTGAATTTCTTCCAAAGGCTTAAAGGGTCTGATAATTGGCAGAACACTAAAATAATCGTAAAAAGATCCCGAATTATTTGCGGTGATTGGCAAAGTGCTGCCTCTTCCATTGCTGCGAACAAAAGCTGATCATCTTCAAGAAAGCCGAGAGCTTTGCACGCTGATTAGAACGTAGAATATACATGATCATCTACAGTTTTTAACGTTTCAAACAAAATTGGGTCCCGGACCTCATGAAGAAGCATGCGAAGGTGATAGCATTCTGTATTGTTCGGATGCACAGTATAAACCCTGCCCAGAACGTGCTCTTTTTTGACGCCTGGCCAGCCTTCAACGTTTGCTCCTCTCTTTCTCCTTTGGAACTGTCTTTTATCCCAAACGTAGTATGCAGGTACTTCTAGTTAGAGCAATGTTTTTGCAAAGTTATCCACTTTACACAAATCGAAAAAGGATAGGAGTGTGGTTGTTGGAAGACTATTCACTCTTTCACTCAGATTTCGCTCATTTAAATAAACCCTTTGCCCGTTTTCCAAATGAACAGCGAGGTGGACTACGGGAGGGACACGCTCATGAATGGGAAATTCAAGGATTCGCCGTACTGCCTCTGATGAACTTATATATCTTCCACTTGTGTAGGTTTTAACTTCATCCTTCTCATTCTCTAAAGCAAAAGATGCCTGGTCTGAACCTTTATTTACGTATTTACAGACGTATTTCATTGATTTCACCGAATGACAATATTCCACATTTAAGTGAGCGTTAAATATTTTTAATAATACTGGATTATAAGAGACTACCCAGCGATTATCTATGGTTGTGCCTTTGATATCAACAGAGAACCTACCGTCATCTAGTAAACGTCTCTTGTACTGCAGATAACCGTCTTCACCAGTTTGAGTTTCCCTTATGAGAGCCCTGAGGTATCGTTTACTGCACATGTTATCTTTCATACATGGTGACTTTCGATTTAAAGTTCCACATGGACCATGTATCATATTACATTTAACGATTTCGTGAAGCTCTGGGTCACGTTTGGGATCCGGTATTTCAGCACAAATTATATTGTCGATTTTATCCGGAGCAATACGTTTGTGAAGCCATTAAAGAATATGAATATTTGGAAGACCTCTCTTTTGCCATTCCGTTGAGTACATATAGCATCGCACTTCACCAAATATTTTGCCCTTTGTCAATAAGTTCATGGTGTTTTTCACCTTTAGTCGAAACACCCTCGAAATTATATCTTGTCTATCATGAGATCGTTGTCCTTGAAGCAATTGCTCTTTTATCTCGTCCCAGCGAGGATTGCATGTGAAAGTGATAAAAAGATCAGGCCGGCCGTAATTCCTAACATAGGTCATAGCGTCTTGTGTTCTTTCGTGCATATACCTAGGTCCCCCCGCAAACGATGATGGAAGGACAACCATTTGTCCTAGTTGGTTGGCTTCTGCGTCTTGTCGTCCAATAGCATCTTTTAAATGGATGTAACTATCAGCACGTAATTTGGCTTGATTATTTTTGATATAATTTAATCTCTCTGTTTCTGTTTTGGCGTATTCATCCACCAAATATTGACTAAAAAGGGCACGATAGTTGACTAAATAGTTATCTTCTCCTTCTTTAATCATTATTTTACACGAATTGAAACTTGCAGAAGAGACAGTTTTATTAAGCGGCAACTTAGTTGTGGGATCGCGTTGTGGTATGTTGATTGAATACCCATCATCCCCCAGCAAAACATCAATGGATACTGTAGCGCATCATATGCTCGATGTATCTCACTAATACGCTGAAGTGAATTACTTCGGCTCTTGAGGATGATGTCCCTTCGATCAAATTGTTGATCCACTAACACTAAAGCCACTTCATTTGTAGTTGGTGCATTGTAACTACCTCTATGTTCATCTGGTGGTTTTTTATCAGCATGTATGACAACTTTGTATGACTCTGAAAGAGACTTTGTCAATGGCAATTTTCAGATATTTTATATACGGGTTCACTTGATGCAGCATATTCTGCAATTGTTTGATTAAATTTGGCTTTAAGTTAGGAAATTTAGAACATCGAATATTTCTTTTGGTTTTGCCATTTTATTAATTTGTAAGAAAATATATTTGGTTTGCTTGTTTATTTTCATTGTTTTTTAATTTTAAATTAGTATTTTTTTGTTCAGGTGTAATTTTGTGCAAATTTTTTGTACAAATCTTCTTGTCTATTTTGTTTTATGTTTTTGTGCAATAAAAGTATATTCTATTCTATTCTAATAAATTAGGTTTAAAATATTTATCAATATCATTTACGTTATTTACGACCCAAAAACCTTAAAAATGACACCCAAGTCACCCTACCCATGATGATTTTTACATACAAACATACATCCATCCATCCTTCCATCTATGTTGGTTTCAAACCATAATCGATGCCATTTTCGTAATAAATTGTTAATACGAACAGTACTGTAAGATATTCTCCTGACCGAATTTCGGTCACGGCGTTCAGCTACAACGGAGACTAGCCATCGGCGCAGGACAGGATTATAGTGCCCAAGTGTATGCGCAAGCACAGGTGCACTCTCTATTCCCTCACTCTCATAGTCTGATGGGGCGGTAAACCGACACGACCGGAGAGAGATCAGGCGCAGGGCCAACGGCTTTACGTGCTTTTCCAGGCACGGGGGTGTGATACCACCAACTTCCTGACTCCGGGCAGCTACGAACTACGGGTAGGGATTCGAACCCGGGAATCAGCATATCTCATGATTAGCAGTCGCAGTACTACAACCACTAGACCAACGAGGCAGTACAGTACAGTATATATCATATGTCATGCATATATATATTTATATGCATGACATATGAATATATATATATATATATATATATATATATATATATAACCGACAAGACCGGAGTCTCATTATACTGGAAACGGAGCATTCCATCTTTGTGCTCAGAAACGCATTAACATTTTGATAACTAATCAAGGATAGCAGTAGGTGTATGAGGCCCTCACTCAGTAACCATAAGGTGGGCATAAATATCATAGAATTGTTACTTTAGTTACTTTAGTAGAGATGCAATGGTTTAGCGTGGGGAAGGCCATCTATCTATCTATCTATTATCGCTTAAAGTTACAGCCTAGATACGTCCTTTCCTGGGCACATGCCTCCTTTAATTTTTGAGTGGTTTTTAAGGCAGGGAAGTGTCACCGTATTACCCTGTTAAACTATTGTATACTACGAGTACATTATATTTCAATGTGCTACCGCAATCCATTATCAAATATAATTTGTGAATATTCAGTTTATGACATGTAGAGAAATATATTTGTTATGCTAACAATTATATCAGTTTAGATAAACATGTAGGTACAATAATGGTAAGCGGATGGTGGAATAAACGTCTTAAATAAGGTAGGAGGGAATTCCTATCAAACAAGTGAATTAAAAAAAAAAGAATTCATTTTCTATCAATATACCACGCTTTTTTTTCATATTGCCATCCGATTATTAGTTATGTTCAAAATTTCAAGTCCCTAGCTCATCGGGTTAGTTTAAAAATTCGACCCGAACATACATACACGAAAGCGAGTTAGTAATAACGTGGTAAAATGAGGAAAGTTCTAATACTGCCAGCACAGGTGCGTCTGCCAAGAGTCAGATCCAGGAGATTCAAGGTACCCCGTAATAGTAATGTTCAAATGACAAAATTTCTCTAAAAATAAAATTATGTGCTACATATTTTGTTTAAACATAAATCATAATGCATTCTTTCATAAGCTTTTTCCCATGACCCAAGTTAAAACCGCGGGCGACGAATCAATATGTCACGGTCAAATTCTTCTCAATAAGTTTTGCGGCAATAATTTAAAATCTCACTTTTAAATCTCACATCTCTTTCTAGCATATGATCGCAGATTATTCCTTCCTCTTTCTTAACGAGCCAGTAACAGGATTGACTGACGTCACATTCCCCTTTAAATTAAATCAAAGACAAATCCTTGAACTGTCAAAGCCGCTTAGCGACTAACATTTCAGATGTGTACGAGTTGTCTCGCAAATTGGCGGTAAAAACGAGCCGAGCGGGGTTCTGTTGGTACATAATAATTAGGGGAAAATCTTACATAGGAGTAATACGGACGCAAATTGGTTATTTGTAGATGTTGTAATTTATTTTTAAATTTCCTGTAAGTCAAATATTTCTACCACTTTTTAAAGCTTTTTGAACAATTGAAAACATTTGAATTTTTTTTTTTGGTAACAATTACACATTTAGGTTACAGGGATATGAATGCCACATGCGTCTAGTGAACACTATAAGAACTATACTATACTTGTGAAAGGTCTGCTCGGGTTTGTAACACATTTGTTACAATTAATTTTGCATTATTAATTTCGCCGTTTCTTTTCTTTAGATTAGATTAAAAAATCATGTTGAAGTTTGACAAACGAAATTTTAATTTTTTACATCAAAAATAAAGAGTTTTCATTTCATTTTATTACATAAATGTTACTAAATTATACCTAAACTTTTTCAATACAGCAATAACATAATTTGTTAATATTGAATTTTTCCTTCTTTTGCATACAACGTCAAGAGACTAACGTGATCTCTTTAGCTTATGACGTCTACGATTCAAACAGGTAGGTACATTTGATTTGAAAACATTTTACACTACTGAGTCATTTTAATTAGTACGCAACAATCATTCACGCATCATGTTAATCTAATATAATAATATATCATATAATAACTGAGCAATTATTAAATAAAAAAACCTTTTGATATCTTCTCATCATACCGAATCAATTTATTAATCAAATATTCAATATCAGTATATTGTTTACGGTATTGAAAGGTATATTATTTTGGTCCTTCAAGTCGGATTTGATCCATGATATGATATAACGTCTTTTATTAAGTTACTTAATACGATTACGATTGCACGATTTTGAAATGCAACTGAAACCTAAAAATATAAAATATGAAGTAATTAAAAACTATTTTATATTTTAGAAAAGAAAAAAGAAGGAATATGCGATTTTTTTTGTGAGTGAGTGAGACCAAATCAAAAAAAAAAAATCCAATTTTTCTCTTTCTCGATGTTCTGCGATGAAATACTCTTGAGTTCTGTCATTGCGTAGTAATTTTCTACTTTGTTTTCTGAAATAATTTTAATCAATAAATATTAAAGTTAAAAAAATTAAAGTGAAAGTTACAGACTATATACGTCCCACTGCTGAGTACAGGCCTCTTCTCATTTTTGAGAGGGTTAAAAAATAGGTTAAAAGTAGGTAGAGGGTTAAATACTATATAAGTATATTTTTTATTATGATTGTAGTTCTATTAAGAAAAGATTTCTTCTGGCGCATTTTTGAAAAGCCATATTATGCGGTGTAGTGGCTTAGAAGATAATGTTCATGAGGATTAATATTATTATAACCTGTAGTATAATAAACTGCTTACCATTGTAAGAAGTGCTTACAATGGTAAACAGGCATTAGATTAGAAAAACACTAAAAAAGTATTTTATAAGTTTTGAAAAAATATCTCAAAATATTGAGTGTAGAAGACTTATCAAAATTAGCAAAAGATGGTTATTCATAAATCAGACAATTGAAGATTTTGAGAATATTATTGAAACTCGTTTAAGTTTCACAATAGAAATAGGTATAGTATAAAAGTAAATATGAAAACTAATGCATGCGTCGTATCTATAATTCAGACAGAGTATAATGACTTGCTAACGCCGTAAATAACTCGTGTTTTATGGTTTGACTTTGGTTTTATTTGACATATTATATCCTTCTTTTCTGCAATTAAAGTATTTGTTATTTCCGTTTTAACTGCATCAAATATAATATATATTGGATGAACAGATAGTTGCTTCTCATAATTTATAACTGCCACGATTAATAAATAACGATAGAGACGTAATCGTATTGGATAACACATCATTATGGACGTCGTTATTTTATAATATTATACAAATATTTGTTAGTTAAAACTGATGGTAAAAAGCCACTTAGTGGATAGTTAATCTCTTTTTATTGTACTCTAATTATCAAATCACCTCTACCAAAACTAGGTTTTTGAATCCTTGCTAAAAATACAATAGGTCTAATTTTACTCCCACTGTCGTGGCGTATTTAGCATTGAGTAATTTCTTCGTATAAATATACTCGTAGGGTGTTTGGTAAATAATGAATTAACATTGAAATTGTTTATAATAGAACTAATTGTTATTCCAAAAACTGTAAAAACTGGCCAAGTGCGTGTCGGGCCACGCACAATGTAGAGGTAGGGTTCCGTAGTTGCCCGTCACAATACGTGGGCTTCCTTGATAACGAGCATAATAAGTGAGTTCGCGGTTTGACCGCTATAACGACTAAAAATGTGCCCAAATAGGAAGATCGCAACTAAAAGACTTATTTTCAAATCCTTAGGCCTTATAGGGAGTGATATTCAAAAAAGATTGAAAAAACTTTTCGGTTTTGATAATAATACCCTATCTATCCCGCAAATGAAAAATTAAAGCTAATATTAGTATAATATAATAAGTAAAGCTAATGCATATAAGTCGTTTTCTTCATAAAATGTTTATTTTTAAAAGTTTACAATAACATTGCAAAGTTATTAATGCAGCTAGTTTTAGGTAATTTTCTATGCAGTTGTAACGAAATTTTTACTAACCGAAGTGCATTTTATAAGTTGGTCGAATATTACTCGTTAAATTCTTAACTACTACTTTCTGTGATAGTTTTCCTTTTAACTTCACTTTATATACTACTATTATGTATACTTTTCACATTTCCAAAACCAGCGGTTTAGTTGGTAGAGGGGTTTGGTACACATGACTCTAATGAAAAATACCATTTTAAAGCTAAATATTTCGCAAACGGACCCCTGAATCAAAAAGATGTTTTTCCACACCCCCAATGTTTTTGAAAGATCTATCCAACGATACCCCACATGATGGAATAGATGGGTAAAAAAAACATCCTCCATTTACTTGTATGGGAAGTGCCCAAAATAAAAGTTTTTAAGATTTTATTTCACGTTTTCTAGGCGTGATTGATATCTATAACTATGTCTCTGAGCAAAACCGGGGACGGACGGACGGACGGACATGGCGAAACTATAAGGGTTCCTTGTTGTGTAACTACGGAACCCTAAAAATGGGTGCGTGTATTTATGTATATATTATACGCGCGTTAGAATTTACAGGTTTGATATGGAAATGGCAATTACTATACCGCATGCATTTGTACTAAAGCTGGGTGTTCCTGTTTTTGTCCGTTTTAAAATTGGTTTTTGATAGGCAAATTATTACACTTAGAATCTGAAAAAAGAAGAAAAGTTACCGCCATATATCGAAAGCCATAAGGTCTTTTTGGCATTTTCCAAAGTTGTTACTTACGCTCACCCACAAAGCGAAATAGGATGATGATTATTCTCTTAAAATAAAATAACCAATAGGTTCTTAAAATTATTTATTTAAAAATTTAGTTATTTATTATTTTTTTAATGTGGATACACTAAAATAGTATATATCAGAATCTATTTACATGACTGAAACTTTTTAATTAAAACAGTTAAGATTTCCTCAATATATTTTTAGGCGCCGCGCCGGCGGTGTCCGCGCGTAAATACCTATTGCGCTTGGAACACCTGCCCTTAAACGCATTCTATTTATTAGTTTGCACAGCGTTAGCAAATATCTCTCGTTCCTAGACTACGTCTCATGATGTCTTATTTGCACTGTACTTGGAATTATTAATAATATATCTGTATCAAATATTTGTCATCATCATTATCGTTATTATCATTAGTAACGGAAATTCTAAAAAGGCATCTTTTTATATGTAAAAATCATCTACAATCTAAAAAAGACATTAATATAGGATAAAATACCATGAAGATAAATTATAAAAATTAAGTAACTGCATGTCCTTCTAACTCGCGAGTAACATAGGCCGAATCCGCCATTTTGATTCCCGAATTTTTAATTACGTAGTTTTTGCGCGTACTTGCTTCCCATTGGTTCTCTCGCCCCGGCTTCCGTCGGCCGACGTTTGTTTTTGCTGTGACACACGCGCAATTTTCTACGAAACGAATTAAACTAAATAAATTTAATTTGAAATGTTTCAATTTTACTCAGCGCTCCAGTGGTTGGAACTTATAATAATTACAAGATACTGATCTGCCGACATTTCATAATTAAATGTTTTTTAGGCTACATAATTTATCGTTTCGCTTCCCTACATTTCTTAACTGAGGTCGGCAAAGACAAAGCCTATTTAGGTTTCACCTTTTAGTTAAACCTTAATTGACCATGTTTGAATGACAAAGAATAAAAAAGCTTGCAAAATTATAAAATTTCATATTTGTCTGATACAGTAATTGTAAACAATAATTATAAGAGTATAAACAGTAAAAACATATTTCTTTACAAAAACATTTTTATGACGATTGTTAGTCTTTATATATAAAAATTATGTGTCACATTGTTTGTCCGCAATGAACTCCTAAACTGTTGAACTGATTTCAGTGAAATTTTGCACACTGTGTGCAGTTTGGCCAACTTGAGAGATAGGATAGTTTTTATCCCGATATGTGACCCTCAATATTTTTATTGCGAATTTAAGTATTTTTTATAGGACAAAGGGTCATCGGAAAGAGCAGTGCGACGTCTGGCTGGCCAGCTAGTATAATATATAGGATATATATATATTTGGAAACTACAGAGACCACAAGATTTGTAATGGAAATTGCAATAGTAATGGCATGTAAAATCTGGTCGGTTTCAATCACGATGGCGGCTCTCATACAACAAAAGTCGTCACCGAGGTCGCTTGTCGGTCGAGTTGTCGCTTTATGGGTGTCATAAGAGTCGACTATGAAAAATCTAAATTTACTTGGTGGTGAGACTTCTTTACTGCCTAGTAGTAGTAGTCCGTCTGGAACAGCGCGTTGGATATATAACCTATAACCCTCTTAAAAATGAAAGGAGGCATGTGCCCAGCAGTATATAGACTGTAAATTTACTTTAAGTTTTATATCCTTCTTATAGAGAGCCAGTATAATTACTGGCATTCCATCTTAGAGGTGGTTATAGTACTTAAACTTATACCGTTTTTAATTTGAGAAGATGGCATCTTAATGCTCCTGTGTTTCCTAAGGTGAACGTAGAGAACAGGGGATCCTTTTTACTGGAAACGAGCCATTCCATCTTAGTCCTCAGGTGTGACAACGCATATACATTTTGATTCCTAATCGGGGATAGAATTAGATGTCTATGGACAACAGCATCCACTTACCATCAGGTGGACTGTGTGGTTATTTGTCACCCTCATTCTATAAATAACAAGATTTTGATATTACGTACCGTTTGTAGCATTAGTGCCACAATGACGCTCATATTCTAAAATAAAGTGATGTTTCAATTTTTTTATGATATCAAACATATCTTAAAAGGAAAACAAATGACGGTAAAACAAAGAATATAGCTGATTTTGTAAAAGCAACGTGATAGTTATAATATAATATTAATTAGAATTTAAAATTTCAAGTCGAATGCAAGATGTTGATTTTCAAATAAGCCAGTATTAGAAAATCGCAATTTTATATTTAAGGACCATTGATAATACTATATTAAATAAAGGAGGGCAAGGAGTTCATAACTTAATATTAAGTTTTCCAATAATTTTGGCAAGGCTTTGTCTTTAAGGGTTTTCTGTCTTTATCATAATTGTTCCAGTGACTTTTTGGGCATAACCTAAACGAGTTTATATCAAAATCACCAAAAATGTGTAATTTAATAACATCGTTTTTATTTAAACCGTTTTATTATTAACATTACATACGAAAAAAAAGTGTCTATATAATTTAATAATTTGATTCGTTATGTTTATGATAGAATATTAATATATTTAATAAGAAGAAATATCATAATATTTAATAACGGTCAGTGATACAAATACCTAATCTTGACTATTGGAGCTGGAAAACTGGAAGATATTTTTATTTTTCGCCACACTTCACGTGGACGTGACAAATTTTACTTAATATTATTATATGTAGTTACCAAAATGTAGGACCATAATAATTTCTCTTGCCGTGTAATGTGTGACAAAATCCACAAGCCCATATCATCCTGTGGGTGTCGTAAGAGCCACGCTGCATCTTTATTATGGTTGCAGCACGAAGGGGTCGGATTGACTGGGGAAGGACCATGCTCTCACAGAATACCAGCGTATAATAGCAGCTTAATACTTCTCTGTTTCATATGATGAGCTTAAACAACTCGATACCCTTTTCTACCGACTTCAAAAGGAGGAGGTACTCAATTCGACTGTATGTTTTTTTTATGTGTTATCTCATAACTTTTTTCTGGGTGAACCGATTTCGATGATTGTTTCTTTTATTTGAAAGCTGGTGCTTCTGGTCCCATATAAATTTGATCAAGGTCTGACCAATAGTTTTTGAGTTATTCTTAATAATTTATATTGAAATCGATTGTACAAATTTTTTAATTTTTAGTTATTTACTGGTATCGTGGCATTCTATCTTACTCATTAGGTGTGACAACGCACCTACATTTTGACTTTTAATTAAAGATGGATGTAAGTGTTTATGGGCCACAGTATGCACTTAGCATTAGGTGGACTGTGTGCTGGTTTGTCACGCTTATTCTTTGAAAAAAGAAACACTGAAATAGGAGTATAAATAATAATAATCTGCGGTTGCCAACCCACCTGCCAAGCGTGGCAACTATGGCAAATATGAGGCATTTCATGAGGAAGGCTTATTTCCAGCAGTGGACTTTTGATTAGTTACATGGATGAATAATTTCTCTTGAAAAGGAATGGCAAATTGTACAGCTCATTTTAATTTTTCTACTGCTGTACCTACGATTTGGCATTCTATTGCATATTATTATTTTATTTTAATATAAAAATTATTCTGCTAAAGCTACGAGTTTTTTATCGATAGGAAATGGTACATCACTAATCCCCATGACGAAATGGCGTGAGGCTTAGAATCCTGTGCCCATTGTGTCCATGGAAATAAAAGCTTAGCTGTAAGAAATGGAGACGGCGAATTGCTATACCAATGCCGCGGTATCGGCTTACCTAATTATTGCATTTGATGAGTTACATGAAAAAAAAGAAAAATATATATACAACAATAAATATAACAATATATAAATATATATTGTGATTTTTTTTTATGATATACTGAATGTTCCTCTAGAGCTCCAATTTTAACCATGAATTCCTGTGTAAGTCTCCTATCTAACGTAATGTAAAGGGAAATATCCGAAATTTATTTTTACCAAATTAAGTAGCATTTGGTAGTAAAGCCTCGAAAAATCATCAGAGTTTAATAATTTAAACAGGGTACTGCGATTAACCATCTTTTTATGGATGTTTCAAGCTTCTTTAAGGGTGCAATCTTTTTTAAGGGTGTCAAGCGAGCACACATTTACCTGATGGTAAATGGATGCTGTTGCCCATAGACACCTACATTTATCCTCGATTACAAATCAAAACGCATATGCGTTGTCACACCAGAGGACCAAGAAAGCCTTGTTACCAGTAAAAAAGGTCTCCGGTTCTCTACATACGCAACACATCAGAATTGCGTGCGCTCTTATTCCGTGAGGGCGTGGTCCTGCCCTGATTGATCCGACTGATAATATGACTATAATACAGCTGCAGCGAGGAGGCGTGCGTGTTTCAGGTGTTAAATGTTTATAGCAGTCTAAAGACATTCTTGATCAGATAACGATGGTGGACACTATAATATTGTCCTCCAGACCGAATTTCGGTCACGGCGGCCAGTTCGAATTGAATACTGGTTTTCTGCGCAGGACAGGATTATAGTGCCTAAATGTATGCGCGCACACAGATGCACTACTTATCCTCTCACTCTCATAGTCCGATGGGACGGTCTGACACGATGAGATCAGGCGTAGTACCAACGGCTTTACGTGCTTGCCGAGGCACGAAGGTGAAACACCGCCTACATGCTGACTCTATGGTGCTACTGAGAATTTCTTGAAAAAAAATCCAATAACTGATTTCTCGCCCTCATGATTAGCAATCGCGTTTACGACATTTCAAACAACGAGGCAGTCAACACACTTACTGATACTTTAACAATATACTTTAATAATGTTTCAGATTAAAATGTAAAAATATTAAATACCTTTTTCTACCGACTTCAAAAAGGAGGAGGTACTCAATTCGACTGTATGTTCTTTTTTTATGTGTGTTACCTCATAACATTTTTCTTTTCTTTTTTGAACCGATTCCGATGATTCTTTTTTTTATTTGAAAGCTGGTGCTTTTCTTGTGGTCCCATATAAATTTGATCAAGGTCTGACCAATAGTTTTTGAATTTTCGAGTCTTAATAATTTATATTGAAGTCGGTTGTACAAAATTTTTAATTTTTAATTATTTTCATAACCTTCTTGCGATTCTTCGCATGGACTTATGCTCTCTATAGTACATTGTAGTCGTAAGAGCATTCTATTACATAAACAGTAGTAGCATCTTTATCTGCTTAAATTTTCTTATAATAGTAGTCTTTTTATAGCATAAGGGTGAGAAATAAGCACTCAGTCCACTTGATGGTAAGTGGATGCTGTGGTCCATAGAAACCTACATCTATCGTCGATTAAGAATAAAAATAAAGGCCTTGTTCCACATTAGGACTAATATAGAATGCCTCGTTACCAATGAATGCATGGAGAAATGGTCTCCAGTTTTCTACACTCAACATTCAAAACACAGCAACATTAAGCTACTATTTTACACTAGTATTCTGTGAGAGCATGGTCCTTGGACCGAACCGACCCATTCGTGCTGCAACCGTAATATAGCGTTAATTAGCTATTCGTCTTGTTGAGAATTATAGAGGAAATCGAAAGTATACCAACATGGATTGGGATCATATTGCGTGTAGTGGCGGTGTAAGAATATCCGTATCATCCCGTGGGTGTCGTAAGAAGCGACAGAGGGAAACAAATATGAGATGGGCAGCAGCGTCTCCCTGATAACGACTAAAAATAAAAAAACACTGCGGTTGCCAACCCGTTTGCCAAGCGTGGCAACTATGGCAAAATATCCCCCTAATAAGGCAATCTATGGAGGAGACTTATGTTCAACACTGGACCGTAATAGGCTGTAACGGTATGAACTTTCGTATGATGCGTGATATAAATTAGGGACCCAATTAATGGCAACGACTCATTACACCTTTGTGCATTTATTAATTTAATCAAATTATAGGCCATTTGGTGTTACAGCACGCCTGCTATTTCAAACCAATTCATTCTCAGCAGTCAGTTTATTTTTGGAAAGTGTGCTCAGGAATTATTATCCCTCCCCCACCCTTCATGTCAACAAACTAAGCGTCACAACCAAACGATTTGCTTCATTGTTTGTAATACGTATAGTGAAGGAGTGGAATTGCTAGAATTTGTGTTTCGGGTTATAATCCGAAACTAAATTCTAGCAATTTATCTCTATCTCTATCTAATAATTATCTAGTTTTTTATGCCAAAAGGCAAACAGTCAATGGGTGAGGCCTTAATGAATAATTTTTTTTTTACAACCGATTTCAACATAAATTATTAACAATAACTCAAAAACTATTGGTCAGACCTTGATAAAATTTATATGGGACCACATGAAAAGCACCAGCTTACAAATAAAAAAAATAATCATCGAAATCGGTTCACCCAGAAAAAAGTTATGAGGTAACACACATAAAAAAACATACAGTCGAATTGAGTACCTCCTCATTTTTGAAGTCGGTAGAAAATGGGCTAGTCACGAAATGAAAGTATATTAAAACCTACACATATATTGAATGTCATATACTTGAATCAAACAAAATTGCTCTTAACTCGGTCCTTACCAGTAGGACAATATTTTATTGATTTTCAATATAAATCGGATCTCATACTATTAATGATGCTCAAACGTTTATAAGCATGTGACATTGATATATGGTTATATTATCTATAGAATCATATCCTGCTGAATTCTTTCTCCCACCTATCCACCGGTTAAAAGGCGCAAAAGCCTACTGTTACGTGGCGGTTTCAATATGACATGGGACGGACCGAATGACACAAGATTCATTGACGTTTTGATCAATGGGCTTACAAAAAAGGTGACGGTCTAGATGAATCAAGTCCCATGGACCCTGCAGGTACGTGTAGCAAATGTTTATTATTACGAAGGTGTGGAATATGTAAGTTTGGTATTTACAAAAATTTATTCCCTTTTGATAAATAAATACATTTTGTAGATACAGATATGTATTGTGAATATTGATTCCAGATTACTTAACAAAAAGTATAATTGGTAGTTTTGGCGGGAACTTGACCGCCAGCGAATTATTGCTCCTGTTTTATCGTTTAAATAATGGTTTGAAGTAGATTTGATATGTAAAAATTATGCCATTTTGTCTAATAAGTGTCTGCGCATGTGAACTTAAGAAAACTGAAAACGACGAAACAAGTGCTTCGTTGTTGATATAAACCTCAAGTTATTTTGTCCGCTTAGGCGCCTTAAAACTTGGAAACTGTCGTATCGACTATCCGTTGAGTCAAGCTGTCGTCAATATCTCCCAAGAACTTCTCAATGTCACGCATATTCTGAAGATGTTTTTGAAAAAAATATTTAAAAAAATTATCATTACTAGACACTAATGTTTTCTTATATTTACGCGAATACTACACATTAAATGAAACTAATTTTTATGGATTATATCGCGTTTAATTTAAACTTTTTAATTCCCGACATTTCGGGTGATTTACAGCACCACAACGTCGTAAATTAAAAAGTTTTTTAATATTAATTCAGTTTTTTAATATTAATATTAAATTTAATATTAATATATTGCGTAGATAAACTGAAGGTAGCTATGACATCGGGACGTCAAACACCTCAGTCCCACCCGTGACCATGGGTGCTGTAAAGCACCCGAAACGTCGGGAATAAAAAGTTTAAATTAAACGCGATGTAATCCGTAAAAATTAGTTTCATTTAATTACTAGACACTGGCAAAACTATAATCATACGAGTCGATAACCAAAGACAAAGAAAAAAAGTATAATTACCTAACACTCAAACTTCATAAGCTCTCACACCTGTCACTCAGTGGGGTAGGCAAAGATTGCGGACTTCCATTAGGCACGATCCTGACACACGTCTATCGCTTTTTTCATATTCTTCTTCTACATATCCACGTATAGGTACATTCGCGTCGGATAAGGGTACACCCTTAATTGACTTAATATTACTTTTCATTGCTTATATGTCTTTTAGTACTAAAAGACATATAATATACTATACTGTGTATTCAATAAAACACTGGGTGTGGTATTGGTGGGTATTACCGTGTAGTCGCGGTGCAAGAGAATACACTACCCCATATCGTCCTTGGGGTATCGTAAGAGACGACAGAAGGAAACTGAAATAAGCAATAAGCAACAGCATCTTAATGAGAAACTTCCTAATAACAATTCATCAAAATAAACTGCGTATGTGTGTGACAACTATAGAATAGAGAAATATAAAAATACCCCCCGTATTTACCCATTCGCTGTCATTACTATTGTCTTACTATTGTGTCTGAAAATCGGACAGTGAAAGTGTTAAGCAATCTACGAGATAGAGCTAAGTTCTGCAGTGGGCTTTTGATGGGATTTAATGAATGAAAACCCTGGGTGGCATTTTTATTTTATTGTATTAATACATAAGGTTGTCCAGCTACACCAACATACTCTAAAAATGATATCATTTCTCTTCTATGTCATGATTTGTACAATTTTGTGGTTTCTATCTTTTATCTATGCGCCATATAGCCTGGGTTTGACTGCTGGTTCAGTGTTATTATATACTGTATATACTTTAGAGCCGTTCAACATTCGTTTATCTCATCTTGTTGTTAATGTAGAAAAATGAGATACTTGTTAAAAAATATCTGTGTCTGACGTAACGCTTTACCGATGAGATCGGAGGTTAACACAGTGAATGAAACAGGGGGTTACCCAGAATGTAACTATAATTCAATCGGCCACGAGCCCTGCGCCGCATGGAGCTGTAACAGTCAACTGGCTAACAGTACAAACAACCCCTAAAACTAGACTCACTTAACAGAAACTTATAATTTGTATGCAAAGGTACAAAATACGGGACCTGTGAATTGGTAATTTAATTTCTAAGTTACGCGACTGGCATAGATAAAACTCAATCAAATTGTTTGTTGTTGCATGGCTCTAGCACGATTGTCACGTGCCAGAGCCATGCCGCAACTAAATGATGACAGAGATGGGTCAGCTTCTCTGGGGAAGGACTACGCTCTTACATAATACTAGCATAAAATAGCAGCTTTATGTTGCTGTGTTAGTATGTTGAGTGTAGAGAACCGGATACACTTTTACTGGAAACCTTAGTCCAAGAATCTTAGTTCTAATATAGATGTAGATATCTATGGGCCACAGGCGTCCTTACCATCAGGCGAAATGTGTGCTTGTTTATCGCCCTTCATCATTATCATCATCATTACAGCCCTTCACAAGTCCACTGCTGAAAATAGGCCTCCCCACGGAATGCCAAAAGCACGGTCCCGAGCCACCTGCATCCATTGACTTCCTGCATGTCTTACCAGGTCGTCACTCCATCTAGTGAGGGGACGCCCTACACTTCGCCTGCCGGTACGAGGCTGCCACTCGAGAACCTTTCTTCCCCATCGGTTGTCGGTTCTTCGAGCTATATGGCCGGCCCATTGCCACTTCAGCTTACTAATCCTTTGGGCTATGTCGGTTACTCTGGTTCTACTGCGGATATCCTCATTTCTAAGTTTATCACGCAGAGAAACCCCGAGCATAGCCCTCTCCACAGCTCGCTGAGCGACCTTGAGCGTCCTCATACGGCCAGCAGTGAAGGACCACGTCTCAGTTCCGTATACCGTTGTACAATTTAGTTTTGAGGTTTTGAGGTATGCCTGATGAGAAGCTGGGTCGTGATCTCCGAACGCTGCCCAGCCGAGTTGAATCCGTCGATTGACCTCTCGGTCGAAGTTGGACTTACCTAGTCGGACTATTGTCCCAGGTAAACATATTCGTCAACAACTTCGAGCTTAGTGCTCCAACAACTACCGGCATAGGTGTGACATGGACGTTAAACATAATTTTTGATTTTGTCCATGTTCATCTTAAGACCCATCCGTTGGGAGACAGTATTGAGGTCATTGAACATAGTGCTTAGGTCCTCCAGCGATTCTGCCATAAGGACTATATCGTCGGCAAATCGAAGGTGAGTGATGTACTCGCCATTGACGTTAATACCGTATCCTTTCCAGTCCAGTAGCTTGAAAACGTCTTCCAATGCAGCGGTGAAGAGTTTGGGGATATAACGTCACCCTGTCTTACACCTCTCTGCAGTTGGATAGGTTTCGTACTCTGGTTCTGTACTCGGATAGCCATCGTAGCCCTACTATACAAACACTTCAGCACCTCGATATACCGACAGTCCACTTGGCACCGCTGAAGGGACTGCAGCACCGCCAAATTTCGACGGAATCAAAGGCTTTCTCATAGTTTGTCGGTCTTCTGTACAATTTGCCGAAGGGTATGTATGTGGTCTATGGTGCTAAAACCTTTTCGAAACCGGCTTGTTCGGGAGGCTGGAAGTCGTCGAGTCTGCATGCGAGACGATTCGTAATGACTCGAAAACAGCACGTAGACGCGGCTCAGAAGGGAAATCGGTCTGTAGTTCTTCAAGAGAGCGTTGTCGCCTTTCTTGAAGAACAAGACCACCGCACTTCTGCTCCACGCCTCCGGTGTAATGCCACCATGGAGGACGGAATTAAAGAGCTTCTGAAGGACTTCAAGTACCGGTTTTCCACCCGCTTTCAGAAGCTCCGCTGTAATTCCATCCTCGCCTGGGGCCTTGCCGTTTTTAAGGTGCTGTAGAGCCATTCTAATCTCGCTCAGACTGACGTCCGGGATATCATCGGAATAGTGTCGGATAAGACTTGCTCTTGGTTATTACTCACACTTGCGTGTGGCTCCAACGATGACGTGTACAGCTGCCCAGAACCTCTCAATCTCCTCAAAATCTCAGGTGTCCGGAAACGATGCTTCCACAATCGGTCTTCAGCTTCGACAGTTGGCTCTTTCTGGCAGACAGATCTCTGGCAAAGACTTTGGAGCCCTGGTTCCGCTCGATCCTTCTTCAATACGAGCTGTATTGAAGTTGCGCAAGTCCCGCCGCATGCATTTGGAGATCTGTCTGTTCAGTTGCCTGTATGCTGTCAAATCTGCTGAAGACTGCAGCTTCATCTCCCGTCTAACAACCATGAGATTAAGAGTGTGATCGGAGAGTTTTGTGTTCTTCAGCGACGGGTCTTACAGAACTTAGCTCCGACCGCATGGACAGTTTCCACAAGCTTGTCATTCATATCGTCCACTTCATTGCAAACTTCTAGGCACTAAAACGATTTTGTAACTCGAGCTGAAAGTTTTCGGGACTTTGGATTAGAGCACGAGGGGACGGGCGTTGATTTCATTAGACGTGACCTCTCCAACTTAACGTTTAGGTTCAGTGTGTCTCTCACCATTCGGTGATCGCTGCCAGTTTTCACCTTCGTGATCACTGAGACATCACTGAACAGTTGTCGTCCGGTCGTCATAATGAAGTCAATCTCATTTTTGTCGAACCGTCGGGGCCGGGGCTCGACCAGGTCCACTTTCTGTGGGGCCGCTTTTGGAAGAAAGAGTTCATCATAAAGGTCCCTCTTTCTCCATAAAGTCGGCCAGCTGCTGACCCTTTGGATTCCGTTGACCTATTCCGAATTTCCTACTTTCAGCTCACCGCTCTCTCTTATGCCTAGTTTTGCGTTGAAGTCTCCATTAATACCGTATAGTGGGTTTTGAAAGAATGCATGGCTCTAGAGATATCCTCATACATTTCCTCCACCTCCTCATCGGGTGTGCCGAGGTTGGTGCGTAAACCTGTAAGACCTTCAGCGAATACGGTTTGGTGATTCTGAGTATAAGGTACGCAACCCTCGATCACACTCCCGATCTTTAACGTTGTTAACGAGAGACTTGTGGATGACAAATCCGACACCTCCTTGGGACAGATGTTCGCCCTCCCGGTGATAGAATAAGTTGCCGGATTCGAGGATTACCGTGTCCTCCCCTCTCTTCGGACCTCGGATAGTCCTATTATATTCCAGCGTAACTTATGTATCTTCTTCCAACTCCAGGATCTTCTCGTCAGTCCTCAGGGTGCGTGCGTTATATGTTGCCAGGTCGAGTCGTCGTAGGTGGCAACCGAACCTCCACCGGAGATCTTAGCACCCCTGCCCCGCCGTTACCATGGTCGCCAACGTAGCCAGGAATAGCAGGGCCGCCGGGACTGGGGCCGTTTATTTGTGTCGTCGCTCATATATTGCCATAGTTGCCACGCTTGGTGAGCGGGTTGGCAACCGCAGTTTTATTGTTTTTGCCTTTTATCAGAAAGATGCTGCTGCCCATCTTCTGTATCAGTTTCCTTTGTCGCCTCTTACGACACCCACGGGAAGATATGGGGTAGTGGGTATTCTTACCCGCCACTACACGGGACCCTTCCTTTTATCTTCATTTTATCGCCCTTATTTTTAGAAATAAAACTACATCAAAAGGCATAAAACTAATCAGAAATATTGCATTATATGTGATATTTGTGATAATTGTGTAGGTGGCGGTTTGTGAATATCCACTACCCCATATCATCCCGTCGATGTCGTTAGAGGCTACAGTAAAGTAAAAAAAGTAAAGTTACAGCCTATATACGTGCCACTGCTGGGCACAGGCCTCCTCTCATTTCTGAGAGGGTTTTAGGGCAAGGAAATGTCCGCCGCGCTGCCCCAATGCCTGTTGGCGAACTTCATGTCTTCGAAATATTTTATTTTTGATTTCTCAGACATGCAGGTTTCCTCACGATGTTTTCCTTCACCGCCGAGCACGTGGTAAATCAGCACTTAAAATTGCAATTAACAATTTCATTGGTGCCGGCGGGGATTGAACCCGGGTTGCTCGCGTGCTGTGTAACTTACAGCGAGCGCTAACCACCTGGGCTACAGAGAGAAATTAAAACAACAGATAAGCAGCAAAATCTTCCTAATTTCAACTCAAAAATTTAGCAAACTGCGGTGGCCAACCTGTCTGACAATCGTGGCAAAATACAGGGAGTATGAGGCAATCTATAGGAGGGGCCTATGTTCAGCAGTAAACTTTTTAAGGCTGTAGTGGACCATTTGTGATCGAACATCACAGATCTGTGGGATATGGATTCGGCATTTTATATGGACTTTCGTACTGCCATTTTGTCGGATGCTAAAGCTTCTTAGCTAGTTAGCGTGGTTTAGAGGGGAACTATAGTTACAGTTACATACCCCGTACACATTAATTCGTCATATATACCGGGTGTTTGTGAAACACTCCGAAAACGAAGACAGATGATAGTACTAAGGATACCTATGATGATGGGTCACAAAGAAATTCGATCCCGAATAATCATGAAAATACTTAAACATAAAACCAGCAGTGAAACTTAAAAAAGAAAATCAGCTGACAATAGGGTCAATATCCTCGCGGGCGCCGAACTCTTATCTAGATCGGTACGAAACAATGCATTAGGTATATTACTCACTCTACCCTTCCCTTTCACACACACGCTGCCTCGTGTCGCCTCGCGCTGTGGAATTTACACATGCTTCAAGGATGTTACCCGTGCGCATTTGTTTTGGCGAGATTGATTAATAATTTTAGTTTTGAGACAGATCCGTGTTGACTATCACGAGCGACAGTTCAATTGTTTAGTTTATTAAATTATTGTCGTTATTACTTGCTATTTATTACTTAATGATATTGTTCTTGTTGTTACGTTTTGTGTTTTTGTTTTGTTTTAATAATGCCTAACGCGTAGGTACGTTTATATTGCTCGTGAATACGGCAACATGTTAATGTGCTTTGGAGAATCTCATAAGGCCACGGAGGATCGGTAAGCTATTTCATACCCAATTTTTAAATAACTTAGTACTGAACTGATCTGAAAAGGTACATAACTGAATACATCAAAATAATAAACATACCTACACAATGGATAAAAGCATGACTCTAACCTTGTTAACATTTTATTTAAGTATTTTTTCATTAGCGGGAATCAAACCAGTTATTTGGTTTATTTAACCTGTGAATTCGAATTAAAGTGGCTACGTGGAGACAAGCACAGTGGCAAAAGGTTAAGTAGATAAGTTAGGTATTTAAACAAGTGTTGTAAATTATTAGGTATTGTGGCACCATCGTTGTTGCGGGCCGCGCGAATTCGGCGTTCGCGCGTACATTGATCCCTGGTCGGCATTTTTAGAATGAAATTAACGTTTTATTTAACTATACTAACACGATGGAGCGTGAATAAAGCTAATAAAACGTTGTGAAAAGATGATTTTTTTTTCATCAGGATCGATTTTATATTTCACCCATCATCTAAGATATAGTTAGTACTGTCGTCTGTCTTCGTTTTCGGGAGCGTTTCAAAAATACCCTGTATACAAATAAACAAAGTTGAAGTGTCTGTTTGTAATGTCAAAATAACAGCTTTTTACTAAATGCATATGAAAGTATATACGGTACTTATAACAAAAACACAATTTTTAAAATTTTTGTCTGTCTGTCTGTTTGTTTGTTCCGAAATCTCCGAAACGGCTGGACCGATTTTGACGGGATTTTCACTGGAAGATAAGGGGTAACTTAGGCTACTTTTATTTTAGTAAAAGAATTAGGGATCCGCGCAGAAAAATTAAAACCCATGAAATTCAATCGTAACAAATTCCACGCGGGCTTAGTCGTGGGAAACAGCTAGTTCATAAATAAAATTATGTTGGCATTGTACATACAATGTACTCGAGTTACATTATCTACAAGAGATACCATCCATAGAATTTACTATTTTGCTTAAATGATAAAGTACTCTAGTAAAAATCAAAATTCCGTAATCTAATATATAAAAAATAATGTTTGTTTGTTCGTACTTTTTGCGCTGCCATACAGTTCATCAGATTGCGCTAAAACTTTGTCAACTTATTGCTTGCACTTGCGCGAAGGTTAGGCATAGTACAATTAACTTACAGTAGGTAGCGCGCGTATCATACCGACAAATTTATTTAAAAGTCATATATCATTCAAATTCAATTAATGTATTATTATTATCATTCATAATTAAACAATATAACCCTTGTAAATTTAAAACATGTTTTCACAAATATTTTTTCTGCGGCAGCAATGCGCGTGCCAGTTATTTACTATCAACAAAATCTATTATACAAATGAAAGAATGAATCAGTTTGCTGGCGTGCTTTGAACTACCGTAAACCATAAACTATACAAAACAAGAGACATTGTTACCAAACCTTGGCGATTTCCTGTGAACATAATGTAAAAAGGATTCCATTCCTTTAAAAGATACACCTAAGGCCGGCGTTACACTATAAGCCATTTTATAATATTATAATAAATAAATAAATATTTGTTTATTTTCGCAATTCGGCTATGCTAGTTTGTTTTGTAATGATTAATTATTAGAGAAATTGGTGATTAATTAACATAAGGTCTATAATGGAGGCATATAATTGTAAGTCAAGTTAATTTTATAATTTTACAAAATTTATTTCAAATAATGAAGAAATTATTATTTTTACACCTTTCTACTTTTATATTTTTATCTACATTATAATTAATATAGATAAAAATACAAAATCAATTAATAAAATCAATTGCTGTCCCTTAGTCTCCGTAAAATTCAAAAACCGCTGGACAGATTTTGATGAAATTTTACGTGTATTTCAGTGGGTCCCTGGATGGTCCCCAGATTCACAAATGGGCCTGGTAGATGGCGCTGCTGTCGAGATCCAGAATTTACCCGAAGCCGGGGCGGATCACTAGTTTACAATAAAAATAAAGGAATTACAGACTTATTTTAAAATTATCAACTAAATTCGTATTTATATATCTACAATATATTATGTAGGAAGTTTATAAGGAAGCTATAATTATAATAGTAACAAAGTATAAAATGTATAATATTTTTTTTGGACCAAACTTGGTCTATTATTGCAACTCATAAGGAATTAGAGTAAAAACTGCTCTCTATCTTACCAGCGAGCTTGAACTTGCCTGCATTTGTGGAAGAAAGGTCTTATTTTACTTGTGACTAATACTGTGATTTATTGCATTGCTTATCGACCCGGATGCGGCAGGCCTTTTGACAAACACCTTTGCTAGATACTTTTCACTTAAAATATTTTGAACACTATTCACAATTTCACTTAATACATTTTAAAATAATAGCACAAATGGACAATAGGAATATAATTCTTCAATTTGCAAACGTAAATTATGTGAATAAAAATATTTTAATTATATAATTTAATTTTTTATATAGAATAAAGATTACAAACAAGCACACAGTCCACCTGATGGTAAGTGGATGCTGTGGCCCATAGGAATCTATCTACATCTATCCTTGATTAAGAATAAAAATGCAGTTCCGTTGTTACGCCTGAGGACTAAATGGAATGCCCTGTTTCCAGTGAAAAGGGTATCCGGTTCTGTACACTTACCATACGAAATCAGCAGCTTTCAGCTGCTATTTACGCTGGTATTCGCTGGTGACCGTTATATCGTATGTAATTAACTGACAACAAAATAAAGTGTAAATTAACTTTACAAAATTCAATTACATTTTAAATACTTGAAAGCGTACAATTCGTTTGGGTATTAAGCCAAGATTATACATTTTTTAAAGCAAATGGCTAATTCAAAAATAAGGTCATAATGAAATTTCGTAAGCTTTTAAATCAGCGTCTCCATTACCCTCTCTGATAAAAATATTAATGAAACATTCAGTAATGTAATAAGTCAATGGAAACATTTTATGTTTTTAATATGAAAGGTAGTGCAGGATTACATGGTTTAGTAAGGTAATAAAAGGGAGAAATAATTAAATATTAATGTTATTATTTAGTTTATATCATTAGATTTTAATTTTTAGATAATATGACATGGCACAGAAATGTAACACGGGCAATAGTACGACTAATTGAAGCCGCTTCTTTACATTGTTTTTTATTTAGTTTTTTTCAAAATGGCTGCTTCATTTGCAGCGTATTGTTGCGCGGGAACTTGGTCTTACCTACACTGACACATGAACTAAACGGTCATAATAAGGAAAATGACTAGCCAATGTAGGAAAAAAAGGAAAATGAAAATTATTAATAACATTAAATTATAAATTTTTAATTGCTTAAAGTAACATTGATTTACTACCATAGATTTGGGTATAAACTGATTACTACGGTAAAATAAGACTGGTATTAAAAATAGGTATGTAATGAAGAAAGGATTAAAAAGAAAATCAAAATAATTGTACTTTTTTTTCATCAAAAGCGTGAAAAATAAAAAAAAATGACTGCAATGTTAACTTTTTATTTCTTCGTTCGATATTTAATAATCTCATCACATTAAATCTCAAGTGCGCTTGCGAGCATACCAATGATTTGCAACAAGCGGAACCATCCAATATAGATACTTAATTCAATACAATTTTTAAATAAAAATTTATATTATATCTTTGAATGGTCCAATCCGGTGATTTGATAAAAACTATGTTTATAGCGTGACGTGAATCCTTCGAAATTCCAGGCGATAATTTTAGGTAGCACTAGATACATATCTAAACTAGAACCTCCACATTGCTAGTAACGTTGTTCAGTAACAATACCATCTCATACTTTACTCATGTAAAGAATCTCGATTTTGACGTTGATAGCTATCTTACATGGAACAGACAGATCCAGGAGATAAGTCGCAATGCCGCTGCAACTTTACGATCTTTTTATCGTCTAAAAAAAATTCTCCCAGAAGCTACAAAGTTGTTACGTGTCAAATCTCTTATTCTATCGCTAATAGACTCTGTCCATAGATAGATAGAAAATTCTTTATTGCACTAAAAAAACAATTTGGTCAAAGGCGACTGTATGTAGAGCCGCAACAGAAAAAACTAGCTTATTTAATCTATTATTTAAAATACATTATATAATAGAAATATGTTACACACACACACACACACACGCATTTTATTGTATATATATATAATAAAATGCATACTATACTCATAAAATACATACAATATAGTATAAGAAATTACAATTATATTAATGAAGTAATTTTAAGTATTGTGCCTCAACCTTACGTTTGAATGTAGGTACTTACATATTTATTGGTGGCATCTTTTATATCTCGAGGAAGGTTATTCCAAAGTGTAATTGATAATACCGTAAAGTCGATGTGTGTTGCTCTCACTTATCTTAACAACAACTTAACACATTGGATAGTCCCCTTAACAACTGTATTAAACACATTTATGGTTTTCGTAAATACGTTCCTTTCGTAATCAGCTTAATATTCGTCAGATTATTCACACTCTATTTACTATTTTTAACGATCCATCTGCTACTGAGTACTTGAAATCTTAATTGTAATACCATCGCATCGCCGGTACTTCTTTCCTACTTGTGGAACAGAAATTCGACCGCATTTCTCGTGTGGTCCAATCCAAACACGCATGTTTGCTTAGGACCGCGTCCCCTCATAATTATGATATTGTTACCCCACCAGTAGGCTGTCATGCGGGCGCGCATAGAATGCTTCCCACTACAACTCGTTTACCTCACTCGATCATATAAGTTTTTCCGTACCGATAAATACAGGTAAACACGATGCATATTATTTTATCCATCAATGTGATAAAACATTTATAACGTATTATAATATTTTTCTTAAAAAAATAAATAGTAAATATTTAAAATATTATTAATTTAGTGTATTTAAAAAAAACAAAGATACATTATAATATTTTACTGACAAAGTTAATTTTAATTAATTATTATGTTATAATAAAATATATTATATAATAGTAAAAGCTGATTTAGGTACCACGTACTATTTGAGCAGTGAAGAAACCTTGTTTGAGAAACGTCAAGTACGGCAACACGTGCTTGTGCAACGCGGCAAAATAACGTTTCTATTATTCTGTCAGAAATTAGACAAATGCGTTTTAATGTGTTCATTGGAATTGTTATCTTATTTGTAAGGTAGCAAGGTTTTATTTTGCACACAAGAATAATATTGGCATCTACAAAATGTCACAGAGCCCCGCAATTAAAAAAATTAAAAGCAAAAAGTGAAAATTAAAAGAAGGACGCGGACGAATGCACAAAATGCTTTTGAGTTGTATTAAGGCGTGTTTAACATGTGTCGCATTGCATGATTAAACACACATACACAACAAATGCACTGCAATAATTTTTATTACACTTGTGTATGTATTAGTGTCGTTAAAGATTAAATATCTTATAATATAGTCGAACATATTGATGTATAAGACAATTAAATTACTGCTATTACTGCGTTATATCGTCATATCGTACAACGACACGGGACGAAAAATGGGATGATGGATGGATAGTAAGAGATACTATGGAAACCCTAGAAAGTCTCATGGCTTCTCAAATCTAGATCGGTGACGGCGAGCAACATCAAAGGTGCAAAACGTCTTGTACTGCGATCGCCAATTCTCAAGACGTAAGCGGCCCATGTCCAGTAGTGAAATAAAATTTATAACATGAGATAAAAAATCACTTTTAAAATAGTTCTTTCGTATATTGAATATTGTTATATAGGCTAGAACTAGTTCAACAAATTCTGTTTTGAATCATCTAATATATAAGAATTAATGTTTGTTTGTTCGTATTTTATGGGCTTCCATACCGTTCATCAGATTGCGGTAAAACTTTGTCAACTTATTGCTTGCACTTGCGTGAAGAATATAGTCATAGTACAATTAACTTACAATATAACTCTTCCAAATTTAAAATGATATTTGCAGCAACGCGTCGAATACCAGCTAGTATTAAATAAAAAAGATTTTTTTTTACTATGCATTTAACCCTTTGCGCTATCATTCCAACGATAAAGCAGACTTCTAAAAAGAAGGAGGATCTCAATTCGACTGCATGTTTTTCTTTTTTTTGTATAATATATGTTACGCGATGCAATAGCTTCGTCTATTGTAAACATATTTAATGACTTTTGAATTTATTTTAAGCCTTTGTACGGACTTTATAAACCGCACATTTCTGCACATCAGCATTTTTACCTTATTGTATCATTTTTCATTCTCATCAATTCAGTACGCAAACATTCGCCGTCGCGCACTGTACTCACTATCAATAATATCAGTTATAAATTACATAATCAGTTCAAGCCTTTATCATTTCTATCAACTTCTAAGATTGTACAGCACAGCAGCTCCTACATCTTAATGGTCCTTCGAGCATTGATCTAGTGCCGGTAAGATCAAAGCGGGGCCACGCGGTTCGACAACGTGATTTCGTTTCGCCCGTTTAGTGCTTCTCGTGTTTTACCGCCTATTCAGCAAAAACTCTACAAGTGACTTTTTCCAGCAATTGCGCATTGAACAAGTTCCTGCTACAACATACATTATCACCAACAGCAGTGATTGGTAATCATCACTCCATCAATCACGAAATAATTTTTTGCCTTTCTGTTTCTATGTCTGAAGTGCAATAGCGAATCGATCGCCTTCTTGAGAAAGCGCATATATTGCATTAGGATACCGGAGCACTTGGCAACAGCATCATCTCCGTAACTTGGAAGCATCCGTCACCGGATAATCAATCAAATCGTCTATTAATCAGAAAAAAATGGAATATCTACTATCAACTCAGCAACAACTTCTTCAAGCAATGGAGCAGTTATTCACCAACTTCTATGAGCATTATACTCCAAAAATAGAAATCCCAACATTCAGCGGCAAATATCACCAAATTGGTCATCATCAAAGTGGTCATCTTTCAAAGATCTCTTCATGGAAATCATCCACAAGAATAAATTCATTTCAAATGTGCAAAAAATGCAACATTTGAAAAGCAAGGTCAAGATGAAAGCCATAAAACTGATACAATATCTAAATATTAGTTCCAAAAACTATGAAACATTCTGGGAAATTCTGAATCATCGGTATAACAACAAACGTTTGATTTTCAGTTCTCACATGAACACGCTTTTTGGCTTGCCAGCAATATAATCATCATTGGCCCTGAAAAAATTGCACGACACCAAAAAAGAGTGTCTAAGCGCAGTGAAAAACTTAGGCGTGAACACGTCAAGTTGGGATCCTTTGGTTGTACATTTGTTGATGCAGAAACTGGACACTGATACACACAATGACTACTTCGAATATCTTGAAGATCCGAGGGAATTGCCTACGCTATCAGGATTTTTGACTTTTTTGGAAATGTGATTCACAGCATTAGAATTGTCTCGACGCAAGCACGAAGCGCCGCTGAGCAATCAGCAAGCTACCTATCAAGATTCCAAAAAAGCTCAATATTTCAAGGCAAACCCGAGTGCATCAACTTAAGCATTTATCAATCATACAAATGCGAAGTCATTGAAATCATTAGCAAGGAATAAAAAAACAAGTCCATTGTGCAATGAACAACATGGAATTTTCTACTGTAAATCGTTTCTAGGTCAGACACCGAAAAACAGTGGCAACATTGAATTTATGCGAAAACTGTATTTTTGATCATAAAGGCAAGGACTGTTTTTCCGACAAAAGATGCGCTCAGTGCAAAAGCGATCACAATACTTTATTGCACGAAGCATACGTATCAAATATAAACAGACGGCAACAAAAGGGTCACACAGCAGAGAAACGTGACACATGTTTCACAAGAAAACGTCGCCGAAATCCTCCTGGCAACAGCCCAAATCAAGGTGCTATCAGCTGATGGAAGCTATCTGACGATGCGAGCGCTGATCGATCAAGGATCACAAACATCACTTATCAGCGAAAACGCCGCTCAAAGACTTGGCCCTCCACGACTGCGTTGTAAGGGTATTATTTTCGGGATTGGCACAAAGGAAAAGAACTGCAAAGGCATCATCACCATCACAGCATCATCAATGAATTCAGAATACACATTCAGTACTGACGTTATGACGTTCAGTACAGATCATTTGACAAACCGTCATGGAAGCATCTTGAAAGTATACAGCTTGCCGATCCAGATTTCAATATCAGCCGTCCCATAGACATATTACTGAGTGCAAACATCTACTCGAATATCATCTTGAGTGGAATCATCAGAGAAGATGAAAATTAACCGATTGTTCAGCAATCACGACTCGGTTTGATCATCTGCGGCAACCTGAAATCTTATCAGTGTAATGTTGTTCTACACGATTTACAAGATATTCAGAGGTTTTGGACAATCGAAGACATAGCAAGACATAACAAAATAACAATATCATCAGAAGATCAAAACTGTTTGGAGCATTATAACAACACAACAACACGACAAAAAGACGGTCAATATATTGTACGTCTGCCCATGAAACCAGGCTTCGAAGAAAAACTGGGTGATTCGAAGCAAAAGGCCGTGGCAGAACTATATCAGCTTGAAAGAAAATTCGCCAAAAACGAAGACCTCGCAGCAATGTATAAAAACTTTATGCGCGAATACATTGAATTAGAACATATGCAGCAATGTACTCGTAACAGTAACACGATCCCGGCACCGAGTTGTTACCTGCCGCATCATTGTGTGCAGCGCGCCGAATCACTTACAACTGCATTACGTGTCGTCGCGTTAGGCTGTAGCCTGATGACGTCTTTAGACGTCATAAGGCCACAGCCTAAACGACTTGATGTACAGCGGACCCAATCTCCAAGCAGACTTACTATCATTGATCATAAGTTGGAGACAGTATAAAGTTGCTTTCACTGCAGATATCGAAAAAAATTTTCGAGCGATCCTTTGCAATGATAACGACAAACAACTACAAAACATCATATGGCGTGAATCATCAAATCAGCCGTTTCAAGAATACAAACTACTAAGAGTGACGTACGGGACGAAAGCAGCGCCGTTCCTGGTAATGAACACACTGAAGCAATTAGCTCGCGACGAAGGGCAGCATTTCCCTGAAGCAGCTAAGGTGTTGAAGAGAGACTTTTTCATGGACGATGTCTTAAGCGGCCAGCACAGCATCCCAGCTGCTCTAATATTAAAAGCAGATCTGATTAACCTACTCAGAGCAGGGGGGTTTGATCTACGAAGATGGTACTCAAACAGCAATGAGTTACTACAAGCAGCAGGATCAGACACAGATAGCAATCATCAAACTGGGTTTGATTTCAAGCAGAAAGAATCAACAAAGACATTGGGACTGCGCTGGAACCCTCAGAAGGACGTCTTCACTTTTGAGCTCAAAATCAACACATCAACAGACAAACCAGCCTCAGAAAGGTCACTACTTTCAGACATCTCAAAGGTTTTCGACCCGGCCGGTTGGCTCTGTCCAATTACCAATTATCAGCTAGAAGCAAGTGGCAACAGAAGCAAAGAAACATGAAAACGGTTGATGAAAACGGTTGAAGCAAAGAAACATGAAAAATGTTGGTGAGTTTGTCATCATATACATGCCGTCAACTTACCTCCCAGTAAGTTGGCGCTCGGCAGAGTTGTTGAACTTCACCCCGGAAAAGACGATCTGGTCCGAGTGGTGTCCCTGAAAACTAAAAAACAACATTATCAAGAGGCCTATCACAAAAATATCACCACTTCTATCAGATAATAGCGTTGATAGCGAGCAAAATTCGGAATCAAGCAATAAGCAATCTACAGCAGAAAGCACCAAAGCAAAAAGAACGCGAAGCAAAAAATCATACAACTTCATAGCATTATCAATGTTGACTTTACTTACCATCATTTCACCCGCTCAATGTGCCTTCAATCTACTGAGTCTAAGCAATAATCAGAGCATTTATTTGGACAAAATTTCCAACATGCACCTTGTCAGAGATCAATAGAAACTCATTGTCTACTACGAAATGAATCTGTACTGGCAAGGCGTTGATTTGTTCCGCAAGTACTTCGATAATTTGGATAACATATGCTCCAAGATATCAAACAAACAAAATGTGACGTAATGTTGTTATCAACTACGTCATGAGGCCACAGTACTGGACTACTATCATCATATTATGTTGCTCGGTCAGCAATAAACGAGACGCCGGCGCGGGCTTATCAACGGTGTCGAATATCTAGCACACAGCTTGTTCGGTGTGTTAGACGATAAGTTCGCTCAAAAATACGAGAAAGACATCAAATTAATCAGGATGAATCAGAAACATCTCGCTCTTCTATGGAAAAATCAAACATCCGTAGTTGAAACTGAATACAACCTTTTGAGTCGAATCGAGGAATCTATGAACAAGCAACACAAGATCTTCAATGACCATATCATACAGCTAGAAAAAGAAGCCAACGAAGAAATCATCAATGAATTTATCCTCTCATCCATGATAGCAAACAACATTTTGGCCAATCTAAAAAACATTCAAGAAACGTTGGTGGAGACACAGAGACACACACAGACATCCACTATGGGCAGTTTAATATTTATTTATTAACGCCTGAACAACTGAGTGAAGAGTTAAATATTATCTCTGGCCAATTATCAAAGGAATTAGCTCTGCCTATAAACAACATCCAAAACAACTTATCCAGACTCTATCATTTACTGGAAGTAAAAGCAAGGATGACAAGCCAATACTTTAATACAATATTATTTTCGAGATCAAAATCCCGTTGGTAAGCAGGGATACCTACGAGATTTACAGGCTTATTTCTATTCCTCAGCAAGTACAAAAACAGATGGTCCGCATCACACCTATCGCAGATCATATTGCGATCAACATCCAAAAGTACTCGTATGTACCATTATCAGAAGAAGAAGTTCGAAGGTGTACACAGTTCGACGCTGAGACTCACCTTTGCCCGCTTCAGAAACCTATTTTCCATATGAATTCGGAAGATCAGTGTGAAATCAAAACTTCGCCCTGCAAAGATATATGGGTTGAACTTAACAAACTAAATACGTACCTGTGCTTTTGCTGTAATCAAAGGATGATAAGAATAATATGCGAGCATCATGTTACAGCGCAACAACTTAGCAAGGCCGGTATTATCATTCTCGAGGACCGCTGTTTCATTAAAAGTGAAACATTGACAATGTTTTCACACAGCACTTGCAAAGATATACCTCTAATTAATGATGTCATCAACCTATCAATTCCTCTCCAAAGGCTCAAGAAATTTGACGAGTCAGAAAATGAGGAGAATCGAAACTACTTACTTACTTTGCGAAAATCCATATATTAAAGTTACGCTACTTAAGTGGGGAGCGGTTGCGTCGGCGAGTCTTATAAATAGCAGCTGTTTTTGGCTCGCCGCTCACTTAGCGGTCAGCCACCGTAGAGTCTACTACACCTGAAGATGCCTCGTGTAGAGGCGAAAGACATGTCGTATTATCGTCGGTGGTGTGTCTTTCCTAGTGTAGTGGTGGTGGGAGTAGTGGTGGTGGGAGTGGTGGTGCTGGGATTAGTGGTGACAAGGATAGTGCATGCAATTGAGGGAGGACGGGAGGTATTCTTCAAACTAGGTAAGACACATCATTTTATTTTATTGAGCGGATATTGGAAATGTAAATTTTTCCAACTTTAAGTATTGGACACCAAATAGAGCAGCTGAAGACAAGTGACGCTGACACAGAGTTGGCAGATCAGTTATCAAGCCACTAACTAAATCAATATGTGGTTATTTATCTTCTGCTGGGAGCAGCTATACTAGCTTCAGCATTATTTGCTTTGCGGAGCCTACGCCGCAGATGCACTGCACGTATACAAGCGCCCTCTCATAGCGAAAGATCAGTTGGTTTGAATTTACAGTTCACTGGCACGAGCTCTAACACAGAGTAAGCAGCATCGGTCGAGCCCCGCGGTATTGCAGTTACGTCATCGGGTGAACTGAGTGCACGCGCACTAGATAAGTCGACGTATACGACGTTCTACGTCGACGTTTTAGTGATCTTAGTACAGTGTAGTGAAGTGTGAAATTTATAAGCTTTTTAATTGAAATTTATATCATCATTATCAATTTGTATCATTTTATAATCACCTATCAATCATCATCTGTTCTCTCTCTCGCCCCGCAGCATGTACGTACATCTTTACAAACCGCACATTTCTGCACATAAGCATTTTTACCTTATTGTATCATTTTTCATTCACATCAATTCAGTACGCAAACATTCGCCGTCGCGCACTGTACTCACTATCAATAATATCAATTATAAATTACATAATCAGTTCAAGCCTTTATCATTTCTATCAACTTCTAAGATTGTACAGCACAGCAGCTCGTACAGCCTTAATTATTTTTCTATATACTATGTCCTACCGCCGACTTCAGAAGCAATTATATGGATTTTTTTTAAAGATTTTAGAAGTCTGCTTTTAATTTTTAAAGTAAAATTTTTATAAATATTTTGTCGTTATTTGGATTTTAGGTGCGACTAAATAGATCTGCATTGATTGACATTTTTTGAATTTATTAATAGCGCAGGTTGCCAATACAAGAAACTATATTTGAAATACAAGAGCTCATATTCTGAACTACCATAGCTCATTATTTATTACTAGTCATAAATAGTATTATATAAAGTCGTTTATGCGCATCTGCCTGTGTATTCACTTACAACTATAAAAGTTTTTGATAAATTTTGATGCAATTTTAACAGTCATTTAATTTTTTTTTGCGGAAGGTTTTCGTGTATGACATATACATATAATTTAAATGTATAGTACAGAAATTATGGCGTTTTGTGGTCAGATCTCAAAAAGTTATCTTACTGGTGAATTGCATATGCGCAAAATCGCGTAGTCCCGTAAATATTGCACTGTTTCATATTTTATTAAACGCTAATCGAGTATCAAAAAATTTACATTAGAAGGAAGGAAATATCACATCTATTTGTAATTTAATCTTTGATCTTCCAAAAGCGGACATAACTCGCGCGCCCGGCTTCGTTCGCGTCTGTGCTTCTCCGACTGAATGAATGTTCTGGTATGTGCACTAATAATAGTAATTAGTATATTCGCGGCGACTTTACTCATCAAATTTGGCTTTCGAAAAGACAGTAATAGCCGAAGTAATTACATACAAAATACTGAAATAAATAATATCTTTTTTTTAATTATTTGTAGCATTTATGATATAAATAGATATAATGTTTCTGTTTACATCTAGTTTACGAATTTCTTCTATATAGGTCATCGCAAGTCCACAACTGACCGAAGGCCTCCACCAAGGAATACCACAAAGCACGGCCTCGGGCCACACGCATCCATCGGATCCCTGCATCTTTTATCAGGTCATCACTCCATCTCATGCGAGGCTGCTATACACTTCGATTACCTACCAAAAATGACTTAAGAAGGAAGGTTACTCAAGCTAAAAAATATTTACAACTTACAAACTCACATATTAAAACACTTAATATCTTGGTCAATTAATACAACGTTATATATTTTCCTAAGATTGATTAATGTGCCCTCGAGGTTTTGTCTGCATGAATCTTTACGTCGTCGTGGCATTGGGACAAAAGAGTGTAATTTTTGTAGCCTAATAATTGCCTAGAGCAATCCTTATTGTTACCTACTTACGATGGATTTAAAAAGTAAAAGTGGTTTAGCAATGAGTTGCGGTGCTTAGGGCCGCGGGTTCGAATCCCGCACGGAACAAGTATTTGTATGGCCTACAAATAATTGTTCCGGGTCTGGATGTTTGTTCTTGTGAAATTAATGTATGTAAACTGCCCCCACGATACAGGAGAAAATCCTAGTGTGGAGGTTACGTTTTAAAAAAAAAGTAGGTAATCAAAATAGATTTCATAACATTACAATACGTAAGTTTGTCACGAGTTTCAAAATGTTATTTGCAAATAAAAATTATTTATAATATCCTCCAGCTCCATACCGAATTTCGGTCACTGCAGCCAGTCTCAACGACAAGCATCTGCGCAGGACAAAAACGATATACAGGGTTATTTTTCAAAGAGTAGCTAAATTTGAAGTTCAAATATATAAATATTGATATAACGTTTTTGCAGTTTTTGAAAATACGAGTAAATTAAGCTTCTACTTTTATTTGAAATTATCCAAAATTGAATGCGATTTGTGGACACCAACGTTTTTGCCTACCGATCGACTCTTACGAATGTGTGCGTGCGCAGTAAAATCAGTTAAAATAATGCATTACCACGTATTTTGAATTTAAAAGATAAAAAGGACAGAATTTTTGAGATTTTTTAAATTATTTTTCTTCACTATTTGCCTATATTACGTATTCTGAACCTTTTCTGCAAGTTTGGCCGGTTATTACAAAATAACCCTGTATAATACATAAGAACTAAATATATTTAATATATTTTTACAAGGTAAAGCCATGCAGCAGCAGTACTGTATTTTGCTGCTTTATTATTTATGCCGTGTGTTCGTTCCGTGAATGCCCTAAGAGGCAATTGTGATAAAGGCCAGAAATGCAGTCGTAGATTCCGATAGACAGCAGTATACAGTAAATAAGGCTAGTGCTAGATGAAAAATATCATCAGTAAATATTAATAATCAATTTGGTTGATTAAATATATTTTTATAGGCTGAAGAAGTCAAGAACAATTACAATGTGGCAAAATACAAACTATTTAACGAGGTGGCGCTATGCTTTCGATGTATTAGAGTGCAGTACGAATGGCTCAATTCGATTGCGGTATGATCACTTTATCACAGAATACCTGCACAAAATAGCATTATATGCAGTTATCTTTTGTATGGTGAAGGCAGAGAATCGGAGACCATTTTTAGGGTTCCGTACCCAAAAGGGTAACCAACGGGACCCTACTACTAAGCCTCCGCTGTATGTCCGTCCATCCGTCCGACCGTCTGTCTATCAGCGTGCTGTATCTCATAACCCGTAATAGGTAGACAGTTTAAATTTTCACAGAATATGTATTTCTGTTGCCGCTATAACAAAAAATAATAAAATGTTTGATAAATTAAAAATTAAAAGGGGCTCCCCTATTAGAAACGTGTATTACGATGGTACGGAACCTTTCATGCGCGAGTCCGACTCGCACTTGGCCGGTTATTACTAGTAACGAGGCATTTCATCTTAGTCCTCAGGGACGACAGTGCATCTGTATTTTGATTCGAGGACAGATTGTAGGTATTGGATGGATTAATGTGGGTCACAACATCCTTATCCATCATATGAACTATGTGCTCGTTATTCACCCTTACTTCTATAAAAACTGTTATACTTATATTTAAAGCAGCGTACACAAAATATATTTCGCCTTGTTACAATAATTCATTTTCTACGTTCAGAACACTAATGTGTACGCAACCTAAAGCTTTGCTATTCGCAAATCACGTATATTTATTACACCCAAGGTGGCGACCGCTGCATCCTGTCGTAATATTATCATGTGTGAAAACCATCGGCTATAAGGCTTAAATATACTTACTGATAAAATTAATGAGTACTACTAACTTTTAAAATATTGTGCTTATATAAATATTTTATTTGTTAAATATTTCATTTAAATACTCAAAATTTTTAAATGTTTACCAATGAATTTAGTTTGATCGTATTTAATTACAAGTGGTAAAAAAAAAAATTGTACAACCTACTTCAATATAAATAAAATGAGAATATCATCAATGTAGTCGAAGTCAATTAAATACGCATTATTAAGGATAACTCAAAAACTACTGGTCAGATCTTGATCAAATTTACATGGAACTACATGAGAAGCACCAAAATTACCAAAATCGGTTCATCTAGAAAAAAGTTCTAAGGTAACACACATAAAAAATACAGTCGAATTGAGTACCTCCTCCTTTTTTTGAAGTCGGTTGATAATACAAAAATGCCTTCTTTAGCTTATAATTTTTTCTAAAAATTAATTTTAATTTTAACGCTAGGTTAATAAAACTGTCGATTGGTTTTTATTATCATTTATCAGTAAATAGCTCTACTAAATTGGGATTAATCCTTATTAGAAGCTGCCCCAATAACTTGACGAAATTGCCACGTTAGTAACGCGTTTTGGCGATTATTATATATTTTATATTGTTATTGATTGTTATAGATTGTATACAGACGCTTCGCGCCTTATTTTAAGGCTCTAATTACTTATAGCCATTTAAGTCTAAAAACAGAATGTCGCAGTGTATTTGTAAAATACTAGTGTATCTAACATTAATGTTTTTTTTTCAGTTTCGTTATCCTTAAATTCATTTTGGACAAATTCTACGCTAGCACTATTATAGATGATTTTTTCGGCATCCTCCAGAGGTAATGATATCTCCACGGAATAATATAAAGTGATAATTTTCTAAAGAAATGAAATATATTTTAAAATTAAAAAAATTGTACAAGCTACTTCAATATAAATTATTAAGAATAACTCAAAAACTATTGGTCAGACCTTGATCAAATTTATATGGGACCACATAAGAAGCACCAGCTTTCAAATAAAAAAGAATTATTGAAATCGGTTCACCCAGAAAAAAGTTATGAGGTAACACACATAAAAAAAACATACAGTCGAATTGAGTACCGTCTCCTTTTTGAAGTCGGTAGAAAATAAAATAGCAATAATATTCATACATTCATAACAGCCTTTCTGAAGTCCACTGCTAAACATAGGCCTATTGATTGCTCTCTGAGTTGGCAACCGTAACTTTTTATTATAATTGTGTTGTTATTAGGTAGATGCTGCTGCGCATTTCTGGTTTCATTTCTCTCTGTCGGCTTTTACGACATCCACGGTATGATATGAGGAATTGGAATCCCTTACACCGCCAATCCACGACACGGAAATAATAGTAATAGTAAATAGTTATAATAGTAAATTAAGCGTTTGCGTCAGGAACCGATATCTATGATTACTATGAAATTGAAGCAAGCCTTCCCTGTAGGGCTAGCATGGGCAGGAGATAATTTAGGTTTATCCCCTCGTTTAGCTTTATCCACCCTTAGAGCATGGGCACACCGGTGGATATAATATCCACAGTAGATAAAATGGGAGATAGACTTAGACTTAAATAGATTTTTGTATGAATATAACCTTAAACCCACGTCCAATGAACTAGGATAAAATTGTCCCTTTCAAATGTCAAAAAGCATAATTTTGTATCTTTCATTTGGCTCCATGCTACGACGGGGGATATATGTCTACTCGTTATGTCAAACGGGGATATACTTCTCCCCGTTTAACATAACAGGATAATTTTATCTTGTCAGTGGATATAATCGGGGGATAATTTTTTGTCCCCAGCCCATGCTAGGCGTGCTGAACTACAACGCCTTTCCACTTCACACATTTCAATAAAAAAACACCGCTTCAAATATTTACATAAATTTAGATATAATAAGATGTATTTATTCAATTTGAATTGCCTACGTAAACAGGACCTCTTCAAACAGAGACAAAGAATATTTGTTGAGGTTTTTTAATTACTAAGTAGATGTGTTAGCATTTTTTCGTTTGTCTATGACTATAAAGTTGAATTTAAAAAGGTAACAAATAAGATTACGGTCGCAATAAAACAAAAAAAACGGACCACCCGAGATAATACCACAAGTGATAGAGGTGATGTGGTTTTTTAATGAATTCTATAATTTTAATCGCAACCTGTAGAATACGAGTAATTAGCAAATCATGTATCAGTAAATATGATAGTAAAAAAAAGCAAAAACATTTATGCAGTAATTTCGTTCGAAATCGGAAATTGTCTTTTGTAATAATGTTTACATTTTTGTACAATATGTTGATGCGTCACACTGTGAAGTTTTTGGCAGATTGTGTAAGTTGTCGTCACAATCTGTCAAAAACTTCACAGTGTGACACACCTTTGAGCTTATCACAATCGGAGCGCCTGATTTATCGTTTCTTCTAATAGTTCACAGGTGCAGTTATTAAAAAAAATAATTCACATTACTATTATGAATAAAAATCCATTGAAACCATAATCAAACGATGCTTAAGAAGCAGTAATCCGCTGCTGGTCAAATTTCCGTCAAAAACCTATGCCCTGAATAAAAATTTAAATTTAAATTATCAATTAAAAATATAATTGAAGTGGTTTTAGTTTACGATAAACTACTATAAAAGTTAGAGTATATCCTCAAAATCACTGGCCTATTCAGCATTCTCTATAAAGATAAGGCACAGTTTAAAAAAAGTAATGTTAAAATGTAAATAATTGTAATAAGCTAATGTTCGGAAACTTGAGTCTACGCTCTCAATAGAGATTATATGTTACGTGAGTCTAGTCGCTTGGTTGTTGAAAATTGCTTGTAAAAACCAACGTTAGGTGTACTAATTCATAGTATTTTTATTTTATCTGAGTTACACAATTTTAACATCAGCCTGTATATAGTATAAAGGCATGTTGACACTGTAGCTGCGCGACGTGCGACATTCGTCAGCAAACAGCAAGTGTACACGTCCACGAAATCACACGGCCTCTAATTTTTATTAAAAACAAAACATGGTTAGAAATTTATGCGGTCACTGCACTTAACTAACATGAATACGTGGATATTTAAGCAGGGAAACATACCGAAGGAAAAGATGCATTTCCTCGGTGGATATATAAAATTAGATACAACATTATGAAAGAAAAGGAATGACTTTTGATTTCATAAAAATTCACGATGAGTATTATCAATCAATTACCTCATCTACCGACTTCAAAAAGAAGGATGTACTCAATTCGACTATATGTATGTGTGTTACCTTATAACTTTTTTCTGGTTCAACCAATTTTGATAATTATTTTTTTATTAGAAAGCTGGTGCTTTTCATGTAGTCCCATATAAATTTTATTAAGGTCTGATCAATAGTTTTTGAGTTATTCTTAATAATGTATGTTGAAGTCGGTTGTACAAAATTTTTAATTTTAATTTATAATAAACTTTGTTCTTAAATAATATGTCCTTTTAATATCGGGTTTAAATTATAAATTTTGTTTCAGTTAAAAGAGATATAATCTTCCATATGTCTTGTAATAATAACTAATGAATACAATATTACACTGTAAACACAACATTTACCTTTAATTAAGGATATATGTAATAATAACTTCTTTATTCATTAATATTTTATCTTCTAGCGATGTAATCCTTATTTTGAACATAAATAAAATGAAAATATGTCATGTAATGGCGTAAGAGAATCCACTACCGTTCTTTTATACATTTTACTACTGTTGTACCTACGATATGGCATTCCTTTGCATATTATTTATTTTAGTACTAGCATTTTGTCGTAAAATACAAATTAATTTTGCTAAAATTACGAGGTTTTTATCGATTGAAAGAGCTACATCGCTGACGATGGGTTATAAAATTAAAAAATATAGGTAATTCACGACTCCCTCAAAATGTTAACTAATTACTTTTGAAGATGAGATGATGCAAGGTGGAAGGCACATAATGAAGCAATGTCTTTTTCCGTTACCGAAAAACTAATACAGCAGAGTTCAACTAGTAGATATCTAAAATGGTACACCAAAACGTAACAATGAATACCATGCTGGTTGATAACAAAAATAGACTAGGTGGTGGTACGGACCCAAAGTGTATTTCTAGGCAAAAATGGGAGCTACCTCGTACCTTCAAAAACTTGTCGTTGATTATAATTTTTTTACGTTAAACTTTGTTAGCATTAGCTTTATCTTGTGTTGATAACAATGTTATTGTTTAAAAGCGCTTTATATCTGTGAAATATATGAATGCTTTGAAAATAATAACAAATCCAGAAGCCTTAGAAATACCTACACCACACATAAAAAAACATGACCTAGACTGACGCAAAAAGATACTTTCTTCTTATAAACTGGTGGCAACAAACCACACCGTTCAAAGTTTCTGATAAATATTTTAAATCAGTTTGCAAAATAGACCAACACACAATGCGTAAGAATTTTAAACAAAATTTTATCAACGTTCACATCTATCGGAAACGTTTTAAAATATTTCGACATTACAGTAAATCCGACAGAACTGACACACCTTTTGCTCTCAAATTTCGAAATTTCGAGCAAGACGCTTCGTAACAATGGATTTGATTTAGTTAAGAACTTACTTCGGATTTCTAAAGTTCTATCTTTTGTTTGATAAATACACTTTTTTCGTTGTATATTTCATTGTATTTTCTTCGTATATTCGTATAGTACTTTATTAAATGTAATTTTTTAACGCGGTATAATTTTTTTTGCCAATATATAGAAAAACACATAAACACTTCCACTTAAGTAGGAGTGTGATGGATTCAAGTAGGTAATTATGTATGTCTTGCTATTTACTTTTGTCATTTATTTAAAAATTTTAAAGATTCGATACGTCCCACACTGAAAAACAGCGGCTGTGGTTCGCCACGCTAAATGCTGAGAGCGACCCCCTTTCGTGGCAACGACTATAGTATTATTTAATAATCGTTTACGGGGCATATTATGTACAATATGGTGTTCCCATTATGTGACGAAATAATTTTTTTCTTTGTTTTGTTTTCTTCAGTAACCCATAAAAGTCCACATTTGGACACGAGTCACTCCGGTTATGAGGAGGATTCGTTTTCTGTAAAAGAAATGGCTATAACGCCTCTATCGAAAGCTGTAAGATCTTTTTTAACATTTCCCTATCCCTTATGACACCCACTAGACAAAATTAGATAATGGTATATACATTCTTACCTAAACGTACGTAACGTGTACAACGTATATTGTATTTGTATCAATGGAAATTAAATAGGTAACCAAAAATGGTTTTAAGCTAGTCTCTTAAAATAAATATTCGTAATGATCGTGTAACATTATTAATTTCTCATATACAGTCAGGTCTGGCAACTTTACCAATGGATGTTAACTTTGCCATCAGGGGTATACTGGCATAAAATTACGATTAACACGGAAAACGTAACGTTTTTCGAGATAAGCCATGTTTTGGATGAAAATACAATAACTAATTGACAGCATTGCTATCGATACAACATGAGAGTTAATTTTGGCATTTTATTTTAACGTGGAATTGTGCCGGCGAAATAGCCTCTTTGTTCAGTGCTCCAGAACTTTGGTTTTTTTGTTTGAAATACTGAATGTAAGTATCTATATATTTGTGGTAACGTAATATTAATGGTTATTAAATGTAATATATTGTTTTTAACATGTTGGTCATATCATTTATATATAAAACTTACTTGGCAAAGTTACCATACTAGTGATGCTACGATGTGACGGTTACTTTGCCATGTTTTGTGAATGAAAAGAAAAGAGAAATCTATATTATTTTTACTGCGTTGTCGGGCATTAATAATATTATTACTACTCAGTATTTTTCATAATTTCAACTTAGTGTATTGATATTAAGCAAAACATTAACTGTCATTTTTAATGATTATTAATGTTTTGCTATTGTTTGAAAACAATATTTAGATTGATTACAATAATTATGACCTGACATCATTTTATTACGACCCGTAATAAAATGGTGATGATTACTAATAAAAAAACGAATATTTTTTGTTCTATACTATAATTGATTTAAGCTTATTATTACACCTATTTAATTTTAAATTTTAGTGTTTACGAGACTTTTTTGTTTGATATATTTTTAATTTTTTCTTAAGAAATTATTGTGACAAGATTTAAATAAAAAAGTTAATTTAAGTATGTAATCAAGGATTTTTGACAACCCTGACACATATTTTCAACTTTGTATAAAACATTTAAAAATGGGAGGGCAAGTTTGCCACACGCGTAAACTTTGCTATTTAACACAATTAAAGAAGCAAATCATAACTCTGAGTGTTGTGTATTATATTATGAGGTAAACTTACCTTCAACCTTGTCCTGCGTTTTGGATTGCCATCCCATCTGTCTATATGAGTGAGGGAATAGAGAGTGCACCTATATATGCACACACGCTCGTGCGCTATAATCCTGTCGTGAGCAGATTGCTAGTCTCCGTAGAAACTGGCCGGCGTGGCGGAAATTCTGTTTACAGAATATTATTATTCACATGTACATGTCACAAATATTTTTTTAATGGAATAAGGGTGACAAACGAGCACACAGTCCACCTGATGGTAAGTGGTTGCTGTGGCCCATAGACATCTACATCTATGTTCGTTTGCGAATTTAAATGCAGATGCGTTGTCAGCCGTGAGGACTAAGATAGATTGCCTCTTTTCCAGTAAAAAGGGTCTCCGGTTCTCTACACTCACCATACGAAACACAGCAGCGTTAAGCTGCTATTTTACGCTGGTATTCTGTGAGAGCGTGGTCCTTCCCCGGTCGAGCCGACCCATTCGTGCTACAACTACATATACTATTAATATAGCTGCAGCATGGCTCTACCACGTAAAAAACTTAGTGGCATCTCAGTACATTCAAAACATAAATTTTTATATCATTTAATATGATTGCCATAAAGGTGGTATTTAAAATTCTTTTGGGTGTTTACACTACTGTTATACTAAAATTATTCTGAATATTCAAATCTGTAACATATTTCCCTTACTCTATTATGGCTCTACCACGTTATGATGTGGTTTTAAAATTGAAAATGTAGAAGAATGTGTATAGAATTATAACTTAAACTCTTATTTGAATTTATAAAATATTCTCTTTCGTTTTAATTTGTAATAGAAATCGGCAACAAACCTTTTGTAACAGAATAAATACTCGTCACATACAAAAATTCAATAGAATTACGTCGTGCTTGGTTCTATTGTCAATGTTAATCCATAGAGAATAGTTTTTCTGGAGTAAAGGTGCGTTATAGAATTAGCACTTTTCATTTACGAGGGTGGATTGAAAAGTACTTGGCCTAACCAAGAAAATAAACACATACTAAATCAGTAATATTTTTATTTTTCACATAATCACCATCAAGTTCAATACACTTTTGCCACTCCCTTCCAAGCATTTAGACCGTTGAAAAATGATTCTTCCTTAGAGTCAAAATATGCGTCTACAGCTGCTTTGACCTCGTCGTTTGTCGAAAATCTTTGACCTCCCAAGTGCTTTTTAGGTTAGGAACAGAAAGAAGTCTGATGGTGCCAGATCAGGTGAATACGGCGGATGCGGTAACAGTTCAAAGCCACAGTTGTGAATTTCAGCCATTGACTGTACTGACGTGAACACGGGCGTTATCTTGATGAAACAGGACTTTTCTTCTGAGCATTCCTCGACGTTTTTCTTTTATTTCCTCGTAAACGACGTAGTAAGGCAGTAGTAATCAGAGTTTATAGTCTGACCCTTTCAAGATAATCAATCATAATCACACCTTTCGAGTCCCAGAATACTGAAGCCATCACCTTATTTGCCGACAAAATCGACTTAGCCTTTTTAGGGGTGGAACCAGGTCTTCCACTGTTTTGATTGTTGTTTTGTTTCCGGTGTACAGTAATGAACCCATGTTTCGTCCATAGTAACAAAACGATTCAAAAATCATCTGCATCGGCTTCAAATAACTCCAAACAGTCGCGTGAAATAGTCAATCGCGTCCTTTTTGTTCAACTGAAAGCAGTCGCGGAACCCACCTCGCAGACACCTTGTGGAAACCCAACTGTTGACAATGATGTTTTGAGTTCGTTCATAAGAGATGCCTATAATCTCGGCTATCTCTAATTTTTAATCTGCGGTCTCCCATTATTAAATCAAGTACTTTTTAATATTTTCGTCAGTAGTTGACGTCGAAGGCCTTCAGAGCGGGGTTCATCTTTCACACTCTCTACCACGCTTAAATTCTGCTATCCATTTTTGACGGATGAATATGACAGAGCACAATCGCCTAATGTACTGACCATGTCATCATGGATGGCTTTTGATGATAGCCCTTCTTATGGAGGTACTTAATGACGGCACGCTGCTCGATTTGCTCCATTCGCGGAAATTATGTCCGATTACTTTGTTAATAAATTTATAAAATCACAACTAATTATCGCACACGTTTCGAACTTCACACAATGAACTAGTCTGAACTGAACTAAATAATGTGGGTAGATTTGATTTTAGAATTGAATGGATCTGTGTTAGGCCGAGTACTTTTCAATCCACCCTCGTATCACCGTAACCTAATACCGTAGAGAACGCTCTTTCAATGAAATATTTTTTGTAGCGTAATTGAATTTTGCCGAAATATCCAAGCGAAAGATTTATGATTTGTGATTGTTCACTGAACTTTAGAGCTACGAGTATTTAGGCGTTTGAGGTGTAGTGTAATAATAATTAAAAAGTTGTACGGACTAGAGACCATTAAGAAAAAAACACATTTAATGTTGCTATGCAGATGGAATTGGGTTTTGTTGAATCTAACATAACATAACATAAACACTCACGCCTGTCACCCAGAGGGGTAGGCAGAAACTACGGACTTCCATTTGGCACGATACTGACACACTTCTCTCGCCTCCTTTACATCCATATATCTACGCATAAACGCTCGTCGGTTAAGGGTACTCCTCATCTGGCCCATTTTCAATATATCGCCAATTTGGTCGATAAACCTTCGTCTAGGGTGTCTCTTCCCGACTCTTTCGTTCACTTCTGCAACATAAATTAACTTTGTCACTCTTTCCTTGTTCATTCTTTCTACATGACCAAATCACCGAAGCATTCCTTTCTTAATCCTGGTCATAACGTCATCTTGCAAATCACACTTTTCTCTTATCACACTATTTCTCACCCTGTCATTCAGATTCAGCCCTAGCATACTCCTTAATGACCGCATTTCTACAGCATTTATTCTACTCTCATGCTTCTTCTGCGAGACCCAACTTTCACTACCATACATTAAAGTAGGGACTAACACAGCATTATGAATTGCCATACGTGTCTTTTTTTTATTGATAGATTTATAATTTGTACATCAGTCGTTTGTATTCTTTCCTAAACTGGGGGTTTTAATAACTTTTAATTTCGTTTATTTCATTCATCACTTCTTCTACATTTATCGTGTGCGTGGTGGTGTAAGAATATCCACCACCCCATTTCACCACTTGGATATCGAAATCTTACGAAAAACTACAGTTGCCAACCTGCCTGCCAAACGTGGCAATTATAACAAATATCCTGAGGCAATCTATGGGGATGTTCGGCACTGGAATTTGAAAGCAAGCACTTAATATTTTTAATGACGCACAAGCACAGTGCCAGCTTATTTAGTAATAAACTACCCGTACTTTTTGCCGTTGATAATTAAGCTAATTGCAATTTGATCAGAAATTGACGCACTTTATAAACTGGTAACGTATTGAAAAAAAGACCACATTTTGTTCAATTAAAGGTACATTTCAATATTTTAATCATGGCAAAATTAAGACAATTAATCGCTGGGAATTATTTCCAATGTTAATTTGGAATATTTCTCGATAATTATAGATTTAATAGGGTCCATGACAAACTAGGGCGATCGATTTTAAATATGAATTTATTATATAAGTTTATTCACATTTGATAATGTAGAATAGATAATTTAGTCTATTGAGGCTTATTAATATGTTTTGATATACTTATATAAATAATCGATAATAAGCATTAATACACGATTTATTCGCCAAGGCTAACAAAAAGAAAAACTTAAATAATTATTTATATTTACGAATAAATATTAAGCTTATAAAATATTAAACACGATATAATAAGAAAAAATATCTTAATAAAGTGAAGATATGCCTATAACTTGTAAATGTATATGAATTTGTCGTTATTCTTTAATATTAATTTAATATTTTAGAGTTTTTTTTTTGTTACTTAATGCTCTCGTGGAAGTACCAACAAGAGAAAGCATTATTATAAAGCATATGGAAAATGTGCCTACTTAAAACAAGATGACACATCAGAACATACATATTGCTCCTGGAAACTGATCTCTCTTCTGCTAGGAGTGGTTCGACGTATCGCCATGTGTCTTGTAGGCAATAAAAAACAAAAAGTCATGGTCTGTAGTTTGAGAATTCAGCATGTGCCGATATATAGCATATTAACCATCTCGCATGTGATATGCTTTTATGACACGTACAAAACCAGATGTGGAAATGGATTCTTTCACTTTGGCTCACTATAAATAAATTCTCTATTACTGCTAAATTAATTATAAAGTATTTAACATGGCATGCTATAGGCCTCAGCATGAACTTGTATATATTATCAGGTGGACTCTGTCTGTTTTTCACCCATGTTTGTATTATAAAAAACGTGCTTAATTTTTGTCGCAAACCAATCGATTTAGTTTGCTAGAGCCCTTATTCTGTCTAAGTAAGACCGCGTATATCTCGTTATTACTAGTTTTATGACGTTCGTAAATATTGTCAGGAGGCGTATTTTACTATGAGACACTCAATAACTCTCAGACACAATAAAGGACGAGCAATTATAATTGCAAAAAGTAAAATTGGCAAGACAGCTGTTCAAAGATTATGGTAGTGTTCGATAATACCGTCTTTACATCTACAGATATTTATTAAATATAATTTTATATGTGACAAGCGACCCGCCCGGCTTCGCCTGTGTAGGATCGATGAATGTGGCGTTATTTAATTTTAGTTCATTAAAAACCATTTGTGTTATCAAATTTTCGTGTTTTTAATTGTCCTAGTTTTTCATATAAAATATAGCCTAGATTAGTTCTGACTGTCATTTTTTCGTGGGATTTCGTTACAATCGTTTCAGCCATTCCGAATTTAACCCGGACAGATAGAAAGACAAGTAGAACTTTAAAAAAATAGTCATTCATGTCTTAATGCCATACAAATAACCCCTTCAGCTCAATGTTTTTGTTTCGATATAACAGACAGACACTTCAATTTTATTAACATGTGTATAGATGGGGGTATTGAGGTGTTTGACGTCCCGATGTCGCAATCAACCCGGAGTCTTTTTCTTGAATGATGAATGTCAACCTTTAGATTTTAATTTTTTCCCTAGAGGTAAATCGTACTGTCTTAGCGTAACAAAAACCTATCCACTCTTGCTTTGAAGGCGCCCACATTTTATTCGGATGGAAAGACAGAGGCTGGCAAATAATTCCACTCATTTGCTGTACGCATTACAAAAGACGAAACAAACCAATTTGTTCCAATTTGGTTCCAGTGCGTGGAATATCGATAACGAAGAGGTGAGGACCCGCCGACTGCCTAGTTGTCCGATGGTAGAAAGGAGGGGGATGAATAAAAGCATGTCATTCCTGCGCACACTCTCCGAAATGCATCCTATAGAATACCGAGAGGCTGGCTACTCTGCGCCTGTGCTCCAGGCTGACAAGATTGGTTTCAACCAAATCAAGGTTAGCACGTCTCTTTACCGAGTCCTGCGCTGCTACTTGGCATTTTGCAGCACCAGCCCATATGTGACAGCAGTACTCCATGCACGATCGGACTTGCGCTTCATATAAGCTACGAAGCTGATCCGACGTGAAGAACCGCCGCATTCTTACAGGGACTCCTGCAAACCTAGTTTCCTTGCGACTGTTTTGACCCTGGACTCAATGAACCGCCCATAGTTGAGGTTCGTAGAAACCTCAACCCCTAACAACTGAAGGCCGTCAGAGTACTCCAAGGATACATTCCGGAAAGTAGAAGCCAGGGTGAGCGGGCTCCTTTTAGTGGCGAAGAGACACGCTTGTGTTTTGGAGGCGTTGAATCTCACGAGATTGGCATCGCCTCATTCGGAGACCGCCTACTGTGAGAGATTCGCACGCTCAACCATAGCTTGCCTTTCGGACTGAATTTGATCCCGACTAGCACGAGCATTCGGCATACCCATCGATACTGGGAATAAGTAGATTATTTATTTGCATTATTTATTTGTAAAAGAGTTGCGGAAAGAACGAACCCTTGAGGAACTTGAGTGTTTGTCGCGATAGGATTGGACGAGCAGCCATCGGCCACGACTATGAAAGATCGTTCACCCAAAAGTCCTTCACTTAGTCAATCGGGTGAAAGGAGGCTAGCCCTTTGGGCAAGATTCTAGCGTACTTCTATCTTATCCAAAAAGCTAGCACCCAAACACTGTTAAAGGCCTTCGAGACAACAAGGGAAACAGCAATTGCTTCACCACATTTCTCGAGGGCTTCGAGTGCCCCATATGTGAGTGGTATACGCTAGAAGGTACTTCGTTGTTTGATTTCAGCGAAACCCGTACTGGTGGTCACTGAGGAGGTCATTCTGCTCTAGGTATGCCATGAAGTGGGCGTTCAATAATCATGCAGAATATGGAGGTTATTGAAATTGGCTGATAGTTGGCAGGGTCGGCATGGCTGCCCTTTTTAGGCACAGGCTGCACTTTTTAGGCACAGTGCACATTGGCTAGCTTCCAAGATTTGGGCAATATTCCAGTTTTGAATGAGGGGCGGAACAAGCATTTGCTGGCCCGATTGTCTGATGTGCTCATAAATGTCATTCATTTTCTTCCGCAAGTCATTTGCATAATCGATTATGTTGCGTGTGGCATCAGGTGGTATTCCGGTGATCAGGTCTGCAGGCAGCCGTGATTCTCTTCCAAAGTTTGCAAAAGCTGGTGTCACTGATGTACTTTCGTGAACAGCGCTTCGATATGACAACAAAAACGGTTGTATGTGCTTGTCCCAGTCCCGTTGCCGATTTTCCACAACTTTTGCTAGGTACCTCTCCAATGTCTGATTAAATCGTTCTACCATTCCATCAGATTGTGGGTGGTAAGAAGACAACTCAGGCGCACAGACCTTTAGAACTATAGCTGATATATCATCAGATCCACTAGCTTTGTTCACGTCTAGACTTCGAATGTTTTAGAACCTGCTTGTTAGTAGACCAAAAGATCAAAAAACAAAAATGCTCTTCTACAAGATGGTTGGCAGAGCAGAGAGCTTTGCACCGATGCGTTTAATGTGGTGGAAACTGGCTTGCCTTAATGCTTTTTTTTCAGGAGTTGGCGGCTTTTCTAACATCCGGAGCTTTGCGGTCTCGAGCAACGACCCAGGATAAGTACGCCATATGCGAGCCATGGGAGAGCTTTACCACCAATAGGCACGTCAGCAAAGAGGATGATATGCTCCACGCAGTTCGACGGATCTTCAGACGAGAAGCAGATCTACCGCCAAGGATAAGATACAAAGAAATGCCGCATCTCATCCCAATTTGCCGTCCTGTATCGCCACAAAGATTTGAACAAACAGTGGTGATGATAATAATGAGTCGCTTGTTTTACTGGCTGGGAAGCCCCAGCGACAATTATTAATTTTGGTCCGATCTACACAAAATGACCTTATTGTATCTTGAAGCACCTATTGCAGTGGTATGCTTGGGTTTAGTTTTCATTTTATTCATTACAAGATCCCTAGCAAGTGGTAGTACCTAGACGCCATCTCCATAGAAATGTTTCGGATTCGGATGTTTTTTAATTTAATAGCATCATGAATCATCCATCCATTCATTCGCGAGGATTTGTGGTCTATCAAATTTGATGTAATGGCGGGAACCGTCAAGGATATTATGATCACAGACTGCAGAAACCGAGTATTGTTGTTACATGTCACCTATATTCTTTCACGCGGGTTTCTGTTATATATTATAATAATCATCTTACCCTACGATCACACATCACGGCTTATTAATCGTTTGTTGAGAGCTGGTTTAATGATAACGAGCAAAGATTGCGTGAAGTATTGCTTGCGTCAATAGAACTATTTATAAATCAAAGTTTTCACCTTTGTTCACTGCAGCAGGTGGTTAGAGAGCGCATGGCTTTAACAAGGTAACAGTTACGTTGCATATCAATTGACACTTGAATATGAGTCTTATTTTTTGATTGCCTCCATTTTTATGGGTTATTCTTGTACATATATATTTAGTTTTTCTTTTATTCATTAAAAACATGTGATCATTAAACAGTGACTGTTTGTCATTTTTAACTGACTTCAAAAAGGAGGAGGTTCTATGTTCGACACTTATGTTTTCACGTATGTGCAGCGATTTCTCGGAAACAGCTGAACTGATTTTAATGACGTTATTAAATAGACTGTACCTAAAATAGGTAGCTGCTGCCTGTAAGCTATACCATTAAAATTTAATTTGTGCTGGTTTGCCCTTACTTGCCTTAAAAAATATTCACATTTCTGATTCAATATCAAGATTTGAAATTTGAATCAAGATTTGATTGCTCAAAAACGTTTTCTTTCGTTTATATTTGGATACAAATAAACATGATTTTAGCGTTTCACTTAGTCATGAGTTGACATTTCTAATTCCTGGTATGAACGATTGCTTGTTGCTTCTACAAGATTACATCATGTATAGTTTGAACTTGTTTCTGATGGTAATTTTTTCGGAAAAGTATATCATGTGGTGCCATTTCGAGTCTGTAATAAATTACTTTCTTAAATTCCGTCTCCGTTCCGTCAGTTCGTTTTAAGGAGTATGTTTTACATGATTCTGAATATAAAAGATAACAAAACAAAATGAAACATACGGACAATAAATTCCCTATCTTTCAATATTTGCTTTTGTCTCTCGGGCGTGGAAATGAGTTACGCTTCTCGGACGCTCTTTACGAGTCGGGCCATACTTCAATTTCATATTGCTATAAAACTTAATGCTTATTATTCCTGAGCCTTTTTAATTCACGTATCGACTTTCAAGTTGAGTGTATAAAACCAATGTTACAAAGCAAAAGAATAAAGGTTAAGTTTCATATATTATCTTCAAATACTTATTAAACTAAACCCCATTATTCATTCAATAAAATATTCCCACTTAAACTAATCGAGGTTATGATTCTGACAACACTTCAAATCAAACGAGGTCGTCGTCGGTTATTTAGGGATTATAAAAGAACACCTTTTTACATTCATTTGTGCAAAATTGTCTATTGAAACTTGAACCTTAAATTGTACTTCATTAGGTTTATTTATTGTAATTGCATAGTAATGTGTATTTAATATAAAGAAGCAACCCTCTCTCGATATACTAAAGGGTTCAAAATAACTGCATGTAGTGTTTCTCAAACTACTACATACTTTGTTTATAATTTCTCGTTTTGTACAATTGTGTTATAGATATTTTATTGTGTTTGCAAGTCGTGGTATAGCTTATAATGTACATAATAAAACATTTTTTTCGCGTACACTATTTAACATTTCATTCTCACATATTTGCTAAGTCGCCGCGTGCTTTTGGTTCACAATATTAAGTTTGAGAATCGTTGTATTCATACATTCACGAATGCTTATTGTCAAAAAAGACATTAAAAAGAATGCGTGTGACTGGCCTTAACTAACCGAATTCAAACTCTATTGTCAAACATCGAGAAGAAAAAAAAAAGACGTTCTTCATTTGAAAACAGCTTCGTCACTAGTGACGCGGTTTAACAAAGGGTAAGTTCAAAATTATGGCTTTTATATAAGCCAGAATGGGTTAGAATCAAAGACATTTAAGTAGTAGTAGTAGTAGTAGTAGACCGGACATCAGCAACAAAATGGTCACCTCTTACTTATGTCCTATAGGATATATTTCGGATTTGTGTCATTTAGTCTTAGTGACATCGTCAAAAGCTCAAAACGTATTCCTTTCCTAAATTTAAAAAATATTTTTAAAGAAAATATGCCCGATAGTGCATTAAGGTATTGTAAGTCCCGATATGTAGCAAAATCTGAATGTGATTTCGGTTTATTATCGCAGGTATAATGTATATTTACCCCATAATTTTTAAATTTTATTATTTCTGGTAGATTGTTCTAGAACATTTATCATCATTGTAATAAGCGCCCTCTGTTATCTAGTAACGTCACCAAATGGTTAGTGATTGACAACGTTTAGATAGTTATTAGAGCCGTGGTAGCTCAGATGGTTAGCGCTCGCTCTAAATTTCACAGTACGCGAGCAATCCGGGTTCGATCCCCGCTGGCACCAATGAAATTGTTAATTGCAATTTTAAGTGCTGATTTACCACGTGCTCGGCGGTGAAGGAAAACATCGTGAGGAAACCTGCATGTCTGAGAAATAAGAAAAAAAATTCGAAGACATGTGAAGTTCGCCAACACGCATTAGGGCAGCGCGGCGGACAATTCCTTGCCCTAAAACCCTCTCAGAAATGAGGGGAGGCCTGTGCCCAGCAGTGGGACGTATATAGGCTGTAACTTTAACTTTAACTTTAACAAGATAGCCTTCTACTACTACCACTAAATCTCAAGAAGTAAAAGACAAGCATTTAGTTCCATAAGACAGTAATAAAAAAATCCTCTTTAAGCAAAGATACAAAAATCTTAAAAATGGTTATATTTTTTATAGGATAAGGGTGATAAAGGAGCACACAGTCCACCTAATGGTAAGTGGTAACTGTGGTCCATAGACATCTACATCTATCCTCGATTACGAATCAAAATGCAGATGCGTTATCACAGATGAGGATCAAGATGGAATGCCTCGTTTCCAGTAAAGGTTCTCTACATTCACATACGAAACATACATCAGCGTTGAGCTGCTATTTTACGCTGGTGTTCTGTAAGAGTGTGGTCCTTCCCCGTACAGCAACTGAATTACGAAATATACTGTTATCTGCCATTTAGAAGGATAAATATGAGATCAAGTTGGTTTGAGAGGGCGGTTTATTGTTACACCCTTACACACCCATATCGAATGTTTCAAATTAATGACGTCGATATTCCATTTCCGTTTTTTTGTACACAACAAAAGACGAGGAAATTACGTTAAGGATTGCCAAACGTCGTATTTTACGGGATCTCACTTTTAAAGGTCTCATTTAAGGATCATTATCGCTTGTACTCTATAAAACGTACGATTTAAAATATTTGACATTCGACCGACCAAATTACATTCACTACCGTGATATTTTGTTTAGGAACGTTAGAAAAAATATGTGTGAATAAAAACTGCGTGTGTTAAGGAGCTTCTTTAGCAATTTTATACGCCTCGTTATGAAAAGCGTGTAGGTTTTTTATCGGTAACGGGGTTAAGATGTTTGAAAAAGAGTAACAAATCATTCGATTAAGGTTTGGCACTTTTTCATTCATTGTTAAGTTACAACAACCCGCACTCAATGAGCGATAAAGTTTTTAACAGCCCAATCAGATGAGGATTTACTCTCGGAATGTATTAAATAAAAGTCAGAAAGCTGAATATTCGTACAAATCTTTTCTTAACTCCAACATCTTAAGTTAGGCTAACATAGGATAATAAAAAGATTCAATATGTATGATCTCGTTTACGCGAGTGAATATTTTCTAGGTCGAAGATTGAACCTTTTTTTGTAAATATATAATTTCTTATGCATGACATACTGCCTGCTAGCCTTTCAAAGAACACTGCTGGATGTAGGTCTCTCCCATAGATTGTATCTTAAGGGCTGTTTCGTTGGTCTAGTAGTCTGCTGATCAAGTGATACCGAGTTCGAATCCTGGGTGGGGTCTTAGTCAATTATTGGGTTTTCCTGTCAAGAAACTCTCAGCAGCAGCACGATGTCAGGAAGTTGGCGGTGTTTCACCCCCGTGCTTCGGGAAGCACGTAAAACCGTTGTTCCTGCGTATTATCTCTCTCCAGTCGGGTCGGATTTCAGTCCCATCAGACTATAAGAGTGAGGAAACAGAGAGTGCACCTGTGTTTGCGCATACACTCATGTACTATAATGCTGTTTTGCGGAGATGGCTATGGCATGAAACATATAGAGTCATAACGTATTATATAGGAAAATAAATCTTTGGAAAGAAAAAACTCTACCTTTAAACTAATACAACAACGATTTCTGTATTACAAAATATACTTTATTTTTCGATGAAGAACGTCGTTTTGATCGAGTTCGGCATCATGAAATATACGTAACCGTGTAGTGGCGGTGTAAGAATATCCACCATGGGAAACAAAAATCAAACCAGTTTTTATTAATAACAATTAAAAAATAAAAATTGCCGTTGCCAAACTGCCCGCATAGCGTGGCATCTGTGGCAAATATTCCCTAAAAGGAAATATACGGAGGACGCCTATGTTCAGCTGTAGACTTTTGATAGGCTGTAACGGTAACGGTAAATATTTTTAAGCGCATGATGTAGAGAATTCATTCTGGAAAACCAATAACGACACACCTCAATAATAATAATAATTCATTTCAGACTCACATTCTTCTTCTTCCTGCCCTTATCCCAAGTTATTTGACTTAGATCGGCTTAGCATGTCTTCCTCTTCCATACTCTGTTATACGTTGCACAGATAAGCTGAACATACCTCCCTGGCACTTCTTTCTCTTTCAATGCCCACCAAAGAGCTCGGAGGTCAGATGTTTTCTGTCACAGATTCCTCGTGCTCTCTGAAACAAAGATTTTCCCACGGTAGCTAACTGATAATCTTTGTTTCAGAGAGCACGAGGATCTGTGACAGAAAACATCTGGCCGCCAAGTTTCAGCACGTCGAGCAAGTATAGCAAGACAACAAGCTTCGGGTCCCGCGCCTACGTCACAGTGACCGAGTGAAGCCGGCCACAGTCGAGCGTGTGCCTGCTGACTACTCTATGTCAGAGGAGTCACACACAAGGTTGGTTACATCTTGAAGCGAGCTTCTATTAAAACATATTCAAGCCGCCGAAGAAGATTAGTCAATTTTTACCCTCGGTTAAGTGTAATATCCCTCTACAAGATGCACGAGTGTACAAGCTTGTTTGCGAATGTGGTCTCTTACAAAGGACAAACAAAAAGATGCATTAAAACCCGCGCGAAAGAGCATATAGCTGACGTGAGGCACCAACGATCTGGGAAGTCTGCAGTCTGTGAACATGTTCAAGATCGTCCCCGCTATTACATCAGATTTGATAGACCAAAAATCTTCGCAAAATAACACCGATTCCTACCAAGGATGATACGCAAGACTATTGAAATTAAAAAAACATCCTAACTTCAATAGAGAAGATGGATGGGTGCTGCCATCCGCTTACCACCATACCGCTGCAAGACTTTAAGATACTATAATCTCATTCTGCGTATATCAAACCAAAAATTAATATTCAAAAACTGAAGCTAACTATGACATAGGGACGTCAAATATCTCAGTCCCCGCCCGTGACTATGGGTTGCTGTAAAGCACCCGAAACAAAATAATAAAATCCATAAAAATAGTTTTATTCAATGTGTTCGCGTAAATATAAGAAACCATTATGTATACATCCTCCTCATTCATTAATATATGAAAATACCTCTTCCAATTTTTTTTGATTTCTCTGTCATCCGTCAAAACTGTGCCTGCTTCAGCCTTTACATATTTTACTTTTTCGATATTCCTTTCATTCTTTCCTATTTCTCTCGCTTTGCGAAACAAATATTTCTGCCCACGCGGGCTCTCAGTGACTCCGCAATAGATTTCTTGGCTTTCTTTATAAATTTCACATAGGTCACCTTTATTCTTTAATGTTCCATTCTTTAAATGCATTCTTCTTTTCTTTCAGACACATCTTTACTTTTTTATTCCATTACCAAGTATCCCTATCTATAAAGGTAGGCTTTACCTTTTGTTTCCTCAAAAACATCTTTTCCCGCACTTCTGATTCTACATGTTGCCATTTCATTCCAACATTCGTTCACAGACTTGCCAATCATATCATTCATTTCAATCATTTCAGATCTAATCTTTCAAACAGTTCATAATTATGTTTGTAATTGACTAAACCTATGTTAGTTGTAAATATTAATACTTATACAATTATTTTCGACATCCTATGAGACACTGTGCCCTAAAAAGTTAACCTAATCATAATTAGAATTAGTAATTAAGCCAATTTAATTTTGAGGTGGAGTGTCGTTATTGGTTTTCCAATAGATATAATTTATAAATTCACCATAAAGTATTTTATTCTAAACTTTCATATAAATTACATCATAATATTAACGGATGGACTTAATGCCTATCGACATTCTCTGCCAGAATGTCGATAAGCATTAAGTCCGCCCTTTGTTACTCTATTTACAGGTTTCGATTTCTATTATCAAAACGTACGCGGGTTGAGAACTAAAACCAACGATGTACTTAAGAATATCTTGACTACGGATTATAAAATTCTTGCTTTTACCGAGACTTGGCTAAATTCTAGTGTGTTTGATAACGAACTATTTGATTCGCGTTATATCGTATATCGAAAAGATCGCGCATGTTCCAATCAGTCTAAACGCGATGAAGGAGGCGTTCTAGTTGCTATCTTACGTGAGATACCTTCTGCTTGGGTTATTTGTTGGGAGAGAAACGATGCTGAGCGCATATGACTAGTGGTGAATACTAATAATAAACAAATAAAAAAAGGAATGGGTGTGTGTAGTTTATATACCTCCTCTAGCCAAACATGAGTTTCTCAATAAGATTCTGGAGAATGTGTCTCCGTATAATCACAAACAATGCCCTAGGACACTCATTAATTGATTTTGTTTATTAACAATCTGCATCAATTTAATTGTATAAGTAACTATGATGATAGACACTTGGACCTAGTATTAAGTAGCCTAACTGATATTACGGTAGTAAAACTTTCTGATCTACTCACTAAATTGCATACTTACTACGAAACTTGCTTATAAGAAGTAACTTTTCACACGTATCCAACCTAAGTTCTAAAGGTCGTATTGATTACAATTACTTTAAAGCAGATTATATTACTATTGTAAAGGAAATAAAGAATATTATTTGGTTGCAAATGCTTTCCGAGTGTAAGAATTTCGATGCCATGGTTGATGTTTTTTATAATTGTCTCTATAAATAATTGATAAATCAGTTCCTAAACGTAAGTCTAAGTCAGCAAAACACCCTGCTTGGTTCGATCCCAGTTTAATTAAGTTACGACAGAAAAAACAATCTTCATAAAAAAACCCGTAAGTATAACAACCCTCGGAACTATTTAGAATTCCAAATTATTCGAAGCCACTGTCATAAGATCTACGATATTTGTCACAATAATTACAAACACAACGCTTAGACAAATATTTCCATAATTCCAATGTATTTTTAAAATTATTGTAAACTAGCTGTTACCCGCGGCTCCGCCCGAATTTTGGAAAAAAAACTACCTGAACACTATTTTAACACGCTACTGTACACAATGTTATATGTTTTTCCATTCGGGGAAAGAATGTGGAGATTCTGGGCATTTGACACACGCGAACATGCTACATACAGCTGACCATGAGAAAGCACGGTTTTCTAAGTTGACCCCGCTACCTGTAACGTTTGCCCTTGCGCTTTATTAATTGTCATTGCAAAACTGAGCTTAATAGGAACTGCAACCTTTGAATTGAAAAGGAAGATCTGTGGGAATTATAGGATCCGTGGTATAATAACATTTTCACCTTTTCCTACGCCTGTCAAAATTGTAGCACCGATTATGTTCCGTCAAGATGTGTCACACGCAGCCTTGTCCGTTACATAACCGAGGAGCATCTAAATTTCGCATTAGCATGACTGGGACGCCTAATTTTAATTGAAGCTTATGTGAGGGCACACCTGACAACTCTAGAGAATTTAGAAACTCTACGGGATATGAAGTGCTCTGTTCTGTGTCCATAACTGTGTCTACTGACAAATACTCTGTTATTTCTCCTGCTACTTTGCTTAATATATCTGAATTTATTTTGTTAACGCTCTCATTTTTTGGTGCAAGAATCGCCTTTTACATAACCATTTGTCTTCATGCATGTTGTTCGTTAAATCTGAATAAACGCTCGCAATTAATTCGGAGTGACTCTGTACTAAATTACAAAAAATCTCTCGTCAATTTAACGCAGCCCTCAGCATCCGTTTCCAACCGCCCATCGCCAATTTTTAATAGTGTGTCAGCATAGTTTCCAGCATTGATATCATTATACAAATGCACTCTCATATTCGTAGTTAAACTGAATTTTGTCACCTTGTTCCATAAAATAGACGACTTGAGGCATGTTTTAATTTCATCTGCAGGTGTGCCTTTTGAATGACAGGTAAAGTTTGGCGAAAGTCACCAGCCAGTAAAACCACCATTCCTCCCATTACATCGGTATTGCTGCGCAAAACCTGTAGCGTTCAATTTAGTGCTTCTACAGCTTTTTTATGCGACATTGTACTTTCGTCCCACACTAAAAGTTTGCATAGTCGTAGCATCATACCTCGTGCACTATTTTTGCTAAAGTTGCAGATCGGCGATTCTTCCTGGGCTAGATTTAGAGGAGTTTTAAAACAGAATGTGCAGGCGGCCCCGCTTAGCAGCGTGGCGGCTATACCGGAGGAAGCTACGGCCACAGCAATGTTTTATCTTTCCGTACTTGCGCTAATAATAAATTTAACAAAAATGTCTTCCCAGTTCCTCCAGGGGCATCTAAAAGAAAAGTGCACCATTTCCAGATTCAATTTGTCCTAATACTTTGTCAAAAACTCGTTTTGTTCGGGAAGCAAGGGTACAAATTCGGCTACTTGCTGCTGCAAAGCTGGTATATCGTAGTTTGTTTCACGTATAATTTCATCACTTAGTTCATTTTCGGTTGTTCGCTGAGGGCTTATCAATCCAAAGTCGCTTAATTTTTTGCCTACCATTGCCATTACTTTATCTCAATTTTCCAAGTGCTTCATTATAAATGTGTTCATTGTATGTCATGTTCGCGTGTGTTTGCTGTAACCTTCGCAAAATATCTTCCGCTATGTACTCTTTATATTTGTCCCACAATTTATGTGCATTAGATAGCCCGCAAGATGATATGAGAGTTCCATAAAGATCCCTAATTTTGGCTGGTGACTGGCACTGCACAGCTTCCTCCATGGTTTCATCCCAGTGATTATCGTTTTCTAAAAGATGCAGAGCTTCACATGCTTCTCTATAAGTTGCGCATTCCTGACCGTTGACAGTTTTAAGGTCTTTATATCCTGTAGGACCCCGAACATGGTGCAGCAGCAATCGTAAACAGAAACATTCAAAATTAGTTACATGGATGGTATACACACGACCAAGGGCATCTGATGACTTTACACCGGGCCAATTTGCAACAGGCGCGCCTTGAATACGGCGTTTCCATTCCTTCCTAGATGTGTTCCAAGTATAATAGCGGGGGACTTCAGAATATAACAACGTTTTTGCAAAGGGGTCGGTTTGACAAAGTTGAAAGAAGGCTGTTAGTGTAGTTTTTGATGGTGATGCAATTCTTTCTTGGAAATTTCTTTCGGTGAAATATACACGCCTCCATTTTCTAAGTGCACAGCAAGGTGAGTAACTTTTGGGTGCCTTTCGTGTAAAGGAAGCCAAGGAGACGCCAGGCTGCCTCGTTATTGCTGACATAACGCCCTGCTTGAAAGGTCTGTACTTCATTAACGGATTTGCCTCACCTTCACTCCTGAGATTAAATATTGCTTGGTCGCTTCCTTTATTTATGTACTTACAGATATACCTGATTGCGCGGACAGAGCTACATGCTTCTACATTAATGTGGGCATTAAACATTTTACATAGAATGGGCGAATACGGGACAATCCAGCTGTTATCTAAGGTTTCGAACGCTCCAGAGCGAGATTTGATTGTATCTTTCCTGCCACCATCTTCGGGAGCTCTGCGTCTGTATAAAGGTAGCCATTGTCATTGTGCACTGTTTCTTTTAATAGCTGTTTAGGAATTTCTTTGTACATTTTCCTTCTTTCATACATGGCGATATTGAATTTCGTGCTCCACATGGACCGTGAATCATATTTCGGACGATGGTATCATACAATTCTTTATCTTGCTCAGGATCCGGAATCTCGGCGCTTATTATGTCGTCTATTTGCTGGGCCGCAACTTCTCTTTAAGCCATATTAGAATGTGCATAGAATAATAGAATAATAGAAATAAACATAATAGAATGGCATGCGGTAATCCTCTTTTGCCATTTAATTGAATATATGAAGCACTGCACCTCTCCGAAAATTTTCCTTTGTTAATTACATACATTAATTTTTGTACTTTTAATCTAAATACTCTAGCAACTAAATCGTGTCTGTCAGTACTTTTTGGCCCGGCATTAGCTCCTCAGTTATTTCTTTCCATGTGGGATTGCAAGTAAAAGTAACAAAAGATCAGGTCTTCCGTAAGTTCGTACATAGGCGAATGCGTCTTGTGTGTACTCATGTAGGTAGCGGGGACTGTTAACGAATGATGAGGGCAGAATTACCATTTTACCTAAATCTCTGGGGTTTACATTGGCGTCGCTAGAAACTGCATCTTGTAAATGTATATAATTCTCAACGCGCAGCTTTTTGATTTAAAGATATATAACGGAGACGTTCACTTTCTACCTTCACATACATGTCTACCAAAATTGATGAAATAATTGTCTACACCGGGCTAAGAGGTTAAAATCATTTTCTCGCAACATCATATGATACGCATAAAATCCATACATGATACTTTTTGTTCGGAGTAGGCCTTTGTGACCGGGTTAATGAGTGGAATTTGAAAATGATAACCTCTTGTTATTTGCAATAAATCAATGGGTATTGCAGAGCGTCATAAAACTTGAGTGTATCGGCTACCCGTTGCAACGTATCATCACGTGCTCGCAAGACAATGTCTCGTGAAGAAAATTGATCACCACTAATTACGGCTGCTATTTCGTTTATCAAAGGTGCATTGTAGCGCCTTTCATGCTCTCCTCGAGGGGTCCGATCTGCGTGAATGACGACTTTATAATCCTCTTCAGGTAGGTTTTCTAAAGCAGTTTTAAATGTTTTGACTAAAATGTTACGTTCATGCAAGAATCTTTGAATTTTGAACACTGTGTTTCTCTCAACTCCTGGATAAATTGGCAGCGACGGTCTACCTCAATTTCTTCGTCACCCATAAAATATACTTGTAAAATTTATGCTGTTCGTTTTCAGCTGGAAAAGTGAACTTATTCTATGATAAATTTGCCCTTGCACCGTAAATGTAGGCGAAAATCCCGGCATTATTATTTCGGTCAACCTGAAGGACGTCATTTGAAAGCATGAGTTATATTTCCGGATCCTGTTTAAAAGCGCCGTGACTCATTAGCATCATATAAAGAGAGTTTTAAAGGTTCTTCTGGTTCCCCAAGTAACGGAAGAGACACTTTGCCATTGGAACAGCACATGCCTGCGGTCTCATCTTTCCATTTTAAAGCGCTGCAAAATCGACACGCCTTGTCAATCAGTCCGATAACAACTAACCTGTGATTTTTATAATCAATCAACGGATCATAATTGAATGCTGCGTCATTAAAACCGACCAATTGTTTCTTTGAAAATTTTGTCGACGTTCAGCTTGAGCTGTGCATTTGCATCTCTTCGCGCCTGTGTCTGTTCTGGTGTTTCAGATGCCTTTATAGTAGATTGACGTTCAGCTTGCTCAATGAGTCTGTGTTGAGTTTCATCAGGTGTTTCGCGGCTCTTAAGGCGGCCTGACGTTCCGCTTGTTCGAATAGCCTTTGCTGACTTTGAGCAGGTGTTTCAGTAGCTCTTAAAGTAGATTGACGCTCTGCCTGTTCAAGACGCCTTGCTGACTTTGATCAGGTGTTTCAGTAGCTCTTAAAGTAGCTTGACGCTCTGCCTGTTCAAGACGCCTTGCTGACTTTGAGCAGGTGTTTCAGTAGCTCTTAAAGTAGCTTGACGCCTGCCTGTTCAAGACGCCTTCGCTGACTTTGAGAAGGTGTTTCAGAAGCTCTTAAAGTAGCTTGACGCTCTGCCTGTTCAAGACGCCTTTCCTGACTTTGAGAAGGTGTTTCGGAAGCTCTTAAAGCAGCTGGACGCTCTGTCTATTCAAGACGCCTTTGCTGACGTTGAGAAGGTGTCTCAGATGCTCTAAAAGCAGCCTGACGCCCTGCTTGTTCTTGCCTTCTCAGTTCAGCATCTTCTAAAGATTCTAGCAATCGAGCTAATCTTTTCGCTTGTCTTTGAGAAGATACTCTTGAAGTCTGTCTTAAAGTCTGGACTTACAATTGCGAGGCATTATGAATTAAGAAAAAACCTATTTATAAAAAAACGTTAAAATACCTAAAAGGAATTAAATTTCCTTTTAAATATTTTAAAATCAAAACAACAAAACCAATTCAAGACACAACACGAATCCGAAAACGATAGCCAAAAAATGAATCAACTTAAATCAAATCACAAAATAAATCGCAGAAAACCGAAATCGAAAGCAGTAGTCAATATAAATATAACCAACAAAAAAAGAAGTAAGTGTATAGGTACCGTATACACTATCTATACTATTAATATTCCTTTGAAATATTGTTAAACAACCTAAAACAACGAAAACCAATTCACGATTCTAAATAAACAAAATCCAAAATCAAAGCCAGAGTCTAAATATGTATAAAGGAATACCAACCAAATCAACAAAACCGATCCAAGAAAATACACAAATCCGAAAATGAAAGCCAATATAAATCCATTCAACCTTAACCAAATCACAAAGCAAATAACAAACAACCGAAATCGAAAGCAGGTAGTCGAATAAGCTACGAAATAGAAACAAATTAAGCGTATAGGTACCGTATGCATATAAGTTGACGCGCGGCTCAACGGCGGGAGTTAAGTACATGTCAGAAACATTTCGTTACCGCGTTTTAAAACCTAGTAACGACATCTAGCGGAATCAATTTAAACTATATATACGTTAGTTAATAAGAACTCTCAAAAATATTTTTCTTATAATTTTGCACAATTTTCTTATTGTAATACCGATTCATTCATAACCACATATAAGAACGGTATTCATTTCCGTTCAATAAATATTACTAAGGCTTATTAATAAGGCTTACTAAGAACTGTTTCTACCATTGTTAAGTAATAGTTAAGGGTGAAAGCGTGACAGGTGGTGATAGTATTTCGATCCATACTTATAATCACGCCTGTAACCCTTGCGGGTAGGCAGAGCATCAACGGATTACTTAATATCGTCTGCGAGGTTATCGCCTATTCTGTGAATTACGATGCACCAAAACGTTTGAAGAAAATCAGCTGGTGAATTTTATGTTTTTATCGCTCTTCCCGGTCCTGCGGAAAAATACAGATCCATACATTTTTATCTTAATTTTGGTAAAAGACATAATAATCCAGATATTCTGACCTTCTGTGTTCGTCCATCGTACCGTCGTCCGTCTTGTAGAATCACGGTGGCGCCACCTAGCTGAATTTAATTTTGCAACATATTCGATTTTCCACGGAATGATATGTTTTCCGCTGAAAAAGTAGCCTATGTCACTCTACAGCCACCGAACTATCCCCATACAAATAATCATGCCATGCCGACGCTCTGTTGCGACGAAAGAAGGACAAACTTGTGCAACATATTCGATTTTCCACGGAATGAGATGTTTTTCCGCGGAAAAGTAGCCTATGTCACTCTACAGCCACCGAACTATCCCCATACAAATAATCATGCCATGCCGACGCTCTGTTGCGACGTGAAAGAAGGACAAACAAACAAACAAACAAACAAACACACTTTCGCATTTATAATATTAAAGTATGGATAGAAAAAGAAATGTGAGTCATCTTTTCTCGCATTTATGAAGCTGGACAACAGAAGTTACTGGTACGGATATCGCTAATCTATTTGTGAATAATTTCTCCTCAATTTATACCCAAGTGGCTGGTTAACATTCATTTATTAACTTACACCAAAACATTAACATTCAACAGCTATCCAAATTTTAATTCCTAGAGGCAGATGTGTTAAAGAAAATTAAAACGTTGGATATTCAAAAGTGGATATTCAAAAGGGGCCAGGTCCATATTGTCTTCTGCCTATTTTTGTAAAACGTTGCGGTTCAGGTCTTGCATTCCCTCTTACGCTGATTTTCAATCGTTCCTTTGATGAAGGCGTATTTCCAGTTCAAAAAAAAAAGCGATGTATTCTAGTCTAGCACTAACTAACTAACTAACTAACGACTTAAATATCCGAACGAACAAGCTTCGTACTAATACCGCACGGAGCCTTTGCTGCTCCCCGAGCTGAACAATTTTCCCTCCACCAAAGGCTTAAAGTTTGATGCCCTGTCGTTATCGAACCTGCTGTTTGACGGCAGAAATAGTTTAGGGTGTGCCGACTTAGACAGGATAGGAGCTCTTACACCTAATATATTACACTTATATAGGCACATAACGACTGTATTTAACGTTTTATGAAAGCTGAAGGCAGTAACTATCAGAAGCAAAAATTATAAACACAATAGTTGTAGAAAACTACTGATTCTAGAATCAATTTCTGAAAATATACTTTTACTATATTTTAAAAGTTTGAGGTAAAACTTTGGAACAAATAGTAAGAGTACATTAATTTTATGCACCGGCTACGTCTCAACTCGGTTCAAGTGATTTCTGTTATTCCTTTAACTCTAGCTAATTAATCAAAATAAATAATCGATGTTTGTGAGGGATGCTTATGTACAAGGATAAACGTGACTTGATACTTACTATTTAAGGGCGTCTTTTTGCAGTGACACATGTCCTTGATTCAAGTATTTGTCGTTACAAACATTTACCTCAAAATCTCAATTGTTGGTTTTTGGGCAAGTTATTTGTTTTAATTCTAATCATTCCTCTGACACTGCATCCGAGCCCTCCTGTAGCATCTTACTGTTTATGCACTAATACGTATAAACTGGGACGAGTAAGTGCCTCTACAATTAAAGTTTCTCTTGTAGTTAGTTATATTGTATTCAAGGCAATTAATAGCTTTCGATAGTATTCAGACCATTTTGCCGTATTTGAAATTAAAAAAAATAATAATTTTATACTACACATATACATGGTTATCACGGGGTTATCATCTCTGAGTATAGGCCTCCAAAATAAAATAGAGCTTCTCAGCTACCTGAATTTCTATCGACTCCCTCAGTCCCTCATCATACTGAGCGCGTCTCTTGAGGATGAGTTTCATAAAATAATTTATTATTGTAAGTACTATTCAACATCTTATTTTTAATAATAATATGATAATATTTCTATTGAAACCAACATTTATTCCAGCTTAAGAATTTTCTTTTTGCCTCAGCTTTTTAGCTCAGTTGCATTTTATTTATATAATGTTTGACTTTAAAAATACAGAAACGTTATTAATACCTATGTTTAGCACTTTTGATGAATTAATCAAAAGTGTTAAACATGGGCATTCTCTATCGATTATCTCATAGTAATTATTCTCTCGTTTTAGAGGCTATAGCAATTATTTAACTGACCGACCTAGCCAAAACACAAAAACCGCCCTTCTTAAAGTTAGATAGAGTGTAGACCATGGATATTTTTTTAGTTCTTGGTTTACTCGATTTCATTAGTGTGTTTATTTTTGTAGATATTGTTGTCCTTCTTAGTTCTGCTATTCAATGCTTTGACTCCTATCTTCGTGATCGCTCACAATGTGGCCGTTCTGGTAAAACTCAAGGTAAAGTCCTGTCCGTCCTGTTTTGTCTTAGAGTATAAAATTACTATTATTATTATTGTGTTAAAAGACTTGTTGAAACGTACTACTTTTTACATCATAGTAATATGTAGTATGTATACTCTGTCAAGAAAGTACCGGAAAAAAATCAATAATACACAAAATGTTAGTTATTCATCCAAGTTTATTTTATCATCTTCAAAGTATGCTCCTTCAGAAACAATACACTTTCTCCAACGAATAATCCAATCATCAAAACATTTTTAAACGCTTTTTCCGGAATTGAGTTCAGTTCTCGCTGCGAATTCTACTTTATGTCTACTACCGAATGAAAACGGGTGCCACGAAGTGGTAATTTGAGGAAAAAGAAAGAAGTCGGCTGGACCCATATCTGGTGAATAAGGTGGTTTATCGTGGTGCAAAATCCAAGAATGTTCTTTCCACAAATCTGGCCTTTTTCGTCTAATTTACTCTCATAAATACGCCGCATAACGCTCAAATAATATTCTTTATTTACCGTTTGACCTCCCGGCAAGAATTCCGAGTGCACAACACCGCAATAGTCAAAGAAAACAGTCAACATGACTTTGACTTTTGATCGACTTTGGCGTGGTTTTTTCGGTTTCGGTTCAGTTAGAAGGCGCCACTCCGAAGCTTGTTGACTAGTTTGCATGTCAAACTCGTAAACCCACGTCTCGTCACCAGTAACAATGCGTTTCATGAATGTTGGGTCGGAATTGACTCGTTCTAGCATGTCCTCAGCGACTCTTATGCGATTGAGTTTTTGGAAAAAATTCAGGTCTTCCAAAAGAAGTCCCAAAAGACTTGAATTTTCATACATATTTCATATACAAGTGATTATTTAAAATGATACGGATTGATTCGTGAGACAGAGAAAGTTCGGCGGCTATCTCTCTCAAAATTGAATGGGATTTTCAGTCACTATTTCCTTAACTTTTGCGATGTTAACTTCAGTTGCAGACGTTGACGGCCTACCAGAGCGAGGTAAATATTCCATCACATCTCGACCGCTTTTGAACGCTTTGTACCACTCATAAGCACATTTTTTTGATAAAGTCGATTCACTGTAAGCCTTCTGTAACATTTTCAGTGACTCCGAACACGAAATTCCATTGGCGATGCAAAATTTAAATCTTTGTTCGATGTTTTTGTGCATTGTGAAATTTGAAATACGCACTAGATATGATATAACTAAAACAGCACTGTATTTATTCTAAATAACAGATGTAACTCAAACTCCGCGCCAAAATGGAAATCAGTTGAGCCAATCTAACAACAACAAAAAAAATTAATTTGGAACCATAAACAAATCATCCATTCCCGATACTTTTTTGACTGAATGTATATTATCTATTTGTGTTGAATTTACGTACTTAAGTTTGTACGTATGTTGGTTAAATGGAAATGTATATACACCAAAGTACACTCTGAGTCTGCCTCAATTACTTTCAACTATCCTATAATAGGCTTGCTGGAAGAAATTTAAAAATAAAAAAGCAGTGCCTTTGCACAAGTATTTTTACAATTTTCTTAACATTGGTGTGCGTGTTAATCAATGTATATAAAAAGACAAGTCCCGATTTACTCACTAACTCACTGTAATCACTCACTGTCTCATCAACGCCCAGCCCAAACTCATGGACATAGAAAGCTGAAATTTTGCACTGAGGTTCCCTTTATAATGTAGACAAGGAAAAAGGTAGGTTTTTTTTAAAGGATCGCGAATAAACAGGATTTATATTTTTGCTTTAAAGTTGCCATATTTCCGTAACTTTAATTATTTGCGACCTAAAATTTGGTATGTAAGTAGGTAAGTATAATGACTTAAAAACTATTTTCAGAATATTTCGAAATCCCTACGGGATAGGGAAAAAAATAGATTTATATTTTCGCTTTAAAGTCGTCTTATTTCTTCTATAATTATTAGAGACTTTATATTTGGCAAGTAAGTAAGCGAAGTAATATAATAATTTTATAGGTTCACGGGTAGACTGTGTTACGGGTATATTATTCGGTGACAGTGAGCAAAAACCATGCATTAAATAATTATGATTAGTATTTAAGCATTATAAGAAGTAAAATAGGTAACGTATTTTTTACAACATAATTAAGTATAGTACGTAACTTTCAGAAAAATACTACTTTTTAGCACAGCGTGTCAATCCATCGCCTAATATGTTCTTAGGTTGTCATAAAAGCCGACTAAGATAAATCAAATTACAACTAACGGATGGCGTAAAAATTAATTAAATAATTTCATGGCTTAAATGCACAGGCTAAAAAAACAAAGCACCTAAGGGTCTGGGCATATTTTTGACGATAACCACACACCATACACTCTTTTTCTATAACATTAAAGATACAAATGAGCTTACAGTCCAACTGTACGCTCATTTGTATGCGATACCTGCAACCTACTTTAAAAAATGAAGGCTGTAGTTACGTAGATACGTTGTTATTTCTGAGGACTAAAGTGGAACTTATAACCTCTAAATATACTGGTTGTCAATACCCTTCAGACTGGAATAGGGAGGTGGATGCTTGAATAAATAGATACGAGGCGCTTACACAGATAAACTCCTAGACCTAGCGAATATACCAATTTTGTGGCGGCCTATGTTTAACAGTGAATTTTTGTAGTATGATAAGAATTCATATTAAATTAAATTGTTGTTAATAAATTTAAATGTGAAATATTATGTTCTGTATACTAATTTTAATTTTTTGACCTAAAAAAACATAAATATTATACATGCTTTACAAAAAGGTAAAACAGTCTTGTGTGTCGCGTAAAAAAGTTCGTATGCATAAAAGCTTTCTCATAAAAATGAGGATTCTCAAGGGCGTTGTTTATGTATCGCGATAATAAATGTGTTTTAGCGATCGATCGTAAAAAGGAATGAAACAAAAAGATAAAATAAATAAAATATCAAGACGGCTCAGGTCGCACGCCACTGCTGTCAAGTTATTGAAGCGTATACAATTATATTCAAAAATGGCGTCTCTCGCGACGATGCGGTACATCGGAAACGTAAGTTAATTATGGATATGCTTTTTGTAAACGTTTATAATTTATAGTTTACTAACTTGCTTAAATTTTTTGTTTTATTAAAAAACTTAACTTTTGAAACCGATATTTGAAATCTATGATTTGATCAGAGCGCTAAAAATTTATTTTATAAAACTGAAATAACAAACGAACTTACATTCAACCTGATGGAAAGCAGCTACGGGATCCATCGACACCTACAGCCAGTTGTAAACAAAGAGGCCTACATTTGTGTTGTCACCTCTGAGGACTAAGATGGAATGCCTTAAAGCCTGTAATTGTACTGAACCCTACAGAGCAGAACACAGAAGAGGGTGGTACCTACCCAAACGGACCTTTAGCCAAAAAGGACAAGGCCACCTACATAAAGAAGATCCCGAGAGAAATGGGACGGCCCCCATGAAATGACAATCTGGTAAAACAGGAAATCCATGGATACAGGTAGCTTAAGACTGTGACTTGTGGCATTGCCTGGGAAGGCTGAAGCCCTATGTTCAGCAGTGAACGTGTGAAGATGACTAAGGGATATAAAAATATTTAAAAACATATTATACAACCATAAAATCATATCCATTACATTCCAACGTCATTACAACGCTTCCATCCAAACAAATCATACAAACATAATCGTATTTTACACATGCGTAATAGTCACCGCTAAGAGCCATATTTCATCCATCTTAGAGGCTCAGAGACTCATATATTTTGCAATCCGAATATCAAAATAGATAATTATGCTACAGTCGTGTTTGTTTCTTTATTCTTTATTCTCCAGCAATGTGTTAAATCTAATTTGAAGATAAAGTTCATTGATGCGTTATTCTTCCAATACGAATTAAAAAATATACAATATATTGGAACACCATAATATTTATTTTACGACTTATTGCCAAAATATACTTTTTACATATACACATAGTATATGATCATAACGTATAACATACCAATAAATTAGAATTATTATGTTTTGTATTTTAGGTAAATCGGTTTATTTTTACGATATCGAACTATAAAATTTATTTTTAATGCCGTCTAATATTTTGTTAGTATAGTTTTTAACAATTCACAAAGGTCTGAGATTGGAAGGTATCGCTATAAACGCCAAGTTTGGCGATGAATCGCAATACTAGGCTGTCGATCTCATAACAGCCACGACTCTTTTTTAGAATTTCTCTTATTATGCTTTTAAGACACCCACGAACCAGGGAAACGAATTCTGTTACACGGACAATGTGTAGCAAACATTATTTATTTACTCTGAAACTTTAACAATTGAAGACTTTCGCACATTCGCAAGGAACATTCTACAACAACGAAGTGACAAAGATACCTAAAGAAAGACGAAATTGTACTGCTATTGCTATTATATTACTGTTGTGTCAATCCGCGTACTACTTACTACGTAACTTACGTAACGGTATTACGTGTCAACACTCCTTTTTTGTCTAGGACTCCATTTGGATAGATACCACCCTCTTTTCTACTTCTGTTGTCAAGGAACAGTGCCTGTACTGGTGTGTTCCGATCTTTTTTTTATAGGATAAGTGTGACAAACGAGCACACAGTCCACATGATGGTAAGTGGTTGCTGTGGCCCATAGACATCTACATCTATCCTCGATTGCGAATCAAAATGCAGATACGTTGTCACCCGTGAGTACTAAGGTGGAATGCCTTGTTTCCAGTAAAAAGGGTCTCCGTTTCTCTACACTCACCGTACGAAACATCAGCTTGAAGCTGCTGTTTTACGCTGGTATTCTATGAGAGCGTGGTTCTACCACGGTCGAACCGACCAATCCATGCCACAGCCATAATATCGTGGCTCTACCACGTATTAAATTCCTCATTCCCATCAAAATCTTATTTTTTTAAGCAGCAATACTTTTGTCAAGCAGATGATGTTGATAATGTACCAATAGACTAGCAGTCCGTTGCTATTTATCAATATTTTCACGGCAGCTTGAAGCTGCTATTTTACGCGGGTATTCTGTGAGAGCGTGGTCCTTCCCCGGTCGAGCCGACCCATTCGTGCTACAACTATACCACTAATATAGCTGCAGCATGACTCTACCACGAAGCGTAATGATCTGAAGGGTAAAGGGAGCCAGTATAATTACAAGCTGTGAGGCATACCATTCTTCGTTTGAAGTAAGCTGCAGGTGTCCATGGAATGCAGTAGCCACTTACCATCAAATGAACTGTAAGTTCATTTGTCACTTCAACTTTATATTTAAAAAAAATCAACGTGATGTGACTATCCCCCTTTAAAGAAGGCCCACGCCCAGCGGTGGACTGTTGATTGATGATGACGATGAATAATTTACAATAACCTTAATCCTTGTCAATTATAATGAAAAACTGGTTGCTTCCACTTTATATCTTTGAAACTCGAAGAACTGTATTGACATATGTCAAAATATTAAATTGCATTTTCAGTTTCTTGTCGTAACAGTGACGCTTATCCCAAATGCGTCAAAATGGCATCTGTAATACGGTAATCTTAATATGAGATGTTATCTTAACAAATATATGTATATAGAAATCTTATACATGCGAATAAAGTTGACAGAAATTTGATATAGGGTTGAAGTATATCTAAAAAAGACTTATTATTTAGATTTTAGTGCGCTAATTCTACTCTTCACGTGACTTAGTAATCACGATACCTGCTGGTTGCTGAATCGCAGAAACCTGTGGCGAACTTATCTTAAAATTGTTGATTGTTGGGTTTTTGATTCTGAACTTAATGTAATGATTCTTACCAATTTGACAATGTTCAATTCATTTGATTTTATCACCGATTTTATCGGATAATCATACGTGGTGGAGGACGACGCTGCTGCTATATTATAATTGTAGCACGAATGGTTCGGCTCGACCAAGGAAGGACAACGCTCTCTCAGAATACCAGCGTAAAATAGCAGTTTAATGCTGCTGTATTTTGTATATTGAGTGTAGAGAACCGGAGACCCTAATTACTGGATGTGAGGTATTCCATCTTAATCCTCAAGGGTAACAACGCATCTGCATTTTAAATCTTAATTAAAGATAGATGTGTCTATGGGCCACAAGCATCCACTTACCATCAGGTGGACTGTGTGCTCGTTTATCACCCTTAGTTTATAAAAAATAAATTTCAGATCGGCACAGGTAAAAAAGAACAGACACTCTTTTTACGCTTCGATGTTAAAACATGCATTTGCATTTTATCAAAAATGCACTTTATAATTTTTAAACATATCCTGAAATTGTCGGCTTGTTCAATATCAGCTGGAAGAAAGTTTTATTTGATTCTATTATTCAAAATATAGCAAATCAATAAAAATGAACTTTTTAAGACCGTGACATACTTAATGTTATATAATGAATTTTTCTAAATCAGCCTGTTATGTATCAACTAAAAATGTTAATTCCTGTTGGTACAGCAATAATCCTTTCCGATCGGCTCGATTCACTGGCGCTGCGAAGAGATGTTGCATCCCTTTGCATTTTCTTTCGCATCTACATCGGGGATTGCTCTGAGGAATTGTTCGGATTAATCCCAGCCGCCAAATTTCACGAACGCACATCGCGGCAAAACTCCCGATACCATCCACACCATTTGGATGCTTGGCGGTCCACCACTGTACGTTTCACTAGGAGTTTTCTTCCGCGTACGACCTCTCTGTGGAATAGTTTACCACCGGCGATTTTTCCGGACCGATACGACTTAGGGACCTTCAAGAAAAGAGCTTACTTCCATTTTAAAAGGCCGGCAACCCACCTGCAATTCCCCTGGTGTTGCAGTTGTTCATAGGCGGCGGTAGTCACTTACCATCAGGTGAGCCGTATGCTCGTTTGCCCCCTCTCCTATAAAAGAAATATATAAGTGCGGAAGTAAAGTAAGCTTGAGTATCAATATCTATTCCTACTGTAAATATATGATGAGCTCAAACAATAAATCCTAATAAACCAATTGCTATTATAGCATAAATTATTCCTAAACATCCAAAAGCTTCTTTTTTCCACTTTCTTGTAAAATAATATGGGAGATTATTTCAAATCCATCTAAAATTAAAATATAAACTTCTGGGTGACCAAAAAATCAAAATAGGTATAAAATACTCGTAGGATCCCCAATTCCTGCTGGGGATCCTATCTATACAATATACAATACAAATAAATAAAATTGAAGTGTCTGTTTGTAATGTTAAAATAATAGCTTTTTACTAAATACATACACTAATAAAAAAAATCAATTTTTAAAATTATTGTCTATCTGTCTGTCTGTTTGTTCCGACTAATCTACGAAACGGCTGGACCGATTTTGACGGGACTTTCACTGTCAGATAGCTGATGTTATAAGGAGTAACTTACGATACTTTTATTTTAGAAAAATAATTAGGTTCCGCGCAAACAAATTAAAACCCATGAAATCGTAGTAAATTCCACGCGGGCGAAGTCGCGGGGGACAGCTAGTCTTATACAATCCTGCTATGTACACAACATAGACATTCGTCATTCATTTCACATTCACCCGACCATTCAAGTATTGATTCGTCTTACGAACCGGGTCATTCGGGTCGATCATTAAATCATTTCGAGTTTCAGTATTCTGTGATCTGTGAGACCCGCTCGATAATGCCGGTCGTCGGATCTATACTCTTTGGTCGTAGGTCCTGTCAATCGTTTGATCCGGAACGTTCAAAAAATTTAATTGCAATCGTCAAATCTTCGATGTGACCCGGGTCAAATTAACGAATCATTCACGATTTACACATGTAAAAAAAACACGTGGTACACATTTACACGTGGTAGAGCCATGCTCCAGCTATATTGTGATTGCAGCACGAATGGGTCGGCTCGTCCGGGGTAGGACCACGCTCTCACAGAATACCAGCGTAAAATAGCAGCTTAATGCTACTGTGTTTTGTATGGTGAGTGTAGAGAACCGGAGACCCTTTTACTTTAAATGAGGCATCTCAGTCCTCCATCCATCTCAGTCCTCAGGGGTGACAAAGCATCTGCATTTTGATTCTTAATTGAGGATAAATGTAGATGTCTATGGGCCCCAGCTCCCACTTACATCAGGTGGACTGGGTGATCTTTTCTTACCCTTATTCTATAAAAAAAACATGTCTACCGGAACAGTCCTATATAATGGAGAATTTACCATAATCAACTAAATGCTTGGCTTAAGCCTTTGACGCTTCACTCCGTAGCCAGTCTGTGTCGGTAAGTCCGGTAATATAGGGGGTGATGTTTAGGTGATCTCTTGAGCCGCCATTACGTTGTTATATCATAAAATAAAATACTCAAAATATTGTCTTTACATCCCGCAATAAAATCAAGCAGAGTAATCAGACGGATTTGGGCAGATGTTGTTTTTGTAGCACGCCAATCGGCTATTTGAAGCAAATTTTAAGCGGCCTTTTGGCGTTGGTGACACCATGTTTTTCTAAATATTCGGCCTCCCGCCGAGACAGCCGCGGTGACCGCCACGGGTGCTGTATCGAGACCGGTGGGAACAAGAAATCCGAGTTGTTACGTTGCATATAAATAATCAATAAGATTATGATGACTTACTGCCGAGCTCGTCGTTAGCAGTTGTACCGAAAACTGGGAGTGGTAATGGGTCTATTGGGCTAGTTATAAAAGGTATAGAGAAGAGACTGTAATGTTTCGCATCCGGTTCTCGTATTGTAAATGATGACATTTTGATGATTTTCTGTGTTTCAATACTAAAGACATCTTTGCCAGTTCTTGGTAAACTTACAACTTGTGACTCAATTAAGATTGTCTGTACGTCTTCTTCTTTTAATTAAAGATGTAAAACTTATTACCAATGATCCACGTAAACCTACCAACTTACAAACCAAGCGATCTTAGCTAATTAGTTTACCAATTATCTTTAGATAAATTCAAGGTGACAACTATTAATTATCCGTGGTAGCTCAGGGAGGCTCGCCGTTAATTTCATAGCATTCAAGTTCGAGGCCCACCAACACCAATGAAATTATTAATGGCATTTTTTTAATATCGTTACCGTTACAGCCTATTAAAGTCCACAGTTAAACGTAGGCCTCCCCCATATTTTGCCTCATAGCGGGGACATTTGCCATAGCCGGCCATTTCATACTACCCCATATCACCCCTTGGTTATAGTAAGAGGCGACAGAGAAGCGTCTTCCTAATAACGACTGAAATAAAAAACTGCGGTTGCCAACCCGCTTGCCAAGCGTGGCAACTATGGCAAATATTCCCCTGTGAGGCAATCTATGGGGAGGCCTATGTTCAGCAATGGACTTTAATAGGCTATAACGGTAAGAGTAACATTATTTTGATTTTAGAGCCTGGAATTGTGTTATAAATGACAACAATTTATCTAAAAGAAACATATTTATTATAACTAAATTATTTTGTATAATTTTGTAGTTTTGAAATCGCATAGATACTAAATACGAAGTAAGCTTTTTCTCGAACTACTATAATAGCACTCACTTGGACGTATCGTTCCTCACGTGGATAATATGTCGAATACATAGAACTAATAATTTGCGTGAATATTTAATTTATTTCGGTCGGATATGAGTCCATTGTTCTGTAAACTATCCTGATGTGAAACGTACAGTTATATTATTTTGAACCGAGTAATTTTAGTTTACCTTGCTTTATGAATATTCCGTTAACATGACACAGTTGCGAAGTGAATTTAAAAGGGCTACAAAACCGTTATACATACCATGTATTTCCGACGTATGATTTAAATTCATAAGCATAACGTCTGTAAATAATGTTTATATCCTCTTGATTTTTTTTTAATGTTTAATTATGATAATTTATAACGCAGACGTGTTTCATTGGGGCTGTGCCTATATATTGGCTTCCGATGCCATGATAGGTTTTATTACCCGAAAGGTCGTTACTGTATGATAAATGTGTATATTATCATTATTGTGAAAAAATTAAATTACGTAGATATAGAATTAATCGAAATTTGATTAGTAGTGGTTTTGACATACGGTCAATAATAAATTATTAGTTATTCTTTTGATCCATTCATTTTAATTTTTTTATGTATCTGTGATATTTAGAAGTTGATCACTGAAGGACTTTACTGCCATTGTGACAGTCTGAAGTCTGATAGTGTCCTACCCGATTTTTAACTTCCAGCTTACCTGCTTTTTAAATACTTGACGCTGGCAGAATCCATTGGAAGTTGCCAAACTAGGAAAAAAAACTTCCCGCTTTGAAAATTAATAATTTTCAAAAGTAGGAAGTCATAGATTTCGGTACGATTTTGACAGTGCGAGTTTTCATCAGATCTCCACGTTTTGAGGTCCAAGGAAGCCGTTCCGATTATTCCCGGCTAGACGTCCGGCCAAGTCTGTGTGTGTGTGTGTGTAAATAAAATTTTGTCATACGATATCTTTAGAATGAACCAACCGATCGAGATGGGCGACACGGCGTATGAAAGTGTTCATTGAGACTCCGAGCTGATTAGATTTTCAAGTCAATCGGTCGAGCCGTTTCAAAGATTTTCAAAAAATAAAAACCAAAAAAATAAAAATAAATAGTTTTTCGAGCATTGCGCTCGAAAATAAGCGGGAAGTTCCAGGGATGGCCTGCAGGGTCAACCGTATTTTTATCACTGTTATTAGCATTAAACGTTATTTTCAAATTTACTTTTTATATAATTTATAAAGTGCTGTTAGTTCTGTGATCAATAAAAAATAGCAAAAAGTCCTCGTAGTATCCTATAGATAACAGTTATCGTTCGTATATTATGCTTTTCGTATAATATGTAAAAGAGCCAGACCGACGGAGAACGGAGAACAGAATCGTAGAACAGCATTAAAACTGCGAGCAGGTATTGCGATCTCCAATCCGTCTACTTAGCGTCTCGATATTTCTTTTTTTTTATAGGATGAGGGTGACAAGCGAGCACACAGTCCACCTGATGGTAAGTGGTGGCTATAGCCCATAGATATCTACATCTATCCTCGATTACAAATCAAAATGCAGATGCGTTGTCACCCGTGAGGACTAAGATGGAATGCCTCCTTTCCAGTAAGAAGGGTCTCCGGTTCTCTTCACTCACAATACGAAACACAGCAGCGTCAAGCTGCTATTTTACGTTGGTATTCTGTGAGAGCGTAGCCTTTCCCCGGTCGAGCCGACCCATTCGTGCTACAACTACACTACTAATATAGCTGCAGCATGGCTCTACCACGTAAAAAATAACAAATCCTGTTATGTTATAACAAATCCCACCTGTAATGGAAGAAGCTGATGTCAAAGTGAAGAAGATGTAAGAAGTAGCAGGCAGCAAATACAGATATTTTGTTTTCCTTTAAATAAGAAGTAATTTTTATTATAGTTTTGATTTTTTAAACATTGACTCGATTTACTATTTTTGAAAAAAAAGGCATGGTAGCTCTGGGGTTTAGCGCTCGCTATAAATTTCACAGTACGCGAGCAACCCGGGTTCAATCCCCGCCGGCACCAATGAAAGTGTTAGTTGAAATTTTAAGTGCAGATTTACCACGTGCTCAGCGGTGAAGGGAAACATCGTGAGGAAACCCGCATGTCTGAGAAAAAAGAAAAACAATATTTCGAAGACCTGTGAAGTTCGTCAACCCACATTGGGGCAGCGCGCCGGACATCCTCTCAGAAATGAGAGGAGGCCTGTGCCCAGCCGTGGGACCAGGGCCGGAATAACCATGCCGGGGCCCTTAGGCAGTGCAATTCTCGGAGGCCCCTTTTTAGCCGTTTGAAGATCATCAGCTCTTTTCAAGTTGATGAAGGGATATAATAGCATCAGCAGCATCACCGAACTGATGCTTCACTCCTCAGGACCTTACATTAAAAGATTTGTATTTGGGCTCATTGAAATAGTCTTAATGAATAAGTTATAGATAAGTATCTCATTGTGTATACCTAATGAGTAACTGTATGAGATAAAACCAGATGAGACCGTCTCAAGGTGGAGCAGGAAAGAAAAATAAGATGCGGGTGTTTTAATTTTTATTTTATTTTATTCTTGTTAAATGCAATAAAAAACAATAAACGAAAGAAAAGGTGATTATTTATACATCGGCAGTGTCATTGCTCGGGAAAACGTTGCCGAGTACCAGAACTAATCTTTGTCGAGACTTTGTTGAACATAGTCTTGGATTGGGGGCGACTAAATCTAGTCCAGTTCAATCCCCAGAAGACACAAGTTTGCGCGTTTATCGCTTAAAACCCTTTGTCGTATCTTCTAAGTTTTAGGGCACTCCACTTGTTGCCTCAGCCAGTATCGGAATCCTCCGCGTCGAAATATCGAATGACGTGCAGTTTTGTGATCACTTGGAAAAGATGGTCAAATTGGCCTCTATAAAGCTTGGCGTGCTCAGCAAAGCGGGACAGTATTTCATGCCGGCACACCGCCGGCAACTTTACAAGGCGCAGGTTCGACCTCACATGGAATACTGTTCTTATCTCTAGGCCAGGGCTTCCCAGTGCCAGCTTCTTCCATTTGATCGTATCCAACGCAGAGCGGTTCGAATCGTCGGCGACCGAGCTTTTTCTAACCGTCTTTACTCACTGGCGCTGCGAAGAGATGTTGCATCTCTTTGTGTATTCTATCGCATCTACCACGGAGAGTTCTCCGAAGAATTGTTCGGACTAATTCCAGCCGCTAAATTTCACCATCGGAAAACGCGACAAAACTCAAGATACCATCCATACCATCTGGATAATTGCCGGTCCACCACTGTACGATTTACAAGAAGTCTTCTTCCTCGCACAACTTTCTCGTAGAATCGACTACCACCAGCGATTTTTCCGGACTGATACGACTTATGGACCTTCAAGAAAAGAGCCTACTCTTTTTTAAAAGGCCAGCAACGCATCTGCAATTCCCCTGGTGTTGCAGTTGTTCATGGGTGGCGATAGTCACTTGCCATCGTGTGAGCCGCATGCTCGTTTGCCCCCTCTCATATAAAAAAAATAGTTTTGTCAAGTACATTAAGTTTAAATATTAACTTTCCTAACTTTTTTGGATACAAAATCGTTCATAATATCTTGAAAGTTGACCTTTTCCAATACATCATTTTCAATCGCCATTATCGACAATGAATTTGAAAAGTTACGTTCACCCGTTGCGTTTGATATCATCAGACTTCTGTATATTTGCAATGCTATTATTACATTCGGAAAATGAGATTGTACCATATTATCAAAAATTAATTTAAACGATTCATCGGCAGGTACAATACTGTACCATCTCGTTTATAAACTCGGGCTCAATGCTCTCGGAATAATGTTCACTAAATTTTGTACAAGCCTCGTTAATTTCATCGTTGGTCTTTTCCTTCTTCGCACACGCTGATTTTCATCACCGTATTCGGTATCAGTTTTCTTATCTGCCTTCATCTCGTAATCGTCAAATAATTCTCGCTGCGATAGCAAAAAATCTAAAAGCGATTTTAAAACATCGGTAGTTAGTTGGTTTTTGTAAAAATATACTGACACCTTTGATTCGATCCAGTATGGCAGCCCAAAATATTGCCATTACGGCAGGTTCTTTTTTCAGAGTCCTTTAATAAACATCGAGCCTCGTGAATCGCTTGCGCTGTCTGAGTCTCATCGTCAGCAATAGACTGCAAAGCTTTCTGGAAACTCTTGTAACCTTCTGACAAAGCCTTAGTCGCTATGGCTCTTACACACCACCTTATGTCGGACACTTTTTTCAGCACTAAACCTTTTTCGGGATGTTTCTGAATAATTGCCCAGCGATGAGTTGGCGCGGAAAATGTTGTATAGTCTCTCTCTGTACAAACCCAAAGAATAAGATTGCTCTAACGCAGCTCTCCGCAGCACGTACTCGAACCAAATTCAGTGAGTGCGCTGCACATGGAACGTAATGTGCAAGATTAGCTATTTTCTTAATATGGGCATGTAGGGCATTGTCTATCTATAAATATTTGACCACCAGACATATTTGACGCATTATCGTAAGCCTGGCCTCTTGCATTTTTTATATTAATGTAATATTGATTTAAAAAAATTACAAATTGTAGCGGCCAGTTCTTCCCAGTAGGTAGGCCAGTATTTCATCAACTGACAGCATGTGTCGAAAAAACGCAATAATACCTATTGCCATTGAGGATACAAATTTTCACTGTATGAAATATTTTCAATTACTTTTGTGCGCGTGCGGGGTGCCCCTAGCCGATGCGGGGCCCCTAGGCACTTGCCTAATCTGCCTAATGGTTAATCCGGCCCTGCGTGGGACGTATATAGATTGTAACTTTAACTTTAACAATTTTTAAAATAGTACCTATTGTCATGTTTTGAAACATAATAAAATAAATAAAGAACGTTATGTCTATTTCTTTTAAGGCATGGTTAGCTATTAACAACAAAATGGAGCAAGACTCGCGCTATACGGGACGCCCATATACTCGTACACTGCGGCCAGGAACAACTCGCGCCATTGAAGACAATTTTATGCGATTTAATGCTCAAAAATGTAATCAATTTTAACCCTTACAAAGTCATTGGAGCTGAATCTGGTGATACAGGTAATGAAGTAATAAAAATAAAATAAACAAAGTATTAAATTATGGGCTTTAACCTAACCTACAAAAATAACATAAACATAAGGGTTTTGTGTCACAATAATAGGGAAACAACGATGTTCTATTTTCTCATTTTTGTCTTTATATTCATGAGCCGTGGAAGCTCTCCAGGGTTAATAAGGTTTTACTAACAAAATCAATAAATAACATAATTATTCTTCATTCTATCAGATCGCAGCTTCCCGGATTCGACATAATCGCCACGCTTGGCAGGTGGATTTACTATCGTGGTGTCAGATGTCTCGCACCTTTGACGCTGCTTCCGTTGCTGGTCTGGGTTTAGTTTTTTAGCTGGTCTTGGTTTTACGTAGGCTTGGTCAAAAAATATCGATATATCGAAATATCGATATTTTCCCATAAAAATATCGATATATATTGTCGATAATTTTAATCGCGATATATCGATATTTATTTTAGAGTATCGTATCCGTATCAATTTCGATATATTCTAAAATGTTGTATTAATGGACAAAACATGAAACAACAAAAGGAGCTACAAAAGAATTTATGTGTGGTTGTCGTTTTTTTCGTCGTCCATCCGGCAGTAATATTAAATTTAGGGCTTTATCCTTATATCATGCAAATGATGACAATATATCGATAGTTTAAAAATATCGATATATTTTTTTTCCTTGCCCATCCCTAATTTTACGTCAGGCACACAGAACACAATTACTCTCTACCAAGAGAAGAACGCCAACTTCATACTAAAAAAACGGAAACACGTGTTTATGAGTGTACACTAAAAGCGCTACGGTGGGCGCCCATATAAAACTTTTTTAGCGGGAATTTCAAACCTTTGTATTCTGTAACTTTGAACTTTTTCTTTAAGGCATATTCGAGTAATTTTGGCTCAAGCCTCACAAACCTATGGGGTAAATTCCCATACATTTGAGAGGTTGCACCAAAATTACTCGAATATACTTTAGATTAGTATGTGAGATAAAATAAAACTACAAATAAGTATAGTTATGTAATTTTATTTTCTGGAAGACAGATTGTTTTATAAACTATGCATTATTATTGATGTTTTTTATTGCTTTTACACATAAAATTTCCACGCTTGTTACTGATATATAACACATGTTATTGTCAGAGAGTTATTCTTCACAGAACATTAACGTAAATTTAAATCAGCAAAATCTCATGGTGTAAACTTAACTCAGTCCAAATACGTGATCTGAAACAGATACAATTCGAGTCAATATAGTAAAAATCCCTACAAATAACGGTCAATAAATTCAAAATGTTTATAGACTTACCACAATATTGTCATAAGTTTTTCTTTTCCTATTATAGGAAACCTGCAGAAAGTGATCAGATGATTTTGTGCTTTTTATTTGCACAACACTTAACTTACTTTCGATGATGGTCACGCATCGTGCATATAATTTTGAAATAATGAATTCATTTATAGTCAATATCTTAAACAGAGTTAAAACAAAAAATCTTTACTGTATATTCACGACGATATTATGACTGTGTATTCGCCTACAAAAGAAGATGAAGTATTCTGAGCCCATAATAACTGAACTTAAGCAAAAACCAATAATAAATATTAAAATCTAAATCTATGAAATAAATTTGAATAAATTTGAGAAAATATTTTCAATATGAAAGACGTTGACAAACAAATGTCATTTTTTTCTTCTATTAATTCATGGCTTCTTTTGATAGAATTCTGCTAATATTTAATAATTTAATTTTAATCAATTAATAGGTAAATTAATTGTGCAAATCTCAGAGTAATATGTAAGTTTAACACAGAATTAACATTTTTAGGTTCTTCCGATATAATATGAATTTTTGTATCTAATTTTTAAAATGGCAATCTAAAACAACATGAAGGAAAGAAACAGCGATATTTTTTCTCGCTTTATTTTTACAAGCCCAACATAAACATTGACAAAATCATGATTGTGTGCAGATTGTCCAGCTTTCATACAAAGTTGCATCACCCTGGTCAGGCATTAACCACATCAGGGTGATTCAACTCTGTAGAAGCCCGAGAAACTTGCACACAATCATAATGTTATCTATGTGTGGGGTGGGCGTGTAAAATTAAAGCGAGAAAAAGATATCGCCGTTTCATTCTTTCGCGTTGTTTCAGATTGCCATTTTAAAAATTAGGTACAAATATACATAACTATTATATCGGAAGAAACTGATTTTTTTTTTAATTCTATGCTATATTTTTTCTTTTGTTTGCACTTTACAGTAATTATATACATATTACTTTGAGGTTTTTACAATTAATTGACCTACTAATTGATTATAATTAAATTATTAAATATTAGCAGAATTCTATCAAGAGAAGCCATGAACTAAAAGAAGAAAAAAATGTCATTTGTTTGTCAACGTCTTTCATATTGAAAATATTTTCTGAAATTGATTCAAATTTATTTAATGATTTAGATTTTAATATTTGTTATTGCGTTTTGCTTTAATTCAGTTATTATCGGTTCAGAATACTTCATTTTCGTTTGTAGGCAATTCTTCGCGATTGTTTGTGTGAAGATTTTTGTGAGATACTGACTCTGTATGAGATATTGACTATAAATTAATTTATTATTTAAAAAAATTATGCAAACAAAAAGCACAAAATCATCCGATCACTTTCTGCAGGTTTCCTACAATAAAAATAGAAAAACTTGTGATATTATTGTGGTAAGTCTTTAAGCATTTTGAATTTATTCATCGTTATTTGTAGGGATTATTACTATATTAACTCGAATTTTATCTATTTCAGATCATGTATTTGGGCTGAGTTAAGTTTTCGACATGAGAATTTTGCTGATTTAAATTTACGTTAATGTTCTGTGAAGAATAGCTCTCACGATAACATATGTTATAAATCAATATTACGCGTGGAAATATTATCTGCAAAAGCAATAAAAAACATAAATAATAACATATAGTATATAAAACAATATCTTCCAAAAAAATAAAATTACATAACTATACCTACTTTTAGTTTTATTTTATCCCACATACTCCTCTAAAGTAAATTCGAGTAATTTTGGTGCAACCTCACAAATGTATGGGAATTTACCCCATAAGTTTGTGAGGCTTGAGCCAAAATTACTCGAATATGCCTTAAATAAAAAGTTCAAAGTTACACAATACAAAGGTTTGAAATTCCCGCTAAAAAAGTTTTATATGGGCGCCCACCGATGCGCTTTTCGTGTACATTCATAAACACGTGTTTCCTTTTTTTAGTATGAACTTGGCGTTCTTCTCTTGGTAGAGAGTAATTGTGTTCTGTGAACCACATTATTACACCGCCATCTATCGGAGGTTATGAGATATGTCTTGTACGACAATGTTGTGACGAAATGGGGTAATCATTTCCCTTTCACCGCCACAACACATTAATTAATTAAATTTAAATGAAATTAATATAATTAATTAATTGTCACTTAATAATATTTTTTAGTTAAAAACATCCAAACTTATGCCAAGAGTATATCTTAATAAACACGACACTAATTATAATGTTAAATAAGGAACCAACGACCTAGCTCGACGAGTCGCACGGAACGGCCATGTCAATAAAATATATTTTTATTTCCTTTTATTGATTCCAGAATTCATTTACACCTTCGATATCTCATAATACAATAAATTCTCAGAGCCTAGTCTACGGACTCGCGGACCCACCAAGTCGGTTGATAGCCGAGACGCATTGCTTTTAAACAAATGCAAATAATTTGTGCTTAAAATGTACAAAGACCGGCTGTATGCAATACTGCGATAAGTAAATTTTTTTTTTTAAATTTCTCTTCGATCTTTTTTTTTATTCGATTTGATACATAAATATTATTTTGGTCATCAACACTTACTAATTATACGAGTACAGTGGGTACACACAGTCGCTTAGCTTTAGGCCTGTCTATTTTCATTTGAATTTTTTTTAAATAATACATTCAAACTTTATATAAGGATAGTAGTGAAATGCGTTTTGTAATCAAGTGATAAAAGAAGTGTCCGTGGAAAACCAGTGTGAGCCGCAGAATGAAGTTCGATACAAGAATTCAATAGCTTAGCTAGTAGCTTCAATAACGGGCAGCAGGTCTGAGTTCCAATCCATGTCGGAGTTAAAATTTGCGCTACATGTAATATTGATGGTTGCGTGTCTGGAAGTTTTGTGTTTGTTCAGACGTTTTATTACTGCACCACAGCAATAAAGTTTTTATCGTATCGAAAGTACATAACAGGCCTCCTTTCAGAAATGAGGTAAATTAGCACTTACCTTATTTCTGAGAGGACATGTGTAACATGTAAGCTGTTATTTTTTAAAGTCCCGATGGGTTTCTTGCTGGTTCTTCCCAGGACAGAAGTTTTTTTCCGAATCAGTGGTAAATTAAACAAAAGAATGACTTTCAATTAGTATTATTTATAATCTATATTGAATAAAAAAGTTTCTGTTTCTTAAAATTACAATGTAAAATTTACGGCAAGTGCGGACTACAGCTCTAGGAGAATATTATTTTTATTAAAATTTAATCTCTGTTCCGCTTGTGTTTTCGTTAGAAAAATGCTTACATAACCTGGACCTAGCAAAACATGCGAAACTGGATATTTATTCACATTTTTATGGGACGTTTGCGCAACTTTTATCGTTACCACAGGCTATACGATCAGGTTTGATGTCGCGTGAATTCTTCACATAACAGAAATTAATATATCTTTACTTTAGCACGATACATTGATTACGTCCCCATTTGTCTCACATGCCGATGGCATGCTAATTGAATTTTTGTGTTAATTTTTGATAGAAGAAATAATTCGTTTACTGTTCTGTTACGATTGCTAGCCACGCACTGTATAATGTATAAGGTAGTAAATACAAATATTTATGCTGACCGAATGACAGTGGTCATTATACATTTTTTATTATGATATTTTATGCCGAATGAATGACGGCTCCGTAGCGCAGTGGCTTAGCAATGAGTTGCAGCGCTGGGGGCCGCAGGTTCGAATCCCGCACAGAACAAGTATTTGTATGGCCTACAAATAATTGTTCCGGGTCTGGATGTTTGTCCTTGTGCAATTTATGTTTGTAAACTGCCTCCACGGTACAGGAGAAAATTCTAGTGTGGGGGTAACGTTTTATATAAAAAGAAAAAAAAAGAATGAATGAATAAATAAAACAGGAGATGGATAAAATAGGTTGGCAGATTTTCACTATTTGGTATTGTTATCAGGAAGATGCTGCTGATCTTCTTAATAACAATACAAAATAGCGAAAATCTGCCAACCTGACTGTCAAACGTGTGAGCTATGTAATATCTCCCCTATGAGCCAATCTATGGGGAGGTCTATGTCCAGCAGTGGAATTTTGATAGGCTGTATTGGAATGGAAGAAATGGATAAAATGAAATATTTTTATAGCATTAGCTATACCGTCTTGCCATACCGGTATACTTGCCGAAGAAATAGGTAACAATTTCAAGATTCAAAGATTCCAAGACAGAAAATTTCCCCACTACGTTGTATTATCATATAAAATTATTGCTTTGGATGTACCATGGATCAATTATTTAATTTCCTCTGGACTGAACTAGCAGTGCTTGTGTTCCAGTGTAAAGAGTAAGAGAGCCAGTATAATTAAGACTGTGAGGCATCCCAACTTAGTCATAAAAGGTGACAACGCATTCGTAGCCTTTTTTGTTTACAGTAAGCTGCAGGTGTCCACTGTCAATGGACTGCACTAGCCAATTACAATGAGGTGGACTGTAATTTCGTTTGTCACGTCAGTTAAAATAAATATTGTATTATTATGTCATTAAATTGAAATTAAGGATTCATACAAGTCCATGTAACAAACTTGATGATGTACCAATATCTTGTAACTGCCTTTACATAACTAAAAGTAACACAATAAAATATTTGGGAATTATTTTTTTTATTGATGAAAAGCTTCAGTGGAAACATCAAATAATATCACTTAGTAAAAAGATAAGAAAGCTTGTCTATGTTTTTAAGTTACGAAGGCTTGTAGCAAGTCCAAAGTTATTGTTGCAATCTTACAGGGCTCTCTGTGAGTCTTTAACAAGTTACGGTATCTGTTCATGGGGCGGGGCTTGTAAGACAATTCTTGTCGAAGCTGAACCTGCCCAACTAAGTATTTTAAAAATAATGCTATTACTTCCATTTCGTTATCCAATTACACTAGTGTATGAAAAAGACCGTGTACTAAACGTAAGAAAACTTTTTATCTATCAATGCATACGAAGGTACCATCGTATAACTGCACTATATATCAAAATTTCAAAGAAAAGGACCTTCAAATACCCGACCCCTGCCTGGAACAAGAAGTATTTTTACGAAAGGACACTATTGTTATATTGCCCCGCATTTGTACAATGAGTTATACACGGACTTTAAATTAGACTTAAATAATTACAGTAACCACCAAATAAAGGCAAGTGACTTGAGAACCTTGATTATGACAGCACAGAAGCACTTATGCCTTAGGTTTACCACACGCAATACTCACACACGTATATTCCAACACACACTCACCCACTCACACACTTAAACCTACACCAACATACGCACGCACACACACACACACACACACACACACACACACACACGCACGCGCGCACACACACACACACGCACGCACGCACACACACACACACACACACGCACGCGCGCACACACACACACACACACGCACACACACACACAAAACAAGCGCTTAAAATAAATTTTTTTTTAATTATCTTAAAATATTTTTTTTTAAATTTCTTATTTATATTCCTGTACCTGTTTAACTAACAAAATATTTAAATTATTATATAGAACCTTTTGACAAGGCTGACTTTAAGGGGAAATACTGGTTCCTGAAACACAGTTACACTAGCTCAGGGGCCAGGGAATCAATGAACTTATGTAAAAAGGTTGTTATTAAATAAATAAATAAATTATTTATAGTGCATGGTGATGTATAATACGTATATGAATTTTCGTTTGTATGTTATAATTTTCTCAAAATACATAAGTCTCTATTTCTTATGTTTTTAATTTGAATTTTATATTTGAATTCGTATGACATAATACCATCCGATGTATTCAAGAATAGATAATGTAGATGGATTTATTGTGTATTTTTACATATTATATAGCACCTTAACATACAGATGAACACATTGGCAAGTTCATTGATTTCTCTAATAAATTAAATATCCTTATTTAAATAATTCGGCAGTTATGGCGGACACTTATACTATTACTAATGAATGGGAGTGTATATCATATGGATGCGGCATGATATTCTTATTGGTCTCAATTTACATAGTTTTTTTATTGTAAAACTAGCTGATACTCGCGACTTCGTTCGCGTTGCTTACGTGTGTAAATCATTGTTTCTTAAAACTTTAAAAACTTTATATTAAATCAAGACATCGCATTTTTTTTTAAATAAGGGCCAAGTGTCTAAGAAATAAAACTTAGGAAATGTAACTGAAATCTATCCAGTAGTTTTTCCGTAATGCACGCACAACTGCAAACCTCTATCGTTTTATTTATATAGATTAAGGGTGACAAATGAGCACACAGTCCACCTGAAGGTAAATGGATAATATGGCCTAATAACACCTACATTAAGTTTAAGTGCTCTTTGAGCTTATTTTAATCTACATAACATTTATAATATTGTTAACTGTATCGTGAAGAAACCTACAAGTTTGAGGAATGAAATATTTTGAGCACATCTGAAATCTGCCTACACTTACAGGAGCAGCGCGGTGGACTAAGTTGTTCCACAACCCGCTCTAAAATGAAAGAAGGCCTATGTGCCCAGCGGTGGTACATATATAGGCTATAACTTTTTTAATCAAACTGCTATGTTGATTGAAACACAACGAGTTACTCATGTAACACGAGTATCATATTAATCAAATACTGAAATAGCATGGTCCCTCGAGCCGTGTTAACTCATCATCATCATCATTACAGCCCTTCACAAGTCCACTGCTGAACATAGGCCTCCCCCAAAAAATGCCACAAAGCACGGTCCTGAGCCACCTGCATCCATCGACTTCCTGCATGTCTTACCAGGTCGTCACTCCATCTAGTGGGGGGACGCCCTACACTTCGTCCGCCGGTACGAGGCCGCCACTCGAGAACCTTTTTTCCCCATCGGTTGTCGGTTCTTCGAGCTATATGGCCGGCCCATTGCCACTTCAGCTTAGTAATCCGTTGGGCTATGTCGGTCACGCTGGTTCTACTGCGGATAACCTCATTTCTAAGTTTATCACGCAGTGAGACTCCGAGCATAGCCCTCTCCATAGCTCGCTGAGCGACCTTGAGCTTCCTCATCCGGCCAGCAGTGAAGGACCACGTCTCAGTTCCGTATGTCATCACTGGCAACACGCACTGGTTGTACAGCTTCGTTTTCAAGTTTTGAGGTATACCTGACGAGAAGATGTGCCGTAATTTCCCGAACGCTGCCCAGCCGAGTTGAATCCGTCGATTGACCTCTCGGTCGAAGTTGGACTTACCTAGTCGGACTATTTGTCCCAGGTAAACATACTCGTCAACAACTTCGAGCTTAGTGCTCCCAACAACTACCGGCATAGGTGTGACATGGACATTAAACATGATCTTTGTTTTGTCCATGTTCATCTTAAGACCTATCCGTTGGGAGGCACTATTGAGGTCATTGAGCATAGTGCTTAGGTCCTCCAGCGATTCTGCCATAAGGACTATATCGTCGGCAAATCGAAGGTGAGTGATGTACTCGCCATTGATGTTAATACCGTATCCTTTCCAGTCCAGAAGCTTGAAAACGTCCTCCAATGCAGCGGTGAAGAGTTTCGGGGATATAACGTCACCCTGTCTTACACCTCTCTGCAGTTGGATAGGTTTCGTACTCCTGTTCTGTACTCGGATAGCCATCGTAGCCCTACTGTACAAGCACTTCAGCACTTCGATATACGACGTGTTAACTCACTTAGCATGAAACTTGGGTTTTATCCCCACCAGCATCAATTAAATTATTAATTGCTATTTTAACTACTGATTTACCTTTATTGCGATTAAAGGAATGGATGGTGAGGAAAGGTACATGCCTGAGAAAATATATTCCGAGAAAATGTGAAAGTCCCGAATCTAAGAATCTAAGAAGTATTATAATACTACCCAACTACACAACGCATCAGTGTTGATAGTGATGACATATGGAATTGGACGTGGTTCTTCCCTGCTGGTCGTATCGTATGAAGAGGGCTTATTTTAGAGTTTTTCTGTGTACTAGAATCCATAATGATGACGTCCACAGTAGTACCACAATGACCGACATAGCGTAACGGAGCAGTAACCTAAAGTGACGATGGGTCGGCCATATAGCTCGACGAACCGACAACTTACCGGGAAGAAAAGTACTCGAGTGGCAGCCTTTTGCTGAAAAGCGGAGTGTAGGACGCCCGGGGGGGGGGCCCTTCCCCCTCTTACATTAGTTGGCCTCGTCGATAGATGCTAGTGGCTCTAAAAATGTAATGATGATGATGATGATGATAATATATACACATTTATTTAAGGTTTATAGGATACTTAGCTATAAATTAACATAACATAACATTAACATAAATAGACTATCGGTCACAATCGGCTGACGTTAAATTTGTTGCGCGTCTTTACTGTCGTTCACTGTACATGTTTCCTAGGATTTGTTCATATACACTTATATCACACACACACGGCATATTGACGTCAAACAGTGAACCATCATATAGATATAAAATAAAAAAATTATTTTTTAATATTTATATTATGAATTATCAGTGACAAACAAACAGTGAACCATCATATAGATATAAAATAAAAAATGTATTTTTTAATATTTATATTATGAATTATCAGTGACAAACAAACAGTGAACCATCATATAGATATAAAATAAAAAATGCATTTTTTAGTATTTATATTATGAATTATTTCTTCACGAGTTTATCGTAAAACAAGTGTGCTCAGTTCTAGCATATGCGAGTGCAAATATTTCGTAGCTCTTTGAGTCGCGGCTTTTGTCAACGTTGTTACTATCCGCCATATTGGATGAGATATTACATAAACGCATCAGTTTGGACACTTGGAATTGATTATAATATTTATGTTAGCGTAATAATATATTTGTCGCGTTTATTTAAAATCCAAAAACGCGCTGTAATGATGTATGATGTTTTATTGTTTTAAATAGAAATATGTTAATGCTATCGAACTGATAAGCTTTGATATTAAGTGCTTTGATATTGCATATGTCTTTATTAAAATATATACATCTTTTATCTTGTAGCAAAAAAATCGTTTCAATAAATATGTGTAAAATGTTATATACCTATATTCTACAATTATCTTTAAAGTGGAATCCATCGTAATACACCTACAGTATAATATAAACGGAATTTTGAGGGCGACAAATAATTTCCAGTTTGAGTTTAATCGCGCATAATGTGTCATTAATTAATTATTTTTAATGACACATAATACCGCAAAGTGTTAACTTCAAACTTGTTTTAACAATTAAGCGAGCGATAAGTATTTAAGAGTTAAAGTACTGATACGTTTTACCTACTTCGCAGTTTTTTATGCTATCTTATACATTGTTAATTGTACTATACAAAAAAGCTCTCTGGCCGGAATTCCAATCTTTAAGAATATCGACTTTTGATAATTCGTGGTTTGTGGTTTAAGAATTTTATTCTCATTAAGAATACAAAATTCACTTATCATGAAAACATAAAATTTTTAGAAGTTATAACAATATCTGGGGAAACGCAACGGTTGGGTGAGGGTACATTTACAAAAACAGTTAAAAACAAAAACAAAAATTTCATACACAGTTAAATTTTTATTAAATTACTAGCTTTTGCCCGCAACTTCGTCCGCGTGGAGTTCGGTTATATCGCGCCCATGTGTGAAAAAGAGTCTGCTGGTACAAGCCACAATTATAACTGGATGTCGCGGGCAAAAGCTAGTAAACTACAAAACTTCTTTATACACCACTTTTTTTGTTAATCTATTACTGTGTGCCAAAATTATCAGACTACTGGGCGAGCTTACGCGTGAGCAAGCCACATAGAATTGCCCGTGTAAAAAACAATTTTCTCTCAAGTCTATACATATCTATAGTCTATACTCGTATTATATTACCGAAAGGCATTTGTTAAATACCACATCTGTTATGTGCTCTACATCGACATCTCCCTGTCTTTCTAATTACCTTTTAAAATCTTCAGATTAGTATTCTTTGAATTTCTCCCAAAGGCTTAAAGGATCTGATACTTGGCAGAACACTAAAATAATCGTAAAAAGATCCCGAACCATTTGCGGTGATTGGCAGAGTGCTGCCTCTTCCATTGCTGCGAACAAATGCTGATCAGTGAGGTGGACTACGGGAGCGAAACGCTCATGAATGGGAAATTCAAGGATTCGCCATACTGCCTCTGATGAACTTATATATCTTCCACTTGTGTAGGTTTTAACTTCATCCTTCTCATTCTCTAAAGCAAACGATGCCTGGTCTGAAATCTTTATTTACGTATTTACAGACGTATTTTATTGATTTCACCGAATGACAATATTCCACATTTAAGTGAGCGTTAAATGTTTTTAATAATACTGGATTATAAGGGACTACCCAGCGATTATCTATGGTTGTACCTTTGATATCAACAGAGAACCCACCGTCATCTAGTAAACGTCTCTTGTACTGCGGATGACCTTCTTCAACAGTTTGAGTTTCCTTTATGAGAGCCCTGAGGTATCGTTTACTGCACATGTTATCTTTCATACATGGTGACTTTCGATTTAAAGTTCCACATGGACCATGTATCATATTACATTTAACGATTTCGTGAAGCTCTGGATCACGTTTTGGATCCGGTATTTCAGCACAAATTATATTGTCGATTTGATCCGGAGTAATACTTTTGTGACGCTATAAAAGAATATGAATATGTGGAAGACCTCTCTTTTGCCATTCCGTTGAGTACATATAGCATCGCACTTCACCAAATATTTTGCCCTTTGTCAATAAGTTCATGATCATTTTCACCTTTAGTCAAAACACCCTCGAAATTATATCGTGTCTTTCATGAGATTGTTGTCCTTGAAGCAATTGCTCTTTTATCTCGTCCCAGCGAGGATTGCATGTGAAAGTGATAAAAAGATCAGGCCGGCCGTAATTCCTAACATAGGTCATAGCGTCCTGTGTTCTTTCGTGCATATACCTAGGTCCCCCCGCAAACGATGATGAAAGGACAACCATTTGTCCTAGTTGGTTGGCTTCTGCGTCTTGTCGTCCAATAGCATCTTTTAAATGGATGTAACTATCAGCACGTAATTTGGCTTGATTATTTTTGATATAATTTAATCTCTCTGTTTCTATTTTGGCGTATTCATCCACCAAATATTGACTAAAAATGGCACGATAGTTGACTAAATAGTTATCTTCTCCTTCTTTAATCATTATTCTATACGAATAGAAACTTGCAGAAGAGACAGTTTTATTAAGCGGCAACTTAGTTGTGGGATCGCGTTGTGGTATGTTGATTGAATACCCATCATTCCCCTAGCAAAACTTCTATGGATACTGTAGCGCATCATATGCTCGATGTATCTCACTAATACGCTGAAGTGAATTACTTCGGCTCTCGAAGATGATGTCCCTTCGATCAAATTGTTGATCCACTAACACTAAAGCCACTTCGTTTGTAGTTGGTGCATTGTACCTACCTCTATGTTCTTCTGGTGGTTTTTTATCAGCATGTATGACAACTTTATATGACTCTGAAGGAGGGGCTTTATCAATGGCACTTTTCAGATCTTTTATATACGGGTTCACTTGATGCAGTATATTCTGCAATTGTTTGATTAAATTTGGCTTTAAGTTAGGAAATTTAGAACATCGAATCTTTGCTTCTCGATCATCTTCACCTACAAAATATATTTGAAGGTACTGAGCGTCATGTTCGGCTTCTGGTACTATACTTCCAATTAAATAGTAGACCTGGCCTTGTACTTTAAAAGTCGGTGAAAAATCATCTGCTGTTACCTGTTTACCACCAAAGGAAGTCATCTGGAAACAGGCATTATATTTACGAATATTACCCATAAAATGGTCATGATCTGGGTGTAGATCATTAATCAAACTAAAGAGTGGTTCAGGCAGTTGTTTCAACCGATCAAGTTGCACTTTTCCAGCGCTGCAACACATACTAAGGTGTCTCATCCTTCCATTTCAGCGCATTGCACCATTGACACTTGTATATCATAGAATTCAAGGCTACACTGTTGTCAGTTCTATAAACAATATCAGGGTCATACAGTACATCGGGAATTTTTTCTGATAAGCGGACACAGCTTAACGATTTGAATCTGGCATGTTCTGCCTATATCTATCTTGTGCACTTTTTAATTGACTTTTTCTTGTGTAATTAGTAAATCTCGATCTTCGTTTATTTATTTATTTTCATATTTTAATGTCAACTATTTCACTGGAGGTGGACGTCAAACACCTCAGTCCCCCCGTGACCATGGGTGCTGTAAAGCACCCGAAACGTCGGGAATTAAAAAGTAAAATTAAACGCGATATAATCCGTAAAAATTAGTTTCAATTAATTTGGTTTGGTTGTTTATTTTCACTATTTTTTAATTAGTATTTTTTTGTTCAGGTGTAATTTTGTGCAAATTCTTTGTACAAATCTTCTTGTCTATTTTATTTTATGTTTTTGTGCAATAAAAGTATATTCTATTCTATTCTAATAAATTAAGTTGAAAATATTTATAAATATAATTTACATTATTTACGACCCAAAACCTTAAAAATTACACCCAAATCACCCAACCCATGATGATTTTTACATACAAACATACATCCATCCATCCTTCCATTCATGTTGGTTTCAAACCATAATCGATGCCATTTTCGTAATTAACGGCCCAAAAAACCATAAAATGACACCCATATTGACGTTTCAACCACATCGCACCCCCTCAGGGGATGATGGTAGGTATTTCCCGTCTGCTACGTTGGATTTTGAAATAGTTGTTGTTTTCGTAATCAGCGACCCGATAAACCATAAAAACGATACGCATGTTGATTTTCAGAATTTGTCACCCCTTTTCCACCTTTTAGGGGTTGAATTCTGAAAGAGCCTGAAACACTTGTTTACTCATTTATTGATAGGAGTACTTCTGTGAAGTTTCGAATAAAATAGTTTAACTAATCTTGTTTACCCATACAAACCTTCAACCCCTTTTTCATCCCCTTAGGGGTTGAATTTTCAAAAAGCCTAGGACACGTAATTGTTTATTTCTAATCGTTAACCTAAAAACAAAGTTTCAGGCTTCTAGCTCTAAAAATGACGGACTTCCATACAAATTTATAACCCCTTTTCACCCCCTTATGGGGCGAATTTTCAAAAATCCTTTCTTAGCGGATACCTACGTCATTACAACTGTCTGTATGCCAAATTTCAGCGAAACCCGTTCAGTAGTTTCGGCTGTGCGTTGATAGACGAGTCAGTCAGGTTTGCCTTTTATATATATAGATTTTTATTTCACTATGTTTAATATTATTCTGTGAAAAACAGTAAAACAAAACAATAACGAAATAGTGCTATTGCATAATAATGTCCTCCAGACCGAATTTCGGTCACGGTTGCCAGCCTCCTACAGAACAGGATTATAGTGCCTAAGTGTATGTGCAAGCACAGACGCACTCTCTATTCCCTCACTCTCATAGTCCGATGGGACGGTAAACCGACACGACCGGAGGGAGATCCAGCGCAAGACCAACGGCTTTACGTGCTTTCCGAGGTACGGGGGTGAGACAGCGCCAACTTCCTGACTCCGGGCAGCTACTGAGGATTTCTTGATGGAAAAGTTCAATAACTGATTTTTTTTGGCCCGACCCGGGATTCGAACCCGGGACCTCATGATCAGCAGTCGCACTACTACAACCAATAGAGTCTAGTGACTAGACCAACGAGCTATTGCATATTGTTAAAGTAGTAGTAAAGCTTTAGCACGGTGTTTGGTACTCGCCGGCATAGCTGGTTGGTGGATTTTCGGAAAACCGTGGTTTTTTGAGCCGACGAGCAAGCTTGAAAAAAATTTGTCACTTTGCTTCAACCAAACTCTTTGGCTTGGCTGTATATCAGGAACGACGAGCCGCGAGTAAAAACGTCGTTATCTTTACCACAAGCTCCTGGCTCGCCCGTTGATCAGGCTTTTAAGGCATTTGGGGTGGCTGAACAGAAAGTAGGGACTAGTATGCACCACGATTTACTATACTTTCTTTTTGCGACATCATTTTAGAATTGCGCTGCCAAATGTCGCATAAACTGAATTGAGCGCACTGCAATAAAAAAGCTGATATCACAGTCTCACCATGGATTTCGTACATGTTGCTTGTAAAGAAAAAAATACAATGATCTTCAGCTAAGGAGGTGTATCCAACAAAATTCTTGGGTTATTATGTAACGAAACAGTACAAAACAATAAAAAAAATCAGTAAACAGATTCGTTCAACGTCTAGACTCGTATCATCATGAGATTCCGGAGGAGATGAAGGTGCCTATATTATTCTAGAAAGAACAGAATTCTAATGGGCGCTGGCTGGCCCGATCGCGCGATTTTATTATTATAGTGCGCACAGTAATATACAGCTCATTACCCTACAATTTTGTTTCGCGACAGAGGCATCGCGAGCTTTTACTCGCATGTGTGAGTAATGCTGTACCAACTAATACGATGCGTTGCTGCAAAATAGTGAGTCATAATATTCATGATTTAAAAGTATCATTAAAAATATATATAACAGTAACAGATAATGCCAATCCTTATCAAACAACCAAGGAATTAGAGTCATGGTGTGAGCGTTAGCTTACCCACAATGTTGGTTCATTTGCACCAAATTGGTAAAATAAATAACAATCAAGAAATTGGTGCCTCGTGATACGCTGATGTGCATAAAGGAGCACGCGAGGATTTTGCACAGATTTGTGACGTATGATGACAAGTGGAATCTTTACGATAATCGCTAGCGAAAAACGCAATGACTGTTCAAATACCGGAACATACTCCCTAAAGCGAAGCTCACCCATAGAAAAGTAATGGTAACTGTTTGGTAACTAACCCTGTGTATGTACATGTTATTTATATATATGTATGTATATTTAACTAACCAGCACCAATACTGTTGTTTTCATATACAAAATTTCAAGTTACATTTATAGCCTGAAAGGAGTCAGTCGTTTTTGGGCCCACTAGAAATTTTAACGACCCTTAATAGTATTACATACAAAAAAAAGTTACCAATTTATTATAATAAATGGCCTATACATTTTATGAATATCTAAACGGAATCAAGAAATCTAAAAAAAATGAGTGGTTTTGATATTCCGTGTTCTGTTAAAGTAACATGGGGAAAATGCGTGTAATGAATCATTTTGCAGTTTCTATTAAAAGAAAATGTATTTTTACCAAGATAACTTATTATATACATATTATATTTGTACTTATTTGTATATTATATATTTATTACTAAAAAGGGATACGACTGAGATTTTTATCCTATTTCTAAAAGTGTTAGCTTATATCATATAACATGGTTCAAAGACACCGTGGAACGAAACGCTATTTTGTCATTGACTTCGTGCTGGGTAAAACCGACGGCCATATTATCATAATATAAGCATCATATCTATGTCTGTGCCGGCGACCGGGTATTACTTACGGCATTGACATTCGTCAGGCTGCTGTTTTTATACTTACTTACTTATCTGGAATATCAGCATACACTGAAAACAATTAAATAATATTTGTGGATTTCAACGCACTGTGCGAAGACAATAACTAGCCGAGACAGGAGCAGATGTGCGCCAACTTTTATATTTGTGGATTTCTCAAGAGGTGAGTATCTTATCTTATGGAATGCGAAGAATTCAACTGTACAAAACCTACAATTGATTTAAAGTTTCAAACTTTTATGTGAAATATATCTTATTTTTGTCACCTCGAAGTTCTAGTCCAAAAATATTATACTACGGAAACGAAAACTACTAAGTTTCGTTTATAATGTATTACATTTTATTTTATTTTACTGAATATTGAGATATGGTACGATTTTTAGAAATAAAATAAACGACCCACACCCACAGACACTTAACGATCTATACATGTTTTAGTACTTAATTATTTTAAGTTTGTAAAAATACTAATAAATATCCCTTCATATTACTAACAAATTAATATGTCAATATCTAATCAATGCAACAAGTGTTGGATTATATTATACAGGTTAGCCAAATATTCCACATTATGTATTTAATTCGCCAATGACATTCGAAAATGAAAACTGACGAGTTTAATTAAAGTATATGTGAGTGTATAATACTAGAATTTTGGAAAATCTATAATTTATGTTGAATTACCTAAAACATATGACAAACACAATTCTTATTAGTATGTTAAAAGTGTCAAAGTATTGAAGTGTTATGTTATTGGTAAAATCTAATTTAATTAATAGAGAAAATAAAATCACACAAAATATACACAAATCTATGTTAAAAGTGTCTGTCAGAGTAACTATATCCACAACTGTTACATCCTATCAAAAGCCAATTGCTGAACATAGACCTTCCTCAGATTTCAAAGGAGGATACTTGCTATAGTTGCCATGCTTAGTAGACGAGTCGGCAACCACAGTTTTTATTGGTAGTTGTTAATAGGAAGATGTTGTTAAATTCAGAAGGAATGTACACACATTCCTTCTGAATTTAATATTTATACGAGTAGATATAGATAACATAAAAATAAATGGATGTTATTAGGAATACATATTAGTGTTAATATTTAATTAAATACATCTACTATTTATGTTTATTATATTTAAACTCCATCAGGAAGCAAGAATTTTGTTTACATTATTTTTATGTTATTTTGTTGATTGTAGGTAATGTACATTCTTTCTGAATTTAATATTTTTTTACTTTATTTTTATTTGCATTCCCAATTTTTCAGTTACATCTACTTGATGCAGTTTGTTGTAACTGCCTAATAATATTGCAAGAAAATATTGAAACTGCTCATTCCATTAGAAGATTTGTATTCCATGTGGATCTTCAATTTTAAGAGCTCATTTTAAGAACTCAGCAGAAAGAGATATTATTTTGCAGTGGATACCATCACACCAGGTACTTACTTTACTTTAACAGCCTGTAAGTGATCCCTGCCTGAAATAGGCTTGCCTGGAGGAGTTGGCATAATTGCTTTGGCACACAGATTGATGTTTGTAGTATCATACACTCCTGCACTACAAACAATTTGGCTATTCACCACCAGGTTATCTTTAACTTTACAGCCTATCAAAAGTCTACTGTTGAACATAGACCTCCCCCACAGATTGCCTTATAGGGGAGATATTCGATAACCACAGTTTTTTTCTTTAGTTGCTACTTCTTCCTTACCTTACCCCATATTTGTCTGCCTTTGTACTTAATACACAAGTAATATTTTTTACCTTAAATGAAATTAGTGTAAATGTAAAACGTCTAGGAACTTGTACTTAGTCAAATAATGTTATAATTCTAAAATAACTACTTCACTTGTTTACCTTTCTGATTTGATGTATTTTTATTTCTTTTACCTTAGTGGAATCTGGTTTACTACAAAAGTATTATGAAGGAAACGAGTACATGCTATTTATATATAATTTAAGAGACATTAAGACTGTTTATTAGTAATAAAGATTGAAATAAATAAAATATTAATAAATATCATTATTTAGGTGGAAGACACTGTAAAACTATAGTCTGTTCGGTTAGTTGATGAAAAACACTTTTCAGGTGGATCATTTAGAATGAGTCTGCAATCTTGTCGGCCGAGAGCTTTACAACTGTATGGAGACACAAATGATAACAGGGATATGGAATTACAATTCATGAATATTGAAGACATCGGTAACATCCAACAAACACCCCTTATGCCTGTAACTGTAACTCCTGCCATTTCCAGAGAGCATCAACAATGACTATAATATGCAGACCTTTTCTATCAAAAGGTTTAAATTATTTTAAGCAAAATTGTCTAGTAAGGGTTATTATACTACTAGAGAGTAAATGACTGATAATAACCCCTGGAATGAGGTGATCGCTACCATGCTGTTTCTACATGTTTTCAAAACAATTGTATAAAAATTATATTGTAAAATGTGCTTTTTTAAAAAGTCTCGCTGGGTTTTTGCTGATTCTTCCCAGGACAGAGGTTTTATGAACCAGTGGTAAAAGTAAAAATGACTTTTAATAAGTATTATGTATTGTAATCTATATTGAATAAAATGATTCTATTCTATTCTGTGGCTATATATAAGCGTGCTGCTTCTACTTCCCGACACTGTATTTTTAAGTTATGTAATCATTTATCTAGATTCTTAATACCTAAACTAAAAGAACTACTAACCTAAAAGAGAGATTGCTGATTGATAACTCATTTTATGTGCCACTGTGCGCTCGTATTTGTGAATACCACTTAAATGAACCTCACAATGATTGGAATAATTTATACACAAGTAGTAATGATGCATATTTATATAGTAATATAAATATGAATCATTACTATATGGTCGTTTTTGCCACAGTTGCTACGCTTGTGGCAACCAAAGCTTTTTGTAGATTCTATAGGAGATGTTGCTGCTCATCTCCTGGTATCTTTATTTTACTCTGTTACGGCTTTTACGACACCATACGGGACGAAACGCGATGGCAGTTGACGGAAGGGCTATACAATATTTTACATTATATATTTAATTTAGGGAAGACCTATGTTCAGCAGCGAATTGTTGTAATGATGACGAATAATAATCAATAAAACTTGTAATTATTGTTGCTTACTTGACCTGTTTCTACTATGTGCCTTATTATAAATAAAGCGCCTAATTTATAAATAAACGCCGAGCAAGTTGAATAGATGCTCTGGTACCTTTTCGTATCTCTTTCAATTGACAATTTCCTTTTGTTTTTTTTATAGAATAAGTGTGACAAACGAGCGCACGGTCCACCTGATGGTAAGTAGATGCTGTGGCTCATAGACATCTACATTTATCCTGGTTTAAGAATCAAAATGCAGATGCATTGTCACCCCTGAGGACTAAGATGGAGTGCTTCGTTTCCAGTAAAAAAGGACTCCGGTTCTCTACACTCACCATACGAAACACAGGAGCATTGTTACTATTTTACGCTGGTAGCGTTTTCCGTGAGCGTGTCCTACCCCGGTCGAGCCGTATCCGTACACAACTAGTTTAAAACTTCTTCATCATTACAGCCTATAGTTTTAGGTTTATGTTCAGCAGTGGACAAGTCCACTGCTGAACATAGGCCTCCCCAAGGAATTATACAGCACGGTCCTGAGCCACCTGCATCCATAGACTTTTGAATATCTTACCAGGTCGTCACCCAACTAGAGGGTAGCCGTCCCACTCTGAGCTTACCGGTACGAGACTGCTACTGAGAATTTTACATTTTAGCTTTAATTGCAGTTGGATGTAAACATGCTAATCAATGAACACATATTAAAAGAATGTCCTGGCACTGCACCTCGCGGCCTGTGATACTTATAATAGACTGCTTTAAGAATATGATGATTTTACAATAATAAACAATAAAAATGCAGTGACAATACAGTGTTTCTTTTTATCCTAACACAAATAGTTCAAAACACCTTACATACTATTTTTTTACGGATATGTTACTATCCAGTCATTTTGGTTTTAATGGTGCTTAGAATGTAAACATGTTATTCAATCAATACAAATTAATAACAATGTCCTGACACTGCACCTGGTGGCATGTGTCACTTTTAATACTGCTTTAAGAATGTGATGATTTTACAATAACAAATACAGTGACAATACAGAGTTTTTTTTATCCTTACACGACCAGTTCAAAACATCTTACGTGCTATTTATTTTCTCAATCGCTGTAGAGGTAAAACTAACTAAACACCCCTTAATAATTCACTGTTGGACGCACACATGCACCACCTAAAACCGTGTTACTGGTTGCAAATGATATTAGATAAATAAGTACATGTGTGCTTGTTTCAATATTCATTAACTTTTTTCAGGTGGGTTGCTTAGAATAAATGTGTATGTCTTGTAGGCTGAAATCTTGCAGAGCTGCTCGTAAGCAGAGACAAAAAAGTATATGGATATTGAAGATAACAGTCTTATATCACATAAAATATCCTTATGATTCCTAACAATTTCATAAATGGACATGTTATTATCAAGTTATTTTGAAAAAATCTTTTGGAATGATAATGACTGACAATAATAAATACAATTAAATTATACATGTGTTTTGTAATCCTTACACAACTAGTTTAAAACATCTCACTTCATATTTATCAACATAAATAAACATGATATTACCTAGTCATTTTGGCTTTAATGGTGTTTGGGGAATAACTAATCAGTTAATATATTTTAAAGCAAAGTTTACACACTGCACCTTTACTAACCAACAAAGATATATCAAAACACCGCGCCTGTCTGTCTGTTCCACTATTAATAGACTACTTTTGAAATGATTACAGTAATAAATACAGTGGTATTTTACTTTGTGTTTTTATCCTTTTACAACCAGATTAAAACACCTTTCTTACTATATAGCATGTAAAGGTAATATTATAAATGAACATATTATCTTTTATTCATTTTGGCTTTAATCATATTTATTTAATTACTGTAATGGTGTTTGTGATGTATATTCACTAATCAATCAATACATGTAAAAAATTGCCTCCACACCATGTTTCTTGGTCAGTGTACTATTTTTTGCCGGAACTACTAAAAGGATTTTCCATCAGTCTAAAAGTACCTATAAATGTTAAATGTACCTGCAACTGCCTGCAACTTTGTTTTATGCTATTAATTATTTAGCTGTCCTATTCTATTCTATATACACTATTCTAACTCACAATACTAATAGAAAACAACTTTTAGTTTAGGCTCAGAAGGGCTAGAACCCAGAGCCGTAAAGCCAGATAAAAAAAAATAGCGTTTAGTTTCTTTTTAGGTTATTGTGATATTCATATTTTAATTTCTCTGAATTCCCTTTAGATGCGATAAAACTAATATTAATTTTGCAATCTATAGATTATAAGGAATAAATCGACATACATTTCATTAAGTATCCCTAAAATTTGTCGTGGGCCCATTCTCCATACAAAAAGAAATTGTCTCCTTTCGCATAAGCTCTACACGGGAGGAGGAGGTAAACGGTAAACGGTACGGGAGGAGGAAAACGAGTAGTAATCGCGTTATTAATTAGGCTAATTAATTATTAATATTAACGCCACTATAATATCTTTCTCAGATGACAACTTCTATTTGTAACGACATATTTTTAACTTTTAAAATTCTGCTATGTTTTGTTTGGTGAGTGTCGCAGACATGGAACAATGTTTATGGTAAGAGTAGAAAACCGGAGAGCTTATTTTACCAGGTAAAGAGGCATTCTACCTTAGTCCTCAGCATTAACGTCGCATCTAAATTATGATTTTGACCACAGCATCCACATACTGTGAACTATGGACTGTGCTCGATTGTCAACCACAAAACATAAAATTCACTGTCCATTATATTATATGAAATGTGAAATTGCATTATTGTAAAATTGTGGTAGATATCAATTCTTAATACGTCTGCAAATTTTCAGATTTAACTGAATTATAAAATTACATAACATTCATACATACATACGACAAGCTAATAATTTCAGCATGTTAAAATGATTTTACACTTAAATTTCCTATGAAACGATTTTTAATTTTATATTTTATTGCAAAGTGAACATAAAACTTCACATTATGACATTCGTTAAACAATAAATAACAGTACTTTATAGTAAATTTAGAATACCGATTGCTAATCGATGAACTTATCTCTGAATAAGGGCAAGATACCGTATGGAACCCAGAAAAAAGCTATAATCGGTAAGCAACGCGGCACAATAAGTTACAAAACGATGCTAACGGTTGTAGGCACACGACTATGGTAACGTTCCCTATTGCGATTCTATCGAACCCATTTGAGATTAAATGAGGCGAACATTTACAACACTAATCTTAGGTCGACCTAATAAAATTAGTTGAAGTAACGATGTCTACCAGTTTACGTACGTATAAACTCGTATAATGAGGCCTGATGCTAAGCGATTAATACACCTGCTGACTCTATGAAAAGGCAATGGTTCGATTTCTAGCCGAAGCGCGTCCAAGTATATTGTAATCGTCTTGTTATTGTCACAACCATTTCTTAATCGAGACTTGCCGAGCGTCTTGTTGTCCCATGGTGAAAAATAGATTTATTGCAATAGGTTTTGCCGTAACTGCCGTGCTTGACTAGCAAATTAGTTATCGTAACGCGCCTTGCCCATTTGACGCCGCTTTGTTAATGGTCTTTGTCTTTGGTCTGACTTGAACACTCAAACTTGGACGTTTTACCCCCTGAGGACTAAGATGGAATGCCTCGTTTTTAGTCAAAAGGGTATCCGGTTCTTTACACTCAAAATACGAAACACAGCAACATTAAGCTGCTATTTCACGTTGGTATTCTGTGAGAGTGTGGTCCTCTCCGAGTCGAGCCGACCCATTCGTGCTACAACCATAATATAGCTGCAGCGTGACTCTACCACGTGTGTTTTATATAAATTCTGAGGCATGAGACTTTTGTGTAGATAAATTGTATGTAGCTTTTTACAATTACTGAATAATATATATGTTTTTTTTATAGGATAGGGTGACAAACGAGCACACAGTCGACCTGATGGTAAGTGGTTGTTATGACCCATAGACATCTACATCTATCCTCAATAAAGAATCAAAATGCAGATGCGTTGACATATAGGTAGATTTTTTTTAATAGGATAAGGGTGAACAGCGAGCACACAGTCCACCTGATGGTAAGTGGTTGCGGTGGCCCATAGACATCTACATCTATCCTCATTTGCGAATAAAATGCAGATGCGTTGTCACCCGTGAGGACTAAGATGTAATGCTTGTTTTCCAGAAGAAAGGGTCGCCGGTTCTCTATACTCACCATACAAAACACAGCAGTGTTAAGTTGCTATTTTACGCTGGTATTCTGTGAGAGCGTGGTCCTCCCCCGGTCGTGACCCATTCGTGCTACAACTATATACTACTAATATAGAGCTGCAGCATGGCTCTACCACGTATAATGAATGAATTGGTATTTTAAAACTCGTATTATTCATCATGCATTTTAATTAAATTACATAAAATTTAATAGTTGACATCGAAGAATCCTGCACAAGTATGAGATTTAAATTGTTGTTGTTTTTTCTGTATTTCACAAACTAATTGAAAATAAGAGTAAATATTTATTTTAAATTTTGAAAATATTTGATGGATGACAAAAATCATAAGTTGCCAAGGCTCTGAATTTAATGAAACAATTGAGTAAACATGTCGAATCCTTGCCGAAGATAGTTACAATATCTAAAGGCACGGGATACCTAAACATATAAATCCAAAAAGCTAATAATTTATTGTATAATAAGTAAATATTATATTTTTTCTAATTAAAAGTTTAGATGTATACACATATTTAGTAGTGATGTTTCATCGGTTAAATTTTATTAAGGATAAGGTTTAAACATATGATATCAGATAATAAAGTTCCATGATTTATTTTGTTTATATCTATGGTGAGGAAGTTGGGAATCAGAAAGTGATATTTTATTCGGGAGGACATTTACGGCACTACAATATATCTTATGGAGCGCAGCTTCTTACTGTTACCGGAAGTCGTTAGGATTATATTATCATCATCTAATGCGTTTAAAACATATTTGCTGCATCGTGGCGGCTTAGTCTGTTAGACATGTAATCCATGTGCTTAAGAATTATTAACCTAAGTACTTAATATCCTTAATTTAGATAATCGACATACTGGTGAATTTTTTTACATGTTTCAAAAGAGTTACATATACTCAATAGTCTTGGCAAGCAAGTTGGTGAGGGCAAAATTGAGACCCTCGCATTGGTAAGGCTTCCCAGTCTGATCCGGTATTGGCATTTCTAAAAGAAGTTCCGCCATCAGTCAGTCGTGATACTCGTCTGTCAGACAAGAAGCACAGGTACCGGTGCGGTTGTTTGGAAACAGTATTATATTAGATCTTACAACCCTTTTCTTTCATAAATAATAGTTTAAAACTGTAGAAAGAGATTTTAAATAATAAAGCATTAATATCTCCATTATTTAAACAAACATTTGAAAAGGGGAAAGTTGCAAGCAATACGTATTCCTGTTCTTATTTTCTTGCTGAACATAACACTGTTACATATTATAATATTTTTAAACTCCACTGTCGGATATCGGGTTTATCCAGAATATAACAGTTGTCATGCATTCAGACCTGCCAATAAATTTTATTATATTTGACCCAAATTATACAATACTGATTTTCAAATTTAAGAAATTCGTAACAAAAGGAAACGATTATTAAAAAAAATATTAGAATTAAGAATGAACAACATTATCACTCCATGCTAAAGGAAAGTATTCTCATTCGTCCCACTACTAAAGATTTTCCATTATTTTTTTAGGATTGCAGGAATTTCAAAAAATCCTCGTCTCTCTCACTACGTCATTAAATAAAAGCGAGTGGGTATTACAGATTTTTTATTATTTTTCTTAAAAGATTAAGAAAAATGATTAATAACAAGCTCATCACAGTCTCTGTTTTCAAATGGCTGCTACCAAGGCTACTCGGTGTATTTTAAAATTATACCCTCCCTTAATCCCCAGTTAAATAATATCGAGTTTCTGGATACAACAGTATTACAAAACCCAAAACAAATACTCTTTTGATTATTTATCACATCACTTGAATTTATGTCATAAAAAAGAACCTGGATTTGATTTAGTCTCTTGACTTTCTAATTAAATTTTGCTGGCTTTTTGGAGTATGTACTAATAAAGAAAACTTTAGTTTGATTCTGTTGTAGTGACTCCCATATACAGTCTAATAACTGATAGATAGTTTTCTGGTTGTCCTTCTGTTTCATCAACCCTTGATAGTCTACTGCAGGACATGGATCGTTAAAATATATGTCATAAAAAGAACTTAAAAAATACTCTGAGAAAGCGTTACTTGTCTCTATGTCCATAGTCGTATGCCGGTTAAGAACTTCAATATCCTTTGTTTAATTTCTTGTTACATTTTTTTTTTACTTTTTAGGTAGTTGATAAGTTTTGTTTATTGTATTTTTTTTTCTTTTTTTTTTGTGTTCTCTATAAAAGTAGTACATAATTATGCGTATCCACGAGAGCTGCTACCGACAAACTGTGTTCACAGTTTGGCAGATTGTGATTGTATGTATTATGTATTTAGAACTAGAAGCAAATAAAAAAAAAATATAGTTTTCTGGTTGTCCTTCTGCTTCATCAACCCATGAAAGTCTACTGCAGGATATGGATCGTTAAAATATACGAGTATGTCATAAAAAGAACCTGGATTCCGGGCGTTAATGATTAATAATTATGAATGGGTATATTTGCATTGTCTACTATTTGAATTTTCATAATATACTCAGCTCAAATAAATTGTTTAAAGCAGTAGTTTAAATACTAAGCTTTAAGAGATGTAAATATTGTGTTGTGTCGGTGTAAGAATATCCACTACCTCATATCGTCCCTTGGGTGTCTAGAGGCGACAGAGGGAAACAAATTGGGAGATGGGCAGCTGCGTCTTCCTAATAACAAGTATAAAATAAAAAAACTGCCCATTCCAATCCGCCTGACTAGCGTGTCAACTATGGCAAGTGTCCCTCTTATGAGGCAATCTTTCGGAAGGTCTATGTTCAGAAGTGGACTTTGATGATGATAATGATTAATGATGATGATGAAGAGACGTAAAAATAGCAAATAAATATTAAAAAGAAAGTAAACAAATTCTGTTTTCTAACCAATTAAATATAAATACGGCTTTGACGGCTCTGTGGCGCAGTGGCTTAGCTTGAGTTGCGGCGCTGAGGGCCGCGGATTTGGATCTAAAGAAGTTCGAAAACTAAGAAGGTTGTCTCATGCGAATCCCGCACGGAACAAGTAATTGTATGGCCCAGAAAAAACTGTTCCGGGTCTGGATGTTTGTCCTTGTGCAATTTATGATTGTAAACTGCCTTCACGATACAGGAGAAAATCCTAATCTGGGGGTCACGTTTTTTAAAAAAATAACAAATAAAATACCGCTACATTTAATTTTCAATATTTACTTACTAAATTACTTCATATTTCTCATAATAAAGGACTTCAAACTTAATGCTTTATAATATTTTTAAAATCTTGCATTCGTATAAATATAACAGTGAACGTTTACCTTTGAGCCATAATCTTCATAATTGTTTTGTTATAATTTTTATCCATGCTTTATGTTACGATTTTTTCCGTGTGGCCAGGACATTGCAAATATTGACAGATCGCATAAGTAGTACGTAAGTTATTTATATGAGGCACGTCGTGCACACATTTGGCGTAACACGGCACTTAACTAAGGTATCGAACACGACGAACGCGTCAAATTGTGGGACCTCCCGGTAAATGTGCACTCGAGACAAAGATTAAGTAAAGAAAGAGGTGTAAAAGTACAGTAAGAAAATATAGAATTTGATATACACGACCCTAGTGACAGATCCTCAGCCAGTATTTTTCTTCAATATGTTCTTATTTTAAAATATAATTTTATCAATATGTTAATACATAATACAGGATAATAATATTTTAAAGTCGTATACTACTCATAGATTGAGTGACGACCTGGTCCGTGTTTTCAGACATTCCTTGGGGAAAGCCTATGTTCAATAGTGAACTTGTGATGGTTTAATGTAATGATAATTATTTTAAATCCTGCCACCCTCTCTATAAAATGCAGCTATAAATTAACTTTACCAAAGAATCTTTAATCGTAATATGAACGTTTATATCTATACTTCTATTTGCTAATAACATCTATGGCACCATACGGCACCTACTTATTTAGTTCCCCGATTAATAAACAACTTACCCCCTAATTTACGTAATAACATTACACGAGAAAATATTAAAACAAAATTCAAATCTTACTCACTGATCTTGACACTTAGAAATGAACTTATCAAGCATCTAATTTTTTAATTACCTAAGTTATCAAAATTTTGCCTTTTTAAACTATTTGCAACACTATGTAATATTACGTATAATCTATTTTTCTTTATCAAACCTGGAAATATCGATGTGGATGATAGCATTATTTACAAACCTTTGTGGTTTATAGATGCTATTTTACGCATTTTTTGTATTCAATTTTGAATTTTGAAATTCATTATGTACGCACGTAGGAAGTTATACTTCTTTAGGGTAACAAAACAAAAATAACTAAAAATAACTATCTTAAATATAGTTGTTAATTCCCACGAAAACTTGAGAGACAGTTACCCAATGAAGTTGTCGCATTGAGGTGTCAGTGTGCGTGCGCATCGTAACAACTCCATGGTGTCGTTTTTAGCTGTCGGTGTGCGCGCGCATCGTAAAAAATTCACTCTCATAATTTTTCCCAAACGCCCCAAAAGAAGTATAACTTCAAAATAGATGAATATCTACTTGAATCGCTTTATTCTTTAATTTCATATGGTCTAATTATTCTTTGTCATGCTTTACTCCATTTATCGAAAGGTTTAAGATGGAGATAACGGCTATGATTCATATGAGGGCTTTTATTTTTTCCTTAAAAGTGTCCGCCATTAAGCAGTGTCCTGGCAGGACGGAGGTGACAACGATTTAGGGTACTTTAACTAAGAGCTGCGATCGTTTACTTTAGAAAATAAAATGGTCAGTTACACACTTATAATTTATTTAATATCATTAACTATTGTGTTCTCATACATAAGATAACATAAAAATTTTTAGAGTTGTATAACTTTTATATTCATTATATCATTATTATCTGCATAATGTATAAATAAATGGTTAAATAAAAACATTATTTTGCAGTTTTTGTATAATAATCTCATAATTAATTTTTGTTTATTTTTTCTATATTGCTACATCTATGTCAAATTTTCACCACTTCATAGTTAGTCTGATAGAGAGTGCCTAATCTAAAGCATTAATCAAGTCCGACCTTTGTATTATTTTGTAACAGGGAATGCAATAAATAATAAATAAATAAATTGTTTATATAGTTGAAAATTTTCATATTATGGCCCTAATTATTTATATCCGCTTAAGCCAGAAACATCTACCGTATAATGATAACCCTTCATCGACTTTACAGCCCTTCACAAGTCCACTGCAGAACATAGGCCTCCCTCAAGGAATGCCACAAAGCACGGCCCTGAGCCACATGTATCCATCGTCTTCCTGCATGTCCTACGAGGTCGCCTCTCCATCTAGTGGTAGGCCGCCCTAAACTCCATCTACCGATACGAGGCTGCTACTTGAAAACCTTTCTTCCCCATCGATTGTCGGTTCCTCGAGCTATATGACCGGCCCATTGCCACTTCAGCTTACTAACCCGTTGGGCTATGTCGGTTACTCTGGTTCTACTGCGGATATCCTAATTTTTAAGTCACTCACGCAGAGAAACCCCGAGTATAGCCCTCTCTATAGCTCGCTGAGCAACCTTCAGCTTCCTCATACCCTTAATGATAACCCTTGTAGTGTAGATTATAGAAACTTTTTACAAGCTTTAATTTAACTTGCTTTATTCGTATGTCTTCCCATACCATACATAAACTGATGATGGACACGGATGCTGGTAAAATTAGCTTTTACAGGCGTTGATAAAAAATAGATTTAGTTTTCAAGCATCACAACCTTTATTTTTTTATAAAACTGAAATAACAAACGAACTACAGTGCAGTCATAATTTTCTGCTTACCAGATGTCGCTAGTTGACACTGAGGTATAGTTTTTTGTTACACAATGTAATTTAATTGAGAAGTTGTTTTTTAATACAAATTTATCAGTTTCTAGAGTATTAAATTAATACACAAAACAATGCGTCAGTGGTTTGCTCTTTAATTTTCTGCACATTTTTAACTTTTTTTTTAAATTTTTCTACTTTTATGAATATCTGTAGTTTGGTTTATTTATTTTTAATGTTATTAATATAAAATTAACTTTATTAATAGAACAATAACTTTTACATTTTCCGAACAAATTAACTTCCACGCTATGAAATCTGTCAAATATACCTCACTTTCTAGTGGCGCCGCCCTGGTGGCAGAAAAGTCTTGGATGCCCTCATTGAAACAAAGAAATCAAACTAAGAAGGCTGTCACGTCTGAGGGCTAAGATGGAATGCTTCACAGCCTATAATTATACTGGCTCTTTACACTTCAGGACGGAACATACTCGTAGCAGAGCAAGCACTGCTTTTTGGCGGCAGAAATAGACAAGAGGATGGAACCTACCCAGACGGACTCCTAGGCGTAAAGAGTCCAACAAAATTACAAAATTAAAAACGTTAACCCAAGTTTTTGTTTCAAATTTACTTTCTTTTTTGTTAAGCAGCATGCAAATTGTAGCTTCATACTTTGTTCTTGATAACAGGAATAAAAACAAATAAAACATTTAGGCCTCCATATAAGTATCACAGCCATTAAATTAATTAAACATTTCACTTAAGTACAGAACCCATAGCTGTTCTTGCCGGCATTCGCTTCGCCTTGTTCGAGTGTAATCGGTCAAAAACCTCACTTAGTGCGGCCAGTTAAAGGAGTGGGCTTTTATTATTTCGTTCCTGACAAGTATGCGCTTTTATCGAGACTGTATGTTTGTCTGTCACCTCGTAATGACGGTATGTGGAACACGAGTAACTTTACGCACCAATAGCAATAGTTTTGTTGCAGTGTAATAACTACGCCAGTATATTCTAAGTCTATGGTAATAACCAATAAAGACACTACGGTCGTTTTTCTACATAGAAGTAATTAAGCTATCTACGAGTAAAAGGAACTTTATCTGCTATTGGTCTTTGCAGCTAACCACGATAAATGTTTTTATATTTTATGTTCATAAATATTATATGTAAGTGACAAATAAAAGGAATCAAAAGATAAAGAAATTGTAGTAGCGAAGTATATATTTAACCATCAATTGAAACTATTATTTTTTACTTATTAGATATAATTTATTAAAATATTAAAGAGGTACATTTAATAAAATTATGTATATAAACGTTATTTCGATGTTAAGGTTAATTTAATTTTATAAAGGATTTTGTTTACTCTAATAAAGGTGTATATACAATAATAATGCAAACAAAGTCGCGGTTGAGCAGTAGTTTCATAATAAATCGTCTGTGTCTGATTCGTTTTACAAATAAACAGGAATGTTATCAAGGAACTCATTTTGTAATTGAGGAAGCTTATCGGACCAATATTATAATCCAAATAAATCTTTTTGGAGAAAAACATCGAATTATAACGTAAGTATGATATAGTTGTGAATTGAAATTTTGCTTTAAGTGGTAATAGATAGCCTGGAAAGTTTAAGTTTTCGTATTTCACGGGCTGGTTTCCGCAACTCCACGTCTAAGTGCGTTTTTTTTGTGGAGACAGGAATTATAGTTTATCCCTTAAATATCTCGGTGAGCGACCTGGACACGCCGAGATAATTAATCCTGTAAGTGGCAACCCTCGAACACTTGAGCAGAGCGTGAGCCATAGTCTTCTCGTATTCCATGAAAGAGAAACATGAATTTATTACCAATAGATTTTTATAAAAAAGTTTTTTTTTTAAATATAATATTGGCCGCAATTGAGCATGCGACTAACTTGATGTTAAGTCATTCATCAATTAGATTTATATTTGGGCTCTGTAACTATGATCACGTCTCTGAATTTCGTAAACAGCTCAAATGGCTCCCGATTCACATTCGCAGGAATACTCACATGCTCTCTGCCTTTTCCGGTATGCTGTTTAATCCTTCCACCCCTCATTACATAAAGGATAATTTTCAATATCTATCCCTTATCCATTATCGTTTCTTTTGATGCTGTGTCAATCTATCGCTCTGTACTTCTGTGCACTCTTCCTCCATTTTAGGGTTCCGTACCCAAAGGGTAACCAACGAAACCTTATTACTAAGCCTCCGCTGTCCATCCGTCCGTCCGTCCATCCGTCCGTCCGACGTCCGTCTGTCTGTCAGCGGGTTTTATCTCATGATCCGCAATAAGTAGACAGTTGAAATTTTCACAGAATGTGTATTTCTGCTGCCGCTATAACAACAAATAATAAAAATAAAAATAAACTAAAAAATAAAGGGTTCTCCCCTACTAGAAACGTGTTTTACGATGGTACGGAACCCTACATGCGCGAGTCCGACTCGCATTTGGCCGGATTTTTTTGATAAATCTTTTACCGTCACTGTTGACTGTTGAGCATTTTTGGAATTCTTTACCTCTCCAAATCCGCATTGCATCAGTCCTCAACGCAAAGGTTGGCTGAAAGAGATAAGTCATAATACCGCCTGTGCGCAAAAAAAGTACTCAAAGAAATAAATTGGTCACCACAGCCACCCATAAACATCCGTCGTACGGAATTGTATGTGCGTCTTTCAAAAAAGAGTGGGTTACTCCTTGAATGTGCTTAGGTCGTATCAGTCAGGAGAAACCGCTGTTGACAGTAAATTTCACAATATAGCACAGTTTCACATACATATTAGTAGGAAATTCTAGAAAAATTCACGATGGTGGATTACCAAGCATCAAGATGATGTGCACAGGACTTAAAGTTGTGTCGTAATGGACGATAGTGAGATTTGGCGGCTGGAATTAATCTAAACAATTTCTCATAGTGCAGCCTGTAGTAAAGACGATACAAAATGCATTGATACCTTGTGTCTTCGAAAGGATTTCTCTTTTCTATACGTGGTAGAAACACGCTGCAGTTATATTATGGTTTTAAGACAAATGCGTCGGATTTACCGGGGATGCATACGCTCTCACATAATACCGGCGTAAAATAATAGTGTGTGTAGAGAACCGGAATCCCTTTTAACTTTAAACTAGGGATTTCATTTTAGTCCTCAGGTGTCACAACGTATTTGCATTTTGATTCTTAATAGAGGATAGATGTAGATGTCTATGAACCACAAGATCAACTTACCATCATGTGGACTGTGTGCTCGTTTGTCACCCTTATTCTATTAAAAAGGCGTATTGAGCCGTTTAAAAGAACTCGGTTTTTGTTTCGAACCGCAAAAATAATCATGTTCAGTTTTAATGTTTGTAATAGTTCCTATTTGAGGTTTATTAAAATGAAGCATTGATATGCAGCTGTAGGTTTCAAGTAGTGCTTAACTAGCTTGCCTCGTATTTGGTTATTACATAGTTGTGCGAATAAACACTTGTTGCGTTTTTGCACTTAAGACCAAAAAAATTCAAAAAGAGTCATGAACAAAAGAAATTTCACGGATTTCGTCGCATTTCATTTTAACATATTTTACAATATTTTCGATTGTTGACGTTTAAAATGCGTGATTTCATATGACATAAAATAATCAAACACCTCAGTCTCTACGTGATTAAAACTAAGTTAAACACGGAATATCCGTAAAATTAGTAGTGATAACATACGGATCTGAGACTTGGTCCTTCACCGCTGGCCGTACGAGTCAGCTCAAAGTCGCTCAGCGAGCTAGCGGGTTTGGAGTTTCTCTGCGTGATAGATTTTCAATGAGGATATCCGCAGAAGAACTAGAGTCAGTAACATAGCGCAACGGATTAGTAAATTGAAATGTCTATGAACCGGCCATATTGCTCGAAAGACTGACAATCGATTGGGAAAAATGGTTCTCTAATGGTAGCCTTATACGGAAAGCAAGTACAGAGCGATCTTCCACTAGATAGAGTGACGACCTGGAAAGAGATGCAGGAAATCGATGGATGTAGGCGGCTTTGTGATTTTTCTTGGGTTAGGCTTATGTTTCAATGTGTAATGCTCGCGTAAATATACGAAACTGAAAGTAATCTCTTTTCGGGTTTTGCATTGTACGTGGTAGAGACATGCTGTAGCATCTTATGCCTGCAGCACTAATGGCTCGTCTCCACCGGGGAAGGATCACGCTCTCACAGAATATCAGCGTAAAATAGCAGCTTAATACTGCTGTGTTTCGTATGGTGAGTGTAGAGAACTGGAGACTCGTTTTACTGGAAACGAGGCATTCCATCTTAGTTCTCAGGGGTGACAATTACTCATCAGTATTTTATCTCTTAATCGGTGATAAATTTAGGTATCTATAGGCCACTGCTTCTACTTCCGCCGTCAAAGTGGACGGTGTGCTCGTATGTCACCTTACACACTTACTTCTATAACGAAAATTGATTCTGATACAATAGCACTTCGTGCTGAGCCGTCTGCGGCAGCAGACGGCCTAGTAGTAGATTGCCCACAACCCAGCAGGGTTGTCGGCAGCATCATTGTCTTTGGATCCACTGTAATCTATTTTTTCATTTAAGGGCAATATAAGTCACTTCACCTATAAAGAGTTGGAGATTTGATATTTTATCTAGAACATGTAAGACCGCCTTGCTCTCGGAAAAATACCAACCCACTTGTTCTTTACTTACTCAACTGCTGAAGCCACTTCGAATAATATGCAGAAACACTCTTTTTTTATAGAAAAAAAAACTCTGACTCTGCATCTTAGTATTTCAAATACTGTATGTAAGTCTAGCGGTACCTATATCTATATTTAGATCCATTACCTGATATTGTCTATAAACAATCAGTGAAGATTTTGGGTACAAATGGTACCAGATCATAATATGAGTTATTAAAACCTTCTTCTTAGTGTAGTTTGTGAGGTTTAAACTATTATTAATGCAGTAAGAAACATGTAGTTAGGGGACAGTGTAAGAATTTACACTCAGGAATATTTTTTTTATAGAATATGGGAGGCAAGCGAGCACACAGTCCACCTAATGGTAAGTGGATACTCTGACCCATAGACATCTACATTTATCCTCAATTAAGAATCAAACTGCAGATGCGTTGTCATCCCTAAGGACTAAGATGGAATGCCTCGTTTCAAGTAAAAAGGGTCTCCGGTTCTCTACACTCAACCTACGAAACACAGCAGCATTAAGCTGCTGTTTTACGCTGGTATTCTATGAGAGCGTGGTTCTACCACGGTCGAACCGACCAATCCATGCCACAGCCATAATATCGTGGCTCTACCACGTATAAAATTCCTCATTCCTATCAAAATCCTATTTTTTTTCGACAGATTATGAAATCTTTATCTAAAATACAACGCATACAAAACTTTTGTCAAGCAGATGATGTTGATAATGTAGCAGTAGACTATCAGTCCGTTACTATTTATCAATATTTTCACGGCTTGATTTAATGTATCGTAGAGTCAAAAAATACTCATGTAAGATATACAAAAACCTCAAAAAACAAACGGGAAGTTAAATTCAAATAAAAATAACCAAAAAAAAAACAAATTAGTTTTTGACTTAATTGATCTTAAATAATCTTTGCTTAATTGGTGTTCGCAATGCCACCGATAAGAGTTAAAAATTGAAATCGAGTTTCAGTATAAATAATTTTTATTACTTTAGGTGTACATACATACTTTATACGTGGTAGAGCCATGCTGCAGCTATATTAGTAGTATAGTTGTAGCACGAATGGGTCGGCTTGACCGGGGAAGGACCACACACTCACAGAATACCAGCGTAAAATAGCAACTTAACACTGCTATGTTTTGTATGGTGAGTGTAGAGAACCGGCGACCCTTTCTACTGGAAAAGAGGCATTCCATCTTAGTCCTCACGGGTGACAATGCATCTGCATTTTATTCGCAAACGAGGATAGGTATAGATGTCTATGGGCCACCGCAACCACTTACCATCAGGTGGACTGTGTGCTCGCTGGTCACCCTTATCCTATAAAAAAAAATCTACCTATATGACAATTTTCTTTCAGTGGCAACCTCATCTGGACGCGGTGCAAACGTCCAAAAACGGAGTAAATTCATTTAAAACCTTTCACAGCCTTATTTTTCTGTATTCTGAATAGAACGAGAGATTTTTTTTAGATACAATTGAAGTGGCAAACGATCTAACAGTCCACCTGATGGTAAGTGGCCACTGCAGTCCATGGACACCTACAACCAACTTCAAACAAAGAAGATTATAGATGCGTTTTCACCTCTGAATACTAAGATGGAATGTCTCACTTTCAGTAAACATATTGGCTCTCTATATCCTTCAGACCGAAACACGCCAATGCACGCACAGCTGCTTGTTGGCAGGAATAGGTTATAGAGTAGTACCCAGACGGACTTCGAAGCAGAAAAGTATTCCTACCAACTAATAAATACCGATATCGGTAATCCTAGCAGTCTGAGGGAACTCCGCGCTCACCCACCTGCTAACCCAGCGTAGTAACTATGGGCAAATCTTTTAAGAATGCCTGCAAGATCGCACTCTTTTTTGCATATTTTCTTAGCATATTTGTTGTAGAAGACAGAACTAGAAAAAAATCCTCACAACTTATAATAGGGTATTAGACATTCTAGTCTTTTTTTTTATAGAATAAGGGACAATGAAAAAACGTTTGGACTGTCAAAATGAAGTTTATTATATTTTTAATTTATTATAAGCCAGTGCTTGACTAATTCTACCTTGTGGTAAGTGGCGATGAAGCCTTAGATGGTAAATCGAAATCGTAATCCAGACAGCAATCGGATGGAAAGACAGACGCTATCAAATTATTATAATCCTTTGCTGTTCGCATTACGAAAGCCGAAGCAAACCGTTTGGTTCGAATGCGACGAATATGCTTGGTTTTCTGACGGTGAAAAGGGAAGACGTGTCCTATAGAATACCAAGAAACTTTTTACTTTGTGCCTGTGCTCGAAATTGACAATATTAGTTTTTACCAAATTAAGGTTAGCAATAAGCCTCTTAGCACGTCTCTTCACTGAGTCAAACGCTGCTAGGTGGCATTTTGCAGCATCAACGTATATTTGGCATTGTACTCCATCTTTGACCGAACTTGTGCTTTACATAGGGTAAGAAGTTTCCCCATTGTAAAGTACAGCTGCACCCCAAAGCCAAATGAAAAATTAATATGTCAATTTTTGTTTAAATAATAATTTTTGATTATTTGGCTACAAAAACTAAATACACTGTGCCACGAACCCGTCTTGATTTCGTGGCGCAGTGGCTTAGTGGCAATGAGTTGCGGTTCTGAGTGCCGCGGGTTCGAATCCTGCACGGAACAAGTATTTGCATGGCCTACAAATAATTTTTCTGGGTCTGGATGTTTATTTTTGTGCAATTTATGTATGTAAACTGCCTCCACGATACAAAAAACATCATTGTGTGGTGGTAACGATTTCTTAAAAATCGTCTTTTTGTTTAAGAATTTTGATTTCTAAAAATCTAATTAATCTTAAAATAAAAAATCGGCAAGGCTTAAATTTAAGTTTAGGTAGTGTAAGTTTAGGTTTAACTTTAAGACGCTACTATTGTAAACCCTAGTTGAAGGTGTTTGCAATAAAGGATTAACAAAAATAAAAAACATGAAATGAAAGAAGCAAATTCAAGTTATACGATGTAGTTATTTATTGTTAGTGGTGTCAACTACCAAGTTCTACTGGCTCTTTTATACTTTAAACCGTAAAACAGCAGTTGCTGCATATAGTGGGTGATTTATACCAAGGGTTACAGTTTGTTTAATATTTCATTTCAAACCTATAATTTACGGATACAGGGTTAAAAATAAACACATAATAAATTAATATAAGAGCTTAGTGAACCAGAAGTAACCGACTACTGAGTTTCTGGTTCTGGATTTGAAGCCAGGTCGGACCCAATATATTTGGAATTCAAAAATGATTTTAAAATATCAATGTCAACCCCAAAATTATCACATACGTGATACTGTTAATCTATTTTTTAAATAGAACGAGGGTGACAAACGAGCACACAATCTACTTGATGGTAAGTAGATGTTGTGAGTTGTGACCCATCGACACCAAAAAAATCCTCAATTAAGAATCAAAGCGTTGATGTATTGTCACACCTCAGAATTAATAAGATAATTAGTATTTATTATTATTTATATTTATACATAATTAATATAATTAATATTTGTATTTTTTAAAACGTTATGCTAGGATTTTCTCATGTATCGTGGAGGCAAGTTTACATACATTAATTTCACAAGGACAAACATCCAGCCCTGGAACAAATATTTATAGGCCATACAAATACGTAAGGATATCTTATATTACGTGAATACTTGACATTGAATAAAACTATTTTTATGGTTTTTATTGCGTTTCATTTAACTATTTTACTTATTTTTATTTCCCGCCGTTTAAGGTGCTTTACAGCACCTTTGGTCACGGGGGGCACTGAGGAAAGTTAAATTAAAGGCGAAAAAATCCGTAAAAAAACAGTTTTATTCATACACTTACTTGTACCGTGCGGGATTAAACCCGCGGCTATCAGTGTCGCAAGTCATTGCTAAGCCACTGCGCCAATGAGCCGTACTTTAAGATAGAACGCTTAGCTTTTTTATAGGATAGGGTGACAAACGAGCACACAGTCCACCTGATGGTAAGTGATTGCTGTGACCCATAGACATCTACATCTATCTTCAATAAAGAATCAAAATGCAGGTGCGTTGTCACCCGTGAGGACTAAGATGGAATGCCTCTTTTCCAATAAAAAGGGTCTCCGGTTCTCTACACTCACCATACGAAAAACAGCAGCGTTAAGCTGCTATTTTACGCTGGTATTCTGTGAGAGCGTGGTCCTTCCCCGGTCGAGCCGACCCATTCGTGCTACAACTATACCAGTAATATAGCTGCAGCATGGCTCTACCACGTGAGTCTCTATTTATCTCCTTACAAAACACGCCAGCATTAAGCATTCTATTTTATGCTGGTATTCTGTGAGAACCTTTCCCCGATCGGGCCGACCTATTCGTGCTGCAACCATAATATCTGCCGCGTGGCTGTGCCACGTTACGATATGAACAACCCCAAGTTTTAACTTTTGATAGTTTTTGAATTTTTACTGTTTCGTAATCTAATAGCACTTTTGTATACACCAAATTATTGTCATTCAACGATTAAAGCAATTCACATGAAAAAAGCTAACGTGAGAAGCTTTTAGATTTTAAAAGAAAGGAAAGTTTTGTTTGAACATTGTGTTAGAATGTTTGTGAGTTGAATGATAACAGAAAAATTAAAGCGTTTGTGTTTGTGAGTTGAATGAAAAACACAACGGCATTACGCTGCTATTTTGGTAGTATCATGTGAGAGTGGGGTCCTTCCCCGGTCGAGCCGACCCATTCGTGCTACAACTATAATATAGCCCATCAAAACATTGTGTTAGTTAAACATAAACTCTCACGCTTGGCACCCAGAGGGGTAGGCAAAACTACGTCTTTAAGATGACATGATCCTGGTGTGCCTATCTTGCTTCCTTTACATCCATATAGCTAAGCATATATGCTCGTTGTTTAAGGGTACGGTTAGCTTGGACCATCTTCAATATATCGTCAATTTGGCTGATAAAATTCCGTCGACCCTTGCCTATTCTGCCACTCACTTCTGCAGCATTAATTTGCTTCGTCGCTCTTTTATCATTCATTCATTCCACGTGTCCAAATATAATGATGCATTCTTTTCTTAATCCCAGTCACAAACTAAACTTTTCTTTTATCACATTTTTTCACAGTATCATTCAGAGTCATCTATACAAATAAATAAAATTGAGGTGTCTGTTTGTAATGTCAAAATAACATATTTTTACTAAATGCAAATGAAAGTATCAACGGTACTTATATCAAAAAACAATTTGAAAAAAATTGTCTGTCTGTCTGTCGGTCTGTCTGTCTATCTGTTTGTTCCGGCTTATCTCCAAAATGGCTGAACTGATTTTCACGGGACTTTCACTGGCAGATAGCTGATGTCATAAGGATTAACTTAGGTTACTTTTATTTTAGAAATACAACAACTTTCATTTTAGGATTTAGCGCGAAAAAATCAATACCCATGAAATCCAACCGTAATAAATTCCAGGCGGATGTAGTCGCGGGGAATAACTAGTACCTAATGTACTTCTTAATGATTGTTCTGAATGATTAATTAAAAGAAAGAACATATTTATTTTTTCCTGTAACTTGCCAAACATCAATTTTACAAACAAAAAATGTTTATTTATTATTTATTTACTACACACACACACACTTAACAACTATTTTACAGGCCAAACAAACCCACTACGATAGTGTCGCTAAGCTACTTAAATATTATACTATGTATTACAATTTACAACTAACTATGTATAAAAGTACCTTAGCGAGTTCACTCAGATTACTCGAAAATATATCAATCCTGTCGTGAACTTTGTTCACTACGAGGATTGTTCGGATTAGAGGTGAGTTACTAAGCAAATTGGTCCTGGCTACGGGCAGCGCGAGCAGCGACTGCAGGTACTGCAGACTGCAGCTGCAGGTGGTGCAGCACCCCCGGGTTGCACGCGGCGCAACGGAGCAGCTTCATTACGTACGCAGCCAGGGAAAACTCCCGTCTTATTCTGAGCTGGTTGTACCCGACCATCCCGAGCATGAACAATGTGGGGTACTTTTAATGTATTTACGTGTATGTTTACTTTGTGTAGCTTTCCTTCAGGAAAACAATAAGGGAAGAAACTGTCCTCTCCGACAAGTTACAACAGTTTTAACTATTAGAAAGTGCTGAACATAAATTCCCCAGACTAGTTATTGGCTGCAGTATTTCCATAGCGTGGGTATTGGTACTCAGCTCTAATCAGCCTTCCCAGCGTTTTCCAAAGCATCCCATCTTTGTCCTCAGAGGTAGAGGTAACGCATCCGTAGCCTTCTTTACCCCCTTAGAAATTAAAGAACACTTGTGCCCAGTATTTAGACGTATATAGCCTTGCTTACAGCGTTTAAAACATAGAACACAATTTTTAAACATATCATCTTCTACTTGTTGATTCAAATGCCCCGAGCACACAAGACATCTACGGGCCCAGTCAGGGCAGCAGCTGGGGGCGTGTCGTTGACTGGTATCTTGCCGCGGAATATGCAACGAGGCACTCTATTGGGTTAAGTTAAGGCAACGTGCTACATATTTTACAAGTTAAAAATTACAGGGGAAATTTGTTTAATTTGACAACATGAAACATTCATCATCAGATGTATTGTAATCATGACTTGATGAAAGGGATATAATATATTAAGTAACCGCGTCTGAAATTTTTTTCCAATTTTATCGCATGGAAGAAACCCAGTGGGACTCTTTTTTTAAAATCATAATTCATAACAGTTTAAAATTTAAATTACTCGTATATTAAAATTTATCTATAAGTTACCTGAGTACTGAGATCTGCTAGCTACTGCAGTTCTGTCGCATCTTCCTTCAATATTTATGGGAATTCATCAACTCTCCCTTCCATGGGGTACTTGTATTCTGTTTACAACAATGCTCAAACTCTTTGAGAGCGCCATCTATATTGTATTAAGCAAGTGTACTTTGATAGATGGACCTAATATTAAGTTGGATGGTTCGATTTATTTTGGCTACTCTGTAGACTACGATGGAATACCTCACAGCCTGTAAGTATCTTAAGAACCTTTAGGACGCAACTACTGTGCACGCACTGCTGCTGGCGATAGAAATAGGTAAGGGGTCCTACAAGTCCTAAGGAGTCCTACAACCTACTTGTACGTGGAAAATATGTGAAGTTTGCCCTCAGGTACTAGGTGCGCGGACCACTTCCAGCTCATAAACCATCTAAGAACTTAGAGGGGGCTTGTTTTCAACAGTAAGATTGTTAGGTGTAAACTTAAGTAGTTCTAAATATCTCTTTTAGATCAAATGTAGTTTTTTTTTATTTAAAAAAGTTTAATTGAACAATAAAAATCAACACCCGTATACACAAACATTACTTTGAGGTCTCATAATTCGCATGAACGCACGGTACAGAAAACTTGGTCATAAACAACACTTGCGAGTGGCGAATAATAACTATGTAACTAACATTTTACGTTACGCACAGTGCAACAAATCAATAAAAGTGCCACATTAGTATCGGGCCCCTAAAATAGCATACGGGGTACCTATATGTTATGTTTTATTTGTTTTGTTGATTACCTTATGGCCAAATCGTGGTGTCACAGTGATAGAGACAGCACTGAACTTAACGTTATCTTAAAATTGAGCAGTGTTTTTAGTATTTGGGCATTAGTGATTTAAATTGAATACTTGTTATATTTTTTCTAATTTGTATTTTTTTTTTTTGTAAAATTGCATAAGATAAATAATAGCAAAGAAGAATAAGATAATTATATCCTTGAGAAACCTATAAGCAAAAAATATCAACACAAAAATTGTGATACGTGAATTTTTAAATTCATTCGATTTTAACAGTGCCGATAATTTTGTGAGTCGCTGTAGATTTTTAAAAGATATCATTACAAACACGGGCAAAGAGTGAAGAGATAATTTATTTAATGCCAATCTTGGTTTTGACCATTTTTGAAATCTGCTTATCTGTCAGTCAACTCGAGTGAAGTTGCATGAGAACGTTAACAAATCACAGCGCCTCATGGCTCACTTTTTTTTTCTCTTTATTTGAATCACCAACAGATGATACACAGTACTAACAAAAATATAATGCATATGCTATGCGTATGCGAAACAAAGAGTCATTTGGGTATTATTTATGAAATTAATGGCTTTCCATACCAAATGCACTGACAAACATCTTACTTATTATAGCGTTGTTCCTATACTTATAAAAGTAATGTTTGTGAATGAGGGTTAATATTTTTGGAAAGCTCTCGACTGCCTCGTTGGTCTAGTGGTCGTAAACGTGGCTGCTGATCACGAGGTCCCGAGTTCGAAGTCCGGGTCAGGCCAAAATGAATTATTGGGTTTTCTCAGTAGCAGCCTGGATTCAGGCAGTTAGTTGACGGTGTTTCACCTCCGTGCCTCGGAAAACACGTAAAGCCGTTGGTCCTGCACCTGATCTCTCACCGGTCGTGTCAAATTGCCGCCCGGACTATGAGCGTGAGAGAATAAAGAGTGCATCTGTGCTTGCGCATACACTCGGGCACTAAAATCCTGTCCTGCGTAGATGGCTAGTTTTCGTATGGACCGGCCGCCGTTACCGAAATTCGGTCACGGTACCGAGCTTCTCATAACAATTTCGTCTTAGTCCTAATACTTAAAACTTTATGTAACTTTCTAAACTATTTTTTTCATCTCCGTAACTAATCATCAAGCCGCCTCACTTTGAGACAAAACAAATGTTTTGTTTGTAATCTGATGCTGGCTTGCCCTTAACCATTAATAATTTATGACAGTTACAGTGCTTCTTTAAAATATAAATAACAAAGGCCGTCCATCTTTTAAAAAATCATTTATTTATTATAATTACATTTTTTACATATATTTACATATTTTATTAAATGTTGCCCTTAGACCAATGACGTAGATATTCCTTTAGTGACAAAGTACTTTTTCGAATGGAAATAGTGAATACCTACCGCATTTTTACGCGATATACAATAGCCATTTAATAATTAATAATATGTTTTTAGTCGACGAAAAGAAACGTTCATATTTATTAAATAATATATATAAAGCTATATGTACACAATTTACAAAAAATTGACAACTTTAATTGAAAATATTATATCCTATATTCACAATTTAACTATATTACGTTAAATATTAATATCACTTCAAATACATATACTGGCACGTTATTTATGTTTTTTACAATAAATAAGAGTATTTGGTATCGAGAAATGCTTATAAGTCTATTTTCGACTAGCACTGAAAAAAGACATCAATAATTATAAGTAGCGGCATGAAAGTCTAGCGCTGACCGTTGTTGCGCATAAGTCGTACTGATTGGCTTATTGCGCATAAGCCGCGCTGATTGGCTTGTGCGTATCGTTCACAAGCGCTGATTTTCTCTCCAGTCGCATTCGTGTAATTCAATTCGTGCGCGTCCCCTCCACGTTTCATTCAGCGCTAGACTTACGTGCCGCGACTTGTATATTGCATCTTGAATTTGTATTATACTGTCTTTTAAAATTGACTGAAACACGACTTGAAAAATCTATAATTTTTAAATTAGAGACATACTACCTAGATAAATTTGGAGAGAAGTTGGTATCATATTTAATGTCGTAAATAATTTCAGTGCAAGTCTTACAATATAACAGAGCTATCTATTACCGAATGCTTGTTCACACTTTTCTATTTGACTTAAAACTTTGCCTATTCTTTCATGGAGAATTTTCGCATTTTTTTCCGGCAAAGGCGGTAAAATGTCCCTTATCACTGCATTATTTTTTTGATGGAACATTTCACTCAATTTCACACCTACTGATTGTTCATATAAAGATTTTAAAGCGTTAACGGTTCTTTTCCTAAACACGCACAAGTTATCTAGCATTAAACTGTGATAAACATTGTACTTTTTTAGCAGTCTATATCCGTGAAGGAGTCCTGATTCGTTATCCAAAAATAGTAGCAGTCCGCTATCCATCTTTCTTGCCAAATTATGCGCTGGGCCGTCCATGATGTTGATGTTCCATTGATAATTAAACAAGTTATTAACGATTCTATCTAAATTAGCTGTAAGGTAATCGAATATTATAAGATCAGACCATTGCGCTAATTCAACAAAAAGCTGAATTGTTTGCTTTGTCAATTTAATTTTTATGTGATCAAACGTCTCGTCAGTATCCTTTTGCTGATGTTTAACATTTTTTGCTTTTAGCTTATTAATCATAATTTGCTTAGACATATCCCTAACATCGTTTTCCTTTAAAGACATTTTTAAAACATCTATTTTGTTGAGATGTCTATTTGACGGCTTAAAAACTTCTGGAATTGTAGCCGATTCTAGGCTAGGTATGTATTGAGTAAGAACAACAGCTCTATTAGAATTCCATTGAGCAGTAGAAATATCTCCAGCGACGCTTTGCCAAAGTTTGTCTTTCAAATCGACTACCTTAACAACCGACGGTGCTAAATTTGTCAAGTTTAATAATCTTCCCACATAAAAGCTAAAAATTTCGCCTTGAATTTGATCAGTGTTTTGTCTGTATCGAACACAGGCTTGAATTCCATCTTTAAATGTCACTAATCGATTCTGCATTCTTCCACACCCACTTTCCATTTTAATAACTTCGCTCTGCTCAACATATTTTTCCCAAATTTCAGCTGTATTTTCTCCGTAACCTTGAGGCATAGAGTTTTCAACTTCTGGCCCCCAATAAATGTTATCGTATAAGACAGTTTGATCATTAGGAATATAGTAAGTTTTGTTAGTAATAACATTAGCGATGGAATGCTTGTGATGGGTATTTTTGTTATCTTTTAATATCTCTTTCATATCCTCAGTTAGACCTTTTGGATAAACATCTTTATTGTATTTCTGAGTTTCATTGTCCCCGGTGAATGACACAGACGTAAATCTGTTAAAATCTTTGTCTTCTTTTTTGATTTCTACATTATTATTTGTTCTAGGAACATATTTCATGGAATTTAAACTTCTTGAATGAACATCTCGCGAGCTATTTAATTTTATTACTTTTCTAGCACCATATACAGGATTCATTACATTTGTTTGTGGTGATCCCATTATAACAACACCAATAGATAATCCTAGTATAAAACTAATGCAAACACTTACAAAACAATAATTGTAAAACCCGTATTCTCTTTTTATAGCAATTCTTCGCGATAGTTCTTCTTTATAATGAAAGTTGTTATAAAGGAAGTAGTTCGATTTCTTCATTTTGCAATAATTAGTTATAATGGATACAGGTTTCTGTCTTATCTCTTTAATTCCTTCTTTTGCCCTTTGGTTTCTATTTTCTTTTAAATCTTCTAAGGTAGGAATTCTCTTTTCGTTTTTATTACATTCTTCTGTATTGTTGTTTATTTGCTCATCGGCGGATCGTGTAGTGTTGTTATCCATTTTGATATTTTGCTTTCTTGTCAAATCTGAACAGCGTTGTTATTCATCTGCAACAAATGAGAATAAACGTTAAAACACGTAATTAAGTCGCAAGAGAGACTTAGCTTATTTAAAAAAATAAGATTTGATGAATACTTTGACTTTTTGTATAAGGGTTTCTTTTATCTTTATTGTTAACAACTTAATAAATATGGTAACAAAGGACATATTACGTACATTAATGCCAACGGCATTTTCTGCCAATCAACCCTTTATAACTGATTATAACTTCTATGACCGTATGGTGGCGGTGTAGGATATCCTCTATATCATATCGTCCCTTGGATGTCGTAAGAGGCGATAGAGAGAAACAAACCAGGAGATGGGTAGTAGCGTGTTATTAATAACAATCTTAAAAATAAAAATAAAAAACCGCCGTTGTCAACCAGCCTGCCAAGCATGACATATTTTCCCTCTATGAGGCAGGACTATGTCAGCAATGGAATTTTTACAGGCTGTAACGGTAACGGTAACCTTTATAAATATTTTAGATTTTATATTTAAGTACAACAATATACACAAAGTGATTTAAATCAGAGACAAACTGACCTCTGTAGGAGTTACGTAGTTGGAATAGCAACGGATAAATAAATGAAACTGCCAGAAGCAGAAATAGTATTCAATTAACATGTAATTAAGAGAATTAAGTGATTAATAGCAGAAGCATAATTTTATTGATAAGTTATACTGATGATTTATTTAGATATCATAATTAAATTTAATGATAATGTTGACTTTAGTTAGTACTTAGATCATATTAATTAATAAAATGATGGGTTTCCATTGTTTATCAATTATGGAGCTTTGAGATATAGAAACTAAATCATTTATCATTAAATTTTAGAACTAATTTTAATATATACGAATGTATATATTGTTACTTAAACGTATATATACGTATATTTTGATATGTTATAATAAATGTTAATATATAGTCAAAGTCAAGGTTTTAATGAATATTTGCAAAAAGTAATTAAGCTTTCTAAAGTGACGCGTAACTGTAGTAGATAAGAAGTAAGATATCGCACGAATCAAAGTAATTATGTGATTAACGCCACTTGTATAACACCGGAAAGACGGACGAACGGATAGAAATACACATGTCAATCACAAAAGGATTACAGTGGAATATTTGACATGTAACATTATTATATCGTGTTATTAAAATAACCTGTTTACAACGTACGATTAAGATCGTGTCGTGCTCGGATCGTTTTGGGACTTCAGTGTATTTTTTATCTCCGCTCGTTAAAGATTTTGGAAGATCAATGGGACAAAATTTTGGTAGTTACAAAGCGATCATATCTCTCCGTAAGTATGGTATAAATTGAGTATCATGTATAAATTTTATAATTTATGGTAAGAAACACATGCAGATTATATTATAGCTCAAAATCAATCAAGATCCACGATGCATTTCGGTGAGTTGCCACTTGCCAGTTACGAATTAGTTTTAAATATGAGTAAAACTTCCATAAATATTATATTATTCTACATACTGATACCCTTCTGGCTTATTAAGACCTGACTAACATCTTTATCAAGCGAGTAGAATTTAACAACTGACATTAATATTATCTCGCGATGTGTGTACGTCGAGGAACTCACAAGGTCTCACAGTCATTTGTCGTGAAACAAAAATAAATGTGAAATGTGAAGAAAAATTAAAAGCAGTAAATGTGCTGTTCTACCACGTGCTCGGCGGTGAGGGAAACATCTTGAATGTCTTGCATGTCTGAGAAATAAAAATCATACAGTTCTTCTCCCCACGGTATAGTGCCAAGACCAATGCCTGCCTCGCTGTATGCTAAGCCTCTAAGCTAGAAAACACAGGGCACTGAATCGCCGCGCCGCGATTGCGTGCTCTGTACTAAAATAAAATAAACAGTATTGTCACCAGTAGCATTGAAAACCCGACGATACAATTATTTTGTATCTACGGAACGATGTACATCGTTCATCATGCGTACAACAAAGGAGTGGAATAAGTTGCCAGCATCTGTCTCTCCATCCGATTACAATGTGGGTGTCTTCAAGGCAAGAGTTAATAGGCTTTTGCTAAGTTAGTGCGCTTCGCCATCTTAGGCTACATCACCACTAGGGCTTGAGTATCGGACCATTTTTCAATTCCGGAATTGGATTTCAATATTAAGCAATACAGTTCCGGAATTCTGGAATTCGAAGGCTCCTTTAAAATGCTATGCAAAATGCATAATATTTATTGATTATTTTATATTATGGAGATATAGGGCTAGCATTTTGAATAGGAAAAATTAAACCATTGAAATAACTATTAAGAACTTTAATTTAAATAAGTATACCAAAAATAAAAAAATTCAAGAATGTCAGTGCATTTAAGCTGTCATCCTTTAGACAACTTCTTACATGATTGCACATGTACGAAACTGTTGAAAAAGCGCGTTCAGCTTCGAAACTAGTTGGCGGTATCGTTTTTAAATATTGGAAGCATTTCGTAAGATATTGTCCTCTATCACCGCCTTTTTCGTTTTGACAAAATTAAATATTTTTCTCGATATCGAAATTCCGGTTTTGATCACACCAATTCCGGTTTTACAAACGATACTGAAACATATCGGAATTCCGGAATTTTGTTAATTCCGGAATTCCGGAGCTCAAGCCCTAATCACCACTTACCATTAGGTGGGATTGTATTTAAGCGCTGGATTAGAATAATATTTAAAAAAACATGGATGAGTGTCGTGGAACACTCTGTTGGTTACTAAGTTTATTGATTAAGAAATACAAATAAATGAATTACTAGCGTCTATTACAATGAAGCGTCATTAAAATAATATTTCTTTCATGGCAAGATAAGAAAAATTGCGAGGGAGATGGATATTATTCCATCTCGCATCCTTATAGGCGCCAAGGCCGTCTACACTACGTCAGAAGGGGTCGTGACGGAAAAATCTTACACTTTTTATCAAAATTGATACGTTACCGCACGTAAACTTCAAGAACCGACTGCTCTAAAGCAAATGGGTTAAATCTATATTCGATGTATAATTGTAAACTTATGACGGAAATGTTGGATAATTAAATTCATATATTGGATAATTAGATCATAGGTATTCGCTTAAATATCAATACGCGAATACTTTGTCACCTTTGAGAACTAAGATGGAATACCTCTTTATCAAAAAGGGTAATTTCGTTTATTTTTGCCTTTTTTTTAATAATATATAGTCATATGTAACTGACTAGGTGGTAGAACTCCTTTTCTGCCTAATATCCCGTATAGGTATCAACCTCTTATCTATGTCTGACGCCAAGCAGCAGTGCAGGCACTGCTGTGATCTGTGTGAAGGGTATAGAGAGTTATTAGGCATTATGCAGGCCGAGAGGCATTTCACCTTAGTCCTTAGCGGTGACAACGCATCTGTAGCCTTCTTTGTTTGAAGTTGCTGATGTGCATGGTATAAGTCGCTACTGTAGCCCATGGGCCGGGCATGGGATGCAGTAGCCACATATTAGACTTACCATCAAGTTGACTAGTTGATATTTATATTAGGTAAATATCATATCTTTTTAGAAACCCGTTTCAATTAAATATAGAATATATACATATATAATTTTTAATTGCAATTTTAAGTGCAGGTTTAACACTTGAATGAAACCTGCATGTCAGAAAAACAAAACATTTTGAATACATATATTATATTAAGTCTGCTTTAAGACGCATTACAGGCAATAACTTTCCTTCAAATACCTAAACTCTTGTAATAGTACCTCCTATGTTTTTACACACATTTGACTATTGCATTAATCTGCTTGCACATCACCGATATGGGTAATGTTTTTATCTTCATAATATCGAGGTCATTATTTCACTTTTAATTGGAGGCCACTTTTGTTTTTTGACTTTTACCCATAACAGTCATAATTAGGAAACAATATACTTATTAATATAATATGTTAATACTTTGCATCTTAAATAAGTTTATGTGCAATATATAATGGGATGAGTTTTAGCATCTAAATCATAACCCATCTATTTACGACAATTCTATAAGCAAGAGATATATCCGATTTATTAATAAAGATTAAGTACGAGGATATACTAGCACTCTCGGCCATACACAGCGAGTGGGCGGACAACACTGAATATATCTCTGATACACATAACACATAACGGTCTAAAGTAGCGCATATTTGTTTAGCCTTAAAACCGCGTTAAAGCAAAACAAAATAATAGGCGTGTTAAACAAATTGAAAACAAGGCGGTGCTACCAACATAACCCTCCAATTATTGAGTTAGTCGGTAATTTACTAATAATAATTCAATTAGTGTGGAGTGGGTGAGCGGTGTGCGTATGTAATTGTTTTTATGAGAACCGAGCGGTTAGATGTACGCCCCTCCGGACGCGTGCCCGGCGCGGCGTTTGACGAGATGATATTACCGCCACATTTACATTTTTTTTTAAAGAATTTTATAAAAAAAAGGTTAATTTAAAAAATTATGACAGTGTATTAGTGTCACTCTTTTATATTTGTATTGTGATTTCATTGATGAGAAATCTTGACACCATTTTTTATAAATACTTTGCGATTCGAGAATGAGAAGACTGGCTTTAGGTTTCGAACTAAACAATTTGGATTGTATGTGTAGATAAAACGATATTTGAAATTTAGATACTTAGAGATATAGAATGCAACTCTGGCGTCCCACAAGGAAGTGTACTAGGACCCATTCTATTTATACTTTACATTAATGATATAACAGAAGTAACAAAACATCAATGTACTTTATATGCTGACGATATATCCATAATTGTTACATCTAATAAATCTAAAATAATGACTCTTTACAAAATCATGAATGTGACATTAATAATACTATTGACATAATAATCAGATGGCTTAAAGCAAATAATTTAAATATCAATCTTGACAAATCATATTATATACAATTCAATAAATCAAAACATAAACAATACAATTTAATCTAAATGTTACAAAGATAAATAAAGTACAACAATTGAAATTCTTAGGTATTACTATAGACGAGGATTTGAGCTGGAAAATACATATAGACCATTTGTGTAACAGAATCAACCAGTTTGTATATGCTCTTAAACGTGTCAGGAACGTAACCGACAAAAGACCGCTATTATGTCCTATCGAGCTTACATAGAATCGATTTTGCGTTACGGCATCCTACTATGGGGCAATAGTACGAACAAAATAAAGTATTTATAGCCCAAAAATGCATAAGAGCAATATGTGAGTTTTACCTAACGTGTCCTGTAAACCACTGTATAAAAATCTAGGATTATTGCCACTACCATCACTTTACATTTATGAAGTTGCGGTTTTGTACACAAAATACAGAATTATTTAATAAAGTAAGTAATTTTAGATTGAGAGATCCTCACAGAATGATATATAATGACATTCCAAGGTCGGATAAGTATGCAAAAGTTGCCTCTGTATGTGTCAAAATTTATAACAAGATTCTAGAGTAATTAAATGCTCAATATCAATATGTTTAAACACAGGTTGTACATATGGCTAAGTCAGAATAACTTTTACAGCATTGATTCGTTTCTCTGTACCATAAATTAATATAGCTATAAAATTTTAATTTATTCAATTTTATTCGTAATTTTAATGTAATTTTATTCGTAATAGTATGGATTGACATGTACATAATTTAATTATGACATTCTTCATTCAATATATTATTTGCATGCTATTTTCATTATGGCGAAACATATGGTCTCTGTCAAAATTGTACCAGCTTATAATACTGTGTTTCTAAGCAAATAAATAAATTATTATTATTATTATTTTGAACATAGTGTTTTCATATAAAAGGCGTAATTGTAGCTCTATGTAAATCCACCTAAGTCAACTAACGAACCTTTTTGTGTGCAACGGGCCCGAAGCCGGCCAACTCCAGTTTCTTTTTTGCTTTTTTCCCCGACTCCATCGCTTGTAGATCGTTTTTTAGTTTGACCGCTTGTAAGAATTTTGTAAAACACATTCTGTGTCACGGGTCGTTGGAGGTTTTTTGTTGTTTTGTCAAGTTAAAGCGTTTCAACTTGGGCAGTTAGAGTGTACTATCGATTTGATGCGTCTAATAACGACGTACCATGTTCTGGCTTGTTCACGATGACTGATAGCCGATTAATACTCTACACCAAATCTATGATCGAAAAATTATACAAATTATATCACTGGTAAAATTTTGTTACTCCAGAACAGATTTGATGAATATCAGTAAATTCATTGAAGCTTTTTTGTTACGTTAAGCAGTTCTTGTTTGTTAAACTGTTTTTTTTTATTAGTCAGTATAGACATTATTAAAATTTGTTCAATAATTTAAAATGTCATTTATTTTATCATAAATGCCACTGCGTTTCTTAATATTCAATATGATATAAAATTAAACGCTATATTATTTTAAAAGATGGTAATACTTTTAATTGTAAAAAAGGGAAGACGGTTATTTATATTATTTATATTATCACTTGTTTTTTTTATGGAATAATGGTAACAAACGAGCACACAGTCCACCTGGTGGTAAGTGGATACTGTGGCCCATAGACATCCACATTTATCCTCAATTAAGAATGAAAATGCATTTTCGTTGTCACCCCTGAGTACTAAGATGGAATGCCTCGTTTCCAGTAAAAAGGGTATCCGGTTTTCTACATTCACCATATGAAACAGCAGCATTAAGCTGCTATTATGCTCGTATGGTGAGTGTAGAGAACCGGAGACCCTTTTGACTGGAAAAGAGGCATTCCATCTTAGTCCTCACGGGTGACAACGCATCTGCATTTTGATTCGCAAACGAGGATAGATGTAGATGTCTATGGGCTACAGCAACCACTTAGCATCAGGTGGACTGTGTGCTAGTTTGTCACCTTTATTCTTAAAAAAAAAACACCCTCTTACCTATTTTTGTTACCAAATTGCAGCGCTTGCACTGTTGTATCTGAAGAGCATAGAAAGCCAGTATAATAATAGGCTGTGAGGCATTCTATCTTAATGAGGGCATCCACGACTTTTTCTGCCACCAGGGCGGCGCCACTAGAAAGTGAGGTATAATATATGACAGATTTCATAGCGTGGAAGTTAATTTGTTCGGAAAATGTAAAGGTTATTGTTTCTTTCTGTACTATTAGCTATATTTTATATTAATAAGATTAAAAATAAATAAACCAAACCACAGATATTCATAAAAGTAGAAAATTAAAAAAAAGTTAAAAATGTGCAAAAAATTAAGGAGCAAACCACTGACGCATTGTTTTGTGTATTAATATAATACTCTAGAAACTGATAAACTTTCATTAAAAACCAACTTCTCAATTAAATTACATTGTTTAACAAAAAACATTACCTCAGTGTCAACTAGCGACATCTGGTGAGCAGAAAATTATTAGCCCTCATTCTCTGAGGTGGCAACACACCTGTAATGAATTTGGCTACTGTAGCCAAATTCAAACAACGCACATGCAAGTTGTTTGAATTTGGCTACAGTAGCATTTGCCACCAAGTGTAATGTAACTTCGTTAGTTCCTCTTACCATCGGATGGCCTGTATCTGCCTGTTTATAATAAAGTATATTATGCATCAGCTATAATTAGTCGTTTTCTCGTAAGAAATAGATCTTATAGAATAAATTAAATTTTGTAAATGACAATGAATTTCGACACATCTCTATTCTTAGGTGATAAACCGTATGTTGTGCGATGGAGGTGTAAGAGAATTCATCCCTTATTTCATCTCGTGGGTGTCGTATGAGGCGACTATAGGAATTGCCAGGAATATGTTATGGCCACCTCGTTGATGCCTGGTGTGAGACATCTCGCCAACACGCCTGCATGTTTGGCTATAATTGCAAATTAGCCCACTCAATGTAGAGCAGTAATCACCAGTCGACGAACTGATAAAGAAGATAGTCATAAACTCATTTGCTGTCCACCTGTGAGTGACCACTGTAGACCATATATATACATCTGCAACCAACTCCACACGAAGTGTGAAGACTTCGCTCAAGATTAAAATATTTTCATTCATAGTATTTAGTTATCATACACACTTAGTTCCATGCCATTAGGATGTTAAACAGCTTAATCCTCTAACAATGAACAATGAGTTCTTCAAAGCACTCCACACGCATAAAAGAGTAATTTATTTTATTCAATACTAGCTGTTACCCGCGACTTCGTCTACGTTTATTACGATTGGATTTCATGGTTTTTAATTTTCTTGCGGGGAACCCTAATACTTTTTGACACGCTTTTATTAGCTTGGTATGTATCTATGTAACGGAATTTTTGAATGTGATTTTCATCCCCTTCAAAACGTCGGATTGATTTAAAACTTCGCACACTTATCAAGGACCGATGACAATGCATTAACTTAAATAGTTTGTCCCATTATCCTTGCCAGGATCTTCAGGATTTGCGAATAATGCATAAAACAACTACGATTTCTGCCAGTTCAATCTACTGTAAGCCGTGTAAAAGAACTTCGTTCAAAGAAAAAACACGCTTTTGTAGTTAGCCGCACTAAAAAATTGAAAATAAATAATAGTTTCAAAAACTAAAAAAACATGCTTTTGTAGATAACCGAACTAAAAAGTAAAAAATAATTTTCAATAACTTTAAAGTGATGTCATTTGTTGTAAATATTATTGTGGATATTTGTAAAATTAGAGTCATCATAAAAATGTCTGAAAAAGCACCAAGTTTTACAATAAAATTATTTTTTTTATGTTAATTACTATCTTCTTATTTTAAAGTATTGAAAATTATTTTTTACTTTTAGTTCGGTTATCCACAGAAGCGTGTTTTTTTTTTTTTTAAACTATTATTTTTACGAAAATAATAGTAGCTTAAGTTACTCCTTATTACATCAGCTATCTGTCAGTGAAAGTTCCGTCAAAATCGGTCGAGCCATTTCGGAGATTAGCCGTAAAAAACAGACAGAAAGGCAGATTGAAAAAAGTTTAGAAATTTTTTTTTTGTTATAAGTACCGTATATACTTTCATGTTCATATAGTAAAAAGCTGTTATTTTGACATTACAAAAGACACTTCAATTATTATTTATTTGTATAGATTTTTTTATCAATATTTTTATTATCTTTGGATGAAATGAAGATAATTATTCATTTCGTGTTATTTTTTTTATATTTTTAATGTTCTTAAGATACAAGATACAAGACTGGGGGGGGGGGGCATACCACAGGGCGTTCTTTTAAGAGAAGTGCAGATATTAAAATTCAAAACCATCCGGATTTTACTGATAAACGAAATATAACTTTCTTGTAGTTAAATATCGTATATTATTACAAATTAGGAATATATATATATATATATATATATATATATATATATATATATATATATATATATATATATATATATATATATATATATTATGATATGATATTATTACAATATACATAGGAACTCAACCGCAAATTGTCGTCGTCGCTGGTGACAAGACAGCTGGTTCTTTTCTCGCTCAAAAGCTAAGTACCTATAGCCATTCAGCGAGGAAACGCAACCAGCGTTCGTGGTACTATACCACGTATAGTATGACAATTTTAGTTTTTATTTCACGTTATTATAATAATTGTATATTATTGTGTAATGTAAATAAATGCAAAATATATAATTTATGTATGTATTTTGACCATTCACCCAAAAAATTATCAACATTCGAATTCTTCAAAATTATTGATACTAAAGTTTTTCATCTCTAACATCAAGCGTTGACTATCGAAAGTCAAGTATACTTTTACAGTTAATGCTTTTATTTTCTTCCGAATAGGTCAAGTAGGACGTTAACGGACTTTCTAAAGCTGTGTGCTGTATTTACCTCGAAAAATGTCATGTCATCACGCATAATCAAATTAAATTTCAAGTCAAAATATTATTAGTTTTTAGAATTACAATCTCAAACAGATAGCCATAATTATTATTTTGATTTGTATGAACCGGTACCGTGTCTCAGGCGCATATGATACCGTGATATTTATTTTATATTATTATTACCAAGGTTTCTATTAAGGTTGCAGGTTATTTATACACTTCGGCTCGTGCGATTCCAATTCTGCTAGATGCTAACAAGTATTTTGCTAAATATCTGTCTCAACTGTTGTTGTTCTATGATTTCAGATTTTTTTTGTATGATAAGGGTGACAAGCGAGCACACAGTCCACCTGATGGTAAGTGGATCCTATGGTCCATAGACATCTGCATATGTCCTCATTTGCGAATCAAAATGCAGATGCGTTGTCAGCCGTGAGGACTAAGATGGAATGCCTCTTTTCCAGTAAAAAGGGTCTCCTGTTCTCTACACTCACCATACGAAACATAGCAGCATTAAGCTATTTTACGCTGGTGTCATGTGAGAGCGTAGTCCTTCTGCGGTCGAGCCGACCCATTCGTGCTACAACTATACAATTAATATAGCTGCAGCATGGCTCTACCACGTTTAAAAATGCGACAGATAGTGTTGTTGTTCTATGATTTCAGATGCGATAGTGTTTTGTTCGGGGATATAACATATAGTTATGTCCCCGAACAAAACACTTGATTCGTCTTTAATAGTAAGATTGTCAGTAACTAGGGTAACTACGAAACTCAGCGAGGTGAGTCAGTAATAAGGAGCGCTGACAAAAGGGTAAGATACCTCTAATTTCTGAGAAGGTTATGGGACAATTAGTCCAGCGTGGTGCATCCAATGCATGTTGGCGGACTTCAAATGCCATTGAAACATTTTATTTTTTTAAGCATGCTACCTGCATCCTCTCATTCTTAACGATATTTTATATCACCGTTAAGCACGTGATAAATCAGTTCTAAAAAATTGCAATTAACAATTTCATTGGTGCCGGCGGGATCGAACACAGGTTGCTCATATACTATAACATTTACAGTACGTGAGCATAACATAACATTAACATAACAGCAAACTCTTTGGTTCTGAGCTACTACGGCTCTCGGATACTCACATCGGATATTATATTTTAATTCAGTATTCAATTCATTAAAAGTCGTTAATATCTCACGATATAAAATCTTTCATACTCAGTGATGTATTTATTCAAATGTTAACAACGATCAATGAGCTTTTAAACTGTTACAGTACAGATGAAAGCCAAGCTACACAAAAGAAGCACTATCCCATTTATATTAAGGACGCAACACAGTAAAGCCGGACACAGCCGCGGGTCAGCCCTAGTATGGACACAGACAGCTTTGAACGATAGCCAAGTTCACCGTTAGCAATGTTTCCGCGATCGAGACCCCCGATTGTATCTAGTGTATCGATACGAACGATCTATATCGGAGTGATCTGTTCCAATCATACGATGTTCTCAGGGTCAGCATTGTTTAAAAACTTTAAGAAATCGTGATATTCTTACAGCTGTATAAGCATACAATGCTGCTATATTGCGGTACTGGGTGGTAGATATTGCGTACCTACATAATGTATTCATCAGTCTATCAATCATTTAAGTTTAAACACGTTAATGAATTTGATAAGCAAGCATTAAGATGTTAAAGATAAGTTTATTACTCTTTTATTGTACTTTAAACCACATTTTACATTTTTGTCGTTTGAATTATGTTGTTTTTTTATTTTTATAGCTACATTTAAATGAAATTTTACTTACATGATAAATTTAAAAATACCGTAAACTATAAAATGCAGTGTTAAAACTTTATAGGTCACAGACAATGTGCTATGTGTATTTAAGTTTCTACATTACAAAAAGTTATTGGACGCCTAATATAAGAATAAACATTTGAAACTAAACAATAAATATAATGATTTTAGCTCAAATTCGTAAGCGAGTTATCTTGGAAATAACCATTATTCACTTCCAAGCGCCATTTCCACAGCGGGGTTATGTCTTTTGTTTAATCTAAACGCTTTCTGTGCTTAAATTTTACGTACATTTCTAGATACACAAGAAAATCACCCTCGGGTTAGGTCCAATACTGTAACTGATATATTCACGGCGTCTCTTCGTGTGGGTGGACACAAACAATAGACAGGCGGGTAAAGACCACGGTGTGGGAGACCGTATTTGAACATGCGTCAATAATAATAAAATTATTGCTTTAAACCTCTCGATAAATATCCCACTGAAACGTCAAGTTAAACAACAGAAACGTACAGCAAATACTAAAATTATTATTTATGAATACAGTTCTTTAGATTTATTCAAAGACAGTGGAGCCATTACGTTATGGTGTTCATATTTATGTATAAATAATATTATACCAAATTAGAAAGTTAAGTATCATATATACATATATCTACTATTACAGCCTATAAAAGTCCATTGCTGAACTTAGGCCTCCTCCATAAATTGCCTTATAGGAGGGATATTTGCCATAGTTGCCACGCTTGGCAGGCGTAGTGGCAACTGCAGTTTTTTATTTTTATTTGTTATTAGAAAGACCCTGCGGCCAATCTCCTGCTTCGTTTCCCTCTGTCGACTCTTGCTACACCGCGTGACGATATGGGGTAGTGGGTATTCGTACACGGCCACTACACGGCTGTATAATATAGCAGACGCACTTTTGATACTCAATACTAAAACTAATTGATACATAAATAATATAAAAAAGGAATAATTAAGATGATACGGAATAAATACTTCCGCAAAGTGACGCTTGATTCTATTAATTAGTTTAGAATTGGAAGAGTACACGTAGCGAGTGAACGGTAATAATGAATGAGTATAATTTTATTAATAGATAAAATGAATCTCGGCTGAAAAAATAAATAAAGAAACAAGTAAAAATTCCATTGCATCTTGACTCTAGGTATTTCAAATTAGCAATGTGATTGATCTGCACGTTGAAAGCAAACCAAATATGTAATATGTTTTGTGTAAGGAAAAAACATACCTAATTTAATGCTGTATGCCAAATTTTTGTACATACCTACATTTCACAACTCAGTGAGAAGCAGTGGTACCGATTTGACCAAACGATCGCTCGTTCGTTTGGTAAATTTAAAATCAAATATCATTGTAATCGTAACCAATAGATACGATTATTTCGTATGAGCCCAAGTCACGGTGACTGTGCATTTTGGACTATTCTTGATTCGAAATGATTAATGATACCAACGGACAGATGTAAAGATGTAAATACATTTCAACAAAACTTTCAGATAGTTTCCTAAGTATATAGTCCTAGTTAACCACGGCTACCTTCAGTTTAAAATTACTCTTTATGGTTTCTCTACTTTTCTTATTTATCACATCGCAACAAGAAGCTGCTGGTGATGGTGAGATCACCGGTATTTCCTTGTTGCGGCGTGTAAAATATATAGATAGAGGGAGATTCCCCATAATTGCTACGAATATAATACCTTTACCCTTCGCCGTTCATAAGATTAATGATGTGCAGAATCGATTAATTTTAACAATTGATTACTCGATTATTTATTTCAAGCCGAATGCGATGCATCGATTATTAATCTTTCCTTGCTTTACTAAGTTCTTCAAATACCTTAGTTTTCTTTAAAAGTGAGTTAAAAGTATTAAAATTCAATAATTTTCAATAGTTTTAGTTGTACTATGTGCAGAAATAAGATTGCATCAAATACGCGATTATTTTATAAATTTACTTCCACCTCTATTAGTGTTTCAATGTCATATCCCGTTCATAGAAACCTCTATAATTTCTTTTCATCCTTTTATCCTAATGCGTCAGAGTATCAACTCAAATCAACTTAACTCTAGAAGGTCATACCTTGATAGGATAAGACTAAAATAAAAATTAAGGATCGAATTATTTCATAATCGTGATCAATTTTAAGACAAGAAAATATTTACATCACATCAAAAGCCAGGTCTGCTAAGAAGTACGTTAAACACAGGCCTTTCTAAAAATACGCCAGCAGACAAGCATTACTTGAAAGATTTGGTCACACTCAACACGCTGGGCAGGTGGGTTTGGGAATATAAAACCGATACCCTCGTACTGATACTGCAAGTCTTCATCATTTCATTCACCACAATTTGAGTTCTTCATTTTGAGATGGATTGTTCGCAATCAGTCGACTACCACAGTGTATTTCACTAAAACTTATTAGTTTACATAAAGTAGTTTGTTACGTGTTAATAATGGTGTTTTGAACCATGATTTAAAAAGACAATTAAGCTTATGAGAGGTATTTAACATATACATTTTAAATATTATTGGCGAGTAAGAGTTTTAGAAGTTAATTTAAAACAAAAACATTAATTTAAATAACAATTAGATAAACTAATAACAGACTTAACGTAATTAAAAATTAACTGTCTGATATCTCTAAATCTGTCACATATTTGAGAATTGTACTAATCTAGCAATAAATTTAGAAAAAAATTCAAAGCGTATTATGGCCACAAGACACAGTTGCTGAATAAAATGCAACAATTCAAAGCGGACATTTCGCTGTATGCCCCATTAATCATTAGTGCACGCGACATGCCCTGGACCGGGTTTACTTGCCTCGTAAAACGCAAGCTAAGGAATGTTAAGCAAAGTACACTGGACGATTTTTCATTCCATTCCAACGTATTGAAGGTAAATCTATATACAAGCTTTGGCTTTGTTAGAGTATTTTATATTCTGTTTGAAGCAATTAGCAGAATTTGACCGGAGCCATATAACACACAAAATAGTTAGGGAAGCATGCGAAGAAATGATATGGGTTAGCAGTAAAACATGATGGATGTCAACCTTAGTAACTGACAGTGCAAGAGAATCTATGACACTGTTGCTAGTCGGGTGTGGGTGTCACAGATTACTTAAATATTAAATATGTTAGAGAACGGGTTACATCCATTTCATGCATTCGTGCATACCATACTAAATTTATAACTCCGTTCTGGATTGTTAGGCCTAATTCTGTCAACGACAACGCGAAAAACGCTTTCCACAATCAAACTACCAGTCGACGAGTCTCCCTTTTTTACCGATATTCCACGCATGAAAACCATACTTTTGCTTCGTAAAACCTATAGCATAGGACTCATAATTTGCCAGCATCTGTTTTTCCGTCCAATTATAATCTTGGGCTTCTTACCACCAGGTGGGATTGAAGTCAAGCACTGACTTATAATAAGTTAAAAAAAATCCGACGATGATATGCTGGCGCAGTTCAAACCTCATGGGCACCGCTGAAAATTAACGCTGCTACATAATGATTGCTTATGTTTACGCAAACACTACACATAAAACGTCTAGTTTTTACGAATTTTATCGCGTATATTAACTTATCTTATATTATCGACGTTTCGAGCACTTTACAGTACCCATGGTCACGGGATGGACCACATGGGGTCTGCATTTGACGATGGAACATGTTGATTCGGAGACCGTTTTCGCTCCATATTGTTCGCATAGATTCGTAGTAACAGATAAATATAATTATTTCACACTATTACTTAACATTTGTGAGTTTTGAGCCTATACGTGTGGTTATGTCACAGTCGAATCGTAATATATAATAAAATAAAATAATCGTAATTCATTAATTCATTTATTCATTGAAATCATTGTTGTTAAAGACGAATGTAATCGTATAATGGCGGCGTAAGAGAGTGCATTACTGCATATCATCCCGTTGGTGTCCTAAGAGCGAAATTAAATAGGATCAGGAAGAGCAGCAACATCTTTCTTATAACAGCTTTCTATTAAAAAAGTCGTTGCGAACCCGCCCGCCAAGTGTGGCAACTACGAGTATAACAAATATCACCTCCATAAGACAATCTATGGAGGAGGCCTATGTTCAGCAGTGGACTTTTGATAGGCTGTAATGAATGAATGTAAATTGATTTATTGCCATAATAAAAAACTCGAGCTAAGGAACTAGTAAGTGAACCATGAAAGGACACTTTACTATATCTAGTTTGACTAAAGTAAAGTAAACCGTGTCGTGGAGGTGTAAGGATAACCACTAACCCATATCATCCCGTGAGCGTCAGAGCAGCGTCTTCCTAATAACGAATAAAAATAGAAAATGAAATAAAATTAAATTGGTTGCCAACCCACTTGCCAAGCGGTTATCGGGGAGGCTTATGTTCAGCAGTGGACTTTAATAGGCTGTAACGGTAACGGTAAAGTTACGGACTATATACGTTCCACAGCTGGGCGGTCTCTGCCTTCAGAGAGACAGTTATGGAGCAGTTAGTCCACGGCGCTGTTGTTTTGTTTTTCGCTGACCATTGCGTGTTCGCGGACTTCACATGTCCTTAAAATGATTTGTGCGCAAACATGCATGTTTCAAAAGATTTAAAAAAAAACTAGTTAAAGTTGCGGTTAATAATTTCATACGTGCCGGCGGGCACGCCGACTATGAACTTTACAGCAATGGCTTCAATCGCTATCAAGGCTCTAAAGTTTTGTACGTGATAGAACTATGCTGCTAATATATATTATGGTTGTAGCACTAATGGGCCAGCTCGACCGGTGCAGAACCACGGTCTCACAGAATACCAGCGTCAAATAGCAGCTTAATGCTGCCGTGTTTCGTATGGTGAGTAGAGAACCGGAGACCCTTTTTACTGGAAACGAGGCATTCCATCTAAGTCCTCAGGGGTGACAACGCATCTGCATTTTGATTTTTAATCGAAAATAGATGAAGATTTTTATTAACCACATCATCCACTTATCTTTAGGTGTTCACCTAGTTTGCTCATTTGTCACCCTTATTCAATAAAAAATACAACTATTCACAAGGTCAATTATTTATTGTTTTGGATGCTATGCACTACAAGAATTATACGACTGTTTTAAAACTTCAATGGTATAGAAAATAATTATCTTGCCTTGTCTTATGCAGCTTAACAATTAAATAATACCATAAATTTTCTATTCAGAACGAAGTCATTGTAAATCCCCCCGTGTGAAACGAGTCCCCAGTGTGTAATGCGTTCTATGAAGTATTCGGTTTGATTTAATTACGGCATAGGGAACCATTACTGCAATGTGGGGTCGCCCTAAGTTATTGTACTTAACTCAATTAGAGATCGTATTATATCGCTGTGGCAATAAGGAGTTGGACAATAAAGTCCAAGTGCCCATTATTTGAATTTTCCAATATGTTAAATTTGAATGCATTCGTATAAATTAATTTTAATAGCGGCTTAAGGTAGTGATATATATCTGATGTAACCGTTGACCGGTTGTAATTGATACCAAGAGGGTTCATTACGTTAAATATTTGATTTAAGTTATGCTTTTTACTGTTGTTTTAATTTTATGTTTGATAAATACAATCGTAGGCGTCCTCTTGAAACGATTATATTAGCTTATCTATGTCTTGAAATAACAGATTTTTCGTATGTTTGTCTTTATAGTAATCTTTTTATTCTTCGAAAATGTTAAAAAAGTTTTTTAAATCAAATAAAATCTTGTTCTCAATATTCTCTTTCAAGTCTGTCAAATCACTGTCAAATCTTCAAATAAAAGGCAATTGTTTTCTTTTATGTAATGATATATTTTATAAAAGAGCAGTCATCAATAGAAATAATACCTTTAGTTTACTTTAGGATGGTGTTTTAAAAATAAACTAAACTAGATATAAATTACATCATGGTTTTCCTTAAACAAAAATCGCGCATTTTGGTACTTATTTGTAAAATAATGAGTGAAGTAAAAGAAAATATTTATGTTTAAGACCAGTCAAGTAATAATAAAGGTTTTCTAAATAGATTTAAAACGGACAAATTGGTTATAAGCAGAAAGCTATATACTTTTTTCGACACTGTTATTTGATAAAAACAATGCATTCTATATTGTGTATAAGTTCTCAATTGCAATCTGAAGACTTTAATTTAAATTGACAACGATGGGCAATAATTTTACATTCGGCGTTCATTTACACGGGAATTCTCATTATATATTTTATTTCCTTTATCAGCGATATCTTGTTTCGATGGACGTTAAAAATGCAACTTTACTGACATTCCCGACGCGCCGCGATCCCCCGAGCATGATCCCGCGGTGGGACAGCAATAGGCCGATAAAAAACGTCGAAAATAAATTTTGCATACATTTGCGCCAAACAGCGGGAGCCTGGCGCAAAAAGATCCCAGAGCCACTCAATCGATCACGCTTGACGGATTTACCGGAATATATTGTTAACTGTACACCTTCACGCAAATAAACACTTTAACACTGACTTAATAAAATGCAAATCACATCGGCGGGCAATTTTTGATATTTTACAAGAACTACCAAACAATTTTTCATACGTAGTCGGCGGCGGTGTTGTGATATAGCATAGCATTTTATTATTTTTTATGTCCACCCCATTTGTTTCATGATCAATGTAGGAATATAGGTTTGTGTATCAGATTCTGAACTAAGTCTTCTTCTTCCTTCTTCATCCGTCAGTAAAAGCTAACTGTTGCAGTACCAGAGCCATGCTTCAGCTATATTAATTGTATAGTTGTAGCACGAATGGGTCAGCTCGACCGGGGAAGGACCAATCTCTCGCAGAATACCAGCGTAAAATAGCAGCTTCATGCTGCTGTGTTTCGTATGGTGAGTGTAGAGATCCGGAGACCCTTTTTACTGGAAAAGAGGCATCTGCATTTTGATTCGCAAACGAGAATGAAACGAGATGTAGATGTCTATGGGCCACAGCAACCACTTACCATCAGGTGGACTGTGTGCTCGCTTGTCACCTTTATCCTATATAAAAAAACAGTCGTCTTGTTTCTTAACGGCTACTTCCTACCGCATGTCTAAGTGTTACCTCTGGCGCAAGCAGTGATGAATGATACCGCCTGTGTCAGAAGCCATGAGACCTTCATGGTATTTTGCCATATCTTCTGCTATATCATAGCATGTTCTTTTATTTATTTTTTTTTTTACCCCATTTGTTTTATGATCAATGTAGGAATATAGGTTTGTGTATCAGATTCTGAACTGAGTCTTCTTCTTCCTTCTTCATGCGCCAGTTTAAGCTAACTGTAGCTGTACCAGTCATCTCGCATCTTAACGGCTTCTTCCCATCGCATGTCTGAATATTACCTTTGGCGCAAGCAGTGTTGAATTATTATGCCTGTGTCGGAAGCCATGAGACCTTTATGGTATTTTTCCTAGGCGTCTCTTATGATACCTACGAAACGTAATGTAGTATCCCTTACACCACCACCACATGAAGTTTAGGGTCAACTAATTTAATCACCATGGTCTAAGTTGTTTGTCCAGGTGGAATATTTCACAATGCAGTTTTTGCATTGCTAATCTTAATTGAAAAGATGTACCAAGACTAAATTATTTCATTACAATATGTCCTGTCTTCAGAATGCCGTTTTAAAAAATGTTCGTAAATTTCATTTTTTCTTCTATCTTGTGTGATTACCATAGTTATGTGCTTGTACATGGGCATTCCCGCATTCACTAGAGGATTTACTAGCTTCCTGCATAGTGTCACAATGACATAAATTATATTTCCTATAAATTCTGTTTCCAGAACGGAATGTATAGTGAAATCGGCGTAAAATCCATTGCAAATAATAAAGAATATATTATTATGAAAATAATAAAACGTCTCCAAAACATTTTCTATGGAAAATATTAATGTACCTTATAAAAAATATTTTCGCTCACATTTTTTTTCATTACACTAGAGGAGATACTTTGTTTATATAATGTTTTCTTATATTTACGCGAAGACTACACATTAAATGAAACTATTTTTTACGGATTATATCGCGTTTAATTTTAACTTTTTAATTCCCGACGTTTCAGGCCCTTTACAGCACCCATAGTCACGGGGGGGACTGAGGTGTTTGACGTCCCGATGTCATATTTAGCCCGGCTACCTTCAGTTTTTTAATATTAATTTTTGGTTCGATCTACGCAGAATGAGCTTACAGTATCTTGAAGTCTAGCAGTGGTATACTTGGGTTTGGATTTAATTTTATTAATTATAGGATCCCAAGCAGATGGCAGCACCCATCCATCTTCTCTATTGAAATTAGGATATGTTTTAATTTCAATAGCCTCGCGAATCACCCTTGGTAGGAATCGGTGTTCTTTTGCGAGGAATTGTGGTCTATCAAATCTAATGTAATGGCGGGGACGATCTTGAACATGTTCACAAAATGCAGACTTCCCGATACGTCGGTGCTTCAAGTAAGCTATATGTTCTTTTACGCGGGTTTTTATAGATCTTTTTGTTTGTCCTGTGTAAGAGAGACCACATTCACAATCCAACTTGTACACTCCTGCATCTTGTAGAGAGATATGACACTTGACGGATGATAAAATTGACTAATCTTCTTCGGAGGCTTGAAGTACTTTGTTTATTTTATTTAATATGTTTATAAATTTTTCAATATTTGATCATTATTTAAAAAAAACTGTTAAGAAGCTTTTTCTTTTTAAAACAAATATTTATTTCTCTACATCGGAATTATTGCTGTAAAAACGTATAAAAAACTCCCAATAAGGAGGTCACAACGATCAGCCTCGCAAATTCGATTAATAAAAAACACATTTTACGGCATATTGGCAGATATTTAAGTGCCAATAATAGCCAATCGGTATATCCGATGGTCCGTAACAGATCTGTATCACATCGGAGGATTTGATTATGCAAAAGGACACGTGTTTTAATATCTCAATTTTTGTTTAGTTTTATTCGTTTTTAATCTTATATGCGTATTAAAGACCGAATTTTTTATGGACGGAGTTTATTAGTAAAATATGTGGTGACAGTGCGACTCAGTAATCAGTGTACCTACTTGCTCCAGGTTTTAAATCCCAGTCGAATGCCTTTATCTATACATATAAATAACATTGAAATGTCTATTTGTAATGTCAAAATAACAGCTTTTTGAAAGTATATACGGGATTAATAACAAAAAAAAACAATTTTTTAAATTTTGTCTGTCTGTTTGTTCCGGGTAATCTCCGAAACGGCTGGACCGATTTTGACGGGACTTTCACTGGCGGATAGCTGATGTTATAAGGTACTCCTTAGTCCTATAAGTTACTACTTAGGCTACCTTTATTTTAGAAAAATAATTAGGGTTCCAATCGTAATATATCCCACGCGGCCGAAGTCGCGGGGGACCTAGTAGTACGATAATTGACTACACATACGAAATGCTAGTTTTGATTTTGAAGTATTGTGCCACACGATACATCAGAATCAGAACTATTACATACTATCGCGATTAAATCCGTAAAATTGGTTCGATTCAATGCGTAGTGTTCGCTTAAGAAATCATTATCATGTCCCTGTAACTGCTACTGATTCAAAACTTTACCAATACAAGAGCTCCATGGCGCAGTGGCTTAGCAATGAGTTACGGCGCTAAGGGCCGCGGGTTCGAATCCCGCACGGTACAAATATTTGTATGGCCTACAAGTAATTGTTCCGGTTCTGCATGTTTGTACAATTTATGTGTGTAAGCTGCCTCCACGATACACGAGAAACTCATAGTGTGGGGGTTACCTCTTTAAAAAAATATATGTTCCACAATTAACAAACTTGACCGGCTTTAAGTCAAATTTTCTAATTGTGAGGACTTCTTTTCTGTCTTGGGATTCACTTGGATTAGTAACCTCTTATCTCACCGGGGCACAGCATTGCAGCTACTGCTGTGGCTCGATTTGAAAATTAAGAGATTTCAGTATAATAACATACAATCATTTTTACGTGGTAGAGCCATACTGCAGGTATATTATAGTTGTACCACGAATGGGTCGGCTCGACTGGGGTACGTCGACCACGCTCTCACAGAATACCAGCGTAAAATGGCAGCTTAATGCTGCTGTGTTTCGTACGATGTGTGTAGAGAAGCGGAGACCCTTTTTACTGGAAACGAGGCATTCCATCTTAATCACATTAGGGGTTACAATGCATCCGCATTTTGAATCTTAATCGAGGATAAATTAATATGTCTATGGGCCACATCATCCACTTACCATCAGGTGGACTGTGTGCTCGTTTGTCACCCTTATTCTATAAAAAAGGAGGTACACAATACTGGAACTGTTATGAACTAATGGATAAATCACGAGAATAATCAAACAAATACCAAGTGGCCTGCAAGATAATACAAAACTTATTAGTACTCGGTCATTCAATACAAGGTAAAGTATTATACGTATTAGCAAACCGTTGTAGTCTTACTTAAGGGTAAAGCCACGTTAGCGTTTGCTAAAACACTAATATTTAAACAGTAAAATATACCTAACGTGTATTCAGTGGCCATTTTAGTGCAGTGTTTTTAATAGTATTTTCAACGTTATGATCATCAACCGACTTCAAAAAGGGAGGAAGTCTTCAATTCGTCGGAATCTTTTTTTTTTATGAATGTTCACCGATACTCGAAGACGCCTGAACCGATTTGGAAAATTCTTTTTTTTTTATTTGAAAGATTGTGCTTCTCATGTGGTCCCATATAAATTTGATCAAGATCTGACCAGTATTTTTTGAGTTATCCTTAATAATGCGTATTTAATTGACTTCGACTACATTGATGATGATCTCGTTTTATTTATATTGAAGTCACAATTTTTAATTATACCACTTGTTAATATTACTTAGAGTACTAGTAATTCTAGAAAATCAAAAAAGTAGTGTTTATAGCATTAGCATTTCCAGTATTTTAAAAATTAATTCTTCCGTTAACAGTTATAATTAAAAAAAGCTTTGTATCTACTAGGAGTAGTTCATGACAAAGGTCGAATTCGACTACAGCCGTGAACCAATGCCTTCCGGATTCAAACCAACGACTTTTTAGTTTCGCAGACATTAACAATTAGGCGACTGTTGTCTTATTTTGATTTTATAACACAGATTTGTTCATACGTGACAAGTTATTAACAAATCAATTTTTTCGTGAGAAATTATTTGAGACGAGGCTACATAAAACTTTTGTATACTACAACGCAAGTATAAAAAGTAATAACTTCTCAACTCGCGAATCATGAAAGCAGTTCTCTGAATTTAAACAACAAAAAGCGGCTACAAATAGCAATCCTATGAATACAAATTCAAATGCTTTGTGTGTGTGCACATGTATTGCACGGCATGATGAACAACATTGGTATAGACAGGTTTATACGTTGTAGAGCCATGCTGCAGCTATATTACTGGTATAGTTGTAGCACGAATGGGTCGGCTCGACCGGGGAAGGCATACGCTCTCATAGAATACCAACGTAAAATAGCAGCTCGATGGTGCTGTGTTTCGTATGGTGAGTGTAGAGAACCGGAGACCCGTTTTACTGAAAAAGAGGCATTCCATCTTAGTCCTCAGGGGTGACAACGCATTTTCATTTTGATTCTTAATCTACTATTAATCAGACTGTATGTTCGTTTGTCACCCTTATTCTATAAAAAAAGACAGAGTTTGCAACATTTTTATTTCGTCGACATATTTTATTTCTTAATGAGCACGTATGGTTTTATTCTACACAGGAAAGTAAACACAGTTTTTCAGCTCGCTTATTCTCTGAGAGAATTTACTTTAATCATCACGAATGGCAGCGGATTTGAAACGGCATGCTGACAGCCCGCTCTATGGCTCTTTTTACAAAACACTTATTCTCGACAGAGTATAATCGTCACAGAGTTGGGATCTTTGACATAAATAAAACTTTAGTATTAATTGCCATAATAAGTATTCTATATCTAATTCCACAATATTATCGACTTCTATGCGAAATTTAATTAGAATCCGATCAGCCGGTCAAGCGTCATTAAAGGACAAACATCCGAAGAAACATGCTTTCATAATGTTAATCTATTATATAAAAAATTATGTTTGTTTGTTCATATTTTATGCACTGCCATACCGTTCATCAGATTGGGCTAAAACTTTGTCAACTTATTGCTTGCACTTGCGTAAAGGTTATAGGCGTAATACAATTAACTTACAGGAGGTGGCGCACATATCGTACCGACAAATTATTTTAAAGTTATATATGATTCAATGAACACATTTTACAATTATTTCTTCTGCGGCAGTAACGCCGGGTACCAGCTAATATTTAATAAAAAAATCTCTATTTGCTTGAACCTAAATATATTTTGGCATCTGTGGCATCTACTCCTACAATGGATGAATTCTCTTAGGGTGGTGGAAGTGGTGAATAATATGACCTGTCCAAACGGAGTTTTCTCTCGTTCATAAACGCTAGGCTATACATGCCCTAAGAACATTGCTAGAGATTCTCAAAGCACGAGTTTGGTCGTACTTCGAACAAGTCAACAATGGCTGAAAAGCGATCGGTTCGGCTCTAGTGCTGAGGTCGGGTTTCGAGCCGGCAACACCATTCGATTACAGTTTACTGTCGACTTGAACGTATTTATATAGTCAATAGTGTATTATGGCGCTTAATGTCAAAAAATATAAGATATAATATAAGTACTAGTGAAACTTAATAGGGACATTCTTGTTTAATCTCTCTCATATAATTGCTTAACTTTTACACACATATAGTATATGAGATTGCAATGTCTAATATTTTTTAAAGTTTAAAAATAAAAGTTAAGTTAGTCTGTTGGGCACATTACTACTTGATATTCTTTTTTGCTTAATTGCTACTAAGGATTTTTTGGAAACTCATTTTTTTAAATAACCCTTCGGAGTGAAACAACATTAAATGTAGAAAGTCGAAAAAAAATTTATCTTTGTTTACATTGCTATAATATATATACTTTTAATATTTTGGTAACTTAAAATAGATACCTATACCTAAAGATTCTTTCAGTTTAATCTAATTAGATATAATGCTGCGACGTATTAGGTCAGCCATACAGAGCCATTTTAATTTAAAAATACGTTACCCGCAGTAGAATTTTCGCCTGTATACGTGGAGTCTCTATGAAGTCATCAAATTTCAAATTAAAAGGTTGCTTGTATATCAGCGGAATTCTTCAACTTGCACAGTTTACCGCTTGATTTTAATGTCAAAAAATATTCAGTACTTTTCGTTTTTAGCATGACAACTGTCATACTATAAGAAATGCGGAGATAGAGTCCTTTACCTCTTCTTTACCACACAGAATTGCCATATTATACAATTTTGAGTGTCATTAAACTATATTTAAAGTTTAACCATGAAATTTTCTAATGTACCTATATAGCGTGTGTAATTAACATATTATTTAATAAATTACATACTACACTTAGTGAAAGTGTTTGTGTCATTCTACTTGGATACTGGTTGTGTCATTTTACTTGGAAACATTCTTATGATAATGCAACATTTTTAAAATTATTTTCGTCAAAAGCTACTTTTCTCCAAATAGCCAAAAAAAATATCTCGGTCGCCGGATTTATGCATACATACCGTTGCCGAAACGTCACCGACCAATTGACAGCGTCAGTTTAGTAGCGATAAAAGTTTGTTGTGTAACCGGCCTTAAGTTTTATGGCTTCCACTCTGCAAGAACTCTCGGGATGTCATTCTAGTAACAGATATAGTTTCTGCATTCATCTGGATTCAAGACGAGCCTTATGGCGTTACAATAAAGTTTATTTTTATATAAAAAAGTATTGATGTAAGTTAAATAGCGTGGTTCACTTTGTCTGTGTATTTTGTTTTGCTGTATTAGGCATGAACAATTTGTCGCGACGCGACGTTGTATACCGTGGGTCGTTCTGGCCTTTGATACTGACCTTTATTTCTTTATTGCTCACCACCTTTTCTTGAAGCACAATTGTTACGTATGTTTATTTCAACTCCATGTTAAGTTTAAGCTTGCTCAAATCTTAAAAGGAGCTTTTATATTATAATCTACCAGAGATGATTGGACTTCTCTTCTTCCCACTACTGATTGCCATCAGATACCCCGATATCCTGCAACTAATGTTGTTTACTCAAAATATATCTTTATATCACAAATAATTTCTTGCTCGAATAATTTTTAAAGAGTATCTCTGATAACGACAACCTATTATTTTTATAAAAACTTAAGCTCATAATTATGAGACCAACGTTACACAGAATTTAAATTATTAATTCTGCTGCCGTGCCTCAAAATATTTTTCCGTAAAAATGTAATAATACAAAAAAATATTGGCAACGATCTGGCAGCCGATAAGTTACGGCCAACTTTTTAAAAATATAAAAGTACATACGCACATTAGCGCTCGGCCGGTGCCTGACGGCGGTTGAAAAAAAAAGTAAAATTAAAAAAGAGGCAAAGGAACACAGGTATACATGTGAGCATGAATGATACGAGGCCTGACGCTTGCTTCTACCGTTAGCATACTAATTGGGAAATAAAATGTAATTTGAAGCAAATAAAAATTATCTTTATAACTTAATTAATTATGATCATGTTATTATTTTATATTTAGTGTAAAATGTTGTTTTGTTTGCAAATAATGTTTTCCGCATCTTTTGTGAGAGGTGATACTTTCAAAGTTTACGTTCTGTTTATACATTAATCCCCAAAGTCTTAAAGAAATTTTACACAACTTCTTTTAATAACACTGTAAACTCCATATTTATCGAACCCCTACTTAACTCCGGTATGAAAACACTGTATTAGTTACCGAAATTGATAAGAAACTAGCCGCGTTTACTTAACTACGATAATCCTACCATATTCTACGATATGAATTAAATACAGATTTTCTTTGTTAATTAAAATACAGAAAATAATTTAAAACTGCAAGAATTTTGGACAAACACGACAGAATATACAAAAAATGATGATATTAGTTTTAGATAGTATTTGTAAATTAAACTTTCACATTAGGTAATGTAAAATTTACTTAGTTATAAAATTGTGTAGTTTTTTTTGTAGGTTGCTATTTCACGAAAACTCTCTTTAACGCAATAAAATACTCAGCTCGAATTTCGCTATAAAGTTTACACTGTATTTTATTTTCTTATTTTATTTAAGTCTTGCTTGGTTACAAGTATCAATATATCTTGGTGAAGTTTTGTTATATTAACACAAACATATATTGAATACTTTTACGGATTTTATCAAGATTAATTTTGTTTCCTGACGTTTCGTCTTTACAGCACCCATTATATCCTCAAAAAAATTTTTTTTATAGGAAAACGAAAAAACAGTCCACTTGATTTTAAGTGGATACTGTGGCCCTTAGACATCTACATCTATCTCCAAATTAGAATCAAAATGCAGATGCGTTGTCACCCTTGAGGACTAAAATGGAATGCCCCGTATCCAGTAAAAAGGGTCTCCGATTCTTTTCACTCACCATACCAAAACACAGCAGCATTGAGCTGCTACTTTACGCTGGTATTCTGTGAGAGCGTGGTCTTTCCCCGGTCGAGCCGACCCATTCTTGCTACAACTGTAATGTAGCTGCAGCATGGCTAAATTACGTGATTTTTTAAAAATAATTATTGGTAAATTCATAAAAACAATATATATAAACGCATAGGCAACGCGTAACACCATAAAATATTCTTCTAACGTTGGACAATTGCATGCACTTTAAAAAAATATTACTTATATATGCGACATCAAGCTATTTTGCCGGCCGTACTCGCTATCTCTGTTAAGAATTTTTGGAATACCGCCTGACGGCGGGCGGCCTGATGTTATCAGCCGTTCTAAATACGAGTTCGATTCCCGACTCGACCGTGCGCTGGGACCGGTCCGATAGACGTCTCTATTCACCGCACCACCACGCCTGTCCGATGGACAAGAGGATAGCAGACGCAATAAAAATCGATCATTGTTGTTGTAAAATACTTTACAATGCAACTTCGTCTCCTTGATTCACAATTTAAGAATTAAAAAAAAACACGTAATAATCTAGTCACATGATTATATTGTTTTATTTTTATTTAAATATTTATGGAAAAAAAAAACATGTCGAAAAACATATTGATATTTCCAAATTAAAATGGGATTTATCGAATGTTAAACGATATGAGCATGCTGCCACAATGAAATATTACGTAGATTTTTCACTACGGCCTAAAACACCAAAAATTTTGCTATTTCTTTTTTGTCATGGACATCTGATAAGAGGCCTGGATATAATTGACGTATCCTAAATTACTAAATCAGGTTCTTGATAAAGAAAATGGCGGTATCTTCGTTTGCTTCTTTTTTACAAAAACTATTATTGGATATAACGTTTTTTAAAAAAATGATAAAATGAAAAACGTGAAATTGAAGCCTACCGACACCTGAGGACACGATAGGATAACGAGCTTAAAATCTTTAAAGATCACATACTTACCACGCTGGGCGGGTGGATTAGTAATAGTCGCTACCCTCGCACTTTGATATTGCTCGCCATCATTTCAAATCTATAGGATTTGGGTTCAAATTTTTTCATGATGGATGTAGCGGCATTCGTTGTGCAGAGGAGCCCATGTTTTGTATATGTCGGTCGATACACAACGGCGATATCGACGGCGGTGTGTATTTAATTTAAAACGCGGATCATAAATAATTTATTCTCACACTTTTAATATGATGGATTTCCGCAAAGAAACGATTAATTCTCATAATTAGGTCTATTAGGCCGCTTGTCAATCTAGTTGCTACGTGGTGATCGTATAAAGAGAACGGTGAACGAATTCACCGAAAAATAATCATCTCATCGAGTGGGAGTCAGAAGATTATATTTAAAGAAATGTCTGCAGTATCTTCTGGGCTCAGATCGATAGCGTTATAACTATTACCTAAATTAACGACAAAAGTTCTAACAAGCACGGCGTTTACGTGAAATCTTCCTACTATGGAAGAGGATTATGTCCATCTATGGACTATTTTCGGGCTTCTGGCAATAAGAGGGGGGACTTATTCTCCGAATATCGAAAAATATCAAAGTCTTCCCTATCATGAATTTTATAAATTACTTTCATAGGATGTTTCGGACACAAAACCGACAAAAATAGCATCACAACCCATCTACAACTTCGCTTTCTACTTTGGATCTTATTGAAGATTTAACTTTTTAGTTTGAACCCAGGTCGTTTGCACAGTTCCATAAACAGACTGACCAACGACTACGCCACGAATACGTATTTTTGATATTCACGATTTACGTGATATCTGATTTTTATAGATACCTTCGACCGGTTTAAAAAAAAAAAGAAATAGTTACGCGTTCCGCAATAAAATATTATATATAGCGTGTTTGCATTTTCCCGTCGTTTCTACTTTATTCGAGGTGCTTATTAATGGTCGTATATTTTTGCAAACCAAACGATGCTATTGTATTGGTTAATTAATAGGCAATGCCTTTGGACAAGTTTGAACAGGTCCCTCTACGATTTAAAAATGCTAATAAACGAAAAGTGACCACCGCCATCGTTTTATTAGTCACTACGTTTTTGCGTTTAGGAGAGTACTTTTTAATTGTTTATAGTTTCGAATCAGTAACAAATTCATTTATATTTTAGTTATTGTTGTGTATTATTGCATACACCATGTGTATACGCTTCTACAGGTATTGCAGTTGTTCATGGGTGGTGGTATTCACTTACCATCAGATGTGTCACATGCTCGTTGTCCCCCTCTTATATATAAAAAAAAACTATTAGTTCCAATTATATACTCGATCATATTTATAATTACTCTGCTTTATAGGTCAGTAAGTCTACAGCTGGATATGGACCTCTCCCGTTGTAAGGAAGATTTGCCTTAATCGTCACGCATGGGAATATTGACTATAGCATTACAAGACATCTCTTATATAAAAAAACTATTAGTACCAATTATATAGTTAATCATATTTATAACTACTCTGCTTTATAGGTCAGTAAGTCTACAGCTGGATATGGACCTCTTCCGTTGTAGGGAAGATTTGCCTTAATCGTCACGCATGGGAATATTGACTATAGCATTACGAGACATTTCTTATATAAAAAAAAACTATTAGTACCAATTATATAGCTAATCATATTTATAATTACTCTGCTTTATAGGTCAGTAAGTCTACAGCTGGATATGGACCTCTCCAGTTGTAGGAAAGGTTTGCCTTAATCGAACAGACGGACACAGACGGGACGAAATTATGAGCTGAATTATTTAAGGTTGCCATCACATACTTAACAAATTATAAACATTATTTTGTCAAAATAAGACTATATTATACAAGGGATCTATTAGGCAATGGCGAGGCAAGGAAGGCCTATGTTCAGCGGTGGACTTTTAATAGGCTGTAACGGCAATTAATATTATTGACTTTTAAAACATCAAAGTAAAGTTTTGACTTGATCGTGGACTTAAGGAGAACGAACGAAGTCTTTTAATTACCATTTTTCTACAAAATGGTAATTAAAAGACGCGTGTATTTTTTTGTCCTGAGCAGATTTAAAGTCAAATTTTTGAAGTTAAATTTAAACAGCCGCTACGAGTATTTACGAATTACTGTTTGAGGGTGCAAACAGTAATATCATCTTTAAGAAAAAGTAAAAACGTATTCATTTCACATACAAATGTAAAAAGGTTTTGGCAATGCTTTACAATGTTGGACACCTTAAATGTCATTAGGTTATCCTTTGCAAGATATAAACGGTCTTATTGCAAAACGTAGTTGATTGATAATTACGTGCTTAATAACAATAATAATAAATCTTTATTTCGGATAACAAATGAGATCCATATCAGACAAGAAGTTAGAAAAATCACAAAATATAAATAATAATACAGCTAGGTGGACGGAGGATGTAAAATGACACACACAGGTAAGTCAGCCACACAGGACCTTAACTATAGTTAAAGAAAATATTTTTTTGATATTTTAAACCTGAGACGAACGATACATTTTTGTTATAGGAACTTTACTTTAAAATTTGTTTAAAAATTAGTACAAACCAAAATTACAATAAGCATATATATACAGAAAGAAAGTGTAGTGGCGGTGTAAGAATATAATATCGTCCCGTGCGTTTCGTAAGAGACGACAGAGGGAAATAAATCAGGAGATGGGCAGCAACATCTTCCTGAGAACAACTAAAAAGTAAAAAACTGGCAACTATGGCAAATATCCCCATTGGAAAGCAATCTGTGGGAAAAGCCCATGTTCAGCGTTAGACCTTTAATAGGTTGCAACGACAGAAAGCGAGAGCAATTCCCACAATTGTCGAAAAATATACTTCTTAATAAAATACACTTAAATACACGTAAATAAAATATATTATTATACGAGTATAGCTGTTTAAAATCAACATCTCAACTATTTTATATGTAAGTCCCACTAAGTATTCTTCTTCTGTATTTCAGTTGAAATTTCAGCACGTTTGACGGGATTAAAATCAGACGTATAGACTGACAAATCAGAACAGAGAGTAACAGAGTTAGACGTCTTGGTTACGCGGGCAAAATCAAATTCCCGAATTTCGCCGATTGCGGTTCGAGTCCGTTGCAAAAACGCCGACGCGTCGTACGTTGTCGCTAATGACGAAGGAATCTCTTTGTATAGGGTCCACGGTATTTATTCCTCGAAGGCCCGATCGGGATACAATTAGACGTTTTGTGCTGGTCGAATGACCGATTTTATATTGTTTTTAATTGTTCGGCGTTTTTAGGGTTTCGCTGGGTTAATTTCAAAGTGCCAATGTGCTTAGAGATAGCTGCAAAACATCGAAGGATTAAACTTGGAGCTAGTGTTCGCGGGTTGTGATGAACGTTGTATCGTGGTGGATAAGAAAAACTCGACGGACAAGCTCATTGAGCCGTATTCAAAGGGCTCTGAACGTGATAGAAAATATGTTTACATGCAAAAACTGTAGATACGACTTGAAGCGTTACTTGTTAAGACACATTGTCCGAGGCAACGACTAAAGTTATTGTAAAGCTTTTGACCATAAACATGTACCATATTATGTAAATAAGCCATCATAAGAAACTACAAAAGACACATGTAAGATAGATGTAACCGAAGCAAAAAAAAGTTGACACAGTGATGTGAAAGAATAAAGAAATTATTAGTATTATAATAAATCTAGATTAATTTGTTGTTAATAATAAAATAATTTTAATTTAATTAATTTAACGTGTGCTTATGTATATTATATTATTAAGTAACATGCTTTAATAAGACTATAATATAAAATAAATATATAATAATAATGCCTTTAGTATAAAATTATTTACAAAATGAAAATTTTCACAAATTTACTTTTGATTAATTTTTTGTTTAATTGATACTGAGCTTTAACAAATTTACCATAATGAACCAAAATCTTCTTCCTTTTCTTTCTACTGTAATTTTTAACTACAAAACTTTGATGTTCACATTGTTACTCTAATTGTTATTACTCGGTAGCACAGTGTTTACGCGTTTGTTTGCGGGACCGTGGATTCTAATCCCGCAAGAAACAAGGGTTTGTATGGCCTAAAAAGATGTGCAAATTATGTATACATGTATGTAAACCGCCTCCACGATACAGGCGAATATCCTAATGTTGGAATAATATTCCTAACGAAATAAAATAGTACCTATCAATACCTTTATAAAATCCATTAATAATGACAGTTTTTGAAGAAAAAAAACAATAGTATTTTACTATTCCCAAACATTCATGGAACTTTGTGGGAATGTGTCATAAAAGACACGAGTGGCAATTCACAATGCTGTGTTAGTTCCTACCTTAATGTATGGTAGTGAAAAATGGGTGTGACAGAAGAAGCCCGAGAGTAGAATAAATGCTGTAGAAATGCGATTATTAAGGAGTATGTTAGGGCTAAATTAGAATGACAGTGTGAGTGATAAGAGAAAAGCGTAGTGTGCAAGATGATGTTGTGACCAGGATTAACAAAGGAATGCTTCGGTGGTTTGATCATGTAGAAAGAATGAACGAGAAAAGAGTGACAAAGCAAATTTATGTTGCAGAAGTGAACGGTAGAGACGAGAAGGAACGCCCTCGACGAATGTTTATCTACCAAATTGGCGATATATTGAAGATGGGCCAGATTAAGAGTATCCTTAACCGATGAGCATGTATGCGTAGGTATGGATGTAAAGAAGCCGAGAGAGGTGTGTCAGGATCGTGCCAAATGGAAGTCCGTAGTCTCTGCCTACCCCTCTGGGTGAAAGGTGTGAGTATTTATGATTTACATTTATGATAACATATTGTGAATTTTTAATAATGTTAGTAGTAGATTTATTACCCTATTAGTTGTTTTTATTGAAAGTAATCTTAGTAGAATAGAATAGAATAGAATCATTTTTATTCAATATAGATAAAATATAATATTTAAATATGAAAAGTTTTGATAAGGCTTGATTATTTTTAAATAAGCATATGTTTCTGTATATTATTCACTAAGTATGAGAATATTTATAAATCCGAACTATAATAAAGTAACTTGCACAAAATATAGGACTCCTACGCAACTTACAAACAACTATAAACTTGTTTAATGCAAAATCATAATCTAAATCGTATCAAACAGATTAGCTTTTATAGAGTTCATTTAATTCCAGGTAAGTTTAGACTAATCTTTTACTTTATTTCGCAAAGTACTGGTACCCGCGTAATTATGGGATCATAACTATGTAGGATTGTATGGGACACTCATTTAACCCCATCTTCAACAGAGAAGAGGATAAAACATTTAGGCCGGAGTACAACAAGAGAGTTCTAGCGAATATTACCTTTAAATAGAATTTATTTATTTTATGTTATTTATTTATTTAACATAATTGAAATTTACACTGTTAAAGCTTTACAGTCTGCCAAATTGCTCAGCAGTTTGTTAGCAGAAAAATAATTGAGCCCTGGATCCGCGAAGCAAGCGAACTTTGAACCTCAACACTCTTTTTAAAAACTTTGTTTTGAAAAGAGTGTTAAGGTTCAAAAAACGACATTTAATAAAATAAAAAAGACTTGAAAGACAAATTTGGAGCTATTGGTACAGTTATACTGTTTTTAGTTTGAAAAAATAAATTTAAGAAAAGAAAATTTCAGCATATTATGGACAAAATTATTTTCAGCACGTAGTGGCGGTGTAAGAATATCCACTACCCCATATTATACGTAAAGATACCCCATATTATAGGTAGAGCCACGCTGCAGCTATATTATGGTTGTAGCACGAATGATGGGTCGGCTCGACCGGGGTACACACACGGACCACACTCTCATAGAATACCAGCGTAAAATAGCAGTTTAATACTGCTGTGTTTCGTTGGTGAGTGAAGAGAACCCGAGACCCTTTTTATTGGAAAAGAGGCATTCCATCTTAGTCCTCACGAGTGACAACGCATCTGCATTTTGGTTCTTTATTGAGGATATATGTAGGTGTCTATGGACCACAGCATCCACTTACCATTAGGTGGAATGTGTGCTCGTTTGTCACCCTTATACCATAAAAAATATGGTCCCTTAAAGTTAAAAAAAGTTTAGTTACAGCCTATATACGTCCCACTGCTGGGCACAGGCCTTCTCTCATTTCTGAGCAGGGCAAGGAAATGTCCGCCGCGCTGCCCCAATGCGTGTTGGCGAACTCCACATATCTTCGAAATATTTTTTTCTTATTTCTCAGACATGCAGGTTTCCTCACGATGTTTTCCTTCACCACCGAGCACGTGGTAAATCAGCACTTAAAATTGCAATTAACAATTTCATTGGTGCCGGCGTGGATCGAACTCGGGTTGCTCCCGTACTGTGAAACTTACAGCGAGCGCTAACCATCTGAGCTACCACGGCATGGTCCCTTAGGTGACACCTATTTTATTATAGACCATATTATATTATATTTTAGAGGCGGTAGAGGGAAACAAACCAGGAGTTGGGTAGCGGCGTCTTCCTAATAACATCTAGAAAGTAAAAAGCTGCTGTTGCCAAGTCGCCGGCCAAGCGTGGCAACTATGGCAAATATCCCCTTTACGAGACAATTTACGGGAGGCTTATGTTTATCAGTAGGCTTTAATAGACTGTAATGATGATGATATTGATATATTATAGAGTACGGATTGGATGTGATATGCAAGGAGTCGATGGGTTGCATATGTTACCAAATCTATCGATGGGCTGCAATTTGTGAAAATAATTATATTGAATAGTGATATAACACTATAAAAAGAAAGTAATTAAATTTTAAAGTTATAAAAACAACATAAGTTATAATTTAATTACTTTCTTTTTAAATTTAATTAATTTTTTACAATGGCAGCTGAAGGTTGAACATTCATTTAAAGTCAGTATTAATCATTCGGCGCCAACTAATTTCAAGTAGCGCACAAAGTAAACAGCAGGCACATTTTGTGTTAATTAAGAACTGCCAACCCTTCTTACAACTTTACAACTATAACAATATTTATCCAGACATTAGATGCAATTTATGATCCAAGTCAACAAAGTATAAAACTAATGAATCATGTGAACTTTATTTTGCAATTGATGGTTCTCGGTACGTCTCCACATGTTTACGTCACTCAACAAAAATATAGCTTCATGCTGCTAGTAAATAACATTTTACTATCTAAATGCCTTGTTACAACAATGTTTATGCATCGAGACTATTTAAGTAATTCTTATAAAATAGGATTACGACCCAATGCATGTAGTTAACATAATTATGTTAATGAATCGCCACACCTGCTACACCTAACTGTGTAATACCTGATTAGATATAAAAAAAATAGATATATGATTTTTTACGACTTAGAGAACTATTTTAAAGAGTTTTTCATTAACTATATGGAAAATATGGAATTATAAAAAGTTACAATTATTTTGAACGAATTTGTACAAATTAGTTCGGCCAAGATCAAACAAACTCAAAGTTTGTTTTTTATTTTATTATTTTAAAAAAACGTTACCCCCACACTAGTATTTTCTTATCATCCAGACCCTGTACAATTATTTGTAGGCCGTAAAAATATTTGTTCCGTGCGGGATTCGAACCCGTCGCTCTCAGTGCTGCAACTCACGTTAAGCCACTTCGCCACGGAGCCGTAAAAATATAAAGATTAAAAAATTATTTTTCTTTAGAAAAGTATTTTTAATCAAACTCTAAACTCAAACTCAAACATTTATTGGTAAACCATAATGTACACAAGATGTTATAAAATAATGTGAGACCAGTGTTATGGACCCTATTGGGTCCATAACATTGGCGGTAATCTTTGTTACTTAATATGCATGCAAAAAAAATACTATGCTATTGTATTTTTATAGAGTAAAAAGTGACAAACGAGCACACAGTCAACTTTATGGTAAGTGAATACTGCGGCCCATAGACATCTACATCTATCCTCGATTACGAATAAAAATGCAGATGCTCACCCCTGAGGACTAAGATAGAATGTCTCGTTTCCAGTAAATAGTGTTTCTAGGTCTCTACATTCTAGGTTTCTATGCGAAACACAGTGACATTAATCTGCTATTTCACGCTGGTACTCTGTGAGAGCGTGGTTCTTCCACGGCCGCGCCGACCCATTTGTACTGCAACCATAATATAGCTGCAGCATAACTTTACCATGTGTTGCATTACAGCGCTAAGACGCTTGCCCAACGTAGCCTGGTAAATGCTCCCATAAATAGCACCACAAAACGACAATCTGTACAAGGCTTGGAGTAGCTGGATGCGTGAAGCCAAAGATCGGCTTTGGGAAAGGCCTGTGTTCAGTGGATTGACACTGGCTGATGATGAAATATTACACTATTAAAATATTACACTATATTATCGAAATGCATAATAATAAAGAAAAATGTACTATATTTTCATAAAATAATATTTACTCATAAGTTTTGTACCTCGTCTATGTTTTCAGCTACAGATCAATCAACTGATAGTTTTAGTTCTTGTTAATTTTTGGTATAGATTTGTACATTACGTATTTTCTATTTGACGATAAACATTTTCACGTTCTTTTTGTTTACGTATCGCAAATTTTCACAAAATATTATTTTTTTATGTTAAAAAAGTTGTGAAAAATAAATATGAAAAATAAGTTTAAAGAATGTAACCTTTATAAATTGAGCATTTGACTTGACAACTCAGGTTAAATGAAACCAAACTCAATTTTAAAGTGTTATTTATTATACAGATTTAAATTGTACAAAAAACGAATTATATTTACAAATTTCTTAACTAAATTTGTTTAAAATCATAAAGGAAACGTTCTTCAAAATCAAAAAATAAAAACAGATAGAACTGGACAAATTTGTGACAAATTTATTGCTTATCGCTTTAAGTGGTCAAACCGGTCTGATATACAATAAGCTTAGAGTTTAATATTGAAATTTGATCGTTTATGCAGTTATAAATAAAAATTTAAGTTCGTTCGTGACTTGTCGCTGTTAGATTTTTTAGTTTGGCCTTTTCTGTAATAAACTAATTGTGTAGAAACTTTTATATTATCGTCATGCGCTTAAAAATAAATTTTATTCGAGTAGTATATAGAGCATTGAGTTATATCATTTCTAATTTTAGTATTAATGAAATATTCTGGTTTTACACTCATAGGCATTTCTCTTTGAATAATGAACCCGTATCGTAATTTCATCTTTGACTTAGTAAAATAAAGTCATAGCGTATACACGTCCCACTGATAGGCACAGGCCTCCTCTCACTTCTGAAAGGTCTTTGCCATAATTTTACAATAAATACCTCATCAATGACCTTGTACATTGAACATTATACTCTGTATCCCCTCCACTCACCAGTGTGTTATATCCCTTAGTAATGAGGGTTGACAGTAATCACCGCTTGGCATGCGGATAAGCGGTTGTCTCGGTCAGTACCAGACGTCTCACACTTTAACATTGCTTCCCGCCACTGGTCTAGGTATCATCATTATAGACCATCACAAGTTCTCCGCTGAACATATGCCCCTTTAAGGAATGCCACAAAGCACAGTCCTGAGCTACCTGCATCTATAGACTTCTTACATGTCTTACCAGGTCATCACTCCGTCCAGAGGGTGACCGCCCTATACTTCGCTTACTAGTATCAGACTGCCACTCGAGAACCTTTCTTCCCCATCAGTTGTTGGTTCTTCGAGCTATGTGACTATTCTGGTATAAATACGTGATGATTATACTGCCATTAATCGGAGGACTCATGACATTCTAGACCTTTTTCTAAGTCGCCTCTTACAACTGATCCGGATAAGATAGGACGATAGTTTCTTTTGTACCATCACAATACTGCGACTTTATTTTAATCCCAATAATGTTTAATTAAAGAGCAAATCAAAATTCCTTCCACATAATATAAACAAATAGTAAACACTTCATTGATGACTTATAGTGGACGAAGATCAAACATTGCGCCATCTTCTCGATTAGAATGATCATATTAAAAGAAATTATACGCTATTCGAATGAAGTTGTTTAGTCGATGCACAGTTTGATAAATTTCAGGGCTACCACTGCTAAAGTGAGACGTTTTTTTTGTTTTCTTAATGTTTTTTTGATTGTTATAACAAATAATAATTAGCAATTACTATTTCACATATAATTTCTCTTCACTTCACATTTTCTTGCCCTAAAACCCTCTCAGAAGTAAGAGGAGGGCTGAGCCCAGCTGTGGGACGTATATAAGCTGTAACTTTAATTTACTTTACTTTATTTAACATCTAATAAAAAAATGTTATAGGTATTAGAGCTTTATAAAATATTTAAACTCGACTTACAATTTATGATAAATAAAATAGTGACAATTCCAGTTTTTACACTTCAATATTTTTTGTCCATAACTGTATCTTTTATGTTAGATAGACAGTAAGTCTTTATTTATCAAATTGCACAGATCAGCCGCAAAGAAGTGCGGTAGTTTTATTGCCCCTAAAATCTCACCGAATTACACACGGACTAGACACTTCTAACAATAATTCATAATATAAAGTATGTATTGTGCAATAGTGCAAATTAAAATATATATTATTAAGTATTAAGAATTTATATTATGAAAGAAAGTTAGTTACAACCCTACACTAGATTATAATTCGTTTACTAATATTAAATTTAGAGCTAAAACGACAAAAGACTTTGATGTCTTAATTACGTTTATGTTTTAAATCGATAACGTCGAATTTGCATAATTAAAACTATCGGAATGATTTGCTGTGAAATTCTAGATCAAAAAACCTACAGACATTAATATAGGCAACCAATCACCGCATAGATAATTTATATTTTTATGACTACGCTGTTTTGCGCCGGAATAATATCTGTTTATTTATTGACTATTTAAATTTCGTGTTGTAAAGTTCGTTAATGATGTCATAGCATGTTGAAATTTTATTGAGTTAAATAAAATCTTGCCGTGTGTAAAATGAAAATTTATCTAAATTTTTAATTATCATTACAAAATCATACATAAAACATTACACTTATTAAGAATTGGGGAATTCAAAGACAGTTTTCAGATTGATATAAATAAAGTCTACTTAACAAGATGCACGTTGCGGTTTCAGAGACGTTCAAAAATATTCAGCTACATTCCTTATTACTGTTATGAGAAAATTTAAATTTTATTTCTGCTAACATTTGAATGATGATTAATTTCCATGTAGAAACCCTCACAATAAGCTAGCAGAATTCGAAGTGCAGTTAAGCAAAATCATAATTGGATCATAACTTCTTAAAAGTAAATGAGCTTCATAATTACCATAAAGAGAGGCAGAGTCGGGAAGGGACGCCCTAGACGAAGGTTTATCGACCAAATTGGCGATATACTGAAAATGGGCCAAATTAAGAGTACCCTTAACCGACGAGCGTGTATGCGTAGGTATATGGATGTGGAGGAGGCGAGAGAGGTGTGTCAGGATCGTGCCAAATGGAAGTCCATAATCTCTGCCTACCCCTCTGGGTGACAGGCGTGAGTGTTTATGTTATATGTTATGTTAATTACCATAAACATTGATAACTTATTATAGAATATATGTTTTTACCATAAAAAAACGACCCCGTATACGATATAATTCTTTTAAAGTGAAACTCCGTGGGAATCTCTACATAGAGTAAGGCAATGCTTTGTCGTTTAAAAAAATAGTCATAACAATAACAAAATGGTTGAAGTTCGTGATAACTGACCGGAGCTTGAAATCGCGGGGTCACGAGGCTGTCATACAATAGATAGAACGTGGAGCTGGCCGGCCAGCATTATACTAGTTTGTGCCCGTGACTATGTTTGCGTTTATTTGAATTCAAGCCAATAGCTCTAAAAACATATTACCTATACACATATTTAATAATTGTCAACGATATTTCTGTAAATTGTGAAGATTTTATGTGTAAATATTGGAACGAAGTTCCTTATCGCACTTAGGCGAGAAAAAGTGTAAGATTTTTCTGTCACGACCCCCTTTCTATAGTGCGAGCGAGATGGAATAATATCCATCTCCCTCGCACTTTTTCTTATCTTGCCACGAAATAAATATTATTGTCAATGGCGCTTCATTTTAATATATATAAATTTACGCTAGTAATTCATTTATTTGTATTTGTTAATCAATAATATAATACGTTTATCAATAATAATAAACTACGAAAGGAACTTCGTTCCAACCGAGTTGTTCTACGACACTCACGCATGTTTTTTATTAGAATTAAACTTTAAACAATTGGGATGTACAAACAGCAACGAAAACTTATCTGTTTTATTTAGATAGATCTTTTTTGGCATTTAAGTAGGAAGTGGGGTGATGGATACTCCTTCGCCCCCACTTCACGGCCACCGATAAAACTATTACTCTTATTTCCTATATAAGAGTAGTGTGTATTATACCTTTTCATACGCAAGTAATCGTAGCTCACGCTTGACTGTTTTTTCTTTTACTTAAAATTTCTACCGCCCTTTGACATTGATACGGTGAGTTTACGTTTCAGTTCCATAAAAAACCTTAACATTTCAAGTATAATGCGCATCATTACTTTTTTTGGCTTTTTGACCTTTAAATTGAATATTTTAACAACAAATATTATGTACGTAATATTATGTATAAACCTCTTTCTTGATCATTCCTTTTCTATTTTGATATCGTGTTTCATATTAAATATCGATAAAAAAATTCTTACAGCATTACGACTTAACTATAACTTCAAATCTGAGGTTACTGGCCTGATTGTGACTGCGAAAATTTGTACCACTAACGAATATCAGTGTGGTCGACCTCTCTACGCTGTAATCTCATTCGAGAAGAGAGCAAAATTCGAGAATCGGATTTTGCTATAGCTTCAGTCTATAATTTTAATTAAACATTGCTATCTCACCAAAGAGACCTTTACCTATTATATTTTCTAGTACATATTGTAAAGGTAGCATTAGCATATACACAAGGATGAAAGTAAATAGTTAAAGTAAAGGCAGATAATCGTTGTTAAATTGATGGAAAAAATATAAAAATAATCACACGTATGTACAGTCTTCTATGCAAAAAATTTAACATAAAAATTTATTACCTGCTTATCATAATATTAACAGCAATAAAAAAGTAATAAAGTAAATTTTTTACACCTAAACATTCACTAGTATAAGAGCTGGATTTGACCACTGAGCTGGGTTCACGGCTACAGCTTGGTGGAAGCCCTTTTTGATTTATATATCAGACGCATCCTCACCACAAAACAAATGTGAACCGCTTTTGGGCATATTAAAACTTCAGTGACAGGAAGACCAATAGTCTCTCACTGATGGTAGAGCAACTTCATGCCTTAAATAACCATAGCAATGCCAAGGAAGAATGTGTGAAATTACAAATGTCTGGTAGGTAAAATAAGGAGGATTAGACTGCATTGTTGGTCTAGTGGTCGAAAATGCGATTGCTGATCATGAGGTCCCGGTTTTGGTCCCGGGTCGGGTCAAATCAATTATTAGGTTTTTCTGTCAAGAAATTCTCAGTAGCAGCCCGGAGTCAGGAAGTTGGCGGTGTTTCACCTCCGTGCCTCGGAAAGCACGTAAAATCGTTAGTCCTACGCCTGATCTTCCTCCGGTCGTGTCGGCTTGCCGTCATATCGGACTATGAGGTGAAGAAGTAGAGAGTGCACCTGTGCTTGCGCATACACTTGGGCACTATAATCCTGTCCTGCGCCGATGGCTAGTCTCCGTTAAGACTGGCCGCCTGACGGAATTCGGTCTGGAGGACATTATTGTTATTAAATTAAGGATAAGGATGAGGCAGAAGGAATCCTGTGTCATGTAGTTTCATACAAAAATAATCTGAAAATGATAACGTTATGAAATATTCTTGCGGCAATATTGATGAATAGATAAGGATTGAGAAATTTGAATAACATTAAAAAATAACAAATACAATCTTAGCCGTGGTAGCTCAGAGCCAGCTCAGGGTTTGGCCGCTTAAATTTCGTAGCACTCGACCAACCTGAGTTCAATCCCTGCCGACACAAATACTCATTGGCAATGAAATGATTGCGAGAAAAATCTCAGATATTAAATATACTTCGTTGATATATGACATAAACATAAACACTCACGCCTGTCACCCAGAGGGGTAGGCAGAGATTATGGACTTCCATTTGGCACGATCCTGACACACCTCTCTCGCCTCCTCCACATCCATATACCTACGCATACACGCTCGTCGGTTAATGGTACTTGATATATGACGTACGCCAAAATACCTTTTAATAGCGCTGCGTATTCTTACTTGTTTCAAAAACCCTCTCAAAAATAAAAACAATTAAAACTAAACAATGGGACGTATCTAATTTAATTTAAAAATATATATTCTGTTATAAAACGCATTCTTCTAAGTACTTCATTAAATACATCCATAGATTATATGATATATATGATAGAATCAGTCACCAGTTGTTGCCAGTTTACCAGATGTGCAAGAACATCTTCCTGATAACAACTCGAAATTATAAAAACTGCGGTTGCCAACTTGCCTGCCAAACATGACAACTATGGAAAAAATTCTGCCACCAGGGCGGCGCCACTTAAAAATGAGGTGTAATATTTCACAGATTTCACAGCGGGTAAGGTGATTTGTTCGAAAAATGTAAAGATTTATGTTTTTTTCTGTACAGTTAGTTATATTTTATATTAATTACTTTAAAACAAATAAACGGAACCACAGATATTCATAAAATCAGAAAAATTTAAAAACGAGTAAAAAATGTGCAAAATATTAAAAAGAAACTGAAGCATTGTTTTATGTACTGATAAAGTTTTATTTAAAACTAACTTCTCAATTAAATGACATTGTGTAACAAAAAAACTTCACCTCAGTGTCAACTGGCGACATCTGGTGAGCAGTAGATTATTAGCCCTCATTAAATCAAATTCGTACTCAAGTGGGTCACATTTACATTGACAAATGAATTCACTTCTAACGAACTTTCCCATATCCTATGAACACGAACAAGCTATTACTATTGTCGAAATGCCATTATCTTTATTTCAAGAAAAATTGTACTGGAGATAATATGACAACACCGCTATCCGGGTCAAAGCCTCTTAAACAAAAGAGAGTCGATAAACATCATTAGTCAATAATGCCAATTGACCACACGTTTTGTGAGACAATCTCGACGGAAATGAAAATAAAACGTGGAGACAATGTAATTCAAATTAATTGAACATTAAAGGAAAGAGTGGATTTTACGAAATGAACGAATAAAGCGATTGTTATTTTGACAATTAAAGTTGAATTTGGAGCTTTCAAATTTCTTTCATTCTGTCTGTATCTACAAAATTTTGAAAAAGCTGAACACAGCATTTTGATCTTTATTAACTTAATAGGCTATACTGACCCTGATAACATAATATGCTTATAAGGGCTACTAAGGCAGTATTTTTCTGTTCACAGTATTGAAAAGCATAGCATACTAAATAACCTTGTTGCTTTTTATGATAGTTTCATGTGTTAATTCATCATCATTATCATTATTAGTCCTTCCCTTAGCCCTTCACATGTCTACTGCTAAACATAAGCCACCTGCATTTATCGATTTTCTGGAAATCTCCCCAGGTCGTCACTTTATCTAGTGGGGGGCACCCTATAATTCACTTACCGGTACGAGACGATATGTTACTTACCTAAGTGTAGCTAAATGTGATTATTCTTTATCTATACATATAAATAAAATTGAAATGTCTGTCCGTATAATCGAAATATCTGCCATTTATCGAGCTGAGAAAATTATTTTTCAAATAATAAATTATTTTTAAAATAACGAAAACAGATAACAATTCCAGGAGTGAGCTAGATTTGTATCCAAAAAATTATGAGATCTTTTTTGAAAAACGAAAAATTGATAAAATCAATGGTCCTTGATCATCTTAAATATAAATAACGTCACATTAAAAGTTCTTAGCCAGGAGAAGCGTGGGCGGGTCGCTAGTATATCATATAATCGTTGGTGCACCTGTTAGTGAACGTGTAACTTTTGAACGACTTGACCAATTGAGATTATGTTCACACAATATTTTTGCGGCATGCGCCTTGTCGCAGTGGCTCAGAATTGAGCTGCGTAATTCAAAACAAAAAGAATCATAAAGAATGTATGTTTCGTCGAGACGATGATTCATAGCCATGCTAGAATCCGATAGTTGACACTATAGTGAAGTTATTAAGAAATTCTATAATTCACGTCAAGATATTAATGAATTTTATATTTACACTGGAAAAAGTTCGGAATGAATTCAAAATAAAACTCATCCTGCCACCATCATGCTGATGCTGTTTTGCCGTAAAAGAGCAGAACAGCATCAGCCGACCAGCTAGTAATGTAACAAATAATAAAAAACAATAAATGGACCAAATATAATCAACTTTATTGTCTGCAAAACATTTTTAAGACAGTCATTGTACATAATATATACAATCAGTCAAGGATTTTGGAGGTCCAGAGTCTGATGCATTCTGGATTTCCTATCTTTAATCAACCTTTTATAGATCTATAGCCGTTTTGTCATTTATATCAAGAAACAAGCTAGATCAACAAGTATTCTTTTAAAATAGTAAAAAAGGAGAGTTTATATATTATATTGTGAGTTTATATTGTATATTATACAAAAGATAGACTTTTATCGAAATCTTAAACAATTCCCGCATAAATTTGTTTAAAAGTTGGCAACATTATTTTAGTATAGTTTATAATATTTATTTTCTAACATTACTAAGAAGGTGTCCTCCATTTTTAAAATTGACATTTGGTAAATGTCAAATTTGACAATCGACATACTTGTGTGCTTTAGCCGCAGCTTTTATTTATAACATGGCAAGCGCAAAATGGCGCAATAGTCTTGATTAATGACAGTATAATCAGGAGTTTTTGTTTTGCTCGGAGCCAAAGGAATGTGTTACGGCTGCCTCTTATAATCAGGCACAAAAAATACCAGAATATATTTCGCATAAAATTAAATTACGATAACACCAGAATACCATACTAAATTATATTTTAACGCACATAGCAATACATATTCAGTCAAATTGAAAATGCATGTTATTAAATAAGGCATTAAGTGATATGTAAATTTTGTTTTCGAAAGTAAAATAAAAGAGTACACCATTTAATATATTACATCTGCCATGTTTTCCACGATTAAATACAAATTATAAGTTTATAATTTAATGTAAACACGTTATCCGAAATGGTGCGTATCCAACGTTAACTGTCGTGTTTTTAAGGTTAAAATATAACTAACATGCGTGCACTCTAAACGATTAAAAATTAACCATAAAGCTTGTTCGTTAATATCAATCATTTATTTAATTTTGACATTGAAATACAGTAATTTTAGAATGGTTTACATAAATTTATTAATTAGGACAAACGAAAACATTATACTTGAGCAAGTTTCCCTAACAATTAAATATTAATAATAAGACTCGAAAATAAATATTAATAATAATTTAACTCTACATATTACACTTTACACGATAGAGCGAAGATAAAAATTATTTTCTTATTATAAATATAAAATTTTAAAGAAATATTTTGTCTACAGACACATCTTTTTACTTCGTTACGTGATCTTAACATTACGCCTCATGTAGTTTGTGTGGGTTAAACTTATTGCGAGATGTACATAGGTATACAATGCTAAGAATTCTACAATAGTTTATTATTAATGACCTATGACTAAACTCAATGTTTTATTGTCCATTATATTTAACAGGCAATTAACTGCGGCTTGATCGTTTGAAGCGAGATTGAAGAAAATAAATCAGCTTACGTATTATATACATGTACTAGCTAGCCTAGTAGACGTTGTTCTGCCCTTTTCGGTAGATGGCGCAATGAGTTTTATTTCAAATTCACTCCAGACTTTTAACAGCGTAAATATAAAATTTATTAAAGGCCACAGCGCCACCTAATTTATTTCATTTCGAGAGTAACGTATATATGTACGTTGCTCTTATATATTAAATATGTTATACTATTTTATATACAATATACATTACTACAGTTGTACATAGCATGTGGTATTGAAGCGGTTAAGCGCCCGCCGTAAATTTAATATGGATGTCAGGTTTAGTGGTGGAAGAGATAGTGATTGCGGAGGGGAGGGAGGTGCTCTGATGCAAAATAAAATCGTGTTTTACATTTTTAGGTTAAAAGTATGTAAAACACACAATTTTATGTTTTTTTTTCTACCTGATAGTAAGTGGATGCTGTGCCCCATAGACATCTACATTTATCTTCGATTAAGAATCAAAATGCAGATGCGTTGTCACCCCTGAGGACTAAGATGGAATGCCTCGTTTTCAATAAGAAGGGTCTCCGGTTTTCAACACTCACTGTGAGTGTTCTACGCCTTTTTTTACAAACATCCCTGTATTCCAGGACTCCAAAAATATGTATGTTTTTGGAACGAAGTTACTTATCGCACGGTACGATTTGACGGATGGGGACTAGGTGAGAAAAAGTGTAAGATTTTTCCGTCACGACCCTCTTTCTATAGTGCGAGCGAGATGGAATAATATCCATCTCCCTCGCACTTTTCCTTATCTTGCCACGAAATAGATATTATTTTCAATGGCGCTTCATTTTAATAGACGCTAGTAATTCATTTATTTGTATTTGTTAATCAATAATATAATACGTTTATCAATAATAATATACTACGAAAGGAACTTCGTTCCAACCGAGTGTTCCACGACACTCACGCATGTTTTTATTGTATGTACGCTTTGCTTTAACCTCTGCAGTTATGAACCGATTTTGATGATTATTTTATTATTAAATTACCGTTTAGTGGCGGTGTAAGAATATCCAGAATATAAGATATCATCCCGTGGGTGTCGTAAGAGGCGACAGAGGGAAACCGATCAGGAGATGGGCAGCAGCGTCTTCCTAATAACTACTAAAAATAAAAAACTTCGGTTGCCAACCCAATTTTTTTTTACTTTAGGCTTACATATTTTTTAGAAGTACGAATTAATATATGCTTTTGTAGCGGAGAATTGAAATACCTATATTTTCATTTTCAATTTAATTTTAATTTTCACGCGCAACTTAGCTAATAATAATTACTTAAAAATTACATAATTTTGTAAATTATATTTTTATTTTTATTATGTATAATATCATTATAAGAAGGTTTCTGTTGACTGTGCATGACCCACAGCAGCCACTTTACCATCAGGTGGTCTGTTAGTTCGTTTGTTATTTCAGTTTTATTAATAAAAACTTGCCACTCTTGGTAGGCGGGTTGGTAACCGCAGTTTTTTATTATTTAGAATATAAATATATCCTGTTTATTTACCTCGGTCGCATTTTACGACTCCCATGGGAGGATCCCATGGAATCTCTAACGCCAACACTACACGGAACATAGCATAGCATACATTAAATCTAAAATATTATAAACACGTTTTAGTAACACACACAATTTGCGTGACTTTCATTTTAGCAGTGGAATCCGAAATAGAATTACGATCGCAAGCAAGCTGATGAACAAGTCCCCAAAAAATTCTCATTGGAATGTAGGTACTCATATTTACAAACTTATGCAGGTTTTCTTGTGTGAAACAGTTCTCGTAGGCCCGTAGCGGTCGATACATCGTCCAGGACAACGTTAATGGATGGTACTAAACAAATGGCTTGTTTTACTATCAAGTGACATTTATATCTTTCGAGCCATGAAATATCGATTTCTTTCTTTATTTTCCTCAGTCTCGTCTCGGTTTTGTTATCTTGTTGCTTTTACAGTTAATACTTATCCTACGACTTCTGTATGCCGTGTTTACTTATGCAACCGAATAGTTCAGTGGCCCTGTACATGCGTACCTTAGGCCGTGAGTATGTGTCCCGAAGCTAATTGAGGTCAATATTTATAGATCACTCACGCTATTGGCTTAGATGTCTGAACAAATTTTGACTCACACATTACATACATATCCATTATATATATACAATTCATTAAAGCCTGTCAAGAGTACACTGCCAAACATATTATATAGAAGAAAAATTTGCCGTAGTTGCCACGTTTGGCAGGCGGATTAGCAATCGCAGTACCAGACGTTTTGCATGTTCGACACTGCACACCATCACCGTTCTGGGTATTTTACGCCTGGTGTAAGCTAGATAGGTTTACCACCATCGTTCGGAAGCTATCATATTTTTTTGACACTCACAGAACAAAATGTTGATACTCTTACGTTGTCGTCACCGGCAACCAGTAGGTGTTAGAAAACAGCAATTTCATAGATAAGTGCCTAATATTTCAAATGATCTCTTTATTTTTGTTTTTGTTTGTAGTTGGAGTAGATAATTATAATACTATTTGTCAGCCACTTAGTTACCTCTATGTATCTTATTTATTCATTAAATAAATTACATTTGAATCAATAGGTGAAATTTTACAGCTAACATTGATTCTAGTTGCTGCAGCTTCGAGGTTGTTTGATGGATAAGAAACTGTTAATTCACTTATTCCTTAATATTATAACTACTTGCTATTACTTAAGATGGTATAAGAAGGTACGTTAAAAATATCAGTCTTACCCTATCACAAAAATCCCTTAACCTATCAACAGAAACGGAAACAGAAAGTTTTTTATTCAATACAGATTATAAATACTACTTAATGAAAGTAGCCTTTTTGTTATTTACCACTGCACTGGTTCGGAAAAAACCTCTATCCTAGGAAGTCTAAATTCCTAGCAAGACTTTTTTTTGGAAAAAGATACAGCTTACAATCATATATGTTACACAATTAACAACACAAAACAAATTAGAAATAGCTTGGTAGCGATCGCTTCATCCCCAGGGGTTATTATCATCCACAAATTCTATAATATTATAATAACCCTTTTTATACAAACCTTGTTTAATAAAGTTTTTGAACTTTGAGGAGATCAAATTTTGTATATTTTCTGGGATTTTGTTGTATAAGCGTATACATCGCCCCAAGAATAAATTACTGACTCGATGGAGTCGAGTAACAAGTCGAAATCACATTTTAGTCCAAAATGTTATTGTTGTACTTGTACAATAGCGATTGTCATAGCAGTAATCAAAATGATAACGATAGCTTTAGCAGAAATCCAAATTGGTATTTAATAAAGAAGCGTCGGTAGTGGTCTGGTTTGCGTTATTGCACATATATAAATATATGTGCGTTATCCCCTTGGCCGGTTTTAACCACGACATCTTCCGGTTATTCAACCTGAACTTGTTAACTGTTTACCCAGGACTCACGCCTAAAAACTAGACTGCCAATAACTATGATAGCAAGTGATAAAAAAGTTATATTTGTTACGGCTTTTCTGTAATTTGTGATTTATATTAAGACCCTATTTTGCATTTAGTAAGCAAATAAACTTAACGTTTAGTGGCGGTGTAAAAATATCCACCACCCCATATCATTCCGTGGGTGAAAAGGCGACAGAGGGAAAAAAATCAAATGGGCAAAAGCGTCTTTCTAATAACAACTAAAAATAAAAAACTGCGGTGGCCAATCCGCTAGCCAAGCGTGCCAACTATGGCAAATACCCTCCCTATGAGACAATCTATTGGGGAGGCCTATGTTCAGCAGTGAACTTTAATAGGCTGTAACAGTAACGGGAGCAAATAAACACTTGAATACTTCATCTTGTTAAAAAAACTCAACATTAGCCGCCTAACTTAAGTTTAGTTTTGTTCGTAGGCTTCGGATACCTATTCGATTTAGATTTACCTATAATTTAGTCATGGTTTTTGGGTTAAATCCGAATAATTTATATATTATATTAAACATCTAGTTTTAATCATAAATAAATCGAATACACCTTACTTTACCTTACCAGCATAAGAATAAATCTAAACCTAAGTTGAGCCGTCTATTCGTAATTTTTATTTTCTTAACATGTTCATGTTCAAAAATGATCTTGTGGTGGGTTGCAATTAAGTTATTGATAAAGTATTACTCGTATCTAAAATATTTTGTTTCTTGAGTGCGTTTTATATTCTGTATATTAATCCAGACTGCGGTGTACACATAATAAGTATAACTTACTAATAGTATTTTTGACCTTTTAAAGTGCAAAAACCCGAAAGTTGATTTAAGGCAAGACGGTTGTAAACATTTACATTTTAGTGCGAGTTTAATGCAGACTTTATGTTGTAAAGATTTTATTCTTTTTGTTGTTAAATTTGTATGAATGTCAGTTATGAGGCGTGATTATTTTATTTTATTTCTAAGGGTAATGATTAACTCGTTAGCACAGTGGCTACTGGCTAAGCGTTTGACTGCGGCGCTGCAGTTCCGCGGTTTCGAATACCACACAAACAAGTGTTTGTATGTAAGTATTTATGTGCAATATATATAATAATTCAACGATACAGCTAAAATTCCTCAGTGGGAATTAATAATTACACTATGAAACAAAATTAAATGAATTTAAAGATTGCGACTTTTCAGTAGAAGACAGAGATAATTTTATGATGAATCACTTTATCTTTGGCAACAGTTTAAAGCTGTCAAAAATTAATATTGTTTATGTAAGAGAATAAGAAATAGGATTAAAAATCAAACTTATTACCATACACTGAACTATGACATATCTGATGTTTGCATCGAGAAAAATCTGTGCCTTAGCATCTTTACTGAATCTCTCTGGTACTTAGAAACTTTTATTAATTTAAACTATTATTATGGTACCTACAGTTGCCATATAATTTTGTATGCACAACACTGGGTAGCTGCCTAAGAGAACATACATAATACATATATAGATAAACACTCACGCCTGTCACCCAGAGGGAGGCAGAGACTACAGACTTCCATTTGGCACGATCCTGACACACTTCTCTCGCCTCCTTTACATCCATATATCTACGCATACACGCTCGTCGGTTAACGGTACTCTTAATCTGGCCCATTTTCAATATATCGCCAATTTGGTCGATAAACCTTCGTCTAGGGCGTCCCTTCCTAGAACATACTACCCTCTATCGTTCCATGGATGTCGTAAGAGGCGACAAAGGGAAATTTAAACAGGGAAAGGGCAGTAGCCTCTTCCTTATAACAGTTTAAAATAATAAAAAGCTGAGGTTGCCGACACGCCTGTTAAGCGTGTGAAATAAAGCAAATATCCCCTCTATTAGGCAATATATGGGGGCGGCCAATTTTTTGCAGTAATCATTTGATAAGTTGTAATGAACATAAAACGAGCCAACAAGCGTAAAAAGTTTACTGACAAAGGAAACAATTCAAATATAACTGAAACGAATCTAACGACACGCCATACGTTAAAATTCATCAAACCGTTTAGGCTACAGAGCGCGGCAAAGAAATAGACTTGTACATACATACATAAACGTGCTTTGTGGCATTTCCTGGGGGAGGCCTATGTTCAACAGTGGACTTGTGAAGGGCTGTAATGACGATGATGATTATTATAAATTAGAAAAAACATTACCGTCCTTGTAGGCCATTCGAGTAAAAAAGGAAAAATTATATCGTATAGTTGTATATCACTGAGCCAATTATTTGCACAAGAACAAATTAGAATCAATTAAATATTGCAAGCTATATCTGCCACCTCATTGCTTTTAACGGCATTAATATAAATGAAACGAATACCGCGTAAGTTAACCAGACGTCTTAAAGCATCGACAGCAACGATATAAAGTATAGAAAATTGAACAGGTCCAAGTGGCGATGCTAACAAAGTAAACAACATAATTAAACGGCTGCGAAGGCGTGTAGATATAATCTTAGCGACATCTTGTATAACGCACGTTATAGCAGCGAGCAATTAATTAAAATTAATTCGTTAATAAAATACATCTACTGCTGAATAAATGGCGATTCTTTAACGTGTGAATAATATAAACAGAAATTTTGACTGAGAAATTAATTTGCATAGTTGGTAGGACTGCTTTTATGTCTAGAAGTCCATCTTGGTAAAAAGGTGGCCGCCTGCTACATGGCAGTGTTTGCATCACTGTATTCCGGACTGAAGGGTATATAGCCTTCGTGAGAGGTCTGTAACCTTCTTCGTTGATATTGGCTACAGCTGGACTGCTCTAGCCACCTACCATCAGATGGACTGTAAGTTATTTTTTCACATCAGTTTAATAAAAAAAAATAGTTGTAAATGCCTAAGTATTACGTCGGGAGTCACTTTTAGGCTTGCAACATGAATGCTTGGAGAACCTAACATGATCTCAAATAGTTAAACATGAACTTTTGCGTGTTATATTTTACACCATTAACCAAATGAACAAGTTTTATAATTTAAAAAAAGATTGGTAGAGCCAAGCTGCAGGTATATTTATAATATAGTTGTAGCACGAATGGGTCGGTTCGACCGGGGAAGGACCACGCTCTCACAGAATACCAGCGTAAAATAGCAGCTTAACGCTGCTGTGTTTCGTATGGTGAGTGTAGAGAACCGGAGACCCTTTTTACTGGAAAAGAGGCATTCCATCTTAGTCCTCAAGGCTGACAACGCATCTGCATTTTAATTCGCAAACGAGGATAGATGTAGATGTCTATGGGCCACAGCAACCACTTACCATCAGGTGGACTGTGTGCTCGTTTGTCACCCTATTTCTAAAAAAAAAAAAACATGAAAACATTGTGTGGCGTGTAGTGTCAGTGTAAGGAAATCCACTACTCTATATCATCCCGTGAGTGTCGTAAGAGGCGATAAAGGGAAACAAAACAGAAAATGGTAAGCAGCATCAGAAGCAGATTAAATATCGACAATGCCCTAGGCTAGCACCTCATCGGCGCCCCTCTAGCGGCCATATGTTATAAATTATAACTACCCATTTTGCAAATAAACTATATTATAATTTATAATATAATTTATAGTTGCAAAATAATTAGGACACGAGTACCCTTAACAGGAGGGCGTGAATGAAAAATGTGATGAGAGAGAGAGCGATGTAGGAGTAATCAAATAGACGATGTTTTTTCGTTTTAAAACTTATGTCCGCGTTTTTACCCCTTTTTAACCTTGCGCCCCTTGGCACATGCCTAGTTTACCTTAAGGATAATCCGCCACCGACAGCGTGTTCCTGAAACTTGCCGTTGCAAACCCGCCTGCCAAGCGTGGCAGCTATGGCAAATACCTATGAGGCTGTCCATGAAGGAGGCCTATGTTCAGCAGTGGACTTTTGATAAGATTTTTTCTTACATAAAATTAATGTAAGAAAAGAGATTGGGTGTTTCAAGCAAACTTCAAGTGAAATCAATTTTTCTATCAAAAACACTAGGAAAATAACACAAATTCTAAATTTTCAACCAGTTTTTACGTTTTATTTATAATATACGTAAATAAATTAGTTATTTGCTTTCATTAAACTAATTTTGCCTATAACGAAATTTGATTCGTTTTGACATTGCTTAAAAAGTGTTCAGTTCCAAGCATTTATGACTTGACATGACTATCTTTAAAGAAACTCGTATGTTTTCATTTAAAGGGGAAATGAAAAACATTTCCCCATGGAAAACTTCTTTTTGGTGTTTAGTTTAAACCAACTTTAACATAATATAGAAGCTAGTATAGTAATAATAGCATAGAGTTTTGTACAAAAGTTTCATTCCTACTTAAGCAAAGAATTTATAAAGTGTATTGCCTGTTTACATTTATGACAGTCACCAGTAAATATAAAATGAAACAGAATGAAATAGCCTACATGTTGGTAACTCTGTACATTTCATAATAAAATGTATGTAGTGAAACACATAACTCATCTATTTTACTTACAAAATTACTTCAGAAATATTTACATAGTTTATCATAGCAACTCTAATAAATATCACTATACAAAGAAAATAAAAAATAAAAAATGACACAAACCTTTGAGAAGAATTCCTATCATAAATTATTGACAGACGATTCGAAATCCCAGTTTACGAAATCACAAAGATATACCACATAACACAATATTTCTAATATTTTTGTCTATTCCAATAAGCACTACTTATATTTAATTAAAAACTTCAGTTCTTACTTTAAAATACAAAATTACAAACCACTAAAGACGCGCAAAAATGCAAATGAGTATTTATAAATAATATTAAACAATATGATCGTTCCGCTTTTTTCGAAAACGTGGTCACTCAACCACGTCCCGTAAAAGACTGACGGATCTAAAAACATGTAGCTTGAATAAGAGGTATACCTGATTCTCTCCAACAAAGGTGTTCCACTTCGTTAGAAAGAGATAGCGATAATGGCATGCATTATGGTAGTCTGTCTCGTTGGTCTTTTTTCCGATGATTTCTTTGAACGATTCAATGCCGGGATCTATACGATCTATAGATCGTTATAGTAAGCTCCGTGAGTTATGCCCTCGTACATTGATTCATTGATACGTGGTTCAGGCCACTATAAAATTATAGTATTTGCTTTTAAATCTATTAAATTTGATGAGTGCCTATTATGAATACCAATAACTCGAATATGCCTACAATTTAATTAGAGGTTCATAACTCAATCTGAATTATTTTCTCTAGACGATTAAGCTTTTCGATTTAAACTATTTAAAGCTTTAAGTTAAGTAAAAAGTAAAGTTAAGTAACGAAATAGATATATATTATTAAGTTATTATCAAAACTGTTATTATTTCAAATTCGCAATATTTTATATTGTCTTATTTTGCACTGCAATAAATAATATAATTTTCTTTTGGAGATTTTGTCTGGTGAACGACTGAAGATGGAAAATCCATTTAAAGAAAACTTTGCCTAAATTTTTACAAACTTGTACAAATAAATAATTTCTAGTGCGAGGGTATCGGCACTCATATCACCAATCTATATGTCCACCTTGATCTTCCGAGAAATGCTTGTCAATGGCACGTTCATGGATAGTTCTGTGTCTAGCTGTGGCTTTAAAAATGTTGGTGATATGAATAAATTAGATATTTTTATTCTTCTTACTCGTATCCATTTACATAAACATATAAATGTTATCAAATGCCAGCATATAACTTCATAAATCATAGAATATTGTGTCACAAGAACAAATATTCCTGCGGGCGTAAAAATGATTCGTATTTTCGAGTCAGCAACAACATTAGACCCCTCCACAAGTCCACCTCCGAATATAGGCTTCCTCTAAGGAATGCAACAAAATACGGTCCCGCATCCATCGACCTTCTGCAAGTCTTACCAGGTCATCACTCCAACTAGTGGGGAGTTGTCTTACCATTACTAGGCTGTCACTCGAAAACCTTTCCACTCCATCGGTTGTCGGTTCTTCGAGCTTTATGGCCGGTCCATTGACTTCAGCTTACGTATTCGTTGGGCTATGTCGGTTACTCTGGTTCTTCTGCGAATGTCGTGTAAGCTCCCATAAGTAAAATGGATAAAATTTATAAAACATTATATTGTAAATAATATTTCAAGCCGCATTTACCGCTGATATCAAATTTCATAGCTAACATGATATAACATTAAGGAAAGGCTTGTTTCCAAAGCTCTTAACTCTACACTTTATTGCGAATAAAGTGGAATTGATATCGGTGCCTCCTTACTTAATATCAATGGCTATTTTCGATCACGAATTAATTTCTTTCATCTTAATTGGTAATAACCTATGTTAGGCGTTACTATAAAACCTAATTTTATCTTTGATTAAAATTTAATATTTATGTAGCCGTGTATATTATGATATGGGTGAAGTCATAAGTGGTAGAGCCTCACTGCATATTATGGTTGTAGCACGAATGGGTCAACTCGACCAGGTAAGGACAATGCTCTCACAGAATACCAGCATAAAATAGCAGCTTATTACTGCTGTGTTTCGTATGGAATATGATGGCGGCCTAATTATTTTACTAATTTTTATTTTTTTTATTTTATAGAATAAGAGTGACAAACGAGCACACAGTCCACTTAATGGTAAATGGATGCTGAGGCTCATAGACATCTACATTTATTCTCAATTAAGGATCAAAATGCAGAAGCGTTGTCACCTCTGAGGACTAACATGGAATGCCTCGTTTCCAGTAAAAAGGGTCTCCGGTTCTCTACACTCACCATACAAAACACAGTAGCATTAGCTGCTATTTTACGCTGGTATTCTGTGAGAGCGTGGTCCTACCCCGGTCGAGCCGACCCATTCGTGCTACAACCATTATGTAGTTGCAGCGTGGCTCTACCAATACATTTAAAAAAATTACGTCTGACGTTAACGAGATGGTATTTTTCCCACCATGGAGTACATCATCCCTAATAGGAGCTTACTGCCTTTTGTGCACAGTACATAATATTTTTTCGTTTAACTAAGTATTGTGAATGAACAGCCTGTCAATGCAATTTCAAACAATGAAAATGAGATGTTAATACAACCATCCATCGGAAGCTTATTAGATTTTTTGACTTTTCCCATGATTGCCTTAACGACACTCATTGGACGTTATGGGGTAATTTATTCCCTTATGCCGCCACCACATCTCTGTCAGCTTGAAGAAAATTAAAAAAAAAACAGCAAAGAAAATACCCGCGGAACCAAAGCTCTACCACTGTATAGTACAACTTTTTACTCATTCCTTGTAGTTATTTTCCGATACGATGCATCCTCTATGGCATATTAGACAACCTGAGAAATGTCCTTATGTAATAGTCCAGGAGAAAAACTGGATAGTGCCAATTTATACGAAGGACTCGTTTCATGAATAGTGCAATATTTTTTTTACGTAGTAGTAGCGTAATTTTTCAATTAAGAGCTTTATTTTCTCTTTTTTCCTCGTCGATGAATGTTCAAATTCTTCATTACACTCAAGAAAAAACGCAAGTAATTTTAATCATTTGTACTATCAATGTGGTTCTTAAATATTTCGGCAGCTAATTAGGCTTATTATTTGCATGAGAATGAAAGCGGACCACAAGTACCTGATGGTAAGCGATGTTATGATCCATAGACACCTAAACCTATCCTCGATTAAGAATCCAAATACAAATGCGTTGTGACCCGTAAATACTATGATGGAATGCCTCTTTAAACTGTCTGTATCTCTTCACTAGTCATAAAAAAAACACAAAAGCATAATGTTTAATGTTTTCTTATATTTACACGAAGACTACACATTAAATGAAACTATTTTTTTTAAACGCGATATAATCCGTAAAATTAGTTTCATTTAAAGTATAATGCTGTGATATTTTACGTTACGATCATTTGAGAGCGTGGTCTTACCATGTTTAAGCCGGACCTTTCGTATTTTAATTATTATAATAGAGCTGTAGCGTAACTCTACCATGTACAGAGCAATTAAAATTTGCCAGATTTAAACTATTCAGACCGATGACAAAGAAACGCTTCAGAAGCTTCCACAGTGGAAAAGGCCTACCTGGACATACCTGTTTAAATTATTTTGTTGTATAAAACGGTGCTAACTCTAAAATCATAATATCAAATGAGATCTCCTTATTTAAAGAATAAACATTATTTGCTAGATATATTTCGTACTGCCGCGTTATGTGTATCCTCGTTTCTTAAAATTATTTTTTCCCGTCGTGTTTGTGTAAGGAATAAATTTTCATAGCACAGAGTGCGTTTTGAGTGTTATTTCGTGATGTATGGAACAATCGGCTGGACAGTCACGTACCGAACGGTTATAAAATATTCAGTGTTTTGTATTTAATTTTTATTGCGACTTTTTTAATGTTAGTGTAAATTTAATATTTGTTTTTAATATTTGAAAGAGCCGTCGCCGTAAAACGCGAGCGACCTGGATTCGATCTCCGTCGCCACCAATAAAATTGTTTTTTCTTATAGAATACGGGTACACTCGAGCACACAGTTCACCTAATGGTAAGATGCTGTGCTCATAGACATCTATATTTAACATCGATTAAGAATCAAAATGCAGATGCGTTGTCACCCCTGAGCACTAATATGGAATGCCTCTTTTCCAGTAAAGAGGGTCTCCGGTTCTACACTCACCATACGAAACACAGAAGCATTAAGCTGCGATTTTACTCAACCGTGGTCCTTCCCCGGTTGAGCCGTCCCATTCGTGCTATAACCATAATTTAGCTGCAGCTTGGCTCTACCACGTAAAAATGTGTTAATTGAAAGATTTACCACAAGCTCGGCATTGAAGAAAAACATCGTGGGGAAACCTGCATGTTCTAGAAATAAAATAAAATATTTGGAAGAAAAGTGAAATCCGCCTACTTTTTTTTATATAGAAGAGGGGGCAAACGAGCATGCGGCTTACCTGATGGTAGGTGACTACCACTGCCCATGAACAACCGCAACACCAGGGGAATTGCAGGTGCGTTGCCGGCCTTTTAGAAAGGTGTAAGCTCTTTTCTTGAAGGTCCCTAAGTCATCGGTCCGGAAAAATCGCCGGTGGTAAACAATTTCACAGAGAAGTTGTACGAGGAAGAAAACTCTTAGTAAAACGCACAGTGGTGGACCGCCAAGCACCCGTCGTGAATTTTGACACGATGTGCCTTCGTGAAATTTGGCGGCTGGAATTAATCCGAACAATTCCTCACTGCACGCCCCGTGGTAGATTTGCTAGAAAATGCAACGGGATGCAACATCCCTACGCAGCGTCAGTGAATCGAGCCGATCAGAAAGAACTCGGTCGTTGACGATTCGAACCGCTCTGCGCTGGATGCGGTCAAGTGGAAGGAGCTGGCACTGGGGTGCCTGCTCCATGTGAGGCCGAACTTGCGTTTTGTAAAGTTGCAAGCGATGTGCCGGCATGAAATACTGTCTCGCTCTGCTGAGCACGCCAAGCTTTTTAGAGGCCAATTTGGCCTTCCCTTCTAAGTGACCACGAAACTGCACACTATTCGATATATCGATGCCGAGGATTCCTATGCTAGCAGAGGCAGCTAGGATACTTACACGGATTTGGGCAGCGTGGCGAACTTACTTGCTCTTAATCCCTCTCAGAAATGAGAGGATGCCTGCTCCCAGCTCTGGGACGTATAAATAATGTAACTTTTTTAAATATTAAATGATAAACGAGTTGACAGTTAAATGGGTGCTAAGTGACTAATAAATAAATAGTTAAGATTGTACGTGATGCAGAATGCACACTATTATGGCAAATGAATCAGCTTATACTGTGACAAAAATCGGACTCTTTTACTCGTAACGAGGCATTCCATCTAAATCCTTAGTGGTGATCTGTTTCTGTTTCTGTTTCTGACAATGCATCTGCATTTTGTTTCAATTAAGGATAGATGTGGTGTCTAAAAAAACTTACCATACCAAGAATGCAATGCAAAAAAGTTTTGCGGTCACATTAAAAGAAATCTTGCAATTGACTGGCACATTTTAATTTATCATTAATGAATGCTGTAATAATCGTCCATTATTATGTTACTTCTCATCAACATACATACATATATCACGGCGGTTTCATTAAAATTCCGTTCAATGAAATATATTAATGCCCGAAAAGCCAACAGTCTTCCACAATACACCACCCGCCACGTACTTTTTTATTTATTTTCCAAATCTAATTATATCAGTGAATCGGAAATTCGCGATAGTGATTGATGAGCAAGGCGGCGAGCACACTGACGGACTGCAGTTGAAAAAAACATGAATGAAGTATTAAACACTTACAGCTGATGAATTTTTGACGTGTCACAAAGTTAACGTTTTAGGATAAATATGATGTAATTGTTTGTGTTTAGTTTTTCATAACCTATAAGTATTCATACTTAGTTAATTATAATTGAATATCTTAACTATTTCGTTACACGCTATTTCAGTCTGGCGCTATTAAGTAGTCACAACAAATATTTTATGTTGTGGTAGACGTTTGTCTAACACCACCAACAATCCATCAACCAAACGCGGTAATTGTAGCAAATCGTCCCTATAATAGGAGAGGCTTATATCTAGCTGTAAACTTCATTATGGTTAGATAAGGAAAGAAAGATTTATAACGAATCAATAGGATAGGATTATTTTATTGAACAATTTATTCTCGTTGGACTAACTACTACACTTTTACTTTTACAAGTGTATTATGTACAACGTTTAAGTGAAGATACAACATTTAAATAAATTAAATAACACTTGGAAAATACGAAATAAGTCGCTAGTAATATAGAATGTAGTCATAATCTTATATAAAGCGATACAATACCTTTGAAAGTTATATTTTCATATCACTATTATTATCGGTCAGCTGCCGACCCGCTGTGTCGCTCACCTTGAAGTTTATTATTAAATCTAGTACATTCAGACACTGGTTCACTTCGTCTAGGCTCTAATCCCGGATATTCGAAATCATACCTAACCAGGTAAGCGAAATTTTTTTTCACAACTATAAAATAACAGGTAATTTTAGTGTTATTATTTAAATATAACAAAAGACATAACACTAATTATTGTTTGCGTTACACACTCTTCTGCTTTGATTTTTAGTGGTTGTTTCTAAGTGATTTAGTTTCAAAAATAATAATTATTACAAAAGTTCGCCGTTTTGTGTCGCAAAAATTTTATTTTTTATGTTAGTATAATACTGGCCAGAAGGATGTGATGGCAATTTAGATTGTAATATAGAATAAACTTTTTTTTATCTCTTTAATATATAACATTTAACTATCTGCATGCGACTTTAGCCAGCCAGGTGTGAAATCCATCATAAGGCAACAATGTTAATTTGACAACACCGCAAGAGGTGCCGCCCCGCACCTCTTCCCCGTGGAGTGATTATGCGGCCTCAGTTTGGCAAAAGTTAAAACGAACTGAAAAAGTTCCACGAGATAGAATCTCGGTTGATGAACTTCGGCTCGGTAAAGTGTCTCTGAGTTTGGTCACAAGATTTAATACATAGCAGACATGGTTCATTTAATTCAGTTTAAATAATTGCAAACGTTTTGCAAAGAATTTTGTTAAACTGTTATTACTTACAGATATTTAAACAGGTCACCAATGTGATATTTACCGTAATAGATTATATATATTTATTTATTTATTTACAAAATCTATATATGTGTAAAGACCTCGGAACTGATCGAATTTAACCCGAAACTAGAGTAAGTACGCAACCAAAACAAGTAAACGAGTACATAATCTATCTGCTGGTAAGAGGGTTCTGTGGCCCTATAACACCTACATGTTAAATCGAATAAGAATCAAAAAGCAGATACGTTATTACCTCTGAGTTCTCCTCGTTACCTACCTCTTTACCAATATAGGTCTTAGGTTATTGTGAAACACAGAATCAACAGCAACATTTTGCTTCTATTTTACCCTGTTATTCTGTAAAAACTTGTTTATTTTCCAGTTGAACCAACCTTTTCTTTTGCAGCCATAATACAGCTTGACTAAAACCTAAAAATATTAAATACATAGAACCATTTTAAAGATTTTAAATCATTCAAAACCCCCTGTTTTATTTTCTTCTCTTGCCTCTTACGACACGGGATGATACGGGGTAGTGGATTCTCTTACGCCGCGGCTACACGGCGACATGATGACTTTTATGATAATTGCCACGACAAGGGAATTCACTACAGCATATCATTCCGTGGGTGTCGTAAGGGGCGACATAGGGAAACAGAAATAGGAGATGACAGCACCGTCTTCCTGATAACCATTGCCAACCAACCCACCTGCCAAGCGTAGTAACTACAGCAAACATTCTTCTCATAAGGAAATCTATGAGGTAGGCCTATGTTTAGCCGTGAACTGTTGATGGGCTGTTAGGCGCAGGCCTCTTCTCATTTCTGAGAGGGTTGTCGAGTAATAATTCCGCGGCACTGTTCTACTACTTAATACTGACACTGACAATATTTTATACATTCAATAACATGTACTAAACGTGGTAGGACCATGCTGTAGCTATATTATGACTTAAACACAAATGGGTCGGCTCGACCGGGGTACGATCACAATCTCACAGAATACCAGCGTGAAACAGCAGAATAATGAAACCGAAGACTCTTTTTTACTGATAAGGAGGCGTTTGATCTAAGTCCTCAAGGGCAACAACGCATCTGCATTTTGATTTTAATCGGGGATAGATGTAAAAGTCTATGGGCCACAACGCTCACTTACCATCAGGCGAACTCTATGCTCGTTTGTCACCTTTATTCAATAAAAAAGAAATGCAGATTTCCAACGATTTAAAACATAAATTAGAATTAAAATTTCATTGATTCAAACCCGGATTGCTCTCGTACTGTGAAATTTACGGTGAGACCTTATCTTCTGTTCTACCATGGTTGAATTGAATTTATAACATATAATAAAATAAATTTCTTATGTTATCTTTATTATGAACTGCGTAGGACATACCGCAAATGTACATGCAAACACAAAGACTTTTATTTATGTCATATGATTGCTTTAGATAAGTTTCGAACCTAAGATCCACGTGCAGTGTTTAAGTACGACCACTAGGTTACATGACGTGGGAGGTCTTAATATTTCAAAACAATATTTACAAATTTAAGCCATAGTGTAGTAATTCTCCATATCACCTCGTCAGTGGGTGTCGTAAGAGTAGACAGAAGATGGGCAGTAGTATCTTCCTAATAAGGACTCAATATAATAAAAACTGTAGTAATTACAACAGATATTTTCCCTATGAGGCTACCTATGGGGGAGGTCTATGTTCCGTGGACTTTTGATAGGCTGTAATGATGATGACGTTGGTTAAAAAAAACATATAATACAAAACCCAATGTCTATCGTTATTGATTAAATATTACTAAAACAAAAATTATTGGCAAATATTTTTATACTTATCTTATTTTGATATAATAAGATAACACGTGTTCAAGGAAGTGAAGGTGGTATCTAAGATGGCAATCATCACCTAGAGGTATGCAAGCTAAGAAGCTGCGCATGTTACAGCGATGTTGGATAGCCTTAGTCGGATGTTTTTCCTTCACGGCTCATTCCACGGCTTGTTTGTGCAACGCATAAACAACAGTGCACTGAAGGAATTACATTACAGATACAAATTGAAAGTACCTGGGCAATCAAGTTCCGCTGGGTGTTAGAAAAAAATTATAATTTTCTGACACCTATCTGATAAATGGTATCTACTTATATAAAAAATTAAGTAGTAGATTAATAGACCGTTTGATCAATCACAATAAAAGTTGGCACATGTATGTATTTTTAAGCGAAACGTTTTATGCTCTCCACTTTGTTGTAACCAACCACTAGATGGCGCTGCAGCACATAAACTTCTATGCTGTTCATTCGATTGCCATAAAAATTGGTATACACGGGCAGGACAACGTCTATCGGGTTTCGCTTGTATGTATTTGTATAATACGAAGTATTAAGATTACAACTCTATCACACTGTTATTTTTTATATAAAACCTTTTTTGATATGATATTTTTCTTTCGTAAATGTATAAGAAAATACATATAAAGAAAAAATGGAAGTATAAAATAGAATAGAAATTTTGTTAACTAAAATTTGACTACACATAAACTGTTAATATATCTTTTGTTATCCTTTATGGTTTTAAAAGAGTTTAAAAAAGGTATTAGGTTGTGAAAATTCTCATTTTTCTGGTATTTTGTACCATCAAAATTGAGTATAAGTTACAGATTATAGTCGCAAGGTTTTTCTAAGCTATTTTCTCTACGGAGCAACTATAACCGTTTACATTAATTAAGAGATAAGTTACAACCCATATACGTCCCACTGCTGATCACAGTTCTCCTCTCATTTCTGAGAAGGTTATTATTAGAGGGCATTGAAATGTCCGCTAAACTGCCCGAATACGTGTTGACGGACTTCACATATCTTTGAATATATATTTTTAATAATTCTTCAGACATGCAGGTTTCATCACAATGTTTTCCTTCACCGGTGAGCCCGTGATGAATCAGCACTTTTAATTGGAATCAACAATTTAGTTAGATCCGGCGGGGATCAAACCTGGGTTGCTCATGTACTGCGAAGTTCACTCATTCTATCTAAGTTCAAATAAAAGTCTATCCGATGGATATTGACTACTATGGCCTTTGGATATCTTCACAAACTTCTAACAAGAAAGGCCCCAAATCTGTTGTCACCCCATAAGAACTAATAAAATTAAATTGCATATCACAGCCTGTAGCAATACTGGATTTCTTACCTTTGAAACCGATTAGCAGTTGGTACACTGCTCTTTGAAAAGATGATAGCAAATTTAACAGATTTGCGAGCAAAAAAGGATAATTAATTCAACAGTTTAATCATATTTGTTTGATTTGAGTTTCATTGTAAATTAAACATGTTATTTACTTAAGATTTGTAAGCTGTTGGTTTTCCATTACATAAAAAATAAAATAAAACAAATAAAATATCCACAATTAACACCTTCCCTCTAAACATAAATGTGCTACTTAATAGAACAATCACTTTTAAAGCCACACAAGGTTATCTTATTTTATAACTATCAACTGATAAACATGGGCTTCTCCCAATGTAGGGATGTTTTATTTCGCTATGTAGTTACAGCTAAAGAGAACTACATGTCTTTTATTAGCTGCTGTAAGAGAGGACTGTGAGGACCATTTCAATAACACCATACGTAAATATCCAGACTGGCAATGGGTAGTTTTTTTTAAATTATTTTTACTTATTATCAGGAAGATTCTGCTGCCGAAACAGGTGAAACAGATAATTGATAAAGTCACTAAGTAAATCTATGAGACATGCAAATGTTTTCTGTTTTGCAAAGTTTGGCACAGAACTTCTCTGTCTACGCACAGAACACTGAAACGACGTTTTTAAAGAAATCTATTTATACTGTAATGTCAATTACTGATTGAAATTTATCGTGTAAATCTGATAATTAGATACAAAGAATCAGTTTCACAATATATGCGCAAATTTAGAAACATTTTGTCATTCCTAATAAAAATGTAATAATGTCCTCCAGACCGAATTTTGGTCACGGCGGCCAGCCTTAACGGAGACTAGCCATCGGCAGTATAGTATAGTTATAATAGTGCCCAAGTGTATGCGCAACCACATGTGCACTCTCTATTCCTTCACTCTCATAGTCCGATGGGACGGTAAACCGACACGTCCTGAGAGAGATCATATTATTTTGAGGTCTTGAGAAGATAATGCACTGCCCATCCCCTGTCTCCTTCCTTCTATCGCATTTTACAACACTCATGGGATGCTTTGTGGTGGTGACTTTTCTTTTGCCGCCACTACACGGCACAAAACATGAATTGACATTAAATATGTACATGTTTAATATGCGTAGAAATAGAACATGATTAAAAAACAATGAATTGTAAGATTTTTGTCGGCATCTGTACCTACATAAGTCTAGTGGTTCGGGTATTATTTTTCGACGGCAACGAACGCCACACACTGCCACACATGTGAAAACATAACAAGTGCTGGACTGTACTTTACTATACACGTATGTATAACCAGACGAGTTAAAATAAATCACCCGTTAAAATGCAATTTTTGTGCGCCTTTAACGTAAGATTCACTTTTATAACCAAAGTATTTTTTTAATAATAATATTTTTTTATCTCAATAAACTGTACAATTAATTCAAACAATGTGTTAATTTGAAATAGTCTACAATAACAGGTACCTGAATTTAAAATGACTAGGATATCATAAAATGAATCATGTATAGTATGTGCTACAATCGAAGGTTTCTTTTAGACACATCCTGCCATTGTATTAAAAAAATTAAAATGAGTCCCAAATGACACCACACAACAGTTTTTTCTTATGACAAATAAATTCAAAGGAAGTTTGCCAATACTCAGACAAGTAAGTTAAATATAAAATGATGAGAACTGACCGTAAGAGGCGCTTAATGGGCCAGGCGGCAATTACATCTTAGTTCTCAGGGTGTGGGTGTATTTCTTTTCTTAAGTCTAAATTGCAATAATAAGCAGCAGGAATAGAATAGAACATAATAGAATATTTTTATTGAATATAGATTATTACATAATACTTTTTGAAAGTATTTTTTTTATTAACCACTAGTTTGGAAAATACCTCTGTCCTGAGAAGAACCTTTTTAAAAGAAAATTATTTTTTAAAACATAAAATTTTATATAATAATTTTGGACAATCATTTATTTGAAACAAAATAAAAGCAGTATGCTAGCGATCGTAAGAGTATCCAGTACTCTATATCATCCCGTAGGTGTCGAGATATGGGAAGATGCTGCTGCATCTTCCTGATAACAACTCAATAGCTAAATTAAAAAAAACTGCATTTACCAACCCGCGTGATTCTGAAAATACCTAACAATAATATGGAGCAAGCTATGGGTGAGGCCTATATTCAGCAGTGTAGTTTTGATCGGTTATAACTAATAAATTTAAGAACAAACGAATACTCAACCAGATAGAAAGGGGATGCTATTGCTCATAAAAACTTCATTTATTCCTTATCGGGAATCAAAATTCAAATTTGGAATACGATGGATGTCTTGATAACAGTAATCAGAGATCCTGGTTCTAGTCCCTGGCCATACGAAACACGCTGGTATACCCATACGTACTGCAGCGATCATACAGCTTCAGCATATCTTCGACCTTTTATTTCCAATATTACCTCAGTAAATCTTTAACAGAATAAAATACTATTTTCATACATATTGTGGTTCTGTTAACACATAATATCTAGAATACATTTGGCTTATGCCAGTTGGTATACTATGTTGCTGGACCTTCATTATCGTCTCTTACGTCCTTTGGACCAAAAGATACCTAAACATAACAATTTTTAGTACCACATATAATTTAAACTTTTTTAAATTAATGGATATCTTACAATACGTTATTGAGATTAAAATACAGGTTAAGTCATACTTCATGTTTACGATCGTATAACTGAAATTACGGCTATAGGCCTAGACGTAATTATTAATGAGAAATACTACACGTCCTAAATAACAAATCAAAGGAATCCCTGCCAGTTTATTTCTTTTACAGACGAATAAAAAAGGAACCACAGACAACTTGATCCAACATATTATTGACCTTATACTACGATGTCGCCTCCATGTGCATTAGAAAATACCGTTGCGTTGGGAAGTTTCAATCCGACGTCACACTGAGTACGCTAGAATAAAAGTAAATAGCCATAAAAAAGGCTATACGCCGGTAATCTTCACACGTAATTACTGTTTGCCATGTTTAGTTAGCCGCTGGATTCCAATTACTATAATTGGATACGTTTGTATAAAAAAATGCGCGGTAAGCCGTACATAAGAAAAGTCAAATGATGTTTCAGTATTTGAACAACAATAAAAATACGTGTTTCGAAGTTAGAAACATGGTATAAGTTATATTACTATATAATATACTCGTATATAATATTGCTGTCGTCTTTTAGTTTCTAAATTCAAATATCTCCTTAAAACGCAAAAACGTCCTTCATTATTTTGAACCTATATAAAATTAATTGAAAATAATTTATTGCAAATAAATTATACCTTCATAATACAAAGTCCAACAATTAACTAGTCTACTTATACAACGATGGCACGTTCAAGAATTATTGTTGAAATCAAATCATAATATAATTTTATTGAACGGAGATCTACAGAATGACGTGTGAATTATTAGTATTAACAATAATGCAACTTCACGCCAACATCCGTGAGAGGACAGACTGTCATTTTTATGCGCATTCTCGAACATTTCCCTGATTACTTTTATAAACATCTGAAAGTATACATCAAACCAACGTTTATTCCCGTCTTATTACGAAAAAAGTTTAAAATTAGTCTCAAGTTTAAACTGTAGTCTGTTTCAAAAAAGAAATCCCATAAAAGATATCCGTATATAAAATGTAAAGTATGGAATTTGACAGCTAATGTAAAATTTTTGTATAGATTGCGAAGACTGGCTGAAGATTCTATTCTTAAATCATAGTTTAAACTTGGGATGACAATTAAACCACGTTTAATGGTAGACCTAATAAGATGGTATATTTTAACATGACATGTGTATGGAACTAAATTACAAATTACATTGTATATAATTTAATCAAATCCTTGTCAGTGTTTTCATCATCATTTTTTTTTATATAGAAGAGGGGCAAACGAGCATGCGGCTCACCTGATGGTAAGTGACTACCGCCGCCCATGAACAACTGCAACACCGGGGGAACATTAATTGAACTAAATAATTATTAACATTACAGTACATTACATCTACTACTCTGAAAATAGGTTTCTCCAAAGACGGCTACAAAGTACCATCCTGAGTCATATTTTATAATATTAGCTACTGTAGCCCTTACACTCTAGAAAATATTTTTAAAAACCCATTCAAACCGGAACACTGTAGGGGGTGCAATGCCGCTTGGCGACGAAATAAGATTTCTAGGCAGAAAAGATGCCCTTCAACCTAGTAAATATATCCTGTGACATCCTGCATGCGAGGCTAAGATGTGGGAATATTTTGTCTTAACCCAGTGGTTGTCGATTCTCTTTGAGCTAATATAATATACACACAATATATACTGCGGATACCTTCATTACGGATACTATCACAGCAAAATTAAAAACTACTGTGGGGGTGTCCCTACATATTTTAAAGAGTAACTAAATGCTTCCTTAAAGGCTATTTATTAGTGAAGGATCACCACCTTGGTTCCGTAAGTCATTATTGTATTTGTCCAAATACCGTCAGGTAAGGTGGATTCGGCGATTGTCCTCTTGGTCTTCGATGATCTTACCTAGACGGACTTGACCAAAGTAGGTTTATAATATTTATACAAGTTATCAAATAGAAATGAAGTTAAACACATCCAAATTGTGTGGATGGTTTAGCACTACGAGATGTAATACATTTTTGCACATATGTTTCTCATAATCGATTACGCAAATCTAGAAAATATTGTTCTAAGCACGCCTTAAATGCTTAGAATATGAATCCAAAGTTCGAGCTGAGTGATGCATTGCGAGATCTCTATGTCCAGCTGTGGACTGACGCAGGCTAATGATAATGCTTAAAATTATATACTTAATATATAATATTATATTGATGATGCGACCATCTTTAGTAAATAAAATGTTTTTTTTTTTAATAGAAGTGATTTTTTGCACTCTTCCGGCAAAGATACAAAACACACAGCTCCCTAAAGCTTAGTGAATACGAGATGGTTTTTACTACGGTAAAATTACTAGTTTCTATCATTAAAAACTATTGCTACGTCCACAATTTTAGAGGCATATTGCGCTGGATATAGCCAGTACTACTAGCTAAGTAATTTCTTGTATAATATAAGATACTTTATCTTTTCGGTGATATTTTGTGCTTTCTCTAGTGTCGACATCCTATACGCCGTAACGTCAACGAGCAAATTTATTACATATCATATCTTTAAGTAGTAGATAGATACATACATAAACTCTCACGCCTGTAACCAAGAAGATAGGCAGAGACTACTGATTTCCATTTGATACACCACGATCCTAACACATCTTTGTCGCTTCTTTCACATCCATCTATGCATGCTAGTCGTTTAAATATTTTATACTACTACCAACCTAAGTGTAAATTTAAAAAAAATGCATTCCATCTTATTTGGACGTTATTGGAAAGACCTTTTCCAACGGTGGACTAAAAAAACTGTTGAGAAAAATCTTTTAATAATAGTTCTAGGATACATAAAGCATTAAGATTAAAGGAAAGAATTAAAATTCAGCTAATAAGGCTTACAATACATTTCTTTTGAAAATAACTATAATATATAAAATCCCTATAATAAATGAAAAATTAGACGATGTTTGTTTATAAAGAATAAAATTCTTACGAGAGGTTTTGTTTTGGATATCTTCTAAATAATATCATAAGCTCGAAGTTAGACCATTGCTTACTTCTGACCCTTTTCGATACGGTGTTCCCAAGGAAGCTATGGACAATAATATCTATCAGCTTACATGGACTACAACAAAAAACAAACAAACACACAAACGGTGGATCATTAACTACGGGACGGTCTAAACGAACGTCACAACGCATTCCGGCCTTAAGAATGTCTTAACATACTCTATTTAAGGGGCTGACAAAAACAACAAGAAACGGAAAACATTTTTTATCAATATTTGGTGTTTTGTTTATTCGTAATTTGTGATTGTGACTGTTTGAGAATTAGGTATAATTTATTCGCTTTAAAATATTTATTTGTAATACTTACTTATATAGAGGGGTCGAACCATATCTCACAACACATCGCCAGGTGGAATGGGAGGGTAGAAAAATAGCCAAAATCGCCTCACGTAATTAATGGACGCCCCCTAAGTAACCATAACATTAAGTGTTGGCTTAAGTTAATCTAATACCCCATAACATCACATAGGTGTCGTTAAAGGCGACAGAGGAAAAGAAACAGGAGATGCGGTGCAGAATCTTCCTGGTATTAACAGAAAATTATAAAAAATTGCGATCGCCGATCCGTCTGCCAAACGTGGCAACAAATAACTTCCCTATGAGGGAAACTATGCAGGAGGCCTATGTTCAGTAGTGGACTTTGATAGGCTGTAATGATGATGATGACAACACTGAAGCTTAAGGAGAGCAATAACTATCCTGAGCTATAAGAGCTCCCTAAATCTTCATGTATAATGAAGATTTAAGGAGATAAAGTCAAGTTCGATCCTCGTCAGTATCAATACAATTGTTCATTGTAATTTAATGTGCTGATTTACCATGTTCTTGGTTAAGTAGGAGAAACATCTTGAGGAAACCTATATGTCGGAAAGTAAAAAATATTTCGAGGACACATGAAATGTGCCGTCACGCATCAGAGCAGCGCGGCGGACGCTTTCGTGCTCTAAAAACCTTTTTCTGAATTAATTGGCGTACATTACCAAGAACATCTATATTCTACGGAGCTAGCTTGTAATAGAAATATCGAACCCTTAACGGTCGATGCTTGAAGCTCAACCTTTGTTCGGTAGATCTTTGAGTCGCTATCTCGCTGATTTATTGTTGGGCCGTCTGTCAGTTAACAAACGGATTTTACATAAGCAGAAGCGTTTAACGCTACACGGGTTTGCCAGGATAAATTTACGGAATAGGCGTAGGTCTTGTAATGTAACGTTACGGCATATATACGTCCCACTCCTGGGACCTCCTCCTCATTTTAAGAGGGTTTTAGGGCAAGGAAGTATCCACCGTGCTGCCACAACAGTTAAAAACGTATTTAAGATTTTTATTATAGTAAAAATCTTTAATACGTTTAAACTTTTTAAAACCTTGGTTAAACTATAAGTTTAAGATTTTTTCCATCTTTTTTACGTGGTAGAGCCATGCTACAGCTATATTAATAGTGTAGTTGTAGCACAAATGGGTCGGCTCGACCGGGGAAGGACCACGCTCTCACAGAATACCAGCGTAAAATAGCAGCTTAATGCTGCTGTGTTTCGTATGGTGAGTGTAGAGAACCGGAGACCCTTTTACTGGAAAAGAGGCATTCCATCTTAGTCCTCCCGGGTGACAACGCATCTGCATTTTGATTCTTAATTAAGGATAGATGTAGATGTCTATGGGCCACTGCAACCACTTACCATCAGGTGGACTGTGTGCTCGTTTGTCACCCTTATTCTATAAAAAAAAAACTTCATTCCTTCCGCTTGACCATCTCCGCTGTTCTAACCGCTACATGTTGCTTAATATATTAGCGGCTTTAGTCATGTGTCCACTTACATAATTTTTTTTTTTGTCTGCGCGTTTGTCATAATGGGTGGTTATCTATTTAGTGACTCGGTTTGGGGGTGTGATTCAATATTTTTAGGGTTCATTTTGGTAATGAAAAAAATGTCTCCGGCTCTGAGTTCCTCAAAGTCTTCCGTGTGATTTTCTATTACAACTTTTTTTTCAGTTTCATTTATAAATACTCCATACTGCCTGCAATTTTATTTGTCCTATAAAAATATTAAAAAATAGTTTATTTTCAATTATTAAAGTTTTTCTGACAAAAAATAGTAACTTACACATAAGAATGCTTTATTCCATTTAACATTCGTTTGAATTCTTGTAATCCACGGAACCCTCAAACAAAAATTCTCTTTGTCTAAGTTGCAGCAAAATACGTCTTCAAGATTAGTGTGAGGTAGGTCATGATTTAAATTTGTTTGTTTTTCAATGTAGTATGTTTTTTTGTGATTCTTCGTTGAACAAAGGGTTTGATGTAACAATAATACAGCGCCCACTCACTTCTGGAAACAAACACACACACACAGGCGCGCGCGATGTATTGCGTAATGTATGTTACATGAAATATTATTCCAGCATTTTCTTAGCCTTTCTAACTAAAACAATATTGTACCGTGTTTTAAAATTTGATTGTATTTAAAATGGCTTATGTTATAATTTCTGGAATAAGCCAAGAAAGCATTACATAAATTATCTGTAACTTGTCTATCGGTTCATTATACGTCATTATCATCATTACTACGACATATCACAAAACGTTAAATCTACGGAAGTCTCCAAACAGTACAAATTTTATTAAAATTAAAAAGTAAAAAAAACATTTGGGGAATTATTATCTTATACTTCAAATAACTTCAAAAAGTCATAAACATTGCCTGTCGTAGTACCGAATATCAATAATTTCGCTGGTCGTCTGCACAGGTTATTACACCATCTTGACAGAAGCTTTTTTATTATATAGAATAAGGTTAACAAACGAGTCAATAAAATCCACCTGATGGTAAGTGGATGCTGTGGCCCATAGACATTTATTCTCGATTAAGAATGAAAATGTAGATGCGTTGTCAACCCTGAGGTCTAAGGTGGAATGCCTCGTTTCGTAAAAAGGGTCTTCGGATCTCTACACTCATCATACGAAACATAGCTTTATTAAACTGCTATTTTAGGCTGGTATTCTATGAGAGCGTGATCCTACCCCAGTCGAGCCGACCCTAGGCTAGCTCTAGGTATCGATTACTCTAACAGTAGTAATTTTTGTTATAAATTAAATCTTTTATTTTTTTTATAAATTTGATATTACTAACATTAACTTTCAGTCAACCTGATGGTAAGCGGCTTTTGCACATGGACATCTGCAGCCAACTTTAAACAAAAATACGTTGTTACCTCTAAGGACTAAGATAAAATGATAATATTTGAAGAACAGTCTCCAATCATACTGGTTCTCTATGCCCTTCAGACGAGAATACAGCAGTACAGGCACATCTATTGACAGCAGAAATATGTAAGAAAGTAGTACCTTTTTTTATTTTACATGGGGAAATACATACGCATACCCGCCTCGCGGGGGCAAGGACGGGTTATGTTGGACTCGCACCGACTAAAAACCCTTGGTGTTCCACCTTCGTCGCATATGGGCAGGGCCACGGGAAAGCTTTAGCACACATCCGCGGCCCCACCAGCGCTGGCCGTCCCATAACGGCCCCTCCTCGGGAGAAGACTACTCCTCCCCCATCTCCTTCTCAGGTAAGGCGCAACAGAACACATGGCGCGGCTTCCTCCGCGGTCTCCAACTTCATCTGCGCAACGGACGCCTCCGTGCCCGATGCGCAAAGGCCAAGGGGCCAGGAAAAACGAACACTCAGAAGCACTAGCCTTCCTGAGCCTAACGGTGGATCTGGTCTATGGCTCCGCCGCCAACCAAGATTCGACTGCGAAAGATAGGGAGAACGGTGCCTCGCAATACCGACACTCCTCTCCCCTCGCAGCCCCACCACCACCGCATCAACAGTGCGGACCCATCAAAGTCGCGAAGGATAGGGCGAGTGGCGCATCGCCATACCAGCACTCCTCTTCCTCCGAAACTCCACCTCGGCTACAGCAGTAGGGGAGTGCAAACCTTCTCGCCGCAGCCCACCAACACACATCCGAACTGGGCTCGCCAAGCCCACTCGGAGTGGCCACCTCGGGCCCGCCCTTCACCTTGGGCCAGCCATGTGGGTTCCTCTTTGTTCACCACGGGTGATCACGCCACGGCTACTAAGGCCCCGCCACGACAAGGCGGGAACCCGTTCAGGGGGGAAGAGAGTGGTACCTACCCAAACGGACTCCGCTACCACCTAGTAATAAATTAATTTAAAGAAAACAAAGTCTTGAATTATGTATTTATATAGAAGGGATGAAAAACTTCAAAATAATTATTAAACTTTCAGTCATTCTTAGCTTTTTTATTTTATTACAATATTCTAATTACAGTATTCTAGTTATGATATTGAAAGTTTGTGCTAATATACTCTACGTAATGTAAGGACTTATATTTTTATAACATCAAACTGCGATATGAGCAAAAATCCCACCAGATCGTGACTATTGACCCTATTAACTCCTGCTACCAATTTCAATAAAAAAAGGCGTTATCACTTGGGACTGAGATAGAATGCCTCATAGCGTGTAGTTATACTGGTTTCCCACACCCTTCGATTAGACACACAGATTTGGGGACAAAGGCAAGAGGGTGATATCTACCTAGACGGAGTCGTAGAAAACAAGTCTCAACGTCATCAACCTGCAGCCTTAAATAAACATTTTAGGTTTTAGGACTCCTTTCTACGTAGCAGTAAATGGATAATAACGGGCAAGTGTAATATTAGTAAATAAATTAAAGTTATTTATCCATCCATCCATCAATTACAGCCTATAAAAGTCCACTGCAGAATGTATGCTTTCCTCATAGATTGCCTCATTACCCCCATGGGTTTTGCCATAGTTACCACGCTTGGCAAGCGGGTTAGCAACTAAAGTTTTTTTTTTTGAGTTTTTATCAGAAAATGCTCCTGCACTTCCTGTTTCATTTCTATTCCTAGTTTATTAATAGAATCAGCCACTACTTTGCGAAAATTCATTATATTAAAGATTTTAAAAATTAATTGGCTAAGATCCGCGTAATCACGCTAAATAATTTTTATCATTAAAATCTTTAATATAATGGATTTTCGCAAAGTAACGCCTAGAAAACAAAAATACCTCCTATGTGTCTCCCGATCTGTGCCGGACCAGGAAGAGGTTAGGTAGTATATTTCTAAGCGTATTAAAAACATAAAAGCTGCTTTAAACTCGTATTGGCTTAAAAAAATAACAAAAAATATTGCCTGGCTACTCACTTATCATGACAAAAAAAATGGTTAAAAAATACTGCCTGGCTAGCATGAGTCTTGCGTTATAAATTAAATATTATTATTTAAAAAGAAAAACATTAAACTATGATTAATTTCACAAGTCTATTCGAGCAACCAGAATAATCTGTAGTATGGTTCGTCAACTCAAACGGGTTTCCTAGTGAAGGTATCTCCGTCTTTTAAAATGGAAGACATGGAAGGTGAGTATAATAACAATAAAATAATTCATTCGTTTTTAAAGGTCACTTGAAAAAATTATGTATCGTTATAGCGACCTTGTCTCGCCTACATGTCGCTATCAACTAGCTTAATTAGCCTTTCAGTTAATAGCCTAGCCTTTTTACTAAACGGTGCCGTTCAACTAGCGGCCTGAATGATATTCAGCCGATGCGACTTATTAGCGCATCGGTAACATTGCACCTATCTTTCAATATCAGCGACAGCAGGTTATGGTGCGGCTGGGATGGCCCTTGAGCTACACTAAAACTGCGTTCATTTATATAATATAGCACATAGTGCATAATTAGGCACAAACTAGCGACACTACCTACTTAATCATCTTATTAATTTCATTCAACGAGACGACTGAATTACGTTTATCATTCAGGCCTTTAGTTGAACAGCGCCGTTTATTAAAAAGGCTAGGCTGTTAACCGAAAGTCTAATTAATCTAGATGGCTGCGACATACATATTACAAGAATTTTGAATCGTATATAAAATATTAACATTTATACTATATTACTTGTAGTGCTCCATAGCTGCACTTTCTCTCATGGTAGAGTCTCAAAATGGTAGAAATTTGAGTTACAACTACAACGCAAATCCTATAATTTGCCATGTGGTCGCGGCATGTGAGAATACATTACCACAATTCATCCCGTGGGTGTCGTAAGACGTGATTATGGGAAATGCCAGAAACATCCTATAGTTTCCTATATATAGCGATATATAGTGGTAGACCATCGGGATGGGAAGCAACGTTAATATGTACTAGATTAAGGATTAATCTCCGCTGCGGAGCGCAGCGTGGCGAATTTCGCGAATCTGGCGAATTTTACAGGGTGATGATGATATATTTTAAATATGTAAACAGAAGTTCTACCGACCCGGAATTCAAACCCGGAACCACATAACCAGCAGTCGCGCTTATTACTCGAAAACCGAGGTAGTAGTACCACTATTACACCACCATCTAGCGAATGCTACAAGATTTTCTGGGCCTTTCTCTAAGTTGCCTCTTACAACACCCACAGGATGAGATGCGATAATTTCTCTACTATTCTACTACTATTATATTATAGTCTTTATTTTTAAAATTATTTCTTACTTTCTTTTCTTTCATATGCTACTAACTCACATCGATCATTCCTTAGTTTTGCTCTCGGATACCACATCGTTATTCACCTTTAATATTACGTCTTCACTTATAAAATAATAACTTTGCATGCATTTAACTTAACCACATTATTATTTTTCACCGCCCTTAAATTGAGATAGCATTGGCGCCTGTTTTAAATTTAACATTTATGTATGGGCAAGTGCGTGAGATCAGGTGTAACAAAGCTGTGACCGCAAACATACCACATTCGGACGCTTTATGGACCGCCATACATAATCATTATTCATTGTTTATGGGTGCACCATATTGATGGCGCTTGCTCGGACAGTCCTTACTTCTGCCCAAAGAATAGAATCATTTTTATTCTCTACTATAATTATATTAAAAAAGTGTTTACTGGAGTACTTCTACATATACACACTTGTAATTTTGCATGTCTAATAAGCCCCCTCGAATAGTTAGTATACCAAATTTATTAATTAAACTTTATAGGTTAATTCATAAATTTTATACCTAGTTATTTATATTACTGTCTGAAAAGTGTCATTTTATTTTATTTCACAAAACCTAGACCACTTCTAGATTATTTAGAAATTTAAAATATGGAATTGAAGTAAATCATTAGCCGTATGTAAAGTAAAAATATGAAAACCAAAATTTATCGATATTTGGTGTAGAAAAAGTTTTTGATGCGATGAGTTTAAACTACTGTTATAAAAACTAACCCCACCAATTTTATTTTTATAGTATTAAAAAGAAAACGGTGAAGCATAAACGTAAGAAAAATGTCGAAGATCATGTAACGAATTTTATTTTAAATCGATTGAAAAACTGTGTTCTTCCCTATGGCTATCATTTCTGAAACCGCTATAACAATCGGCTGATGATAATCCACCTAACAACGATCGTCATCTTTATTGTTTTGTTGCCGAATAAATAAATATGCAAGTATATTATCCGCAGTTACCAAATAATTTAGAAACTCTACTATAAGGGACCCGCATCTGCAATATGCGAGTACAAATTTTTACGGCAATATGTCTTCTGTCTTTCCATACTTTTAGATTTTTCAACTTGACTGGCTTTTATGGTAAATCTAGCAATCCGCCCCGGCTTCGCACGGGTGATTTCTGGATCTTGACAATAGCGCCACCTACCGGGTCCAAATGTAAATCTAAACTATCTAGGGACCCATTCAAACATACACAAAAAATTTCATCAAAATCGCTCAAGCTGTTTTTGAGTTTTGAGACTAACGGACAGCAATTGATTTTTATATATAATAAGAAGATAAATAGAAAGGGATTTGTCTTGTGAAATACTATACTCGTAATATCCCTTTAAATTTCCTTAAAAAATAATTTGTACTAATGTTTATAAATATATGAATTACTTATTAATATAATATACATATATTACTATCTCAGAAACGAGAGAGGCCATTGTCCAACATTTGGAATGTATTAAAAGCTTTACTTTTTATAAATGCAAACCCCCATGGTTTAGTGGTGTAGAGGGTCGTACAGTGGCGGCGTACGAGTATCCACTGCCCCATATTATCATCCCGTGGGTGTCGTAAGAGACGATAGATGGAAATGAAACAGGTAACAGCATCTTCCATGATAACAATGCAAAATAATAAAATACCGCAGTTGACAACCCGTTTATTTTTTCCGGAGACCCTTTTTACTGGAAACGAGCCATTCTGTCTCAGTAGTCCGTGATGACAACGCACCTGCATTTTGATTCTTAATTGAGGATAAATGTAGATGTCTATAGACCACAGCATCCACTTACCATCAGGTGGACTGTGTGCTCGATTGTCACCCTTATTCTATAAAAAATAATGAAGCATTCTTTAGGGAGGCCTATGTTCCTGTAATTTTTTTATAGGATAGCGTGACAATCGAGCACAATCTGATGATAAAAATGGTTGCTGATTCTATTCTAGGCAGAAAAGTACCTTTTGTTTTTAAATTATTTTTATAAACAAATCATTGAAAATATTTAGGCAATTTTTTTTTATAGGAGAGGGGCAAACGAGCATGCGGCTCACCTGATGGTAAGTGATTACCGCCGCCCATGAACAACTGCAACACCAGGGAATTGCAGATGCGTTGCCGGCCTTTTAAGAAGGAGTAGGCTCTTTTCTTGAAGGTCCTAAGTCGTATCGGTCCGGAAAAATCGCTGGTGGTAATCGATTCCACAAGGAAGTTGTGCGAGGAAGAAAACTTCTTCTAAATCGCACAGTGGTGGACCGCCAATCATCCAGATGGTATGGATGGTATCTCGAGTTCTGTCGCGATGTGCGATAGTAAAATTGAGCGGCTGGAATTAGTCCGAACAATTCCTCAGAGCACTCCCGTGGTACATGCGGTAAAATACGCAAAGAGATGCAACATCTCTACGCAGTGCCAGTGAGTCAAGCCGATTGGACAGAACTCGGTCGTCGACGATTCAGCTGCTCTGCGCTGGATGCGGTCAAGTGGAAGGAGCTGGCACTGGGGCCTGCTGAGATGGAACAGTATTCCATGTGGGGCCGAACTTGCGCCTTGTAAAGTTGCAAGCGGTGTACCGGCATGAAATACTGTCCCGCTCTGCTGAGCACGCCAAGCTTTTAGAGGCCAATTTGGCCTTCTCTTCAAGTGACCACGAAACTGCACATCACTCGATATGTCGACACCGAGGATTCCGATACTGGCTGAGGCAACAAAGTGCCTTGAAACTGAGGAGATACGACAAACCGAGGTAGTAGTACCACTATTACACCACCATCTAGCGAATGCTACAAGATTTTCTGGGCCATTCTCTAAGTTGCCTCTTACAACACCCACAGGATGAGATGCGATAATTGTTTCTCTACTATTATATTTTAGTCTTTATTTTAAAATTATTTCTTTCTTTCTTTTCTTTCATATGCTACTAACTCACATCGATCATTCCTTAGTTTTGCTCTCGGAAACCACATCGTTATTCACCTTTAATATTACGTCTTCACTTATAAAATAATAACTTTGCATGCATTTAACTTAACCACATTATGATTTTTCACCGACCTTAAATTGAGATAGCATTGGCGCCTGTTTTAAATTTAACATTTATGTATGGGCAAGTGCGTGAGATCAGGTGTAACAAAGCTGTGACCGCAAACATACCACATTCGGACGCTTTATGGACCGCCATACATAATCATTATTCATTGTTTATGGGTGCACCATATTGATGGCGTTTGCTCGGACAGTCCTTACTTCTGCCCAAAGAATAGAATCATTTTTATTCTCTACTATAATGATATTAAAAAAGTGTTTACTGGAGTACTTCTACATATACACACTTGTAATTTTGTATGTCTAATAAGGCCCCTCGAATAGTTAGTATACCAATTTATGAATTAACCTTTATAGGTTAATTCATAAATTTTATACCTAGTTACCTTACCACTTCTAGATTATTTAGAAATTTAAAATATGGAATTGAAGTAAATCATTAGCCGTATGTAAAGTAAAAATATGAAAACCAAAAATTATCGATATTTGGTGTAGAAAAAGTTTTTGGTGCGATGAGTTTAAACTACTGTTATAAAAACTAACCCCACCAATTTTATTTTTATAGTATTAAAAAGAAAACGGTGAAGCATAAACGTAAGAAAAATGTCGAAGATCATGTAACGAATTTTATTTTAAATCGATTGAAAAACTGTGTTTTTCCCTAAAGCTATCATTTATGAAACCGCTATAACAATCCACCTAACAATGATCACCATCTTTATTGTTTCGTTGCCGAATAAATAAATATGCAAGTATATTATCCGCAGTTACCAAATAATTTAGAAACTCTACTATAAGGGACCCGCATCTGCAATATGCGAGTACAAATTTTTACGGCAATATGTCTTCTGTCTTTCCATATTTTTAGATTTTTCAACTTGACTCGCTTTTATGGTAAATCTAGCAATCCGCCCCGGCTTTGCACGGGTGATTTCTGGATCTTGACAATAGCGCCACCTACCGGGTCCAAATGTGAATCTAAACCATCTAGGGACCCATTCAAACATACATAAAAAATTTCATCAAAATCAGTCAAGCTGTTTTTGAGTTTTGAGACTAACGGACAGCAATTGATTTTTATATATAATAAGAAGATAAATAGAAAGGGATTTGTCTTGTGAAATACTATACTCGTAATATCCCTTTAAATTTCTTTAAAAAATAATTTGTACTAATGTTTATAAATATATGAATTACTCTCAGAAACGAGAGAGGCCATTGTCCAACAGTTGGAATATATTATAAGCTGTAATTTTACTTTTTATAAATGCAAACCGCCATGGGTTAGTGGTGTAGAGGGTCGTACAGTGGCGGCGTACGAGTATCCACTGCCCCATATTATCATCCCGTGGGTGTCGTAAGAGACGATAGATGGAAATGAAACAGGTAACAGCATCTTCCATGATAACAATGCAAAATAATAAAATACCGCAGTTGACAACCCGTTAGTTTTTCCGGAGACCCTTTTTACTGGAAACGAGGCATTCTATCTCAATAGTCGGTGATGACAACGCACCTGCATTTTGATTCTTAATTGAGGATAAATGTAGATGTCTATAGACCACAGCATCCACTTACCATCAGGTGGACTGTGTGCTCGATTGTCACCCTTATTCTATAAAAAAAATAATGAGGCATTCTTTAGGGAGGCCTATGTTCCTGTAATTTTTTTATAGGATAGCGTGACAATCGAGCACACAGTCTACCTGGTGGTAAGTGGTTGCTTGATTCTATTCTAGGCAGAAAAGTACCTTTTGTTTTTAAATTATTTTTATAAACAAATCATTGAAATTATTTAGGCAAATGTCAGTATAATTTTGTTAATAATTGGATACTTGACACTAGTCAATCGGAATACTTTTTAAGAGTTGTTAAGACAGTCATAGAATTTGTATGAGAATATAGTGTAATGACGTCATAGTTTTATAGTCAAATTGTAATGTTATTTGTTTATTTTTAAATAATAAAAATCTAACTAACTTAAAATAAAAAATCGACCATTTTTAAGACACTACTAGGTGTAGCAAATTTAAACTGCATACTGCAGTTATTTATTACTGGCAGTGTCAACTGCCCAATTATCATAAGATCATACTGAACCTTTAATTACTCAAGGAATTTTACACTGGTTTTCGGATATGAACGTAATGTAAGCGGTGTCATGTCATTGACACTACATCCGAATCTTTCCGTGGTCGTATCGCTTTCCTTTTCTTTTAACGCATAAAACAACGATTTAAATCTTCAGTTAATTAAAAAATCAATGTGCATATAAAGTAATAAAATTTACAATTTTATTATAAAATAACTTTAATTTTAAACCTGTAATTACAAATGATACGTCCTCATTAAGTCACCAGTTGATTTTCGTATCCTAACATAAATGGCGATTAATACCCAATAATATAATTGAAATAATTTTCTTCAATTTTATGCACAGAAATACTTTACATAACGGAGCGTCCCTTAGTCCTTTTAAAATAAAAATATTGAACTACTGACGAATTTAGATCATTTTATTACGTCGTTAATGACTAATTCGCATTTAAAAAAATACGCATAAAATGTTTTCCATTAACATTAAAAGAATATCCGGGCGGCGAATTAACGAACAAAAAATAAGAATAAAAACAAACAAACAATTCATCCACACGCCTTCTTATTTTGTTCCTAAGAATTGTAATGGTCTAGTTTTGGAGGAGGAAACAGGGGACGACAGGATTGAAACATGGTATTATTATTTTTGAACAACTACTTCGTACTGCATGGTAGAGACTTCTCTATCTTAGAAATAAGGATATTTTGTGGACAAGTAAAGTTGCCTGCCAGCTTCCTAGTACTGGGAGGATTTATACATTGATTATAGCCTATATCTTAAATTTTTACATTATAACTTATAGCTCTTATTATAAAGATTTAAACGTCACTTTAAAGGGTTACTTTATACTAATTATTATAATATAAAATATATAAATAGACTCTTTGCATTTCATTAAAATGCAATGGTGTTTTTGGTGTATTCTCAAAATAATAATATTCAATTATATTGACTTTTAATATTTCACATTAATTTAGTGAACGAGATTTACGTAGGCGGGCGGGGTAAATTTATTTCATTGGCTTTATTTTAAATTTTTCTTACAAACAGCGGGTCGCGGAACAAATTGCAAATTTGGTACATATATCATAAAATCTTTTATGTATGTATTTATATTTTCAAATTATTATATTGACATAAATTGTATGATGTTAATAACAAAATATATAAACACAAAATATTTAAATCTTTCTGAGAAATATAAATTATCTGATGGTGAACAGTGGTCTAAACAAATAGATGTTTGCTAACTGTTAAAGAAATCAATGTCCTTCCAGGAGTCCAATGCTAAGCGTAAGCCCCTCCAGATTTGAATAGATTTGCCATAGTATTTATGTTGCGCTACCAAATGCTTCTACTGCTCGCTGGATTAGTATCTAGTTCTATTAGGTCCTCCTTCTCCTCTATCCTCTTACGTTGTAGAGCCACGCTGCAGTATGCATGGGTTGATTCGAAAGGATTGAATAGTAGCGTGAAATAGCAGCATAATGCTACTATGGTACGTGTGGTGAGTGACGAGAACCGAAGTACCTTTTACTGGTGACGAGGCATTGCATTTTAGTCCTCAGGGGTGACAACGCATCTGCATTTTGATTCTTAATCGATAATAGATTTAGACGCCTATTAGCCCTCACTTATCATTAGGTGGACATGTGTTCGTTTTTACTCTTTCTTTTATAAAAAAAATGTTTACGCAAACACAAACGCACTTAATGATTGTAATCTACCGTGCCCGATATAACGCTAACGTAATAAAATCGGAGGTAAGCTAGGATACAGTGTAAGAGACACCGTGACAATCAGATCACAACAAAGCCCGAAACTATCGATTTATGGTTTTCAACGCAGATGGCACCGGAGTCTTAAGCTGTGCGATCGTCAGTCATACCCGAGTAGGAGTAGCTTTACCAACATTTGTTTGTATTTTAATCCACTTTTATAATACTTATGAGTGCGATGGAGGTGATGGATTCAAAAAAAAATCGAAAAAGATTGATAATTTTCAATGGGAGAAAGTAATAAGATAATATTTTGTATTATTTTTAAAAATAAAACTTTCATTTTTGAAAAGGATATGGATTTTATAAATAGAAAATCAGAGTACTGATTGAAGACTCAAATGCATTACTAAAAACTGTTATGTATTATTGTCATTATCATGTATCTAAATAATATTATGTAAATCAATGTTTCTAAACGACAACACACAACTTGGCCACTGTAATAATTAATCACGTCGCTGAAATAGCTACGTAATAAGTACGCTGTAGTAGACAAACATATTTTAAAAGGATACAGTATATCCCGAAATAGATTATGGGCGTGGAGATTCGTACGTAACAACATTCTTAGTCAATTACAAATCTGTTTTAACAATTCGCACTAAATTTTAACCTGCTTAGTATGGAATTGTGAAAGGCGACCTCAGTTCTCGCGAAAGATAACTAGATAACTGTCTGTTATTAAGTAAGATTTAAAGCCGGTAGCTGATAGAATAAACATGCGCCCTTAATTTTTAAAGTACGCGAAACAGCCACGTTTGATCCTCGCCGCCACCAATGAAATTATTAGTTGCGATTTTAAGTGCTGATTTACCAGAAGCACGTGGAAAAAGGAAAACATCGTGAGAATTTGTATTTCTAAGAAATAAAAATATATTTCGAGAACATGTTGTAAAATACGTGTAGTGGCGGTGTAATAATATCCACTACTCTATATCATCCCGTGGATGTCGTAAGAGGCGACAGAGGGAAATAAATCAGGAGATAGGCAGCAGCATCTTCCTAATAACGACTAAACATAAAAAACTGCGGTTGCTAACCCGCTTGCCAACTGCGTGGCAACTGTGACAAATTACCCCCTATGAGGCAGTCTATGGGGGCGTAAAAAATAGAATACCAGCGTAAAAAAACAGCTTAATGCTGCTGTGTTTCTACTGAAAACGTAACTGCATTTGATTCTTAATCGAGGCAAGTTGTTGATGTCTATGGGCCACAGTATCTACTTACCATACGCCGCCAACTTCCTGACTCCGGGCAGCTACTGAGAATTTCTTGATGGAAAAACTCAATAACTGATTTACTACTGTGTCTGTCTGTCTGTCTGCACTACTGCCCTTGATGTTACTTGATATGTGCTTTCGTATTTTTGACATAGTTAATAGAAGTCATATTTAAATTTTAAATATTATTCGGACTTTACTATAAATAGTTTACCCAAAAAGAACCGGCCATATCTAGTTTTAACCATGAAAAAATCGAATACACCTAAGTCAGCTGCACTTAGTACTTTACTATAAATAGTTTTCCCAAAAAGAACAGGCCACATCTAGTTTTACCCATGAAAAAATCGAATACACCTAAGTCAGCTGCACTTAGTAGTTTACTATAAATAGTTTACCCAAAAAGAACCGGCCACATCTAGTTTTAGCCATAAAAAAATCGAATACACCTAAGTCAGCTGCACTTAGTAGTTTCCGGCTTAGCCTACGAGTATATCTAACCGTACTTCTGCTTAAGCCGTGACACTTAAATTTGACATCAACAAACATTTTAAGGGTGTTTTATAATTTTTTTTTTTTTGATAATATTCATCAAACTCGCTACTAAACTTATATTTGCTCATCAAGATCAAATGAACACGATAGCAATAAAATATTTATATAATCCTTAGCAAATCGGTCAAATATGACAATGTCGGATTGAGGTTATTAATTAAAAAATGCACTCTCGACGTCGCACTCATAAGTCAAACAGACGCTATAAAGATGGCGGCCTCAATGATAATATTAAAAATACAAAAATTGCTGCATTGAATACAAGACAGGTATTCGCTTTGCATTCTTGAATAAGGTAGTGGATACACGAGTTTCAAAATATGCGAAAATTTTCGCTTGTAACTCAATACTTGTTTATATTACCTACGTGGTAAGAAATAAAATATTAATGTTAACATTATTGACGATTTCGTGGCCTAATGGTCAGAATTCGTAACTACTAAACGCCGAGTCAAATGTTAATACCACAGACGATGCCAAAATTTCTGTAATAACACTTATAATTGGTTTTTAGAACACTTTTTAATTATTTTTATAATTTTACTTATTTTAACAAAATGTGCAAAAAGTAGTGTTTCATTATAGCTTAAGTGTTTCATTATACCTATATAGTAAGTCAATTAAATAAAACTGAGTAAATGGCGCACGCTCACTCGAGATGACTACAGATTTACTGTAGATACTATCGGTTCCTGGAGTCCAAGTGCGGTGAAGTTCCAAAAGGAACTGAATTCGCGACTGATCGTCGCCGCTGGTGATGAGAGGGTTGGTTCTTTTCTCGCTCAACTCGGACTAAGGCATATCTGAACGAAATGTCCCTATTTTGGCGTTTGAAACTTGTTAAGTACTGCTGTCGAAAAGGGCCTGATCTTGATCCACTGGTCTTGCGTAGACTTTGCATCGCGCTGCATATTCTATCGCATATATGTTAGTACCACGGGACGTGCTCCAAGGAGTTGCTTGAATTAATTCTAGTTGCTAAATACTACCATCATACAATGCGATAAAACTCTAAATTCTTTATTAGATAATATTATTGGAACGAAGTTCCTTATCGCACGGTACAAATTTGACGGATGGAGGCTAGACGAGAAAAGAGATTTTTCCGTCACGACCCCCTTTCTATAGGGTGAGCGAAACGGAATAATATCCATCTCCCTCGCACTTTTTCTTATCTTGCCATGAAAGAAATATTATTATTAAAGAAATATTATAATTCATTTATTTGTATTTGTTAATCAATAAATAATAATAAAATAATAATACGTTTATCAGTAATAATGTACCACGAAAGGAACTTCGTTCCAACCGAGTGTTCCACGACACTCACGCATGTTTTTTTTTTGAGATATAAAGCATTTTGTATATATATACATTGAATATGGAATATTTCACTAATTAATACCAATTTACATCCGATATAAACACAAAATAATTATCCCTCTTTGGCGGATGTTATAACAACAACGTTACCAGATTTTCTTCAGGCAAAGCGAAATTTTAAAATCCTGTAAAAGGGAAAAAGCGTGATTCATTCTATGAAAGCGGGCCATAATAAAAAATACTGTCAGTCGTAGAACGCACGTCAGAAATGAAAACTTCTTAGCTTCACAAATTTGTAAACATTATTTTAAAACAGTAAGTAAGTAAGGAAACATTATAAATTTTTTGGGTTGTTGAAATATTTTTTAAAAAGTATATTTATAACTAATTATTTTTAGTTATATTAATATAATAATAAAATATATTTTATTTATTACGCTGTTTTACATGAAAAGAATGATTATTATCTATATAATACAAACAAATTTATAAATACGTATCAATTTTATAAAGTTTAATCAGTTGGATTTCCAACATTACTTTCATCAATTTTATGTATCTGACCGTGACGGTCACGCTATTTCAGTGCTTTTTCCCCATCCCAAAAGTGCCAAACGTGGCTAAAGAAGTTTTCACTTCAAATCACTAAAATACTTTTTAACGAACAAACAAATATAAAACTTATAGAAAAACTGAATACAAAAAACATATTTAAGTCACTATTAGGCAGACTCGGGGGCCGAACAGTAGTCGCCTGCACTACAGCCGATATCAAGAAATCAGCATCAAGAAATGTCTAATAAGCGAAACTGTAACTTTCTCGCGCGTGACATATAATTTTCAGGCTAAAAATCTGGCAACGGTATATGAGAACCTTAATGGCACCATGATGGACTTTTATGAGACGTCTGAGTAGAAAGTCTAGCTATTTTTTAATTTCAATTGAAATTATTTACTGCAGTTTTAAGTGATAATTTACCACGGGCAAATTATCACTTTAAACTAAAAGTTCTTCTCACAAAAACTACTGAACGGATTTCCATAAAATTTAGTATGTAGACAGGATATTATGATCGTATATCAACATATAGGCACCTTTTTATCCGCTTACGGAAGAGTAAAAACTTTAAATGTTATTTTCATAATGGCTTCTGATAGTTCCATTAGTCATAAAGAGGATTTAGTATACGTATAATAAGTCTAGAAAATTGTGTGTGAAAATCAATCTCATTGTAGAACAACGTCTGCTGGGCCAGCTAGTAATTTTATAAAATCACTTTTATCGTTCCCTTTACAGTTGCACTCTGCGCCTTAGAATCTTATTTTATAAAACTATGTATATTGGATCAAATTGACCCCCTGCCTGCCTTACATGGTTTTTTCGCGAACCTCCAATATAGTTAAATCTTTATTGAAACATTTTTATATTGAATACGCCAGTATATTGAAGTTTTAACTTTATTCCCATACATATAGGCACCAGCTTGATTTGACACGCAATAAAATGGTTATTATTCTTATTCTTTATCGACCCGATTGTGGCACGTATTTTTGATTCTTTTTTTAACGACTCGTAACAGTGAACTACTGAATATGGGCTTTTTCGATTTTAAGAAGGATTTTACGCAGTTGTCACGCTTAGCCAGCTGATTTATGATGGCAGTACCAGATGTCTTGTAGCTTTGACGTGCTAGACGTGCTATTTATATTTAGACAGTATATTTCCATCTAGCTTAGTAACTTAGGTTTGTTGCCACTAGCATTTCTCTATATTTACGAAGTTTTTTTTTTATAGAATAAGGGACACAAACGAGCACGCAATCCACCTGATGGTAAGTGGATGCTGTGGCCAATAGACATCTACATTTATCCTCGATTAGTAATCAAATTTCAGATGCGTTGTCACTCTTGAAAACTAAGATGGAATGTCTCGTTTCCAGTAAAAAGGGTCTCCGGTTCTCTACACTCACCATACGAAACACAGCAGCCTTAAGCTGTTAATTTACGCTGGTATTCTGTGAGAGCGTGTTACTGCCCCGGTCGAGCCGACCCATTCGTGCTACAACTAATATAGCTGCAGCATGGCTCTACCACGTAAAAAGTTTTAAGTTTTGTAAGTATATAAATATAAATTCTTTGACTGTAAAAAGGTTTTACTAAAGCATATGATATGAACTTAAGACCAAAAAGAAATGCAAATAGATTAGATTTATTATAGATTAGGTGATGTATCGCGATCAACGTAATAAAGTAAAAAATTGTTTGACCACAGATATTCAAATTTATGATATAAGAAACACCAAATGAATAATAAGAGCCGTGGTAGCTCAGATGGTTAGCGCTCGCTGTAAATTTCACAGTACGCGAGCAACCCGTGTTCGGTCCCCGCCGGTACCAATAAAATTGTTGATTGCAATTTTAGGTGCTGATTTACCACGTGCTTGGCGGTGAAGGATAACGTCGTGAGGAAACTTGCATGCCTGAGAAATAAGAAAAATATTTGGAAGACATGTGAAGTTCGCCAACACGCATTGGGGCAGCGCGGCGGACATTTCCTTGCCCTAAAACTCTCTCAGAAATGAGAGGAGGCCTGTGCCCAGCAGTGGGACGTAGGTATATAGGCTGTAACTTTAACTAAAATTTTATGACATTAGGTCATTAAAAATTAAATGTAATTTTAGTAAATGAGTTATCGATATTTTATTTACTATTTTTATTTTTGAAATTATTTGTGTTAGTTTTGATTATATTGTATTAGGTTAGATTTTATATAAAATTTATTTGATAAAAAAAATGATAATGAAACAAACAACCACATTGCAAAATGTGTACTCTAAGAATTGTACCCGTTCTTACTAGCCCATCCTTATCTATCCATGTTCTAAGCAAATAAATCTAATAAAGAAATATAATATGAGGCCATGAGGCCATGTCTTTCGCATAGTCACCTCTTTCGATACCCAAGCGACGTTAATGTGTTATTAAAACGTTTGATTTAAGCTCTACTAAAGATATTGTGAAGATGTCTTTTTATTTAAATCATGGCCTGGAGCGATCGTGTTACTCGTCGTGCTGTTTTTATATCAGAAATAAAATCGGAACGCTGATCCTTTTTAACATTAAATATAATTACGATGTTCCATAAATGTTTAGTTTCGCGATTTCGACTATCTGATTAGACTTCTGTGTAATTTTTTACAATTTTTTAAACTTGTAATTATTACAGTTACAGCTTATATACGTCCCACTTCTGGGCACAGGCCTCCTCTCATGTCTGAGAGGGTTTTGGGGCAAGGAAATGTCTGCTGCGCTGCCCCAATGCATGTTGGCGAACTTCACATATCTTCGAAATATTTTTTTTATTATTTCTCTAACATGCAGGTTTCCTCACGATGTTTTCCATCACCGCCGAGCACGTAGTAAATCAGCATTTAAAATTGCAATCAACAATATCATTGGTGCCGGCGGGGATCGAACCCGGGTTACTCGCGTGCTGTGAAATTTACAGCGACTGCTTAGCCGCTGAGCTACTACGGAGCCGTGTTAATTATTATTATGACAGATATGTTACGAGACTGCTACCACATGTATGCATTAGGACTATAACCCCAATTCATTTCATACGTGCTGTAAAAAGCAACTCAGACAAATGCCTAGAAGATTTGTGGTCTCCGATAGTTGGCAATATAAGCACTTCCTATTTATAACGGGCATAAATTCACAAGACCGACAACAGGAAGCAACGTTCAAAATGCAAGACGTCTCGTACTCCGATCATCGATCTGCTGTGGATTACTTGTGGACTGATGAGTAGATTTACTGCTGAAGGATAATTTCTTATAAAAGCTCCTGGACAAAATTACTAAAAAAATTATAACATCAAGTATATGTGACAACAATATGAATTATAATAGTAGGTAATATAATTTTGTTTGTATAAAATAGAAGAAAAATATCTTTGGTTGTACTCTTTGTATCTGGTTGGTTTTAATATCAATATATATAGGACATAAGGAAAAGGAAAATAAAAAGTAAAAAACACTTTCCCGCCATTTTAAAATTGTTTTCCTGTCCGCCAAAATGAGTGAATCTAACGAAGAAATTCGATACATTCTGAAGTTTTATTACAAAAAAGGGAAAAATGCGACCCAAGCCGCGAAAAAAATTTGTGACGTTTATGGACATAATTCAGTGTCAGTAAGAGGAGCACAAAGTTGGTTCAAGCGTTTTTAGTCCAGGAATTTTGATATCAAAGATGTAGTTCGCTCTGGTCGCCCTCATACGGATAAAGCCGATGCCATTTGTGAAAAAGTGGAGCAAGATCGCCATATTAATAGTTACGTTATAGCCGAGGAATTGAGGATTGACCAAAAAACAGTTTTGACCCATTTGAAAAAGTCTGGCTATACAAAAAAGCTCGATATTTGGGTACCACACGAGCTCAATGAAAGAAACCTAATGAATCGTGTACTCATTTGTGATTCTCTATTGAAACGTAATAAAACCGAACCATTTTTTAAAAGATTGATCACTGGTGATGGAAAGTGACATGGATGACCTACGACAAGAACGTGCGAAAAAGATCATGGTCAAAGGGTAGTCAAGCTCCAAAGACTGTAGCGAAAGCCGGATTCACACGAAATAAGGTGGTGCTGTGTGTATGGTGGGATTGGAAGGGCATCGTTTATTATGAGCTCTTACCGCCGGGCAAAAACATCGACTCGGATCGCTACTGCCAACAATTAATGAGACTCAAGCAAGAAATTGAGAAAAAATGGCCGGAATTGATCAACAGAAAAGGAGTGGTCTTTCATCATGATAACGCCAGACCACGCTCATCTTTGGCAACTCAACAAAAATTGAGAAAGCTTGGTTGGGAAGTGTTAATGCATCCTCCATATAGTCCTGACCTTGTACCTTCAGATTTTCACCTGTTTCGGTCTCTTCCGAATTCTTTGAGTAGTGTTAGGTTAACAACAAGAGGACTGTAAAAATTACTTGTCGCATTTTTTGATCAAAAATCCCAAGGTTTCTACAGCAACGGGATTATGTCACTACCTACAAGATGGCAACAAGTTATCGAACAAAATGTCACATATATATTATAATTAAATGTAACTAAACTTTGAAAAAAAAATGTCTTGAATAATAATATAAATATAAAATACGAAGAAACTTTTTCCCCGACCTATAAATAACATTGAATAAATTGACATTTTAGAATCTGTTATCTATGTACTAGCAGGTACCCAGCGCGTTGCTGCCGCAGAGGAAATAATTGTGGAAATATCGTTTAAAATTTGGAAGAGTTTATATTGTTTAATTAGTAATGACAATACATTCATTGAAATTGAATGAAAGATATATCTTTCAAACAAATTTGTCGGTGCGATACGCTCTTCACCTACTGTAAGTTAATTGTACTATGCCTATAACCTTCGCTCAAGTGCAAGCATTAAGTTGACAAAGTTTTACCGCAATCTGATGAACGGTATGGCAGCACAAAAAATACTAACTAACAAAAATTAATTTTTATATATTAGATTTAGTAATTTGGAAAAGTAACTTATTTTTAATTTATGAACATAATACTCACCGTATTTATGGCAAATAAAGGAATTTGAATTTGAAATAATCACACAATCCAGCTGATGTTATGGTCCATATACACTTATATCTCACACCCCTGAGAACTAAGGAAATTTACTACTTTCCTTTTGAATAAAGCGACGCATTCCATCATTTTTAATAAAAACTGTCAGAGGCTCTTCTTACTCACCGTATGGAACACAACGGAACACCAATGGAAAACAACAGAATGATACTGTTTTCCATATCCTGTCCCATTTTATCATTCTGTCCATTTGTGCTGCCTAGCGGCAGGCTAGTAATGCAGCTGCAGAATGGAATATATCTATCTACTTCATAAGTTTTGTTCTAATGATATGGTGAGAAATTGAGTGAAAAGAGAAAAGTGTGGTTTGGATACGTAGCAGGAATGAGTGAGGATAGAATTATAAAGCAGATTTATGCTACAGAAGTGAGAGGAAAAGTCGGCAAGAGACGCCCTAGACGGAAGTTTATAGACTAAACTACTAGCGTTATTTTAAAAATGAATCAAATCCAAAGTACCCTTAATAAACGAGCATGTATATCTACGCAAGATATACCATTGCGAAAGAAGCAAGAGAGGTGTGTCGGCATCTTACCAAATGTTAGTCCGAGTCTCTGCCAACCCCTTTCAGTGACAGGTGTAAAATTTTCTATGTGTATGTAAGTCTAAAATTTATTGGTGTAATTGTTTGTATTCATTGCAAAAACCTAAAATATTTTGTATGTTTTCATAACCCAACTACTTACATATACGAGTATTTATTTAAAAAGTGAACACACACAAAATCCTGTCGTTCCTCATTTTAAACAAGATTAAGAGATACGATCAAGAAAAAGTTTTTTTTTTTTCAATAAAACCAGATTATTATCGCACCACAGCAAGGGACACCCGGATGTATCAAAGAAATTCTTAAATCCTACTGCTCTATGTGAAAGAGCCTAATAAAAAACAAACTATGGCCACGGTATCAAAGTAAACATCCAAAATATCCAGCGATGTCTTAGTAATATCATTTTTAAATTCTTTATGATCCCTTCCAAAGACAGCTCTCATAACTGGCCATGAAAAAAAAACAACTTATATATTGACGTCCCTGTTCTCAACTAGGATTTAGAAAAGAACAAACATATGGAGTCGATCGTTTTATCTCAAAGCGCGGGCAAGCGAAAGAGAAACAAAACGGACGGAGCTTCTTTTTTTTAAATTTAAAAATGTATTCCTTTTTTAAATAAATAAACGTGGCGTCGCACGCAGGGAGACAAATGTGAACCATTCGTTTTGTGCATGTATTTAGATGTTCGAAATTTGAAGTCCTTTGAGCTTTTTTAAACGAACGCGTATCTACTAAAAACGCAACGTCAGTTTAAACATGTTCCATATGCGGCGTACATGTAAAGATTAATGGCATACTTATAATTGTTTTTGGTAAAAATGTGACCTACGTAGACGTTCGTATCTTTTTCTGTATAGAAGTCCGTCTGGATAGGTACAAATCTCTTACCAAAAAAAAAACACCTTAGCAAAAAAGAAGTAACTGCAGTGCTGTGTACAGATCTGAAGAGAAAGAGAGCCAGTACAATTACAGTCTGTGAAACATTCCATCTTACTCGTACTCCTCAGAAGTGACAACGCTTCGATAGCATTCCTTCTTTAAAGTTGAATGCAAGTGTCCATGGACTTCAGTATCCACTTGACATCAGGTTTTAGTTTATCACTACGGTTTTATTAAAAAAAAAACTTTTATTTTAAGATTACTTATAATATATCCTGTTATTGAATATAATTACTAAAGCTAAAATGGCGTCCATTTTACGAACCCTAATCAGGCCGTTTAACCAATGTCGGTAGCACGTTTTCAACAGCTGCAAAATTTACCACTTCACTTTTATCGCTTTGTAATTTTAAACACGCGGTTGCTTTAATGTAATAATATACTTAATCACGTTGGTAGGTAAATTCGATCTACTAACAGAGCTACTGACACGATTAGCTTGAAAAATACAAAGTGTTTTTAAGCTCCTTATTTGTCTTTAATTCCAGATAGCACTTGTATAATTACTATGATAAATTTTAAATTTATGTAACTTACCAATGGCGATAAAATCAAATGTAACAACGTTTACGTAATAAATAACTACTAAAATACTATATAACAAATTCCTGAATTAAAGCTTCTCCAAAGAGAGCGAGTACAATTACAGGTTGTGAAGCATTCCATCTCTCTCTCTCTCTTAGTCCTCAGGGGTGAAGCCGTAGCCTTCTTTATATAAAGTTGGTTGCAGTTGCCACTTACCATTAAGCAGGTTGTAAGTTCCTCTGGCAAACGGATTGACGAATGAAGTACCAGACAACTTAACAATTAAACACTGCCGTGTTATTGGGCTTCGTATTTCAGATCCAACGTAATATTTAAGTAAGTATTCCGCCATTCTATTAAATCCACAAAAATTTCCTTATTATTTGATTTTACGACAGCGAAAAAAAAATCCTTTCACTGCATCATCATTATCATTACAGCCCATCACAAGTCCACTGCTGAACATAGGCCTCCCCCAAGGAATGCCACAAAGCACGGTCCTGAGCCACCTGCATCGGTTATCGGTTCTTCGAGTTATATGGCCGACCCATTGCCACTTCAGCTTACTAATCCGTTGGGCTATGTCGATCACTCTGGTTCTACTGCGAAAGTGCGAAGTTTATCATGCAGAGAAACCCCGAGCATAGCCCTCTCCATATCCATATCTCATCCTCGCTGAGCGACCTGAAGCTTCCTCATACGGTCAGCAGTGAAGGACCACGTCTCAGTTCCATAGGTCATCACTGGCAACACGCACTGGTTGTACAGTCTAGTTTTCAAGTTTTGAGGTATACCTGACGAGAAGATGTGCCGTAATTTCCCGAACGCTGCCCAGCCGAGTTGAATCCGTCGATTGACCTCTCGGTCGAAGTGGGACTTACCTAGTCGGACTATTTGTCCCAGGTAAACATACTCGTCAACAACTTCGAGCTTAGTGCTCCCAACAACTACCGGCATAGGTGTGACGTGGACATTAAACATGATCTTTGTTTTGTCCATGTTCATCTTAAGACCTATCCGTTGGGAGACACTATTGAGGTCATTGAGCATAGTGCTTAGGTCCTCCAGCGATTCTGCCATAAGGACTATATCGTCGGCAAATCGAAGGTGAGTGATGTACTCGCCGTTGATGTTAATACCCTATCCTTTCCAGTCCAGTAGCTTGAAAACGTCTTCCAATGCAGCGGTGAAGAGTTTCGGGGATATAACGTCACCCTGTCTTACACCTCTCTGCAGTTGGAGAGGTTTCGTACTATGGTTCTGTACTTGGATAGCCATCGTAGCCCTACTGTACAAACTCTTCAGTACCTCGATATACCGACAGTCAACTTGGCACCGCTGAAGGGACTGCAGCACCGCCCAAATTTCGACGGAATCAAAGGCTTTCTCATAGTCCACATACGCCAGACATAGTGGCAAATTGTACTCTTCGGACTTCTGTTCAATTTGCCGAAGGGTATGTATGTGGTCTATGGTGCTAAAGCCTTTTCGGAAACCAGCTTGTTCGAGAGGCTGGAAGTCGTCGATTCTGCATGCGAGACGATTCGTAATGACTCTCGAAAACAGCACGTAGACGCGGCTCAGAAGGGAAATCGGTCTGTAGTTCTTCAAGAGAGCGTTGTCGCCTTTCTTGAAGAACAAGACCACCGCACTTTCAGCTCCACGCCTCCGGTGTAGTGCCACCATGGAGGACGGAATTAAAGAGCTTCTCTGAAGGACTACAAGTACCGGTTTTTCACCCGCTTTCAGAAGCTCCGCTGTAATTTCATCCTCGCCTGGGGCCTTGCCGTTTTTAAGGTGCTGGAGAGCCATTCTAATCTCGCTCAGACTGACGTCCGGAACATCATCGGAATAGTGTCGTATAAGACTTGCTCTTGGATCGTAACTCACACTTGCATGTGGCTCCAACGATGATGTGTACAGCTGCCCATAGAACCTCTCAATCTCACTCAAAATCTCAGGTGTCCCGGAGACGACGCTGCCACACTCGGTCTTCAGCTTCGACAGTTGGCTCTTTCTGATAGACAGATCTCTAGCAAACATTTTGAAGCCCTGGTTCCGCTCGATTGCTTCTTCAATACAAGCAGTATTAAAGTTGCGTAAGTCCCGCCGCATGCATTTGTCTGATCTGTCTGTTCAGTTGCCTGTATGCTATCAAATCTACTGAAGACTGCAGCTTCATTTCCCGTCTAACAGCCATGAGATTAAGAGTGTGATCGGAGAGTTTTTGTGTTCTTCTGCGGCGGGTCTTACAAAACCTAGCTCCGACCGCATGGATAGTTTCCACGAGCTTATCATTCATATCGTCCACTGCATTGCAATCTTCTAGGAACTGAAAACGGTTTTGTAACTCGAGATGAAAGGTTTCGGGACTTTGGATTAGAGCACAAGGGGGACGGAGCGTTGACTTCATTAGACGACACCTCTCCAACTAAACAACTCCCGATCACTGAGACATCACTGAACAGTTGGCGTCTAGTCGTCATAATGAAGTCAATCTCATTTTTTGTCGAACCGTCGGGGCTCGACCAGGTCCACTTCCTGTGGGGTCGCTTCTGGAAGAAAGAGTTCATCGTAAAGAGTCCCTCTTTCTCCATGAAGTCGGCCAGCTGCTGGCCCCTTTGGTTCCGTTGCCTTAATCCGTATTTCCCTACTTTCAGCTCACCGTTCTCTCTTGTGCCTAGTTTTGCGTTGAAGTCTCCCATTAACACCGTATAGTGGGTTTTGGACGAATGCATGGCTAGAGATATCCTCATACATTTCCTCCACCTCCTCATCGGGGTGTGCCAAGGTTGGTGCGTAAACCTGTATGACCTTCAGCGAATACCGTTTGGTGATTCTGAGTATAAGGTACGCAACCCTCGTCGACACACTCCCAATCTTTACAACGTTGTTAACAAGAGACTTGTGGACGATAAATCCGACACCTTCTTGGGACAGATGGTCGCCCTCCCGGTGATAGAACAAATTGCCAGATTCGAGGATTACCGTGTCCTTCCTCTCTTCGGACCTCGGATAATCCTATAATATTCCAGCGCAACTTGTCTATCCCTTCTTCCAGCTCCAGGATCTTCTCGTCAGTCCTCAGAGTGCGTGCGTTATAAGTTGCCAGGTCGAGTCGTCGTAGGTGGCAACCGAACCTCCACCGGAGATTCTTAGCACACCCTGCCCCGCCGTTACCATGGTCGCCTCCGTAGCCAGGAATAGCGGGGACGCCGGAGACTGGGGGCCGTCTCTTCGTAACTTTATTCATTCATGGGGGGTATATTGCCGTAGTTGTCACGCTTGACGAGCGGGTTGACAACCGCAGTTTTTATTGCTATTTGCCGTTATCAGAAAGATGCTGCTGCCCATCTTCTGCCTCAGTTTCCCTCTTTCGCCTCTTACGACACCCACGGGAAGATATGGGGCAGTAGGTATTCTAACCCGCCACTACACTGGATTTTAAATAATAATACATAAATTTCTTAACAGTAATATCCAAGTTAAAGGTACAGACAAACACTCCAGCCTATTTTATATATCGTTATTGTATAAGTATTGTCAAGGTAAGCCTCTCAAGTAGCTTATCTGTAGTAACCCAGATCGTGAGCACAAGAGAATGTTACATGTTACAACAACCTTCTCTGTTTAACGTTATGATTTATCCTCACATTTTCAAAACACCATTTTGCTTATGGTGGTGATGTTAGAGAATCCATCAGCGTATTTCCCTCATTTATAGATGGCCGTATAACCCTTTGGTTTATGCTTTTTTTTAATTTATTTAGAGAACCACAAACAAGTTTACAATATATGTTATGCTAGACGTTAAATATACTGACTAGCTTCGGGAATCACCGTCAAAGGTGCAAGGCGGTCGGCAATGGGGAAGAGAGGTTCTCGAGTATCAGCCTACTACCGGAAAGCGAAGTAAAGGACGGCCCTCCACTAGATGTCGTAGTGACGACGTGGTAAGAGATGCAAGAAGTCAGTGGTTGCAAGTGGCTCAGGCCAGTGCTTTTTGGCATTTCTTGAGGTCGGCAGGAACTTGTGACGGACTGTAATGATAATGACAAACGACCACGAAGTCCACCTGATGTTAAGAGGATGCCGTGGTTCATAGACTTCTATATCTATCCCCGATTAAGAATCAAAACGCAGATATGTTGTCGCTCCCGAAACACAGCAACATTATGCTTCTATTTTACGTTGGTATTCTGTTCGAAAGAGGTTCCTTTGTAGCCGAGCCGACCCATTTGTTTGCCCTTGCCCTGCACGTTTACCTTCTTTTCTATAATATAATAGGTAATACACTGCAATGTGGCTCTGCCACGTGAAATAAAATTGAGCCTTAATTTTCAATCTGGAGAGCATAAACCTCAGAGAGTATTATACCAGAAAATACTTAGCCGCGCCATTCTTATAATAAGTGTATTTGCAAAATTTATTACATAACTCTTTAATTATTGCCTTTTTTAATACTACTTTTAAATTAATTATTACTTTTTAATACTTAACTTTTTTTACTGAGAGGCAGAGTCAGCAAGGGACACCTTAGCGGAAGTTTTTTTTTTTTTAGCTTATCGACAAAATCTTTAAGTTTATCGACAAAATTGGCGAAATGTTGAAGATGGGACAAATAAAGAGTAATAAATAATAAAGAGTAACCGTGTAGTGGCGATGTAACCACTACCCCATATCGTACCGAGGATGTCATAAGCGGCGAGAGAGGGAAAATGAAACTGGAGATGGGCAGCAGCATCTTCCTGATAACAACATAGAATAATAAAAAACTACGGTTGCCAACCCGCTTGCCAAGCGTGGCAACTATAACAAAATCCCTCCATGAGGCAACCTATGAGAGAGGCCTATGTTCAGCAGTGGTCTTTTATAGGCTGTTATGGAATGGACTGAAATAAATAATCATGATTATTTATTTGCGAATAGAATGAAGATATTACGAAGATATTATATGTACATTATTAAATCAGTACCATAACATTCTGCCAAAGTAGGCGTGCAAATTTAAAATTGATTGTTTATACTTACTTTATCTTTATTCCTTTGTACGTGTGTATGTGACTGAACTGCTTCTAAACGGCTGGACCGATTTTGATAAAATTTTGTGTGACTAAGTTGACTCGAGAATGGTTTAGATTCAAAATTGGACCCAGTAGGTGGCGCTGTTGTCGAGTTCCGGAAATCACCCATGCGAAGCCGGGACTGATCGCTGTACCATATAAAATTCAAGAACCTTTAACCGACGGGCATAGAAACGTAAGAGGTGTTTCAGTAGAATATCACGAGAACCAAGTTTTTTTTAAAAATAATACTAATAATGCCTTTAGAATTTGCATTAACTGCTCCAATTAAGCGTAATACAAAGACATTAAATTGTTTGATTGAAACTGGCTAACACTAGAATTTATTTTACATTCAACTTTGTGCCAATTGTTTCAATAGTATCAACTTTTCCACGGCTGGCCACAGATCTCCTTTCATTTCCGAGAGGGTTTTGTTACAATAATCAACGGCACAAGACTTAAGAGTATTTATTAGAAAAATGCCTAAAGTGTACATGTGCATAAACACATAGGTAGAATGAGTGTTGAGCTTTGAGTGATGAGTAATTATTTTCACAAGCTGTTTCAGCAACACGTTTGTAAATAGTAGAGCGAAGCTGCAGCTTTATTATAGCTGTAGCACGAATCGGTCAACTCGACCGGGGAAAAACCACGCTCTCACAGAATACCAGCGTAAAATAGTAGCTTAATACTGCTGTGTTTCATATGGTGAGTATAGAGAACTGGAGATCCTTTTTACTGGATATGTGGCATTCCATCTTAGTCCTCAGAGGTGACAACGCATCTGCATATTGATTCTTAGTATAAATTTAGATGTCTATGTGCCACAGTATCTACTTACCATCAGGTGGACTGAGTGCACGTTTGTCACCTATATTCTATATAGAAAAAAAAACACGTTTCACCTTTTACAAGAAATCGCGCATTAGGTTATTTCAGTAACGGTAAAGAAATAAGCGTTTTTGTACAATTAAATTAGTAGGTAACGCTCATTGCCGAAGCATTGCTACTTAGATGTCCATCATTTTGATTCTATTTAGTTGATCTACGGCGTCGATTAGTAATGACCCGACTTACAACCGAAAAGGTTCCTGGAATTCACTTTATGGATCCTCTGAACATTTTTGTTTAATTTTTAAATATAGTGGTTCCATCGGGATGTTTAACTACAACGCAATGTCACCTCTATGGATTAAGATGGAATTCCTCTAAAACTGAAGTTTTAGTGGCTCTCTTTACACTTCAGAACCGAACACAGGAGTAAATCAGGTAAGAGTTGAAACCTACCCAAACGGACTCCTAGACAAAAAAGAAATACTATCACATAGTAAAGATACGATGTCATTATTAGAGATATAATGTTATCATTATATTACGAAATAGTTTTGAAATAACAAAAAAATTTAACACATACAAACCAAAGTGAATTACTCTACAGGTTCTTTACTTTGTATACGAAATTTGTACCGAAAATTTTACCATATCTCCGATGCGATCAGAGCGTGTGTATCGGTGATCTGGATTCGCTTCCTGGTATTGAAATTAAAGTGTAAATTCAAATAACGGGCTCATTACTGTCCGTTCGATGTGCGAAGGACTTTTTTAAAAATAATATCAAAATTGTTGCTCCACAAGGTAATTTATTGGCGGTTGTTTGGGATTCAAATGTCATATTGAATGGAACGCTCGAAAAAATATGATGTTGAAAATAATTTTAGGCTAGGGACCCCCAACGTATTCAGTTGCCAGCCAATGATGTTGGTATATATTCAATTTAAATATAATTTTACACTTCAGTGGAAGAAATAGATATTTCTGAAAATGGCTTGTGATGGGTATATCCATAATAATCCTTTGTCTAGTTAATCTTCTAGAAATGTTCTAAAAATATAGTTAAATAATTTTACCCCAATATTTTAATAGTAAATAAATAAATAAATAAAAAAGTTTCAATCGAGCAAAACGCTACAAATGTGGATATTTAAAAAACATCGACAGTTGTGCCCAACGTTGTATCCACAACTTAATTTTTATGTTAAAATTAACTCGTTAGTTTACATAATTATATATTTGTTCTACAAAATCTTGCTAAAAACTTAACATCGGCCTAGCAGGGCCCACTTTAGATCAGCGTTCATCAGTTTATGAATTACAACAGTCAGTACCTTCCTTATTTCATTTTATGTATATTTACTACATACAATTTTCTAAATAAATAAAACTTTTGCAAAGAAATGGATGCTACGCTTTTTAGGGAATCAACCTTTTCGAAAAAACGTATCTGGGCGTATAATATGCAGCACAAAAAGGATTTGTACAATAATTGAGACCTATAATTAAGATATTATAAATGAGGTTCTTTACTAAATTTATTTTACTTTATAAAAAGGTTATTTTCACAAGTTTTTGAAATTTTTAAGCAATTTTTTAAATGAGGATCATCGTACATAAGAAGTTATAATTAATTTACTATAATAAAATAAATTAAAGTAATTAATTAATTATGTGTATGTGCTGTGCTATAGTAATAGTGATAGTATGATCTATTGTAATCGCTGCTATGACTTAAGTTCAAAGAGGAGTCTCAATTATTTTTCTGTGCTTATTAACCTATAATTAGACCAGTGTGTGGTCTCAGCGACACCAACTGATTTTCAATTGGTTTTCCTTTTTTTAGCTATTTACTCTAGCAAGGCGAACCTTCTGCTACCTTCCTAGGAGCCCATCATTATTAGTACTACTGTTCATACAGCTAGTATTGAATTTTATAAAATTATACATTTCTTCCTCTTGATGTCTTAAGAGGCAACTATAGTAAGGGCCAAAAAGACCTCATAACCTCCTATTGCACTTAGCCAACTCGTATAATATGTCTGTTGGAGATTGCCTAAATCAGCAACAGGAAGCAGCGTTAAAAGAGCGCTGGTATTGCTGTAGCCAATGCGCCTATCAACATTGGTCTGTTACGAGTCCATAAAAAAGAAAGAGAAAATATCCTGCTCATACGACTATGATACAAATCAAAAATACCACCAACGTTCAAACTCTGCCATGCAGGACCAACGTCTATCGGAATTTGTACCATGTAAGAATCCGAAAATACAAATCAACTTTCTAAAAGTTTTCGAAAGATTTAAGATACGTTTGAACATATACATACATTATATAATAAATTATAATTTATTCTAATGAACAAATACGTTCAAATCACGCCCTTATCCAGAAGTCATATAATCGTTTTCAGTAAGCTTCAACGAACCAAACAAAGGTCCACTGATAATAAATTTTATTATAGACAGTTACAGAGGTACGCTCACAAACAAGGCATACCGGGCGTAGCATACTCGGGTCTCTTTCCGTTAAAAATATTCCTTGCATGTCTGCCCTACAGTCATCAATAATAAGAACTATTCGTTCACTTATAATACACGACACGATTACGATAGTGTTACGATTTTTATGCATATTGGTATAACACTATCGTATAGATAATAGAATGCAAGGTACGGTTTGTTTTGTGAAGTTGAATACAATTTTTGTAATTAAATACTGTTATTTTATTCTTTATAATTTTTTTAACAGATTTGGTAATAATTTGATTAAAAACCTAAGTTAATAAAACTACCTATAGTTTAGCCGCATTAAATTACAATGCTTAGTGGTAATATTATCAAGTACTTAAAAACATAGAATAATTAATTTGTTGCAAGAAAATTGACAAGGTTACTGTTTTCCTCGCCTACTTTTACCAGCGTTCTTGTATGCTATATATAATTGTATATATGATAATTATTGTTTCAGATTTTTATGTATATGCTCTTTTAATTACAAATTCCTTTTCGTGACTTATAGGCAAATTCAGTTGTCCATCCTTACGGGACGGATGCGTCGTGTTAAATCGTCAAGTGTAAATACAATGACCTTTTTAATGTCAAAATCGGTTAAATACGGCGCGGTGACTTATGAGCTCCGGTGGCGGAATGTTTAAAGCTTTTTTATCTTCTTGTCTCACAAAAAGGGGTAACCTTCAGTGATTCACCCGTGTTTTGTGCATTTCCAAGTTTTTTCCTTTTTAGTTTTATTTAAAACATGTTATTATTTATTTTAAGGATCCTCAAGAGATAACAAATTTGTAAAATAAAAGTTAAACAAATAAGTAAAATATTTGTGTTATTTTTTTTCATATATCAAAATCAATCTCATATTTCTATGATATACATTTTGCATATTATGTTAAATTTAAGACAAAGTAGTCAGAAGAGCTTTTTCGTAGAACGACACTAATGCTCGGGCTCTCTTCGTCATTCGATCTAAACGTACTCGATATGTAAAAGAATACCTAATTGAAACAAGCGTGCATGCTAAAGGCTAATTTTGAGTAAAAATATTTTGACTTAGTCCTACAGTACATATTGTATACGTATATAACTACTTGAGTAATTTATATACGTATATAAATTACTCAAGATATGTACTAAAACTGCACTGCTGGGTACAGACCTCCACTCATTTCTGAGATGGTTTTAGGGCAAGGAAATGTCCGCCGCGCTGCCTTTCATATATATTACATATACATATAATCGTTCTAACTAATTAGACCAGCTAAGCGAAATAATGTGTTTAAGGCATTAACAACCAAATAAAAAAAACAAATACAAAATAAATACTATTTACAAATTCCATATTTACAGATCAACATGAGTCATCTTAACTATATTATGTTGGTTTACTGGCAAAAACACTGTGAACATCATAATGATGTTGATGATGAGTCTTTTTGCGCGGAACCCTAATTATTTTACTAAAATAAAAATAGCCTAAGTTACTCCTTATAACATCAGCTATCTGCAAGTGAAAATCCCGTCAAAATCGGTCCAGCCGTTTCGGAGATTAGCCGGAACAAACAGATAGACAGACAAAAATTTAAAAATTGTTTTTTTTGTTATAAGTACCGTAAATACTTTCATATGCATTTAATAAAAAGCTGTTATTTTCACATTACAAACAGACACTTCAATTTTATTTATTTGTATTTTTACGGGGGAATTTGGGGTGAAACTATCGCAATAATATCGAAATAATTGAAGGGGCAGATTAACGACTACCAGGCCAGTTAGTATAAATAAAATAACAGTACTTTGTGATATCTGTGTCCGCTCCGCAAATCACCGCGCCTGGTTTCATTGGCTCAGATATTTGAGTTGACTCTTGTCAGCTACGAGGAACAGTGCTCAGAACTGCTATAGGCACTGATGATGATAACGATTATGGTAATTGGTGGTGATGAATATGATTATGGTTAATAATATAAAATAGAACAGATCGCGAATTTGAGTCCCAGCAGCTTTCAATATTTACTCAAAAACAGTGCAACTAATATAAAAGAAACTTACAACTAAATATTCCTGATACTGTCCAATCCATTCCTCACTGGTCGCAAACGCATTACAACAGTGCGACATATTTACCAACAAATTATAAGTGAAACATTTTAATATCATTCCCTTAATAATACCATATAGTCATAATAGGGTAAAAATAATTATTATTTAGCTTGATAAAAATCCAATATAATGCGCAAAAACATGAAAATTGTATCCTTTTCTGATTATATTAACTATTTTCTGAGCCTACTTGAATGATATTCTCAGAATAATAACAAATTAATCTTCAAAAACGTTCGAAACGGTAGTCGTCTAACTCCCAACTCTAAAAGATTCTTTAAAGCCTTGATAGATACATTACAGTGTCTCAGACGAGTTCGGAAAAGAAAAGTGCGAGCTACTTTTGACCTCCCCCCCCCCAGCCCCTCTCCTCCCGCTCATAAATCAAAACTTATTAGACCTAAACACTTTTGATTTTGCATATCTAATAAGGTCCCTTTGACTACCTAAAATATTAATTGACTGCCTCGTTGGTCTAGTCATAATAAGCGCAGTTGCAGAACACGTGGTCCCGGTCTCGAATTCCGGGTCGGGTCAAAATAAGTTATTGGTTTTATCTGTCAAGAAATTCTCAGTAACAGTTAGGAGTCAAGAAGTTGGCGTTGTTCGACATGGTGCCTCTGAAACCACTTAAAGCCGTTGGTCCTGGGCCTGATCTCTCTCCGATTGTGTCGTAATACCATTCCATCGGACTTTGAAGATGTGGAAATATAGAGTGCACTTGCACCTATTTCAAATTTAATGAATTTATTATTACGAAGGTGGACATCACGCACTAATTAGAACTAAGTTATGTCGACTTAGGTTTGTAGTGATAATATCTTCTTAAACATTTTTTTATAGAATAAGGTTGACAAACGAGCACACTCCACCGAAGTAGATGCTGTGGCTCATAGACATCTACATTTATTCTTGATTAAGAATCAAAATACAGATGCTTTTCACCCCTGAGTACTAATATGGAATGCCTCGTTTCCAGTAAAAAGGGTCTCCGATTCTCTACACTCACAATACGAAACACAGCAGCATTGACTGCTATGTTACGCTGAAATTCTACAGTAAATTACAAAAAAAACACATTTTTAATTTTATCATTTATAGACGTGTAATTTCAACAGAAATTGAATTAAAAAAACATCAAATACATCATTACTCTACTGAACCCGTTGCACAATTAAGCGAGTATTTTGAAACGCAAAATGTGTCTTTAATAATTTTACGATCGCTTAAGTTTTTACATAAAATTGTTATGACATCTGACAAATGAGGATCCTTTAAAAAAACTTAGCATAATATGTGAAAACTACTGTCTAGAATGCGATAGATGTGCCAATGTAAATGTGTTTTAGCCAAAGCTAATCTAATCTCTCTGGATATCTCTTCTAAATGAAAAGCAAACCAAAATTAATATAAAAATTACAAACATTAAAGTAATTACAAAGTTCCGGAAATGTATGAAAGCTAGTGCATTCACGAAAATTTTTCCAGCAGTATAATAAAAGAAGTTAAAGGTAAGGCCTCACCGTGTAGTGGCGGTGTCAGATTACTTACAAATATTCTATTCTAACCTAGAATATATATCCATCAGACAATCAAATATTTTAGGATCTAGAACATATGTATATGCGTCAGACTTGCAGGCTTACTCACTATTTTTTGGTTCATCGCAGAGCAAACGTGGTAGAGCCATGTTGCAGCTATATTAATAATATAGTTGTAGTACGAATGGGTCGGCTCGACCGGGGAAGGACCACGCTCTCACAGAATACCAGCGTAAAATAGCAGCTTAATGCTGCTGTGTTTCGTATGGTGAGTGTAGAGAACCGGAGACCCATTTTACTGGAAAAGAGGCATTCCATCTTAGTCCTCACGGGTGACAACGCATCTGCATTTTGATTCTTTATTGAGGATAGATGTAGATGTCTATGGGTCACAGGAACCACTTACCATCAGGTGGACTGTGTGCTCGTTTGTCACCCTATCCTATAAAAAAAAAAAAACGTGGTAAGTCAACACCTAATATCGCAATAATAAATTTTATTGGTGCCGGCAGGGTTCGAACTCAGTCTTGCGTTCTGTAAAATTTACGACGAGCGCTTAGCCCCTGAGCTACAACGGCTCTTAGAATTATGACAAATATTTTTTAATAACATTTCTTAACTAATCATCGACAGAACGAATAAAAAATACTTTCGAAATGACTAGCGTTTCCTAAAAGGGCATTTAACATTGCGAGATAATTATATTTGAATCTCAAAATGTAGTTAGTCCAAATTGTTTTAATATTATGTCAAAACTTTGTTCGGAAGAAGAAATTCTCAGACTTCAAAATGTTTTGTTTGAAGATCACTAAACGGGAATTTTAGATATTTGCGCCGCAGCGGAGAGGCAGAGCGCCCTAATCGGATCCATTTAAAGGGATATTTTTCCGTTAGCCACTTTGAACGTTCGATGTAAATATTTTCTGAATATTTATAATATTCTAAGGACCGCCCGCGGTCAGAATACTGACCTTTACTTAAAATTAGAATTGATGGAGTTATCTTTTATTATCTATATAATGCTTTAAAATTCAACTCTTTCTATTCTGATGAAATTCTTACAATTTCTTCTTCTTTTATATATCAATACCAACAATACAGCCTGTTCCAAATTCACTGCTGAACATAGCCCTTGTTTACAGACTGCCACAAAGCACTGCATCCATCGGCTCCCTGAATGCTTCATCAACTGACAATTTATGGGGAAAAGGACTAGGCCACAGTACTCAATTATTAACAGGTTGATTGTGAGCTTGTGTGTCGCCTTTAAATCAAAAAAGCAGCCAATTGACAATACAGTGCTAGTCCCCGTATAGATAAGGTACAACCTGATAACATATGTAGAAAGTAGATAAATGCAACAGCGCTCTATGCAACAGCCTAGTTTTTATCTCAATTTAAAAATCTCAGCCTAGTTTTTATATCAATTTGAAGTGACGAACGAGCTTACAGTCCACCTGATGGTAAGTGGCTACTTCAGCCCATGAACATCAGCAATAGCCCTGCCTTCAAACAGAGAAGGCAAATGCGTTGTTACCTCTGAGGACTAAGACGGAATTCCTCACAGGCTGTAATCATACCATCTTCAGAACGAAACACAGCAGTGAACGCACTAAACAGGCACGAAGGAGGTAACTACCCAAACAGACTTTTTTTTTATAGAATAAGGGTGACAAACGAGCACACAGTCCACCTGATGGTAAGTGGTTGCTGTGGCACATAGACATCTACATCTATCCTCGTTTGCGAATCAGAATGCATATGCGTTGTCAGCCTTGAGGACTAAGATGGAATGCCTCTGTTCCAGTAAAAAGGGTCTCCGGTTCTCTATACTCACCATACGAAACACAGCAGCATTAAGCTGCTATTTTACGCTGGTATTCTGTGAGAGCGTGGTCCTTCCCCGGTCGAGCCGACCCATTCGTGCTACAACTATACTATTAATATAGCTGCAGCATGGCTCTACCACGTAAAAAATCCTTGGCAAATAAAAATATAATGATTTTAATATAACGTTTTGAAATATAATAACATACAAATTTAACACATGCAAACCAAATTGAATTACTATACAGGTACTTTGTATACGTTCCCAGGCAGAAAAGGAGTCTTACCACCTAGCTAGTAAAATTCCTATCACTATTACTGCAAATCACATAGTGTAATTTTATCATCTCAAAATTTTATCAGTTCATTTAGCTTTAACAACTCCAGATTAAAAGCCACCGTATTGGCACATAATTTACTGCGGTGAATCATAACTAATTAGAATCTCATAATCTGCACATACAATAGCTTAAAATGTAATTTGTCCAAACTTGCATAAATTAACGCCAACTGTGAGATGTGTAAGTGCACCATGCGTTTTGAATCAAACGGGATAAATTATATTATTATTTTTCTGTTCCAAATAATTTAAATTAGGAAAAAGTTTATTTGTTTTAAAGTTACATTTTATGCTATAAAATATTCAAACATATAATTTTGTAGCACATTAGTTGAACTATTCCCACTACGTAGAGCAATTGAAACAATCATAATATAATAATTAGTTAATCATCATCATCGTCATCATTATACCAGCAGTTAAAAGTCCACTTCTAAACATAAGCCTCCCAAGGAAGAAAGCACGGTCCTAACCCTAAGCCACCTGCATCCATCAATTTCCTGGATGTTTTACCAGGTCGTCACTCAATCTAGTAGGAGGCCTCCTTTATTTTAGTTAGTTGATGATGATATGAAAATTCGGCAAAGTCCGAAACAATCGCAGTAAAAATGTAGAATCTAACATTGTAAGAAAACAGACACTACTCATACGTGAACTGGTTTTGAATTTTTGGTTAAGGCGTAGCTTATACTGTTGTATTTGATTTAATAATACATTTACTCAAATATTAGAGAAGGCATAAATATCGATAATACAAGCTTATTAGCTAAATGACATATTTTTTGACTATATTTTATTAATATAAATGGTAAGAAGATTAGTCCTCGTAATGAATTTCGGGTTTCTTACGTGATAATAGGAAAATATGTTCAAAATAATTATTTAATTAGAACAAAAATACTAACAATTGGAAATCTTTCCACAATTAATTTTATGGGATTATAGTGCTGATGGGTTTGGGATTGTGAGATTGCGCATTGCCAGATTTCACACATTAATTGTTTTTTCAAAGGTGCAGGTGCCAAGTTTTTATTTAGTACTTCATGTAGCAAGTTCAAATTATATATTATACTAGCGACCCGCTCCGGTTTCGCCCGGGTAGGACCTATGGATTCGGTGTTATTTAGATTAAGGTTTAATTATCAAAGTCTTATCAATTTTTCGATTTAAAAAAAATCAAGTTTCATTACAACCTATTGTTATTGTGATCAATCGACGAAGACAGACAGAGAGAGAAAAACTTTTTAAATGTTTACTAATGTTTTAATGGCATGCAAATAACCCCCTCAGACACAGACACTTAAATTTTATTTATATTTATAGATGACAAAATATTTTTATTTTATTTTATTTTTTATAGGAGAGGGGGCAAACGAGCATGCGGCTCACCTGATGGTAAGTGAATACCGCCGCCCATGAACAACTGCAACACCAGGGGAACCAGAGGAATTGCAGATGCGTTGCCGGCCTTTTAAAAAGGAGTAGGCTCTTTTCTTGAAGGTCCCTAAGTCGTATCGGTCCGGAAAAATCGCTGGTGGTAAACTATTCCACAAGGAACTTGTGCGAGGAAGAAAACATCTTCTAAATCGCACAGTGGTGGACCGCCAATCATCCAGATGGTGTGGATGGTATCGGGAGTTCTACCGCGATGTGCGTTCGTGAAATGTGGCGGCTGGGATTAATCCGAACAATTCCTCAGAGCACTCCCCGTGGTAAATACGAAAGAAAATGCAAAGAGATGCAACATCTCTTCGCAGCGCCAATGAATCGAGCCGATCGGAAAGGACTCGGTCGTCGACGATTCGAGCCGCTCTGCGCTGGATGCGGTCAAGTGGAAGGAGCTGGCACTGGGGAGCCCCAGCCCAGAGATGGGAACAGTATTCCATGTGAGGCCGAACCTGCGCCTTGTAAAGTTGCAGGCGTTGTGCCGGCATGAAATACTGTCCTGCTCTGCTGAGCACGCTGCTTTTAGAGGCCAATTTGGCCTTCCAAGTGACCACGAAACTGCACGTCACTCGATATGTTGACGCCGAGGATTCCGATACTGGCTAAGGCAACAAGGGGAGTGCCTTGAAACTGAGGAGATACGACAAAGGGGTTCTTTTTAGCGGTAAACGCGCAAACTTGTGTCTTCTGAGGAATAAACTGGACTAGATTTAGTCGTTTCAATCCGAGACTTTGTTCAGCAAAGACTCGATTTCAGACACAAGTTTGTTCCGGTACTCGGCGACGTTTTCCGAGAAATATTCGCACGGCCGGCGTATAGAGCATCACCAGTGCTATCATCCGCATAGCAATGAATGCTACCGGTTTGCAACATATCATTGATATGCAGAAGAAACAGCGTTGGTGATAGCACGCAGCCTTGTGGAACACCAGCGTTAATAGGCTTGAAGTCGGAGCATGCACCGTCTACAACGACCTTGATGCTCCGATCTGCAAGAAAGCTGGTGATCCAATTGCACAATTTCTCGGGAAGCCCATAGGAAGGGGAGCTTCGTAAGAAGCGCTTTGTGCCAAACCCGATCGAAAGCCTTCGCAATGTCCAAACTAACGGCCAATGCCTCCCCCTTGGACTCTACTGCCTCCGCCCATCTATGAGTCAGGTAGACCAGAAGATCACCAGCTGATCGACCTCTCTCGCTTTTCTTTATTAAAATACATCCCGGGGGCAGTCTTTACTGCCCCATTGCGCCCATCAACCTACAGTGATGAGTATTGTAAAATTATTATTTCAAGTTATAAGTATACTCTATTTATCATTGTCTCATCTTATTAAAGTCCACTGCTAAAACATAGGTTTTTCCTATACATTGCCTCGTATTTGCCATAATTGCCAAACTTAGTAGGCGAATTTGGCAACCGCAGTTTTTTTAATTATTTTAAGTTGTTATATCAGGTGCATGCTTTTTCTTATCTCTTGTTTCATTTCCCGCTGTTGCCTCTTACAACACCTATGGAACGATATAGGGTAGTGGATATCCTTATATTGGTATACAATTTGTTATATATTGGCTTACAATTTGTTAATACATTATTATATATTTAAAGATCCCAAGAATCACTCCCAAGCTAAATCCTCTCCTTCACCTTAACACATTAATTAAAGTCGAAATCGCGTCATTTATAACCGTCTATATCCATCCGTCTTTTCGGAGGTTTGCCGATTTTCCATTAATATGGCGATAATTATCATGAAATAAAAACGAAACTGAACAGATAAAGAACATCGTTCATTATTTATGCACCTCTTTATTTGACACGAAATTGTACTTTTTAATTTATTACTTGTCCTCTTGCTGTCTGTTTGCATCAGATCATTTGAAATATAGGAAATTAAAATTAAAATTCATGAAGTAACAGATTGTAAAATATTGAGGAAACAGTTGAACATTGAACAATTGTATTTGACTAAACTTAAAACTTAAATTCAGCGTGGACTCACTGCGTTGAGTATGTATGAATAGAATAGATGAATTTTTATTCAACATAGATAAAGAGTGTTAGAGTAGTAAGAGAAGTAATAATTATTAAGTTATTTATGATTTTTCAACTATCTCGGAATAATCTCTTCCCTGAGAAGAAGCAGCAAGAAACCCAGCGGGACTATTATATAATAATTTACAATTATATAAATTGAATTATACATTAAAAATAGCATGTTAGCGATCACTTCATTCTCAGGGGCTATTATCACACATGTATTCTTTAATATTACAATAACCCTTTTTATACACCTTATAAAAAATAATAAATAAAATAAAATAAATTTTATTTCGTTTTAAAAAGTACATAGGTTCCTTAAAAACTAACCTTATGTTTAATAAAATTTTAAACTTTTTGATAGATAGGCTCTGCATTTTTTTGCCTTTGTTGTAAAAGAATATACATCGCCACATGAAGGAATTATGACTCTTTGGAGTCGAGTAACTGGTATTACTAGCTTGAGCTTGTTCCTAATATTTACAGTATACATAACACTTTTTATAATATTTTCATAACTATGCTAGTTAATATTTTATTTCTTTAAATTTTTGTCTAAGAAATGTACACTCACGACATGACATGTAGCTGGTATTCTTAGAAAGGCTTATGTCAAACAGTAACTTATGAAGCTGTCGATGTGATGAGGAAGACTGATCAGTAGTGGATATTCAATGAGCTAAAGCTATGGTAATGGTAAAATTTATAATAATACGTTTCACGGAATGCCAGCGTAAAATAGCAGCTTAATGCTACTGTGTTTCGTATGGTGAGTGTAGAGAAACTAAGACCCTTTTTACTGGAAACGAGGAATTCCATTATTAGTCTTCAGGAGTGACAACGCATCTGCATTTTGATTCTTAATCGAGAATAGATGTAGGTGTTATGGGCAATAGTATCAAGTTACTATTAGGTGGACTGTGTGCTAATTTGTCACCCTTATTCTGTAAAAAAACATAGTTTATAAGCAAGTAAACTAGACATAAACAGCTATAAACGAATACAATAATCATTAATTAAACCAATCATGCCAAAAATTCAGAATAACCGTCTTTAGCCTGACTGCGCATTGCTCGCTCCGCGTTTTTCCCGTCGCGCGATACCAAATGACAAATAATAAGGCAAGAGACAGTTAACAATGTACGAATGCTCGATTTCTCCACTCGCCTGTCTCACTGGCCTCCTAAAAATGCAGTTAAAGGCTCCACATGAGAAGGCGAATGAAAAACGTAATGTTTCTTGCCTAAAACGAAAAACTTCTCGAAAAATCTTACCGACCGTTACAGCACATCATAACTTTGCGCTGCGACAGAGAGTGTGAAAGTTCTAGAGAAAGCTTTTTGTTTAGCAGATCAAAATATTTTTTAAATAATAATTTTTACATGCTTTATAAAAGTTTGATTTGTATGTTCGTATGTACGTATGGATGTAACGGAATTTTGTACTTCAATTTTATCTCAACTAAAATTTTGCAGACGTATTAAGAACCGAAGACAACAGAATAATTTCGTGACTATGACCCAGTAGTATTCTCACTAAGGCCATGCTCATCATCGCAGCTCATGATCAACGCGTGTTATTTAAGTTTTTAAAGTGTTATATTATATAATTTTCAAACTCATAACTTTATAGCTATCGTAGTAAATAAATAAATATAAGCGTCGTTGTAAAGTTTTCAGATTTAATAATTTATGTAAGCAACAGTAAGTTATGCACCCTACCTGTTAATTCTTTTCTTTTTTTTTTTTTTCATTATTTTTATTTAATTCTTAAGCAATAGTAGCAACAAGACCGCCTTTTGTTTTCCCTTCCATATTTTTTTATTTTATGTTATTTTTATCTTTCCTTGGTGTACAATAAAGATTAGTATTATACTACATTGTAAGTAATGGTGTAGGATGGGGACTACAAACTATGAGAGTAGGAAAATCGTGGGTTCGAATCCACTATTCGACTAACTCTCGTGAACCCCAAGCATAAGCATTTTAACTTACTCGGAGAGGTTGAAGTGAGTATTAGTAATGTTAATAGCGTTATTAGTATCCTTTTTTTAACATTTTAATGAGAAAAATCACTCTAGCGCAAACGATGATTGCCTCTATTAGTTGAGCCAGTAGTAATTGCAGCAATTATAGCCTAGTTGTCGGCATGTGGTGGCGGTGTAAGAGAATTATCATTCCATATCGACCTGTTGGTTTCATAAAAGGCAACTATGGGAAATTATAGGAAGATCTAATGACTAACCAGAGAGACCGATATAACCATCTCGGACATATATCCCCCCCCCCTCCACCCTAAAATTAGTAAGCAACCGAGTATAATTGCCCACCGGCACCAATGACATTGTTAATTGCTATTTTAACAACTAATTAATCATGCGTTCAGGTGTGAAGGATTAGAAATTAAAAATATGTCAGATTTGTGCCTAGTTTTGGAAAGTATGTAGATTTATTTTACTATTTTAAAAAAAGGAGCAATTATCTTAAACTTAAATTATAACCGACATTGTATACCCCAGCATTTTTATTTGAATCAAAATTTAGTCGAAATTTATTCTACTCTATCTATTATTATTAAACTGTTTATGTTATTACCATTAAATGTATTTCAGTTAAAATTAGATATGTGCAACTCGTCTAATAGTTTATAAAGATTTTTTAATTTTTTATAGAAAATAAAAAAGTCCCCGAAGATTTAAAGTTTAGTAACAAATACTCATGCCTCATGGTGTCGTAAAAACGCTAACTGGTTTTAGTCCATACCATATCCGTCTTATACAAAACGTTGTTTAATGATAGTCTCAGGCATAAACTATGGTTTAAGAGGAGTCTTTCTCGCGACTTCTGGACATGGACCTTCCTTTTTAAGAAAAAATTGCCACATTGCTCTTGACAGGCGAATTGGCAATCGCAGTACGTCTCGTACCTCTGGCCACAAAGTACTCTGTGCCTCTGATGTTGCTCCCCATTACACGTCTCAAGTAAACGAGATGATTATACCGCCATCTATCGGAAGCCATGTTTCTAGCATTTACCATAGTTGCCTTTCGCGACAATCACGGTACGAGATTGGACGATGGATTCTCTTACAAAACAATTAGGACGGTGAATTATCACGCATGCTTTTGTTAATTTTTTTAAACATTTCAAAAGTTACGTCGTGATTTTATGTAATAGTTAATATACCGTTTAGTTGCGGTGTAAGATAAGTCACTACCTTATGACATCCTGTAGGCTTCGTAAGAGACGATAAAGGGAAATTAAAACAGGACACAGACCACAAACAAGCAGCAGCATCTTGTTGATAAGAACGCAATAATAAATTTAAAAAAAAAAACTGTTTTAGCCAACCAAGCGCGGCAGCTAAGGCAAATATTCCCCTATGAGGCGTTCGTTAAGTTAAGCCTAAATTAAGTAGTGGACTATATTCAATAGTGAATTTACCACAAAACTACCGGAGCCCATCGAAATAACACCGCAGCTGCTTAAACTTACTTTAAGTTGCTCAATAATCGCAATATTGAATTACAGATAACCAAGCATGCTGATTCATAACCTAACCAGGTAAAAGGCGACTTTCTCCTCCATGTTGCAAAAGTACAATAGTAGCTTGAGTAATGACTTAGATGAAATTACGAGAAAAGGAAAGACACAATGGGGACATTAATTTCACAGCATCAAGTAATATCTTCCCATCACTAGAACAAACTTTATGATTTTTTTACTTTTTATATTTTATACAATAATTTTGGTTAGACTAATATATCATAATTTTCTTTTTCATCATAATACCTATAAAAGTCCACAGCTGGTTATGCTTCTCTCTGGTTGCTTTTTCCCGTTGTAGGCAGTTTTTACCTTATCCGTCATGCACGCACTGCACCAGACCGGATCGGTAGTATCTATGAGTGTTCCTCAGGGTTCAGTTCTTGGTCCCTTTCTGTTCTTAGTATATATTAATGACTTACCTTATTTGGTAGCGAATAACCATGATATAGTATTATTTGCTGATGATACTTCGTTGATTTTACGACTAAAAAGGCAATTATTGAAATATGAAGAAGTCAATAACGCTATATCAAAAGTAGTACACTGGTTTAACGTTAATAATTTGCTTTTGAACGATAATAAAACGAGATGTATTAAATTCACTACACCTAATGTTAAACAGGTGAATACCAATGTACTTTTAAATGGGGAGGAGCTGGGCCTTGTTGAATCCACTGTTTTTCTCGGAATTAAAGTTGACGCGAAGCTTCAATGGGGCCCTCATATATCTAAACTAGATAGCAAACTTAGTTCTGCTAAGTTTGCTATGACTAAAATAAACTAATCTAGCTGTTTCAAAATATGTTTTGAAACAGCTAGATTAGTTTATTTTAGTTTGGATTGTAGAATCTTTCTATGGGGTAATGCGACTGACATTGAAACTATCTTTGTTTTGCAAAAGAGAGCCGTAAGAGCAATTTATAACCTAGGTCCGAAGGAATACCTTAGAGAAAAATTAAAAATAAATAAATTAACTTTGACCTCTCAATATATTTACGAGAATTTAATATATGTACACAAAAACAAAAATATTTTTATTAAAAATAGTGATGTACATTCTGTAAATATTAGGAACAAGCACAAGTTAGTTATACCAGTTACTCGTCTCCAAAGAGTCAGTAACTCCTTCATGGGGCAATGTATACGCTTTTACAACAAAGTCCCAGAAAATATGCAGACCTTTTCTATCAAAAGGTTTAAATTATTTATTAACCAAAAATTGTCTAGTAAGGGTTATTAGAGTACATGACTGATAATAACCCCTGGGAATGCGGTGATCGCTACCATGCAGTTTCTAAATGTTTTCATAACAATTGTATAAAATACCATATTGTAAATTGTGCTTTTTAAAAAAAATGTCCCGTTGGGTTTCTTGCTGGTTCTTCCCAGGACAGAAGTTTTTTTGCGAACCAGTGGTAAAAGTAAAAAATGACTTTCAATAAGTATTATATATTGTAATCTATATTGAATAAAAATCATTCTATTCTTCTATTCTATTCTAGGCATATCATCAAAATTGATTTTTTTATAATTTTTTTATCATTTTTACATTACATTCAAATTTTATAATATTTATTACCTTAATAAAAAAAACTGAAACTGAAACTTAAATTATCATACATTCCTACTCCCCACCGTATAATGCCAAGCACCGACGACTAGTCGCGGATTATTGTATATTCATGATATATAGTAATTTATTCCCGGTTTTGCTCTCTACCTATCTGCAATAAAAATTAATTAAGAAATTATGAAACATGCAAGGAATGGATGGATGCCGGTGGCTCAGAACCGTTCTTTATGGCAGCCTATGGGAGAGCCCATAGACTGCCATAAAGAACGGTCCTTATGTTCAACAGTGAACTTGAGACGGGCCTCTAACGAATGAGTTAAAAATGAGTCAAATAATAAGTCTTATTAATAGAAATAAAGACATAGGTATGTAAATTTTTTATATAATATTCTAAAATAAATTTTGATCACGCTATGTTTCATAATTCAAGAAATCTTCCAAATACCGCGGAAGAGCTAAAGAAAAAGCCCGACCATCTCGAAAAAAATATGAAATACCTACACGAGCAACAAAATGGACCTAATTACTTACAATTGCAGCCAACCTGTTTCGTACCAGAAACTTTTATATTAAAGTTCGACCAAAACAGAACTTTAAGCATTATCAGCCTTATTCCAAGCATTTTCGGTTCAATAGACTTTTTAACGAATGCTTGTGTTACATTTGCGGGCATGTATTACTGTTCTCGACTCCGCCCATAAATTGTTTTTTGTACCAAAATTACTCGATTTTGGGTGTGGTGTTTGGCAGTACCCACCCACATAATCGTGGGATGGAAAATTTTGAATTTACCACCAGAAATTACCGACATATTATAGCGATCCCGATCCGTAACGGTTTTTTTAGTAACCAGAAGAGATACAAATTTAATAACACAGTAATATTTTTATACTATATAGTTTTAATACAACTACCATATTTACTTCAAAATATGTAATATGAATTCTTCACTCCACTGTAAGAAACTATTATGAGCAGTCACGCAGTAATATTATTTTTAACACGGTATTAAGTGGCAATCAAACCTCTTTTAAATCATGTGCCGCTAATTTTTCTGAAGACAACATTTAAAGATACTAAGTGCTTGTGAATTAATATAAATTATATGTAAATAATAATATGTAATTATAGTTATAGTAGGCTGGTCGTCGATTGTGCAAGTGGCTCAGGATACTGATTTGGGTAGTTATGGGGTAGACTATGCTCAGCAGTGGCCTTGATATGGGCTGTAATAATGACGATTATAATGATGACGTGCGATGACGGAGTAAGAATGCATCACCTCTTACGTCACGTGAATGTCGTAACGGACGACTAAGCGAAATGCCTTTAGAGATCACTTGACTTCCAAGGATCCGAGATATAACCATCGAATGTACGTCATTATCATCATCATTACAGCCCTTCACAAGTCCACTGCTGAACATAGGCCTCGACCAGGGGACGCCACAAAGCACGGTCCTGAGCCACCTGCATCCATCGACTTCCTGCATATCTTACCAGGTCGTCACTCCATCTAGTGCAGGTCGCTCCACACTTCGTTTAGTTACCGGTACAAAGTTGCCACTCAAGAACCTTTCTTCCCCATCGGTCGTTGGTTCTTCGAGCTATATGGCCGGCCCATTGCCACTTCAGCTTACTCATCCGTTGGGTTATATTGGTTACTCTGGTTCTACTGCAGATACCCTCATTTTTAAGTCTACCACGCAGAAAATCTCCGAGCATAGCTCTTTCCATAGCTCACTGAGCGTCCTTGAGCTTCCTCATACGGCCAGCGGTGAAGGACCACGTTTCAGACCCATATGTCACCACTGCCAACACCCACTGGTTGTATACGCTTGTTTTCATGTTTTTAGGTATACCTGACGAGATGATGTGTCGTAATCTCCCGAACGCTGCCCAGCCGAATTGAATCCATCGAAATTGGACTTACCTAGTCGGGCCAGATGTAAAATAGTTCGAGAGATTAAGTGTACGCCGGACGTAAAATACCCGGGCCAGTATTTCATGATGAATAGCAACGTTTTAAGTTGGAAGATGTCTGGTATTACGATCGTCAATCCGCCTGGCAAGCGTGGCAATTAAGCCTAATTCTCCTTCTTCAGGTTCTAACCGGAAGTAGCAATAGGCTACCATATATAATACTTTTTTTTCAATGGTACATTATAATGCTTATTAACTCCCTACTAGATGTAGTGACGACCTGATAAGACAGAAAATCGGTGTTTTGTCGCATTCCTTAGCGGAGACCTAGTTCAGCAGTGGACTTATGAATGCTTTAATTTCAAATTCTTATGAAGGTTTAAAAAATTTCAATTTGTCAATAAACAAGTTCATAGTTTTTTTAAAGAAAAATTGTACAAAAAGGGTTATTATAATATCAAGTAATACATGAATGAAAATAACCCCTGGGAATAGGGTGATCGCCACCATGCTGGTTCTATTAAAATTCATTTAAAAATTGAACAAACAAAATTATTGTAAAGTGGAATATGTTTAAAAAAAAGTTCTGCTGGGTTTCTTGCTGATTCTTCCCAGGACAGAGGTATTTTCCGAACCAGTGGTAAATAAAAAATTAACTTTCAATAAGTATTATGTAATAATCAATATTGAGTAAAAAACATTCTATTCTATTCTATTCTTCTAATGATGACGATGTTTACTAAATTTACTATCTGCCTGATTAGGTGGTACAGAGATTATATCTTTAACATGAAACATAACACAGCACTCTATTTAAAGTTTCACAATCACAGACCGCTGCAGTTTACTGCAATAAGAAACTCGATAGAACCTAATTGAATAATAGAACGCAATTAATTTGCTCCGACTAATTGCGCGGACTCGTTATAGCTCATAACTCACAAACACTTTTTATTGGTAGTGAGGCATTCTATCTGTCTTTAAGAAAAAAAACGCATCTTGATATTATAAGGAGGATTGATGTACATTCACACAGCATTCGCCTATCATCAGGTGGACTGTAAACTCTTTTGTCATCTATGATTCTTTAAAAATGGATTGTTGCCATATTTTCAACTTCATCTTCCTTACAAACCGAACTTAATAAAACTACTTATAAAAAACAACGTTGTTCCCATTATTAGGAAGAATCACCATAATCGCTACGTTTTCAAATGAATATTTCGCTATTTGTCGAACGCCAGATACTCGTTCGTTGGATTCAAGAAGGTGTTGTATTTTTTTTTTGGAAACGTTAGGATTTCCTGTATTTTGAGGGTTACCTACATACATAAATTTCATAAGAACAAACAGGCGGGCCAGGAATAACAAAAGATTTTCAAAGATTATCACGGGTGTCAAAGATTGAGGAAAATTCACAATACATCCAGATTGCAATGGCAATAATTTGTATATTTGTTCATATGTTGGTACTTCTCTTCCAACCCAAGACCTGTTTGTCGCACTAACTTAATCGATCGCGAAACGTTAAAACATCGAAGTGTTCAATTGGAATATCAATAAGTGTAACTGAACGCGAAGTAACAAAAACCGCGTAACATGCTGCGAAGCGCGCGTTATTTATTATCGCGATTTCGTATTACCTTATATAAAGCGAGGAGTAAAACAAATTGTACGCTCGTCCAGTCGGTGTCGAGCACATCACACGGCGATGTGTCTATTATACTTAAGCGGCTTAGGGCCGGCTCGATTCCCGGCTGAGGCAAATAAAACTATTGGATAGTCTATATGGCGTATGTGATAAACTTAATGACGATACTTAAACGAACATATCTATGGAAAACATTAAATTACACAAAAGCAATAATTGCATACATACTTTATTTTTAATTTAATAACTTATTTAAACTGTAGTCTAATATGTATATTGTATAACTGTTTTTGGAAAAGCGTAGTTTCCTTGGACAAGCAATTTATTTAGATTAATAGGAATCACCAAACATAGCAAAACATGTATTTTTAGACTTAAGTAAATGAAAATAAAGGTTTAATTTAATTTATGGAAACAATCAGTATAAGTACTGGACAGATGTCTTTCTGACAATGTATTTATAGCGATCTTAATGTTTTGAACATTGATGCAAGAAAACGACGAAGGCAAGAAAACTTTAGGTGAAATTCTCAGCTAATCGGTAGTAAAAGGAGGCTGGGGAGCCTGGGGTTCTCTACTTACTACTAAGTTGTTACTTTTTTATGGGAGAAAGGATTTTAAGCGAATACACTTTCGATCTTTTCTATTTTTTAAAACTGAATTGACAGGAACTTACAGCCCATCTGATGGTAAATTGTTACTGAAGTCCATGGACACTTACAACATACTTGAAACAAAAGAGGCAACAAAAACAGATCACCTCTGATGATTAAAATGGAATGCCTCACAGCCTGTTATTATACGGGCTCTCATTACTCTTCAAATCGCAACACAGCAGTGCTTGCAACACTGTTATCTGGCGGTAGAAATAGGTATGAAAGCGGTATCTAACCAGACGAATTACTAGAGAAAGAAAATTCTTCTTCTTCTTCTTCTCTAGAAAAGGCGTTCTACCACCTAGTAAACCTGATATTAAGTGGATATTGTATCTCATAAATATCCACGTCTATCCAGGGTTATGAAACAAAATACTGATAAATTGCCTTCCCTCAGGACTAAGATGGAATACCTCGTTATAAAATAAAGGTGACATATGAGCACACGGTCCACTTGATGGTAAGTGGTTGCTGTGGCCCATAGACATCTACATTTATCCTTGATTAAGAATCAAAATGCAGATGCGTTGTCACCCTTGAGAACTACGATGGAATGCCTCGTTTCCAGTAAAAAAGGATTCCGGTTCTCAACACTCACCATACGAAACACAGCAGCCTTAAGCTGCTATTTTACGCTGGTATTCTGTGAGAGTGTGGTCCTACCCCGGTATAGCCAACCCATTCGTGGTACAACTGCACAACCTGCAGCGTGGCTCTACCACGTATAAGAATAAGGGCTGTATGCTTATAAGAAAGACGCGGGATACTGGTAAGATGATAAGACTGACTTTTATCTCTCATCTTTATACTTTAACGCATTAAAGTATAAAGACGAGAGATAAAAGTTAACAAAATTATAAATAAGAGACTAACTAGACGTATTATAGATGTAAAGAGAATAAAGCTCGCCTTAGTACGGGAGCAACCTAAGCTCGATGTCGCGAACGAACGATTAAATTTATATTGATGAATTATAAAAATGGACTTATTTTAATTTTAGTTATATTAAAACCGCTTTATAATGGAATTTTTCTACCGATTTCAAAATGGAGGAGGTACTCAATTCGACTGTATGTTCTTCTTTTTATGTTACCTCATAACTTTTTTGTGGATGAACCGATTTCGATGACTGTTTTTTTAATTGAAAGCTGGTACTTCTCATGTGGTCCCTTGTAAATTTGATGATGGTCTGACCAATAGTTTTTGTGTTATTCTCAATAACTTATATTGAAGTCGGTTGTTTTTAATTTTTAATTATTATTTTCTTTGCTTTATAAAATAGTAACTTTCCAACAAAGCCCGTTGAACTCTTTTGTTCTCACCGAATCACAAATTAATCCGGCTGTTTGTTTTAGCTCCTTCGTGACTTCAAAAGATATAAACGAGTAAAATATCATTGAGTAAGTCCAAATTATGAGCCGAGAGAGCTAAGGGGCAATTTCACACGAGCAACCCGGGTTCGTTCCGCCGGTTAAAGTAATTGTTTATAGCAATTTTAAATGCTAATTAATCCGTTTTCGTCGGTGAAGGATAAAATATTTCGAATAAAATGAAATCTTGCCCTAAGCCCTCTCACAAAAGCGAAGAGTACTGTGCTCAGTCGTGAGACGTAATTAGGCTGTAAATTTTATGTCAGCAGTGGACTTTTACGGGTTAATAAAGAAATGAATAGAACATGTTTAAATATAGTCGATACTAGGTACTTCCGAAACATATGAAAATGTCCGAAAATAAAAACCAGTCTCAAGGTCGGTCGATTCATCACATAGTTACTAAAGCCATTATGGCCTCAAATGGTTTAATACCCATAACGCAATTAATAAATCACGTAAAAACGCTACAGCTTATAACATAAATTGTGCTGTTTATTGGTTAATAAATTAGTTGTAAGTGGTCATATGACGTCTTAAGTAAAGGGACGTTGTTTTTGGAACGGATACAAGGCAATGCGTACAGTGGATCGTTTGTCTGTTGGTCCGTTTGTCTGCATTAATAGATCTGACTGCTTGCGTAAAAATAACAAGCAAGACCCGTAAATATATAGAAGAAGTATTAAGCATTAATTTTTTGCTTTTATCTTAACATAGCTATTTTGTAAATATTTAACCTTATAAATATTTTGCAATTTTTATATTACAAGTCTATTAACTACGGGTATCGTCTTCACCAGTCCATTTACCGTCCACTGTTAGCTTCGAAGTAGTAATTGCAAGTCCCCCAATTAATAGTGGCATACGCATTCAGGCAACAGTTAGCAGCGTCAAAAATAATAACGTAACACAATGGCAGTATTTTTTTCACTGTAGCGCTACGGACCACGGGTCAAATCCCATAACAGTTGTATGTATATCTTACAAAAAATTATACCGTATCTAGATGGTTGTCGATGTACAATTAGTATATGTAAAACATCTTTATAATTTCTTATTGTAAAGTGTAAAAATATTAAAAAATTAAAAAGTATTTACATCTAGTTTATTATTGTCCTTATGGAGGACGTAATACATTTCTTAAAATGCTTATGAATATACAAATACATCATGTTACAGTGAATATTCACCGTGCAGTTGCGGCGTAAGAATATTCATATCGTCCTGTTGGTCTCGTAAGAGGCAACAGAGAGAAATTGAAGCGGAAGATGAGTAGCAGCATTTTTCTGATAACTCAAAATAATAAAAACTGCGGTTGCCAAAATAACCCGCATCCCTCGCACGGCTACTATGGTAAAATCCACACTATGAGGCAATCTATGGGGGAGGATTATGTTCAGCAGTGGACTTTTACAGGCAGTAATGAATGGATGGATACATTATGTTTTCGTTTTACAGAAATGGAAGTGTCAATGTCTTTCATTCTTTAAAAATATCCAGATCTGTGATGGGCTGTATCGTCACAGGTGTGACGTGTCTCACATTGCGATCGCCAATCCGCTTGCTCAGCGTGGCGATTAAGGACATAACCTCCTAATGGTAAACATCAAAAACCACGGCCCCCAGTTCCCGGCCGTCCCTATGTACCTGACCGTGATGGTGGTCATGTCAACAGTGGGACAGGAATCCCAGGGAGAGCGCAGGATACCACCACAAACTGGACTTGGTGACGTACAATGGACTAACTCTGCGGCACGACGAGAACATTGCAGAATTAGTCGAAAAATATGTCACGTTCTGGGGTTGAGTGAAGTGCCTATTTCCAGCAGTGGACTGCCGCAGGCTGATGATATACAAGTAGTTCGTATTGTCAGTGAAGAATTACAGAACGAAGACACTACTGACCTTTTTAGCAAGCTAAAAGTCATTCAGCATGCTATGATGGCCTGCGTGATATCACAATTCATAACAAAAGTATCCGCATGATAACAAGGTTACTGACTAAGCGCTACGGATTAGTGAACTGAGGTAACAATAGGTTGGAAATACAAAGAAAAAAATATAGTAATTATTCGTAGGAACAACGCAATACAGCACAATAAATTCGTCTCAAATAAAAATATCTAAATTGGCGAGTGCAGGACGACAGTTTTTTGTGGTAATCTGTGGAAAAAACCTATCAGCAGCAAACTTATTATGGCTATGTTATATGGTTACGGTATATGGCTATATACTTATGGCTGTGATAATGATGATGATTACTAACTATTATTGCTATAGGATAAAAGCCTTAGACTATCTAAAGTATTATCCCATCTGGTGTTTTTTTTAATTTCATTAAAAACAAATACTGACTTCCGATTTAACCAAATGGCTGTAAGGAAAACTAAACACAAACATCAAACGTACAATAATTCAACAGCATCTGTTTATTTCTTGCATAACTTGTTCGTTCTCAAGTTTCCAAAAGTTTATGAGGCGTTTGAAACATATTTTATATTCTCGGCTCGATAAATAGCTTTAGGTGATGGAAGAAATATTATATTTAAATTTTTATAGTATCCAAAATATAGAAGGGTTTATTATTTGTTTATCTATGGTCACAAAATATTACTTAAAAACACTTTTATAAAAAAATATGAAACTAATGTTAAAAATTAAAAACTGTTTTAAGATGTAACAACATTTATACCATATAGTATTTTTGATGAGTAGACTCTGGTTAGAAACTATGAGTTCATCATCATTGTTTCTAACCAGTGTATTGCCGTGAGGTGGCGGTGTACGGGAATATTGGGAAATTCCAGAAAAAATTAAATAGATGGCGGTGTACCATTTCGATTAGTCTAGAAATAGTAAATAAAAATTAAAAATGTGAAACGGGTTGGTTTTGTTTTTTATATTTCACTTTGCAAACTATTGCAAAATGAAATGTAAAGTAGTAAACTGTGTGTCACTCTGTGGAGCACAGTGTTCCTCTCATTTCCGATAGGGTTTTAGACTTCACATGTCTTTAAAAATATTTTTTTTAATTTCCTAGACACGTAGGTTTCCTAACAATGTTTTCGTCCACCACCGAGCACATGGCAAATCAGCACTTAAAATTGCTATTAAAAATTTCATTTGGGTCGACGGGGATCCACGGGGAACCCGGGTTGCACGCGTACTATGAAATTTACATTGAGCCCCTTGAGTTACCACGGTTCAATATTGGGACACACCTAGAGACATTTTGTTCGTTTAAATCTTTTGAAGTACGAAGAGGCTAAAGCAAACAGCAGAATTAACATTTAATTGTCATTCTGTGAGAACAAAAGAGTTGAACGGGTTTAGTTTGAAAGTTACTATTTTGTAAAGCAAGGAAAATTCATTTGCAGTAAAAAGCGCTTTCAACTTATGGTAAATAAAAAACAATCCGTTTTTAGAATTTATAAATATAAATTTACCCACGAAGTAATCAATTATCGCCGAGCACGTGGTAAATTAACACTTATGATTATAACCAATAATTTAATTGGTGCTGACCACAGAGTACTGATATACCTGAAAGTGCTGGCAGAAATTAAACTTCGGTTACTTCCTCCGTACTATAAAATTTAAAACGAGCACTATCTTCTTAGCTACATGAAGCAGTTTATTTAAAACACAGCCACATCGAAACTAAGCTGACGAGACTAAGCTCTCTGAGCTACTACGGCTTATACCATCGGCTATAGACTAGTATTAACGAATTAATATACTAAAGGGCACCGATAGAAAAACATTTCTAAGGCAAAATTGATCTAGCATCATGTTGGGCCAGTAACGATTTCGTTGCTGCAATTCAACAAACATATAATTAAGTAAATAATTAGTAAAAGCCCTTCCGTATCGTATAATAATCTCGAATAAAATTACATTCTTTCTTTTTTTATTTATTATATATATTATTAGATTATCTTACACCGCCACCATACGGCTATTACACGTCTTTGTTTAATACTACATTATTATGATTTTGTTATCACATTACCACACCTGTTACATGAAACCATAATCTGCTTATCAAAGTGGATTCATGGTCGTAATTTCTACCTATGAATGGACAATATTTTTTTTGTAATAATAGCCCTAATTGGAATCAAGGGAATATTCTCAAAAAGGAGCACAAAATAGCATGACCATCCTTTCGAATATTTTAACGCAATTAAGCATTCTGTTTAAGAATTGCTATAAAAATAATACTAGGCGTCTTTGAATTTAAACTTTTTGTTTTTCTAGTAAATGTAATAATATTTTTAGCAAAACCCATCATCGGTTTTAATGTTTTTTTTTAATTATCGTGAACGGGTAGGAATACATTGTTCATTATCGGCCCGTAAAAGTTTACTAGACCTCCTCACCGCTGATCGGTGTATTTTACGTCTGGCGTAAACAAGATAGTTATACCGCCATCTAACGAAAGACGTGAGATCTTTCTGGGATTATATTTGATAGTCGCCTCTTCTATCATGCATGGGACGAAATTCTCTTACGCCGCACCTCACGACCAGCGGTTTCGAATATAGTACATATTTCTTTTAAAAATATATAGGTAGTAATTGTTTAGCGATGTATAGCCAGCCAACTTTTTGGCGTATTTATGGTGGTAAATCTATCAAAATCCTTTAACGGGACTCTTCATGCTGGGCGGGCAATACGAACTCTCGCATTTTTCAAGCTGCTTCCCGTCGAAAATCTGCATTATTTAAGATCGGACGTAATCGTAGTGGTTATTCTGTAATCTATCGAAGAGCATTGGATTTTCCTGGCATTGGCATTACCCTTGTCTTAAGACATAAATTAGATTTAATTGTATTTAGAAGTATGTCTGAGTAGATGCCACTCTTCTATCTATTTCTGCTATCAAAAAAATACGATGAGGTTCAAATTTAATTAGATTTGTTATATGAAGAACCAGTATAATATCAATGCCATGAGGTATTCCATCTTATTATCCCGAGAACAACAACGAATCTGTATACGCCTTTGTTCAATGTTAATTATAGTTGTCCATGGGCTATAATATTTATTAACTATCAGCAAGTTTGATAAATTGTATGTAATTTTGTCATAAAATACTCACAGAACAAGAGAGATTCTTTTTTTATATAGAAAAAAGGGTAACAAACGAGCACACATTCCACACGACGGTAAGTTGTGGCCCATAGACATCTGCATTTATCCTCGCTTAAGAATCAAAATTAAGATGCGTTGTCACCCCTAAGGAAAAAGATGGAATGCCTCGATTCCAGTAAAAAGAAAACTCACCATTCAAAACATAGTAGAGTTAAGCTAGAATTTTACACTTGTTTTCTGTGCGTGCGAGCGTGATGCACCGGTTCAGCCGACCTATTCTTGTTATATAATATAACAGCGGCGTGGCTCTACTACATATGAGATTCTCTTAACCAGCCACCATTCGATCGACATCATATCATCACATTAACATTAAAGGCCGGCCACCACACCGGGCAGCGAGCAATCAGGTTGCTGAACGAAAAGCTGGCACTGCAGCTTAATCGAAATGGGAATAACTGTTTAAAACAAATAAAACTTTTAAATGTTGCTATTGTTAACCACGCTTAACAAAAAGCTATTAATTTAAACTTTATTTTCGCTTTTTTTCTGACACTTAGACGTTAAAAAGACCATTTTAAGCACACAAGTTGACGAAGCCGAGGGGTGAAGCCGAGAGAAAAGTCCAGGTCGTGCTTTTGAGTAATGTTGTTTTGAAATAGTAAAAACTTACTATGAAATAGTAAGTTTTTACTATTTCAATCCAGATCAACGTTAGACAAATCCTCGGTAATTTTTCGCACTTCTTCTTCGCTCCTTTTCTGTTCTCCTGTCTTCTGTGCGTTCTGTTTCTGTGTGTCTTCTTTCTTTTGTCCGTAAAGTTTTTTTAGGTTGTCCAAGACAAACTGAGGCATATGTCCTGGCCGCGGTTGATGTATCTCGTACTCTCCTTTTTCGTTTTCCACCAACTCCACTACAGAATCTTCTAAGTTCATAACTTCACCAGGCTTGCTGACTTCAGGTCTCTTTTGAACTTGTTTTGGAGGACTCTTCATTTTTTGGGCCCAGCTTTGCAGATATTTCCCGGCTTCAGTTTGATAAAACTAAAATCATAATACAATCAAATTTAAAATTTCAAAAATAATATTTTGTTCTAACTTTAGAACATTTCGGCGTATCGGTCAGCTTTTTTTAATGTTTTTATTTTATTTGTATAAATATCGTGAGCCTTTGTACTACAAACGAGACCAAGTCCTAATTTTACTATAATTAAACATAAATACTCAAACGCTACTCAATTTTAAGATGTCGTTAAGTCTCGTGGTGTCACCGTCACTCTGACTTAAAGTGATAGAGACAGCACGAGACTTAACTGCATCTTGAAATTGAGTATTTGAGCATTAATAGTTTTAATGATAAAACTTAAAATTAGTTTTATAACAGCAAATATTTTCAATATTAAGGTACAATTAGAGCATTTAAAGTAACAGTGGACATACGTCCCACAGCTGGGTACATATATCTCTTTTCCATCATTTCTGTAAGGGTTTTGGAGCAGGAAAAAGTCCGTTGCGCTGTTCTAATGTGTGTGATCGAGCGGTCTTCACATAACCTCAAATTGTTTCCGATTTCTCAGGCGCGCAGGTCGAATGTTCGATTAAATTAATGTATATATTACGTATTTAATTATCATTTTTAATTTGATTTTTATTCTATATTGCTACACCTACGTCAAATTCTCATCTCACAGAATACCAGCGTAAAATAGCAGCTTAATGCTACTGTGTTTCGTATGGTGAGTGTAGAGAACCGGGGACCCTTTTTACTGGAAAGAGGCATTCCATCTTAGTCCTCAAGGCTGACAACGCATCTGCATTTTGATTCGTTATCGAGGATCGATGGAGATGTCTATGTGCCACAGCAACTTACCATCAGTTGGACTGTGTGCTCGTTTGTCACCCTATTTCTATTTAAAAAAAAAACTCCATGGGTTGACTGGTAGAGAGCCTTTGTATTCTTTTGTTTTAAGGAATGCAATAAATAATCCCCTGAGTTACTACCGATCATTTTGCTGTTACAGTTTGATAAAGTCAAAATATTTATCAATACACGCATGAAATAAAGATACCAATCCGTTTCTCATCGTTCACCATTCGAAGCAGCAGCATATGCTGCTATTTATCGCTGATATACTGTGAGCCCTTCTTGGTCGAGCTGAAAATTCTAAATACAATAAAGCTGCAGTGTGTCTCTACCTCAATTCAGTAGCAGCATATCTTCTTGACGGTGACTTCCTATTCTTGTGTGATAATTACTAGTGGGTGAAATCAAATAGTCTTACTATTACCATAAAAATAATAATCTGAACCCGGAGAAAATGATAAATATGACAAATCTAGACTGGTGGACAAAATGGGTCGTATACCACTCAATTCTGAAACTTGAATGCAAACAAAACTAGTTGAGCTAGTGGCTACCACGTACTAGTTCTGACTTTGATTCCTATGCGGCGCGTAGACTTGCTACAAGTGAACGCACTATATATAATATAATAATATTTATACTATGATTAATGCAAAAGTAGCCTAATAGCATAATGGTGCGTACTGCAAACTCGGAAAGTCTTGGGTTAGAATCCACTGTTCGACTATTGTGGTGAACCACTCCATACAAGCACTTTAATCGCTTATAGTATTCCTTTAAAAAAACTGTAATATCTGCTGACCATTACAGTCTATCAAAGTCCATTGCTAAACACATGCCACCCCCATAGATTGCCTCACATGGAGGACATTTGCCATAGTTGCCTCGCTTGTCAGGCTGGTTGGCAACCGCAGTTTTTTTATTTCTAGTTGGTATCAGGAAGACGCTGCTGCTCATCTCCTGTTTCAGTTTCCCTCTGTCGCCTCTTACGAAACTCACGGAACGATATGGAGTAATGGATGTTCTTACAGTGCCACTACACGGTCAATATTTGCTGCATGCTTCCAATTATTCGGCGTCGTGTGTTGGGATTATCAAAGTATCCATCTCCTCCTCTCATGTACTTAGAACTGACTGACTGACTAATACAAAGGTGCAAACGTCAGGTACTGGGATTACCTGACGTCTCGCACCTTTTTGGACACGTGTTTACCTGCCAAGCGTCACTTTAGGAACGGTTCACGCTCGGCAATAAACGATCTACGGGTAAAATGTTTAAAGATGTTTTGGAAGATGTCACTGTGGTCTAAATTCAGAAGGACACTATTAAATGATCTCTCGGGTAGTATTAGCCTGACTTCGTCAGAGAGTTAGGATGGAGGATGCAGTTATTTAATGAGCACAGTGACCATCAAGTGAACTACATGATACCTACCTTTTCTCTATTTTTATTTATTTTCTGCGGAGGTATTGATGGCACCTGACGCTTCGCATTCGTTGGAAACGGTTGTCCAGCTAAAAAAAGATATATAGAATCAGGCGTTACTTTGCGGAAATTCATTATAACATTAACGTAAAAATATTGGTTAGTTAATTTTCAGAAAAGCCAACAAAAAAATCATAAATCCGTTTTAAGAAAATAAAAAATAATATAACAATAACGAATCATAGTCAAAGAATTAGATATAATATTTAAAATAGAGAAAAATAATTGATTTATTAATTTCCCTATAAAAATCTTTATGCATTTCTAATCTAATATAAGCTTGAGTACGTGCCAAACCGCGCTCACATTCACACTCAACGTCACTCTACGACTCCGATTGCTCCGAAGCCTACGTGTGGACGCCGCTAATATCACAATTATCGAAAATGACCAATTTATATATTATTCAAAGTATTGTTATGCAAATAGATAATGATGATATTTGTTCCCTGTGTTGCTGGTATTTACATATATTTTGCAATTCTTACTGAGGTTCATGGTGTTCGTCTGTGGCCCTAGCTCGAACATGATCTGAAAGTCAGCATGGTTGCCGAAGGCGAAGCCAAATCCCACACGTGAGTCCGTTCCTGAAAACACACGAGACACAAAGAACAGAGTATAATTAAAAATAATATTTCTACTTCATCGGCCCGCAAAAGTCCACACCCGGATATTGGCTGTTCCGTTAGAAAGGATGTTTCTTAATCGTCACGCTTGGCATATGGATTGGCCAACGCAACAAATCTGACGTTTTACGTCTGGCGTAATCGAGATGGCATTCAGCCATCTTTCGGAAACCATAAGATTATTCTGACATTCCCTATAGTCGCCTCTTACGAAACCTACGAGACATGTATAAAATGCATGCTATTTGCAACATACGAGTATAGTGTGTAAAACAAGGCTCGAATATTTAATTAATATTAGTTATAGAGAATATTTAAGTGTTTAGCTTTTTAATAAAAATAAGTGGTCCAACACTGTATCGCCGATACTTATAATACTTTAATAAAATAACGGTATTTCAAAGACGATTACATTATTTTCAAGGCACTGATTTCTATTCATCTTTCTTATTTTATCTTTACTAACGGTAGAACTTCTTTTCTGCCTAGCAGTCCTTCTGGGTTGGTGTTGATGGTCTTACATATTACACCAAGCAGCAGTGCGTGTGCGAATTGCTGTATTCTCTACTAAAGAGTATATGGAGTCAGCATAATTAGCCTTAGATCTTACTCCCCTGGCAACGTATCTGCAGCAATCTTTGTTTAAAGGTCTTAAGCTCAATAACCACTCAGCAGATGGACTGTTTTCTCGTTTCTCATTTAATATTATTTAACATATAATCGTGTACAGATTACTAAAGGCATTTATTTAACAGCATTATGCCGTTAAATTCAGCTCATATTCTGTAAAGTGTGACCTTTCCTCGGTTGAGTCGTTTTACATTAGAACAACATACATAGACCTACAATACTACGCAATGTGAAGTTTGAGTTTAAACGCGTGATTTTTTCATATATAGTAATTTATGTTTTTCTATGAATCTGATATTTTTTAGACGTCTGTTTTCGACTTCTGTTGTGCCCGTTGTATCCGTGGTAGAGCCAAACTGCAGCTAATTTATGGTTGTAGCACGAATGGATCGGCTTAACCGGGGTAGGATCACGCCCTCACATAATACAAGCGTAAAATAGCAGCTTAATGCTTGTGTTTCGTATGGTGAATTTAAAGAAACGGAGACCCTTTTTACTGGAAATGAGGCATTCCATGTTAGTCCTCTGGGGTGACAACGCATCTGCATTTTGAATCTTAATCGACGATAAATGTAGATGTCTACGGGCAACAACATCCACTTACCATCAGGTGGACTGTGTGCTTGTTTGTCACCCATATTCTATAAAAAAACGTCACAACTAGTACCGAATTGCTTTGTGACTTTACACTTTTTAAAATTCCTTAACTGTTAAGACATGGTATGATTTTACCTTTTTTGATTGGAGGAATATTAGAATACGCAACAGACAGCAACGATGGTAACTCTTCTGGTATGATCACAGAGCAGGCGCCTGAAAATAAAAAAGTCACATAGTACAAAGTGTATTTTTAAGCAGTTTAGAATTTTACAGAGTCAAGTTTATGTTGTTTGTTAAGAGCTTACTTCGAGACTTTATATCTTACTAGCTGTTCCTCACGAGTTTGCCGAGTGGAATTTATTACGATTGGATTTTATGGCTTTTTATTTTTTTGCGCGGAACCCTAATTCTTTTTCTATAATAAACGTAAGTCTAAGTTACTCCTTATAACATTAGCTACCTACCAGTGAAAGTCCCGCCAAAATCGGTCCAGCCTTTTCGGAGATTAGCCGGATCAAATAGGCAGACAGAAAGATAGACAGACAGATAGACAAAAACTTTTAAAAATTGTTGTTTTTTTTTGTTACTGTACTACTATACTGTACCGTATATACTTTCATATGTATTTAGTAAAAAGCTGTTATTTTGGCATTACAAACAGAAAAACTCCCATATCTTGTTACTTTTTGTTACTTTTTTGGCTGTAATTCATAAAATTTATAGGTATCTGTATTAACCCCTGTGATACCCGGTTGCTACAAAACAATGTCGTAAGTGCTTTCCTAAAAAAGAACACTGTTTGTATTGTTTTTTAAACACTAACAATCTCATTAACATATCGGCAACAGACAATGGCCATTGTAAGCTTCAATATCATAACTGTACAAATACATTTTAACGATCGTTTGCCAATTTAGCACTGAGTATCAAAACTAAATAATATATAAAATCAAGGTTCATTACACACACCACCAGAGACAAAACTGCGACTCGTGTTTCAGCATTTAACGAAACCTCAAGCAAGAAGACTGCAATAGTTGGTTATTCAAAACAGAATCTTAAATATATTACACAAATTGTGAAACACCTTCTTCTTCATCTTCATTATCAGCCAAAAACAGTTCACATACATCTTCTTTTTCTTCATTGTCGGCCAAGAAAAGTTCACTGTTGTACAGAGACCTGTCCCGTTGTATTAATCCTAAACGCCACGCTTGGCAGGCGCAATACTAGACGTCTTGCACCTTCTACGCTGCGTCTTATCGCCGATTTTGGGTACTTTACTTTACGCCTGGCATAAACAAAATGGTTATACCGCCTCATATCGGAAGTCATAGGTCTTTTTAGGATTTCCCATAGTCTCCTCATACGACATCCGTGGGACGAAATGGAGTGATGGATTTTCTTCCGTCGCCACCACACGGTTATATATCTTTTTGTATATCTTTATACACAATGACCGTGAGTCTATTAGAGATCGTGTAAATTCTATACGACTTGGCTGATTTAGGTCATTGAGCAGGAGGCATATGGGCATATGGGTGGCACTGTAATCAAGTTATTAACAAATTTTATATTTATAGACCAAAATGACTCATATTTAAAATATATGTACGGCTAGTGCCGAAAATAGTAACATCTGAACCCGATAGGTGGCGCTATGGTCAAGTAATAAATAAATTTTATTTTTATACTGTAAAACTTAGGTTGAATTCTGAGTGAAACTCATCACGCCAACAACCGGAAAGAGCTAAACAACGTCTGTCGAGCCAGTTGGTTTTATATATGACTAGCGATCCGCCCCGGCTTCACACGAGTGCTTTGTGGATCTCGTAAACAACGACACCTACTGGGTCTAATTGTGAATCTGAACTATCCAGGGACTTACTCAAACACACACGAAAATTTTCATCAAAATCGTCCAGCCGTTTAGGAGGAGTTCATTGAACAACACACGTACAGAAGATCTTTATATATGATATCTTTATATATATAAAGATATCAAATTCCATATTGTCTTTAAATAATATCTGCAATCTTTATATTATAGCAAATATCATTTCTTTTCCTTATCCAATGTCTAAATAAATTAAATCATTGACACAGCTTGTGTCTACAATAAGAATAATTGCTGTATACATAACTTCAATGATAATTAGAACCAAATAATATAATATGGCCCTTCCTCCTAAACCCATAAGCATAACTACTTCTCAAAGGGAAAGATAAACAATTTTTGTAAATGAGTGGAGAAAGTTGGAACATGTAATATTTTAATACAATCTGACATTATGCTAATGAATGTAGGAGTGAAATTTACAAATTATGACATCACGTTTGGGACAAAATGAATATGCCTTAGTGATGGACATTCTTTATTTTCTAATTTCCCTAATTTATTACGTCATATCGTGATGTCGAGTCTCTACCAGATAATGTCGCAAAGGTGAACAAACTTATCTATAACTTTACGGAAAGAAGAATATTAAATTTGAAGGTGCCAAAATGTACAATTGATTATATAATATATACATAAATAAAAAAAGCAAAATATGCCTTAATTCTAAACAATACTAAAACATTATTATGTGGATTGATGTCACACCTAGCCAGTAGATACTTTTTCCTTACTCTAGATCCGTGTTTACTCGGTTGGTGTTATTCATTCATTAAATTGTTAAGCTTCAGTTTTATGATAACCAACATTTCATTTTATTTTATAATTACAGTCAACGTAGATTATGTACGCTCAATATAAATATATTTTGTAAACATTTTTCTAAGTAAGAGAATTATTCATCATCATCATTCATCACAATCATCAATCAATCAATAAACAGCCCATCACAAATCCACTGTTGGACATAAGGCCTCCCAAGGAATGCCACAAAGCACGGTCCCGAGCCACGTGCATCTATTGACTTCCTGTATGTCTTACCAGGTCGTCACTCCATCTACTGGGATGACGCCCTATATTTCGCCTGCCGGTACTAGGCTGCCACCTCGAACCTTTCTTCCCCATCGGTTGTCGGTTCTTCGAGCTATATGGCCGGCCCATTGCCACTTCAGCTTACTAATCCTTTGGACTATGTCGGTTACTCGGGTTCTACTGCGGATATCCTCGTTTTAAGTCTATCACGCAGAGAAACGCCGAGCATAGCCTCTCCATAGCTCGCTGAGCGACTTTGAGCTTCCTCATACGGTACGATTTCTTTACTCATGTACTCATACAGCCAGCAGTGAAGGACCACGTCTCACATCCATAGGTCATCACTGGCTGTACAATCTAGTTTTGAGGTTTTGAGGTATGCCTGACGAGAAGATGTGTCGTAATCTCCCGAACACTGCCCAGCGGAGTTGAATCCGTCGATTGACCTCTCGGTCGAAGTTGGACTTACCTAGTCGGACTATTTGTCCCAGGTAAACATATTCGTCAACAACTTCGAGCTTAGTGCTACAATTACCGCATAGGTGTGACATGGACGTTAAACATGATTTTTGTTTTGTCCGTGTTCATCTTAAGACCTATCCGTTGAGAGACACTATTGAGGTCATTGATCATAGTGCTTAGGTCCTCCAGCGATTCTGCCATAAGGACTATATCGTCGGCAAATCGAAGGTGAGTGATGTACTCGCCATTGACGTTAATACCGTATCCTTTCCAGTCCCGTAGCTTGAAAACGTCTTCCAATGCAGCGGTGAAGAGTTTCGGGATATTACGTCACCCTGTCTTACACCTCTCTGCAGTTGGGTAGGTTTCGTACTCTGATTCTGTACTCGGATAGCCATCGTAGCCCTACTGTACAAACACTTCAGCACTTCGATATACCGACAGTCCACTTGGCACCGCTGAAGTGACTGCAGCACCGCCCAAATTTCGACAGAATCAAAGGCTTTCATAGTCCACATACGCCAGACATAGTAGCAGATTGTACTCTTCGGTCTTCTGTACAATTTGCCGAAGGGTATACATGTAGTCTATGGTGCTAAAGCCTTTTCGGAAACGGGCTTGTTCGGGAGGTTGAAGTCGTCGAGTCTCCGTGCGAGACGATTCGTAATGACTCTCGAAAACAGCACGTAGACGCGGCACAGAAGGAAATCAGTCTGTAGTTCTTCAAGAGAGCGTTGTCGCGTTTCTTGAAGAACAAGACCACCGCACTTCTATCATCGGAATAGTGTCGAATAAGACTTGCTCTTGATCGTTACTCACACTTGCGTGTGGCTCCAACGATGACGTGTACAGCTGCCCATAGAAACTCTCAATCTGACTCAAACTCTTAAGTGTCCCGGAAACGATGCTGCCACATTCGGTCTTCGGCTTCGACAGTTGGCTCTTTCTGGAAGACAGATCTTTGGCAAAGATTTTGGAGCCCTGGTCGACACACTCCCAATCTTTACAAAGTTGTTAACGAGACTTGTGGACGATAAATCCGACACCTCCTTGGGACAGATGGTCGGCCTCCCGGTGATAGAACAAGTTGCCGGATGCGAGGATTACCGTGTCCTTCCCCTCTCTTCGGACCTCTGATAATCCTATAATATTCCAGCGCAACTTATCTATCTCTTCTTCCAGCTCCAGGATCGTGCGTTATATGTGGCCAGGCCGAGTCGTCGTAGGTGGTAACCGAACCTCCACCGGAGATTCTTAGCACCCCCTGCCTCGCCATTACCATGGTCGACACCGTAGCCAGGAATAGCGGGGCCACCGGGGACTGGGGGCTGTTTATTTGTGTCGTTGCTCATGGGGGTATATTGCCATAGTTGCCACGCTTGGCGAGCGGGTTGGCAACCGCAGTTTTTTATTGCTTTTGCTGTTATGTTAAGATGCTGCTGCCCATCTTCTGCCTCAGTTTCTCTCTGTCGCCTCTTACGACACCCACGGGAAGATATTGGGTAGTGGGTATTCTTACCCGCCACTACACGGACTTTAGAAAATTTATTTTAGAGAATTATTATTAATGCTTAATGAGAAAAATAAGTTCTTAAGCCATACTACATCACTAAGCCATACATATATCTGTCTAGAAGTTTGTTCTGTTTAGGTGGGTGTTCTTGGTAGGCAGACTCTATCTTGATACTAATAGATATATGCTATAAAGCCAGTATAGAGCCATGTTGTGAATTACTTAATTTTAGTCCTCAGCGGTGACTCATTTTGAAATTGCTTACGGGTATCCATAAATCTGAGTAGGTAGAGAAATATGTTCAAAGACAGAGTTTTCCCTTTAGGTTTCATAAAACACGAGTAATCCAAGTTACTCGTGACTAAACGAAATTTTTTTTAATGGCAGGTTACGGAAAATGTCAAGAAGAAAATTGCGTGTCTGAGAAAAAAAATTGTTACAACGATACATGAAGTTCAACTTAATTAGAAAATACATACTGAAGCTACATAAATCAAGCTTAATTTTATATTTAAATCACTACTTTATCTAGTGCTCAGTAGGCAAAAACTTCAACAGCGTGGTCGACATTCCATCGCATTACGGTTTCAAAAACGTTCGGTATTAATATGACATTAACGTCCAGACAAATGCAAACCGGAGAATTACGTCACATAAAAATGTTTTTAAAAATTTTGTTCTTTGATTACAAAATGTACTATTCAGAACAAATAAGGTCTACATGTCTGTCGCGTGACCGATAAAAGTCTCAGTATGTAGAACATGTAGCAGACACGACCGACACGATTGTCCGAGGTGACAAAGCGACAGTTTGTCTGACGTAATATGACATTATATCTGGTTTTACACAAAAAATATTATAGGTTTATAAACGTCATATAACAATAATGAGTAAGTAGGCAGACCTTACTAAATTCAGCGAAATACTATTGCAATAGCATTTGCAACTGCGAATTGTAATTATTTTAGTAGCCTTATAGTTAAGGTTTCGAAGTAAAAACTTAAAAATCGTGAGTTTGGATCCGCTATTGGAATATATCGTGAATTACTCATAACACAAGTATAATAGCCCACTTGGAGTAGTCATCGAGAGAATATTAGCAATGTAAACAGTATTAGGTAGTAGGGCTGAATCTGAATGACAGAGTGAGAAATTGTGTGATAAGAGAAGAGTGTGGTTTACAAGATGATGTTGTGACCAGGATTAAGAAAGGAATGTTTCAGTGGTTTGGTCATGTAGAAAGAATGAATGAGGAAAGAGGAGAAAGCAAATTTATCACTCAATATATATATTATTTTAACAGTATTCAAAATTCAAGTCTCCATAAGCTGGTATAACCATACCGTACACCAAATTTAAATTACCCGATCGCTAATTCGCTACCCAAGCGTGACAACTTTGGAAAATCTTACCCCCTCTGTGAGAGGCCCACATCATGCAAATGAAAGAATGATAAAAGGTCACGCAAAAATTTCATGAGTCCTACATATCTCGAAATCATAAATGGGCGCTATGCGTTTCGTTTTACTGACTGCTTATTATCAAAATTACGCAGAGAAATATCTTTGATTTTCTGAACTTATACCAAAATTAAAAATACCACTCATGAGAGAGTCATTGAGTTAGTCTTACTAAAAGCACATACTTTAGGGACGTTTTATGAATAAACTCTATACGTATGGTATATATGACATAGTGTGAAGGTCTCATGAAAAACTTACAACAGAAAATATCTTATATTACGTAATTTGATAATTTGTAACAATTGTCATATTACCTAAAATGTTGAATATTTTCCATTATTTTTGTAGAGAATGTGACTATACTACCGTTTTATCGTTTTATCAAAGAGATTTCAGGAACTCCAAATGATATTTTTAAGATCGACCGTTGTAAATATCATGATCTGCATAACCACGTTGAAACGCCGCTGTACATGGATTTTCCTTAGCAAGAGTTAGAAAGAAAGAGGCAGAAATTGGAAATCAGAAATAATTTACTTCTCTTTTGATGTTTAACCACCATTTAAAACCACCTGATTTATGGAGTCGAAGCTCGATTGTCGACTCTTACGAATTCCAGGGGATGAGATGGGATTGTATATATTCTTTCGCCAACATCACACAGCGTTGGAGTCTACATTTATTAAACAAAAATATATAAAAATCTGACCGTGTAGTTGCGGTGTAAGAATATCCACTACCCCGTATCATCCCGTGGTTGTCGTAAGAGGCGACAGATGGAAACAAATCATAAGATGGGCAGCAGCGTCTTTCTGATAACGAAAAAAAAACCTGCGGTTGCCAACCCGCTTGCCAAACGTGGCAGATATGCCAAATTTTTTCCCTAAGAGGCAATATATTATTATTATATATATTATAGAGGGAGGCCTATGTTCAGCAGTGGACCTTAATATGCTATAACGGTATATAAAAATCGCTTCATTTCCTTAAAGCTACCGAGTCATTGTTTTCGAGTGCATATCCCAATTTCTATGTATGACCCAATTTTTGTGTATTGTATTATTTTGGGTAAAAGAGTACTGTATGTATTGCAATCTATTTTCCATATATTTAATAAACATATAATTGCATAATAAATCAGTTACTAGTTAACAAAGAAAAATATTGTAATTTTACAATACAAGATAACATAACTGATAGTATATTTTTATTACCAATAATTTAAAATAACCACAATAAGTCCGCAAAATATTATTACATAAATATAGATTCGTTATAATAATAGAAAGCACCTCATTATATCCTCTATGACAGCACTTTCTTGTCTCAATAACAATGGGCTCGTTAGTCCATTAAAAATACTGTCAATTTTATTTATGTAATAGCTATTGCCAGCGGCTTCGACCATGGATGTCGGAAAACGATATCACTTCAAAAATTACTGCCCATGTTCACCTTTATTATAAATTGGCCTTTGCTCACGACTTCACCCGCATAGTAATCGGAAATAATATTTTAGTTGCTACAACCTATCGCAGTGTGAATAAACCGAAATCAAATAATATTTTGCCAGATATTCAATATCAATTAACAACGTTTGATGATTAAATCATTATACTTGTCTTGTAGCCTATGTCTACCTCCTATCTTCTCATAATGCATCTTTTTATTTATCTCACAGCTGGGGATAAACCATTAAGGAGCTTAGTATTAAGGGAAAATTTTTAGAAATATTATTAGGACAAAACTTTTATCCCCCGATTATATCCACTGACAAGAGATAAAATTATCTTGTTATGTCAAACGGGGAGAAGTATATCCCCGTTTGACATGACGAGTAGACATATATCCCCCGTCCGTAGCATGGAGCTAAATGAAAGATAAAAAATTATGCTTTTTTGACATTTGAAATTGATGATTTTATCCTAGTTCATTGGACGTGGGTTGAAGTTTATTATCATACAAAAAAATCTAAGTCTAAGTCTATCTCCCATTTTATCTACTGTGGATATTATATCCACCGGTGTGGCCATGCTCTAAGGGTGGATAAAACTAAGCGAGGGGATAAATATTTTCTCCTTTCCCCGGGGATAAAATTGTCTCCTGCCCATGCTAGCCCTGCAGGAGTGTGAATGAGTCGGCTTGAACAGGGAAGGACTATTTCACAGTATACCAGCGTGAAATAGCAGCCTTCGTATGGCGAGTGTAGAGAACCGGAGACCCTTTTTACTGGTGACAACCTATCTGCATTTTGATTCTTAATCGAGTATAGATGTAGATGTCTGTGGGCACAGACATTCACTTACAATCAGGTGGGCTGTATGCGCTTTTGTCACTCTCACATTTATAAAAATCACCACCTAGCACACCTACCCTATCTCAATCAGTTAATGTTATATAAACGGTACTGGACTGCGAGATGAACTTTTCTGCTTCATGTCGAAATTTGTTGATATTTTTTTTATTATTATAAATCATCTAATTGCTTTTATTATTATTAAGTTGTATCAGCGACTGGTCATCGTAAGTGACCAAGGAACCAATCTAGATATAATTTTACTTTTTTATTATTTGAATAAACCGGATCTTAATAAAATCCATGTTTCAAATTATGTATATTATTATATAACAATGTCCAAGTTTCAAATTAAACATAATAGCGTGCTCAAATCTGATCAGCGAGAGAGTAACACGTGTGTCAAAAGATCGCAGCCTTACATGGCCTGAGTTACGTACATATGTTTGTGGGTCAGGGCTTAACGCATTTACTTAACATGTTAAAAATGTTTTTGCTACATCTTGTGTAATTATGTTATGTATGTATTATTGTCATAAACGTTCACAGCTTGACATAGGACTCTACTTGCCGTAAATACAAATCTTAGCGTGTTGGCTTAGCAATCGATTACTGGTCTACAGGAGTTGTATCTACTATCTGCCGAGAGCAATTAGGTTTTCTTTAAGACACTAACGAAAAGCCTCTTAAATCTCCAAAATATGGCATTGTTAATCATAACTAACATCAAAGTAATCTAGTCTCGTTTTTTAATTTTTTAACTTACTGTGTTTTAAATATGCTATTTTTTAATTTGCTGTGTTTATAATATGTATTGAGTACACATTTTATTTATTGACCAATTATTGTACTAACATTATCAATTTATTTATCAAAATTTATTATATTATGACCAACTTAGTACTTTAATTACGTAACGCTAAATTAATTTACAAATGACAATTATTAATATACGAAATACGTTTTCAGAAAATAATTAATTAATTATTGAATTAGGTTTTTAATGATGATTGACGTTGATGTGTTTGATTATTTGGAATCAAAATGATTAATTTACGATTTTATTATTTTTCGTGTGATATTTGTTGTTATTGAATTCGAATTATCTCTACCATTGTATTTCGATAGCCTAATATGTACGAGAACGCATATAAATGACATATTTTTCACATAAAATAAATATATTTTCAAATAGTATCCTTAATCATATAATTAAGAAAAAAATTTATAAAAATTTAATAAATTTTTATTAATTGGACGACGTTACGCAAAAATGATCTAACCCAGATTCTGAACAGAAAATATTTATACGTGCCAAAATAACTAAGGATTCATACTATCATAGGGTAATACAAATTAAAAAAAATTGTAGTCGATGTCAAGTAATATAACAAACAAATAAAAGCAAACCGTCAATTAATACTGATCCAAAATTCATTAAATCCAAATTGTTGTTTTTTATCGGTTATATTCTCCTTGCGTAACTTCGGTCCGTTACACTTTAAAAGCTAAACGGGTAATATAAGTCAATGTTAGTGGCTAGTAATGTGTTGATGTCATGATACAATGCACGATACGGTTAAATCAAGTAGAATAATCACACTCCAGTTCCAGATATAGATTTTTTAGCTTTTATAACATAATATCTGGTACCCGGCGCGATGCTGCCACAAAAAAAATTCGAAGTATCGTTTTAAATTTGGAAGAGTTATATTGTTTAATTAGGAATGATAATACTTCATTGAAGTTGAACGATATATAACTTTCAAATAAATTTGTTGGTACGATAACGCGCCACCTATTGTAAGTTAATTGTACTATGCCTCATCACACAGTGGATAATGGTATCCTACTATCTATCCTCAAACACCTTAAATTTTCATTCCCAGCTTTGGAGTGGTTCTTTTCTTATATTCGCGGCCGCCATCAATCGGTTCGCTCAGGTCAGCGTTTTTCTGCATGGGCTGAAATTGAATCTGGTGTGCCGCAAGGCGGAATACTTTCTCCTATTATGTTTTCCTTATTTATAAACTCTATCTCCTCAGTTTTAGATTGTTCGTACCATCTGTATGGGGATGATCTTCAGCTCTACGTGCAGTCAGGCTTAAATAATCTTAACTTTGTAATACATAAACTAAATAATAACCTGGAAGCCATAAGAGAATGGTCGTGTAAATATGGCGTTTCAATTAATCCAGCCAAATGCAATGTCATAATCTTCGGAAGTTCGCAATTATTGGCTACGATTGATTATGGAAATCTCTCCTGTAATTTATAATGGAACTTTAATTCCATATTATGATTCCATAAAAATCTTGGCTTGTACATTCACAAAACTATGACCTGAAATTGCAGATCTCTGAAGTAAGTAAAGTTGTTGCCACATTGCGTTCTCTTTATCGTCTTAAAAATTTGCTACCTCTCAAAACCAAGCTTACGCTTGTTCATTCCCTCATTCTACCTATCATCGATTATGCAGATGTATGTTACCCAGATCTGTCACAAAATCTTCTAAACAAGTTGGAGCGCCGTCTTAATAATTCCATAAGGTTTATTTTCGGTTTACGTAAGTATGACCACATATCTTCCTATCGTTCAAAGCTTAAATGGCTACCATCAAAGGCGATGCTCTAGAATTTTACTTGTACTTTATTCAATTTTAAACGATCCAAGGTCGCCTTCTTATCTTAAGGATAACTTTCTTCATTCCATTGACGGTGGAACACCACGACAATCAAACCGTCTGAGGATAAGGTTTCCACAGCATAGGTCTAATTTTTTCAGGTCCTCTTTCACGATACAGGCTATATATCTTTGGAACACCCTCTCCATTGATATTAAGAATGCAACAAATAAAAACTCATTTAAATTACTTCTACGACAACATTACCTGAGGGCACTTATTGACATTATTATTTTTTATTTTCTTTATTTTTCTCTTCAAATATTTATTTATTTATATATTAATACGGATATTTATTTATGTAGTTTATAAGCATGTATACACATTACATATATGTATGTATGTATTATTGTATGTAAATATATGTTATATGTATGTATATTTAAATATATGTTGTGTATGTATGTACTATGTGTATATTATATTTTAATATATGTACACTTTATTTATGTATTATGCTTTGCACCTGCCTACAATTGTCTTTGGCACGCAGGGTTGACTGGCAGAGAATGCCATATGGCATTAAGTCCGCCCTATGTACCCTTTACCTTAAGGTGTTACATTTAAATTTTCAAATAAATAAATAAAATAATCTCAAATGGGGTGTTTCCCTCCCAAAAGCAGTTTTAAGACGAGCAGTGCAATCTTGCCCAGAGAATGAACTTTTTAAATCATTTAAAATCAGCGCCCTAACATCTTGTCGCAATAATTCCATTTTACTACTGATGATGAACTTCAACTTGTGATAAAAAAAAAACAATTGACACGCAATTTTCTTCCAAAAATTATTTTAATCAATATAATAAGCTTTTTAAGTTTTAAAAATTATAATATTCGAAATTCAAACTTTTACCTATGAGCGGCCAGGAGCGCAGAACTTTCATTGTACCCTATGTGTACGACACCCTCCTTATGATATGGGGTAGTGGATATTCTTACACCGTCACTACACATTTAGTGCTTTGTATGGTCTACAAATTATTGTTCTGGACATGTATGGTGATCTATCGTGCAATGCATGTGTGCTTCTTCGATACATGAGAAAATCCTAGTGAGGAGGTAACGTTTTTAGTAAAAAAGAAGACAAGTAAATGCTGGTTTTCGGATCTAGTTGTATTGTAATTGTCCCCGTGTGTCTGATAGTAATCGTTATCAGACACACGGGGACAAATATATATATTACTATAACACTATAAGTATATAGTGTTATAGCAATTGTATCCTCCGATCTTATAATACAAGCAATTGTAAGCGCAAATTTAAAGTTAAGTTTGCGCTTACACGATAAGCGTAATTTCTAAATTATAGTAATTTGGACTTAGGGTTTTCCAAGGGCCATCCCAGCCGCACCACAATACAATAACGAAATATTATACGAGTACGTGATATTTCCAGTAAAGTTAATAGCTTCAGATTATTCGGATATTATAGTCTCTGCTTAAAAACACAAACTGTTACTAAATCCATTGAAATCTTTTAGAAACCTAAGGAGCATAGACATCTAAACTGCCTCTCAAACCTGTTTCGCGCGACGAAATCGAAAACGGCGTATTACACAACTAGTGTTTTACTCGCCGGCGGCGCCAAGGCGACTCACGATCTGTTACCCGGCAATACATGTTGGCCAAGCCTCAACAACGCGAGCGTAGACAAATTGATACAAGGCGAGTGCTACAGTCTACACGCTGGTCAAGTTCGAAAGAGACCAATGCCAACTGCCAATGTTCACGAGTTTTTGTAGGGCTATCCACATGTTGGTCGTAATTAGTTTTCATTGAGAATTGGAACGATATGGACGACGTAGAAGTTATTGCAGCTTCTGCTATTTATTTAATGAGTGCATATAATTATCATGTCAGTGTACTCCGTAGTAAAGTTGTAAAAAAGAAGAAGCAGTGACACTGTCGAAATTATTTTGAAGTTGCAACTTAATTAAAACATAACATCTCACGGGACGGACGCCAAGCTGTAACCTGACATGTAGGTTTGGGCAAAAATATCGATATATCGAAATATCGATATTTTCTTATAAAAATATCGATATATATCGTCGATATTTTAATCGCGATATATCGATACATCGATATTTATTTTCGAGTATCGAAATCGTATCAATTTCGATATATTTTAAAATATTGTATAACATGAAACACCAAAAGGACCTACAAATGTGTGGTTGTCATAATGATTTCTTATATTTACGCGAACACTACACATTGAATTAAACTACTTTTACGGATTATATCGCGTTTAATTAACTTATTTTATTAATTCCCGACGTTTCGGGTGCTTTACAGCACCCATGGTCACGGGGACTGAGGTGATTGACGTCCCAATGTCAAAGTTAATACGGAGTACCTTCAGCTTTTTAATTATTAATTTATATTAATAATTAAAAAGCTGAAGAATATTGTAGATCGGACCAAAATTAATAATTAAAAAAGCTGAAGGTACTCCGTATTAACTTTGACATTGGGACGTCAATCACCTCAGTCCCCCGTGACCATGGGTGCTGTAAAGCACCCGAAACGTCGGGAATTAATAAAATAAGTTAATTAAACGCGATATAATCCGTAAAAGTAGTTTAATTCAATGTGTGGTTGTCGTTTTTTTTCGTCGTCCAATCGTCAGCAATGTAAAATTTTGGGCTTTATTTTTACATCATGCAAATGATGCCGATATATCGATATTTATCACGCGATATATATCGATACTGTTTAAAAATATCGTTTCGATATATATCGATATATTTTTCCTTGCCCATCCCTACTGACATGACCGACTAACATGTGGACGCGACTTGCCGAGTGCAGGCGGGCGCCTTTGATTTGTACAGAAAAACCGACACTGTTCCGAAGTGGACGAGTCGTAGCGAGCGATCCCGAGTGGCGGCAAGGCACGCCAAATGAACCGTATACGTAGGCGAGCGTCGAAGAGCAAGACAAATGGACTGTCTCTATACGTTGGTGCTCGCCATCGCTCGGCCAACATGTATAGCCGGCTTTAAAGACGAATAACACAAATAAAACGAATAACATTATTGATAACTGTCTCAATCACTTAGGAAAATAATGCCCAACAAATTCCTAACTCTTCATTAAATATTTATCTATACATATATATTTATCTACATATATGTATTAAAATTTAAGTGTCTGGTTTATTATAATGAAATAAATGCCTTTTATCTAGCTCAGGGAGTTATTAGCGTGTCATTAATACATGAATAACCATTTGTAAATATTTTGTCTGTCTGTCTGTCTGTCTATCTGTCTGTTCGGGCTAATCTTTGGAATGGCTGAACTGATTGTGATGAAACTTGGCCCAGACAGAACATATAGAGTGCAATGCCAGGAGTTATTTAGGCTATATTTTCCCGAAAAAATTGGAGTATTTTTTCTGAAATCAAAAACTTGTAAGATAAATGGTCATTGACATTTAAATGACGGGCGGGTCCTTAACTATCTCCATGTATCGTCGAATAGCGAAATTAAACTCAAAATTGTTTTGTTCAACCAATAGATGTCATATAATGCAAATGTTATACTCTTGCAGAGAGCAACTGACGACAATAAACACAATGTACCCTATCTGACATTTTAAATAATTAAATGTATTAAGCATCATGTTTTAAACAACGGAACAAATTGCATAACAAATTCAAAGAGTGCAGCATTATTTTTATTTTTTATTTAAAAATAAGATACAAACAAATTTACAGTCCATTTGAGGCTAAGTGGCTTCTGCAACCCATGGACATCTACAACCAAACAACAACTAACCTTTGAAGTTAATGGGCTTCAGTAGCCACATACCATCATATAGACTGCCAGCTCAGCTATCCAGTTTAATAAAAAATAAGATAATATAAAATCTGTATATATAGATCTATACATCTATACAAATAAATAAAATTCAAGTGTCTGTTTGTAATGTTAAAATAACAGCTTTTTCCTAAATGCATATGAAAGTATATACCATACGGTACTAATAACAAAATAACAATTTTAAAATTTTTGTCTGTCTGTTTGTCTGTCTGTTTGTCTGTCTGTTTGTTCCGACTAATTTCCGAAACGGCTGGACCGATTTTGACGGGACTTTCACTGGTAGTTAGCTGATGTTATAAGGAGTAATTTAGGATACTTTTATTTTAGAAAAAGAATTAGGGTTCCGCGCAAAAAAACTTAAAACTCATGAAAGCATAGTAAATTTCACGCAGGCGAAGTCGCGGGGGACAGCTAGTTTAAAATAAAGATAGTGAATAAAGCTTAATAATAACTTGAAGGCCTTAAATGCAGCGTGAAACAAATCTCTTTCTATCATAACTCAAAAACCATCAATTTATTGTCCTTACACGATGCTATAGCGGACTGGAAATCAGGACTTGCGACTTAGCTTGCGAAGAGAGAAGAAACAAGATGTTGCAAAGTAGTCTAGTTCTCTGACACAAATGTAAAATAATGCATTCTATACCTATATATTATTAATAACAAAATAATATTGATAGCAATGCCTAAAGTGAATTAGCAAGTTCTCCGTCGTAAAAATTTTTTTTCATTATTACATTTTTACTAACTTAATTTTTACACTTAAAAGGTAGTGGCCCATTAAGTGAATAACTCCTATACGTGTGGTAACAAATTAAACACTTAAGTTCCTGATTAAACTAAAATCTAAACTAGATCGCTGCGGTTTTACTTTCAATATGAAACAAAGATATTAAAGCGCAAGGTCAATTATTACAATTTAACATAACGACTTCGACCTCGTAAATACTCTAATTAGCAGTCGTAATAATATCGTAACGTATCAAGATTTTTACCCAAAAAATATTTACCTTTAAAAAAATAAGAAATCATTAAGTTGTTATGTTACGGGCTTACGGGTGATATTCGAAGAAATGCTAATAAACCCATGTTTACCCGCGGTTTTAGTTGACAACCAAATAATTTATAAATTATAAAAATGTACGCGGCCTTCCCAAGCGCCGCCTCAGTCGCACCTTAACCTTCTGTCGCTAATAAGGTCCCTGGTGCGAATTCCGGGCGGCTTTCTGTCAATAAACTCTTAGTAGCAGCCCGGAGTCAAAAAATTGGTGGTGTTTCACCTCCATGCCTTGGAAAGAACGTAAGGCTGTTAGGCCTACGCCAGATCTCTATCTGGTTGTGTCGGTTTGCTGTCCCATCGAACTATGAGAATGAGGGAATAGAGAGTGCACCTGTTTTTGCATATACACTCGGCCACTATAATTCTGTCCTGCGCAGATGGCTAGTCTCCGTTGAGACTGGCCGCCGTGGCCGAAATTCGGTCTGGAGGACATTATTATTAGATATTACTATTATTATTATGTGCTTTCGTATTTTTGACAAATTTAACAGATATCTTATTCAAACTTCATTTCCATTCGAGAACTTTGTCGGTTCTTTGAACTATATGGCTGGCCCAATACCACTTCAGCTTACTAGTCCGTTGGACCATGTCGGTTAATCTGGTTCTACTGCGGATATCCTCATTTCAAAGTTTATCACGTAGAAAAACCGCGGGCATAGCCCTCTCCATAGCTCGCTGAGCGACCTTGAGCTTCTTCATATGGTCAGCAATGAAGGACCATGTCTCAGATCCGTAAGTCATCACTGGCAACACGCACTGGTTGTATAATCTCGTTTTCAAGTTTTGAGGTATACCTAACGAAAAGATGTGTCGTAATCTCCCGAACGCTGCCCAACCGAGTTGAATCCGTCGACTGACCTCTCGGTCGCAGTTGTACTTACCTAGTCGTACTATTTGTCCCAGGTAAACATACTCGTCAACAACTTCGAGTGTAGTGCTCCCAACAACTACTGCCATGGAGGTTACACATAACCTTTGTCTCATGGGGGGATGTTTGCCATAGTTGCCACGCTTGGCAAGCGGGTTGGCAACCGCAGTTTTTTGAAACCGCAGTTTTTTGAAACCGCAGTTTTTAAAACATTTACACGAAAAATTATTCGTATACTACACAAATACTTGTCCTGTGCGGGATTTTAACTCTCAATCCGCAGCACCACAGAAAAAATGTAAGCACTTCTGAGCCGTTAATATAATAATGTAATTCATCATCAGCCATTGAACAGTCAATTGTTGGAAAACATTATCTAGGAGGGTTATTACAATTACCTTGTATGTTCAGAATCTTGGCGATTACAATTACAGACCTCGCACACCTTAATTCTGCCTCTGTATTGAGTCGTAATATATAGCTAATTCAAATTGTCTTTTATAAATTGATACTAGGTTAAGAGCCGTAGTGGAAATCTTCATGTCAGAGAAATAAAACCTTAATAAAACCTTTCAGAGATGAGAAGTGGTCTGTGCCCAAAAATAGACGTATAAAAGCTGTGGCTTTACTTTGTTTTTACTAAATGGTGATAGCAGATAGGTAATACTCTTATGTGTGTGGAATAAGTCTGGATATAAATCACTCTCACCCTATTTCTGCTACTAAGCAACTTGGTGATTAAAAAAAATTGTAAGTACATTAACTATTTTTTTTTTGGTTTGAAAGGTATGAAAACCCAGTATCTCTGAGATGATGACACCACTTCCAGACTTCTTTGATTGATGTTGGTTGTACGAGGCACGAAATAATGCGCGGCAGTAGCCACTTACTATCAGATAGACTGTTACCTTATTTTTCACTTTGATATTATTAAAAAAAGCTCTGTAGGAAACGTAACGTAAACGTCATAAAAAGTTTACTTTTTTATTTTTCACGACACGTGTCTATGCTGTATGTATTCCTAACAGTATACCCTACGTGTTTATCACATGGTGTTTTTATTATATAAAAATATCTCTATGTAAACTTATACAGAACATAATATAGTACAGTGGAGAGGGTTTTCCGTGATCGTCGCGCGATTGACTTGGCGATCGCCGATCGAAGTACCAGATGCATCAAAATTAGGGCTGTAAAATATCATGGAAGTCATATCAGGTGCAACAACATATGGGCTGGTAACAACATGTGGTTTTCGAACCCAGGACCCGCGACTTATGTCGACCACCACGCTGCGCGTGGTAGCGGTAGAGTAAACTGGAACTGGATACAGCAGTCACGTGAAGGTCTTAGATCTAGTCGATTATGATAATTCAGTAGTATATCACAACCGCCATTCACTTTGCATACTAAAATAAAAATTTAATCTCAAGGGAAAACAATTCAATAATACGCTTGATTTTAATAAATCCGATTTGTATGATTTTTGCTGAATACTTTTATGTCTCAGTTTTTTTAGGTATTCATTTAATTTATTATCGATGTAGAGTGTTATCTCTATATATAAAAGTCAACTGCTGTCCGTTAATCTCGCTAAAACTCGAAACGGCTCGACCGATTCTAATGATTTTTTATGATGGATGACTTAGATGCACAAATGGACCTGGAAGCTGTTGTCGAAATCTAGAAATCACCCGTGCGAAGCCGCGCGGATACCTAGTTTATAATAAAAAAGATTCGTTTACTGGATAAATAAACAAGTACGACAATATAATTATAATAAAAATTAACAAAGTAATCCTTTAAACTAAAATTTATGTATATGATTTAATAGAAATGACTCGCCGTGTACAAAAAATAATTAAAAACATAATTCTAATTAAAAAAAAAATAATTTTTGGCAGTTTTATACGTACATTATTAAGTTTTTTTTTTCAATAAAGTTAATAAAATACATACTCGTATACCTAGTCATAGTAAGTCATCGCTCATCGTTGTAAGTCATAATTTAACTGCAATAAATTATTTTAAAATATTTTAAGAAAAATATTAATAATATTTATCTAGTTAGTTAGTTAGTAGTGTTTATAACATAAATAAATATAAAATAGTGTAGCAGTTATTTATAACATAAATACCGAATAAGAAGCTAGAAAATTATAGATGCAAAATCTAAAAGAGCTTAATATCAACTTTTATACAAATTCATACATACGTTAGTTTATTTTGTGGTGACAAAACCAAAGCATACATTAAGAAACAGACAATGGTTACCAAATTAATGCACGAAGTTACTTTCTCATAGTTATTTGTTGCTTGATATCAAATCTAATCGTGCCGGTTGATAAATTTGTAACCGTCTACTTACCAAACGAAAACAGGAACAGGAAAATTATCAACTTCACAACCATTTTTAAATTATAAATTAAAAGGCCACTAAAAATTTAACTTAATAAATATTCACTATCATTTTCTAAAAAAAACAAAACTTCATCCATAAAACTTGCGTTTCTAAATTGTTTTCATTAGTTTGGATTAAAAAACAATAAACTGTCAACACCACCGATTTTGCCGCCAAACTGAACGTAGAAACACATGACGTCCAACGTAGGAACTTTCACTATTGCGACAATGTTATATGTGAAACTAGCGATCAATTAAGTTATTACTTCATTGCTTAGTATATTAGGTACAAATTCTTCTTCCATGAATCACACAGTTAATACATTTTTAATACAGAGTGTATTTTACTTGTGTTTGAAATTCAAAATCAGGTAGTGGTAATTCTGATAACACGTAATACGAAACTATACTTAAATGCATACAGTAATAAGATGTATTTTGCAAGCTCCTTCAAATGAATACTCAACACTCATGTGTGAGTTTCCATTCACCACGGAACAAATGGTAATCTGAAATGGCAAATGCAAAACAACATAGGCATTCAATTACTTTCTTTAAATCTTACTGAATACAAATTATTTTGCTATAACCAACATCATCGCTTACAACCTTTTAAACTAATTTGACCACCACTTTCATATTTCGTGAAACCAAGAGTGGTGGTTGTATTCCGGCAGATCTAGAAACTAATGGGAATGGGAATGGGAAGGTTGGCAACGTCTCATTAAATAAGTAAAATTTTGTGTATGTCAAGCTACAAAACATAACCCTCCCTGACCTTCCATGACCGTTAATATTTGTTTTTAAACTTGCCATAAGGCATTATTTATGTCAAAACTTTTTACCGTTAATAAAAAAATCCCAAAGGATTGAGTTTAGATTAAATAATACGTAACTGAAAAACTCGCTGAATGCCCAGGATGCATTTAACGTAGTATACATTTTTTTTTATAGAATAAGGGTGACAAACGAGTACACAGTATCGTGCTGTGGCCCATTGTCACCCCTGAGGACTAAGATGAAATGCCTCGTTTACAGTAAAAAGGGTCTCCGGTTCTCTACACTCGCCATACGAAACACAGCAGCATTAAGCTGCTATTTCGCGGTGGTATTCTGTGAGAGCGAGGTCCTACCCCGGTCGAGCCGTCCCATTCGTGCGCAACCATAATATAGCTGCAGCTTGGTTCTACCACGTAAAATAGAATGTAGATTAGAATTCAAATGTAATCCTGTTCGTAATGCGTACAACGAACGAGTGGAATAATTTTCAAGCATCTGTCTTTCCATCCTATTGCAATGTGTCTATAAGGCAAGAGTGAATAGACTTTTTTAAACTAAATCAGTGCGTTTTATTGTCTTCGGTTACATCATCGTTTACCATTGGATAGTAGTTAAGCACTAGTTTCCATCCATTCATTATAACCTATAAAACTGACTAAGTCCACTGCTGACTATAGGTCTCCCCATAGATTGCCTCATAGGGATGGTTTTGCCATAGTTGCAACGCTTTGCAGGCGGGTAGGCAACCGTAGTTTTTTCTAATTTTGAGTTGTTATCAGGTAGATGCTGCTGCCTATTTATTATTTCAGTTTCTCTCTGTCGCCTTTTACCTACCCAATATTCTTGTGTCTGTTGTATTCTTATGTGAATATTCTTACAGGTTTTTGGCGGGAACTTGATCGGCGGCGGTTTGCTGCTCCTGTATTATTGTTTGAATAATGGTTTGAAGTGGATTTTGATATGTAAAAGTGGTGTGATTTTGTGTATTAAGTGTCTGCGCATGTGAACTATTACTGGAAACGGTGAAACAAGTGCTCTGATGGTGATGTGATTCTCAAGATAAGGTGTCTATCTACTTAGGCGCCTTGAGATACCATCGCCAACTGTCAGCTGTCTGCTGATTCAAGTTGCCGTCAAAATCTCCAAAGGGCTGCACAATGTGACGCATTATCATATTGTGAAGCAGTGTACTAGGAAGGATGAATAAACATTTGGGGAAATTATAATAAACCGAATAAAAATACCTAAGACTTAGCCTAAAGGTCTGGATACCAGGCCATAAACTCCAAAAAAAAAATTCTTACACAGCCACTATACGGTTATAATAGTTAAAGTAAAACAATTATTCGTATGGCCTACAAATAATTATTATTCCGGATCTGGATGCTTGTCCATGTGCACGTTATGTATGCAAAACGCCTCCTCCTTCCGTAACTTAAAATAAAACAATAATTTTTTATCTATACATATAAATAAAATTGAAAAGTCTGTCTGTAATATTGAAATTACTGGCTTTTATTAAGCTCAACTGGTAATTTGCATTATTAATACCTAAACAACCATTTTTTCAAATCTGTCTGTCTGCTCGGACTAATCTTCGGAATAGCTGAACTGAGTGTGATGAAACTTTACGAATAGATAGAGCGCAATGCCAGGAGGGATCTAGGTTATATTTTATCCGAAAAACTCGAAGGTTTTTTTTTGATAAATTGAAACACTGATATTATTAAATGATCTTTGACTATCTTAAATCTAAATAATGTTACATTAGATCTTATCGAGGCCAAGCCGGAGTGGGTTGCTAGTTACAAGAATGTGTCGTCACACGCCTTTGTGAGTACTGTTGGTAATTTAAAAAAAACAGTTGAATCTTGTAGACTTAGGTAATTGTGATACTTCTCGTTCAGTTTCTCTAAAAAAACTTATAAGCAAAGGGCATGTTGCGTTCTTATTAATGTTGTAACTAATGATGTGGAGTGGGAATAATATTTAATGTGGACTTGTAAAGGACTGTAATGATAATGATGATGATGAGGTGATTAGGTGCTGTAAGAATATTCACTGCCCCATATTGTACCCTGAGTGTCGTAAGAGGCGACAGAAGAAACAACTCGGGAGATGGGCAGCAGTGTCTTTCTAATAACAACTGTAAAATAAAAAACTGATTTGATAGTACAGTTAAAACCGTTTACGACGACATCGTTCTGAACAACATACCGGTTATAGACCAAAATCATAGGTCGCGGCTGAATGCTATAATATGATCGCCTTATAAAAAACACTGCATTTTACGACATTGCTTATTAGATACAACAAAACTCATTAAGCGACTTTATTTAACTAATATTTTCGGGGAATTGTATCTGTTAGGACGACCAGCTGTATTGTAAACAATTTGAATAGGTAACAGTATTTACGTGGTAGAGCCATACTGCAGCTATATTACTGGTATAGTTGTAGCACGAATGGGTCGGCTCGACCGGGGAAGGACCATGCTCTCACAGAATACCAGCGTAAAACAGCAGCTTAACGCTGTCGTATGGTGAGTGTAGAGAACCGGAGACCCTTTTTACTGAAAACGAGGCATTCCATCTTAGTCCTCACGGGTGAAAACGCATCTGCATTTTAATTCGTAATCGAGGATAGATGTAGATGTCAATGGGCTACAGCGACCACTTACCATCAGGTGGACTGTTGTTCGTTTGTTACCCTTATCTTAACCTATAAAAAAAAAGTATCCACATCTGGCACAGTATAATGGTCAATGGCTATTTAGATGGCAAAAGTAAACAAAAACCTGTCGAGTTTTGGGTCTTTTGTAATTCTCTGAAACAAAATACACGTGCATGCAGTGTAATCAAAGCCCGCTTTCTCATATCTATTCAGTCAGTTTGTTACTTATCTGTACACAAGACGCACCAAAGCATATTTTTGAGTTAATTTTGAAACTTTTAACATGTCGCAAAAAAAAGACAACAAATCAATATCGAAGAAAAATCGCGTAATTATAATATCAAAGCAAGAGAGCGGAATTCCATACAAAGACTTGGCAAAGGAATATTATTACCGCCACTTCTCAAATTGAAATATTCCGCGTTTTTTCATCGAAGCAGATTCCTCTATAATACCTTTCAATCATTCCTTCTTGCGACAACCGGGTAGAAGAGGAGTCTAAGTAAAAACACGCCCACACGCGGAAGCATATTGTGTCACGCTCGCTCATTGATATACAAAAAATATATCAATGCGCTCGCTATATCTATTTAATTATTATGCGTACCTTCAGTTTTATGTGTCGGTTTTTTTTTATAGGATAGGGTGACAAATGAGCACACAGTCCACCTGATGGTAAGTGGTTGCTGTGACCCATAGACATCTACATCTATCTTCAATAAAGAATCAAAATGCAGATGCGTTGTCACCCGTGAGGACTAAGATGGAATGCCTCTTTTCCAGTAAAAAGGGTCTCCGGCTCTCTACACTCACCATACGAAACACAGCAGTGTTAAGCTGCTATTTTACGCTGGTATTCTGTGCAATTTTCAACGAAATCCAATTCCAACTACCTATTACAGTCCACTTTATACCAATTTTAAACCACGCATCTATGGTGTGTCACACTCAACAATTTCACCCATTTGGAAAGAGAGAGAAGAAATTCAAACACTTTTTGACTGCAATTTTTTGAAAATGAAAAGAGCAAGAACAACGAAGCATACGAAGATTGAGGAAGCTTTGTTAAAGTGAATAAAACTACTTTTACGGATTATATCGCGTTTAATAACTTATTTTTATTAATTCCCGACGTTTCGGGTGCTTTACAGCACCCATGGTCACGGGGACTGAGGTGATTGACGTCCCGATGTCAGAATTAACCCGGAGTACCTTCAGCTTTTTTAATTATTAATTTTAGTCCGATCTACGCAGAATGAACTTACTGTGTCTTGAAGTCTTGCAGTGGTATGCTTGGGTTTAGTTTTAATTTTATTAATTACAGGATCCCAAGCAGGTGGTAGTACCCAGCCTCCTCTATTGAAATTAGGATGTTTTTAATTTCAATAGCCTCACGTATCATCCTTGACAGGAATCGATGTTCTTTCGCGAGAATTTGTGGTTTATCAAATCTAATGTAGTGGCGGGGGCCGTCTAGGATATGATCACAAACTGCAGACTTCCCGGAACGTTGGTGCTTCACGTCAGCTTTGTGTTCTTTTACGCGGGTTTTTATTGATCGTTTTGTTTGCTCTATATATGAGAGACCACATTCACAATCAAGCTTGTACACTCCTGCATCTTGTAGAGGAATATTGCACTTGACGGATGGTAAGAACTGGCTAATCTTCTTCGGCGGCTTTGTTAAAGTGGTTTAAATATCAAAGGACAAATAATGTGCTAATAAATAGACCAATTCTTCAACAAAAAGCAAACGATTTTGCTCAGCGTTTTGGTGAAGATTTCGTTTGCTCGTCTGGTTGGATTCAACGTTTCCGGGCTCGACTCGTTATCGTGAACGGGAAAACGAGTGGTGAAGCTGCCAGTGTTGATATTTGATAATGGTGTTGTAGAAGAATAGATATCGCAAAAGTGGCCTATGTTATACGAAGGCTACGGACCAGGACACATTTTTAACGCAGACCAAACCGGACTTTTTTATAATATGACACCAGACAGAACTTTAAAATTAAAAGGAGAGAATTTTTCTGGTGGAAAAATGTCTAAGACGAGACTAACGGTTTCAAAAAATATGACAGAATCCTGTAAAAGGAAGCATTTAGTTATCGGCAAATCTAAGAAACCAAGATGCTTTAAAAACATATGCTCACTAAAGATAACGTACTCGTATGAAAACAATGTGAAGTCATGGATGACATCGGAAATTTTTTGAAAGATGGTTACAAACTGGGACGCTGGATTAAAATCAAACAATAAGAAAATAGAGCCGTGTTAGCTCAGGGACTTAGCGCCCGCTGTAACTTTCACAGTACGCGAGCAACCGGGTTCGATCCCCGCCGGCAGCAATGAAATTGTTAATTGCAATTTTATGTGCTGATTTACCACATGTTCGGCGGTAAAGGAAAACATCGTGAGGAAACTGCATGTCTGAGAAATAAAAAAATATTTCGAAGACATGTGAAGTCCGCCAACAGCATCGGGGCAGCGCGACGGACACTTCCTTGCCTTAAATCCCTCTCAGAAGTGAGAGGAGGCTTGTGCCCAGCAGTGGAACGTATATAGAGGCTGTAACTTTACTTTAATAAGAAAATTTAGCTTTTGGTTGATAATTGTCCTGCTCATCCGGCTGTTACTAATCTGAAGTGCATTAAACTTGTGTTCTTACCCCCAAATGTTACATCTGTACTGCTACCTATGGACCAAGGTGTAATAAGATATATAAGTTCTCATTATAGAAGACTGCAAGTGTTAAAGTTAATACAAAACTTTGACAGTAATGACCAGAAAAGCTTTACGGTTCTTGACGCCATCTTGATGATATCAGAAGCATGGGAAAAGTTTCACATAATATTATAGCTGACTGCTTTAGACATGCGGGTATTAAATACTTCTTAACAATATCTTCAGATGATGTGATTGATGATGATGAAGAGGGCAATATTTCTTTGGCTCAATTAGCCCAAAATTTACGATCTGCTTTATTTACTACTGAAGCAGAGGAGTTTATTGATGTAGATTACTCTATTGCCCCAGCTACGGAAGATGATATTGTACAAGAACTTCAAGAGGAAATTTGTGAGAAACAGGAAGAGACTGAAGAACAATTTACAGCACCGACTTTGAATGATGGTCTCAATACTGTTAGTTTATTACGAAAGATTGTTCTCTTTAATGAACAGTTTCATAAGATACACTAATTAAAATCCAACGTGAACTACAAAATTCGTATGTATATGTGCGGCCAGCAGTAGTTGGTTAAATTTAGGTGTACTGTTAAATTTGTAAAAACACGAATATACGTATCAAGTAATATCAGACAGTAGGTTAAAGTGCGGTTGGGGTGGCCCAAGGGCCTAAACCGCAGACATTTACCTAATTTATAAATTATACATATATGAAGCACCTAGTAGTAGCCGACTAAATATAATAAAAATAATACGTTTTATGTGAAATTTATATGTACCTACACATTCAATAATACTATTTAAATAAAAAATTACTTTGTATTGTACCTCAAAAATATCACCGGTTGTTACGACTATTTTTTTTATTTATGGAATAAGGGTGACAAACGAGCACACAGTCCACCTGATGGTAAGTAGATGCTGTGGTCCATAGACATCTACTTTTATCCTCAATTAAGAATCAAAATGCAGATGCGTTGTCACCCCTGAGGACTGAGATGGAATGCCTCGTTTCCAGTAAAAAGTAGAGATGGGCCGAATATGGATTTCACCGAATACAAATATTCGGCCGAAAGTTCGGTAAAACTTTTACCGAATCGAATATTCGGCCGAACATTATTCGGCACGATCACCTCGGTACCTAACCAATTCATGTCGAAACTTGTTTAAGTAAAGCGCGCGGGATTAGCACCGGACCCTGCCCCTCGCTCCCCCGCCACACCTGACATGTTATTGCATCATCTAGTACTGAGCTAATTGCCGGCACGTACATTCGCCATTTGGAAATAATTTAAAATTTAAAAATTTGTACAACCGACTTCAAAATAAATTATTAAGGATAACTCAAAAACTATTGGTCAGACCTTGATCAAATTCGGTTCACCTAGAAAAAAGTTATGAGGTAACACACATAAAAAAAGAACATACAGTCGAATTGAATACCTCCTCCTTTTAAATAATTTTTTATAAAAGTATTTTTGCAATTACATTTCACTTTACTTTGGTCGTCAGTTTAATTCCTGCCACTCATTTTATCATATAATTATCAATTTTCACTAAGAATAACACAACGAAACACTTTTTTCTCACAAAACAGTCGTCGCGTTTAAATTATTTCCAAATGGCGAATTAACGACCCCAGATCACTTCCAATTACGAATTCAATTGCTGAAATGATAACAATAGATAACCAGGCAACTTCTATAGTCGAAGATAAAGGCTTTAATCGGCTCATGCAGTTGGCAAAGCCCAAATACCAAATACTGAGCCGAAAATGTATAGGTGAAACAGTGATTCCACAACTGTATGAAAAATTTAAAAGTACTATTCAAGGTGAGCTACGAGGGCGACACTGAAAGTTTTTAGAACTGGCCACTTGTAAACGATATAATAAAAAAATAAGTTCAAATTTTGAAAATAGAACTCTTTGCCAATATTATTGTGTATGTATTTTATTAATTTGTCATTTGTTTACGATTTGGCGGCAAATTGAAAATTGTCTGTGTCACGTCAGCATGAATTTACGCGAGAAAATTTTCATTCAAAATAATATTTCTTCAATAGTCATTTAAGTCAACAAGAAAGTTATGATAGACTTCGATTGGCCTTTCACGATGAAGCCCCATCTCGTGCCACTGTTTACAACTGGTTTAATGAGTATAAACGTGGTTGCACTAATCTCACCGATGATCTGCGTGAGGGATGGCCTTCTACGGCGACGACTGAAGATAACATCAGTGTTGTGCGGCGTATGATAAAGACTGACAAAAGAGTGACTTATCAGCAGATTCAGACAAGCTTAGGTATCGGTATGAGTCGAGTGCACAAAGCTTTGTGCCCGGTGGATACCTCATAATTTGACAGAGGCCCAAAAACTCCGTCGTGTTGATTGGTATCGTGAAATGGTTCAAAGATTTAACGGAGGTGACTCAAATGCTGTGTTCGACATACTTACGGGTGACGAAAACTAGATTTATTAAGCCACTTGTCTTGGAAAAAGTTCGGGAGAAACGACCTCGCAGTAGGATCCTCCTACCGCCGGCAAGCAAACAATCGACTACTTGGCGACGTCAGACGTGGAATTACTGTGTCACCCGCCCTATAGCCCCGACCTTGCGATTTTTATTTATTTCCGAAAATAAAAGAAAAACTTCGAGGAAAACGTTTTATGGAATATTCGGCCCATCTCTAGTAAAAAGGGCCGCCGGTTCTCTAGACTCACCATACGAAACACAGCAGCATTAAGCTGCTATTTTACGCTGGTATTCTGTGAGAGTGTGGTCCTATCCAGTCGAGCCGACCCATTCGTCTACAACCACAATATAGTTGCAACGTGGCTCTACCACGTACTAACGGTTTTTACAACCAAATATGTCCCTTCGATGTCGTTATAACAGAGTTTGACTGTATAATACCGAATACCGAAACTCAAATCACTCGAAAAATGCAGTTTTGTAAATTCCGCTTCCTAATTAAAAGGATAAAGAAAAAAACTCTACGTGCTGTTTCTTTCTTTGAAAGGTATAATGCTTGAGCCTCTCTGCACTTTATTAGATAATCATTATTTATTATCGTGGGAATATAAACATACAATAGCATGATTTTTTGCGACCCGAACCATAGCGTACCCCGTACGACCTAGCGCTCCATCAGTCTTCGATGTCCTTTCAACTCTTTGAGTCTTTTATTTTATTTACATTCAAGTGCGAATAATTCCCACCCTTTTTTGGAGTTAAAATGTTAGGAGAAATAAACATAATATGTGGCATAATCTTTATATGTAAGTTTTTATTACATTTTATACATTTTAATACGGTAATTAGTAAATTTTAGTTTACTAGATGAAATATTATTCTAAATTGTATATTAGTTATTGTACAAATAAAAGATATAATGATAAAAAATAAAAAGGGCACCGTGTCCGTGTCGTGTTCCGTGGGTGTCACACATGTGTCACAAAAGAAAAGTCAGAAAGATTTCATGGGTTTATGTACAAACGTGAGCTTATTATATGACTACTGCAATCAACAATCCTATACAATACCTGCCAAGCGTGATATTTATGGCAAAATCCCCTTCAACCTAAAAAGTCCAACTTGGACTTTTACGGGTTAAAGAGAAAAAGAGGAAGAAAGAACAAAGATTTAGTGAATTTACTCAAAGACAGGCAAGCGTTTATGGAAGGTTATAATATAATTTCTCGCCAAATCTAGCAAATGAGTTGGTTAAACGTAGGTCTATACTCGATAATGTTACTAACCACTACCATTCTTTCTGAATTCGTTTCGATGTTTTCAAATGGACTTTCCGCTATCAATGTATCACCCGCGACTACAATGTATCAGCAGTATTCACTACAAGGCTACCATTTGAAAATTTTACCATACAATTTAAAAATCGTACTTATTTTCTAGAAACTTCGTAAGTCACATCCTCAGAACATTTATAATATACTATTACATAACTTAGTCTAAGTTCTCCGTAAACGTTTTATCAAATCGCCGATCTCAAACACTAGTAGATTACAAAAACATTCCAAAAAACCGTTACACTTAAATGCTTTTAAATATTACGGTATTATCTTTTGGACAATATTAAGTTATTTTCACTCTAGAGGAAACTGTAATATGGTCATCTGGATTATGATCCAAGAAAACGACTTCTCTTGTGTGTCTTAATATAAGGTTCTAAATCATAAAAGTTACCTTTCTTTTTTGATTTTGTGAAAGATCCCTTCTTATGCTTATACGCTATGCTTATTTTTAATAACAAACATTTCAATATTGTTTATATGTTTATTATATACCTATAATAATGTCTTCCAGGCCGCATTTCTATTACGGTTGCCAGTCTTAATTGTGCCTAGCCATCTACATAGAACTGGATTGTACCTAGTGCCCGAGTCTGTGCGCAAATACAGGTGCACTCTCTTTTCCTTCACTCTCATAGTTTGATAGGACCGCAATCCGATTCGAGATCAGGCACAGAACCAACGACTTTAGATATTCTCCGAGTCACGAGATTGTGACAGGCAATGCATAAAAAGACATTTTTTTTTAAAAAGGATACTAATTTTGTTCACCACTTAGAGTAGCTAACAATAGGAATCGATTGACGGATTTAAAACTTTATCATTGCGACTTGCAGTCCAGGTCTTAAAGCTAAAACTTCACCATTCGTACTATCTGCAGGTATACTGCTAATTTGATTATTGTTCAATACGTAAACATATTTCTTTCAGGTTTTCCTGTTGTTTGTGTAGCCCCGATTGCTCCTGAAGATGTGTCTACTGGACTCGCAGTTGTGTATGGATTCACTCCACGCTTAATTACAGGTACTTTTAAATATCTATAAAAATCCTTAAATACACCATTTACTTAATTATTGTCGATGGCTTAGTTTAGATTTAAGCTCTTTTACTGCCTAATTTGGTCTGGTACAATCGGCGAACGGCGTTAGATATAAGAGAGTATTCAAGATATTATTGAACTTTATACGGCCACTTTACCGTGTAGTTGGAGTAAAAGGCGACAAATGGCAACTAGAACATCCTACGGCTACCAGTAGATGGCGGTATAACAATCTCGTTTACGTCAAACGTAAAATACCTAGACTGGTGACGGGTATCGGCTTTAACCCTTTCCCTGTCCCGTGACCCACATTTGGGTCATTGCTATTGTCTTACTATTGTGTCTGTATAATGCAAATCGAACAGTGAAAGTGTTAAAGGGGTGAGACGTTTAGCACTGCGATCGTCAATCCTCTTGCTAAGCGTGAAAATTAATGCAACTATAACAGAAAAATCCCATGTTCAGTGGTGAATTTTTACGGGCCCGTAAAGAAGTAGAAGAAAAATAAAATAAAGGTACGGCCAGTAATATCCAAACAGCCAAAGTATCAACAATATGGAATACATTAGGAATACACTGTGTGGAAGATGTCCCGCCGACAGCGACGAAAGAACGCAGGTGGTGTGTGACGCCATACAATTTCATATATTATAACTGGTACCGCAACGCACACGTGCTGCAGGCGTCATGCGCATTTTTATAAAGCTTATTACTCAAACAGTTGACTTGATCGAAGAGTGTTTTCTATAAACCTTTATTTCAAAATTTGGTGGTCAAGTTCTTTCTTCTTATGGCTAATATCCGAATCCTTGTGATCATGAGCCTAGATGCACGCTTTTTCTTTTTGAGCGAGATGAGCATGTTATACGTCAAGAAATGAAATAAAAGCTTCACCGATGACGTTACGAGCAAAGTACAGCCGATATACTTCCCACAGCTAAGTACAGGCTTCTTCCCAATTCTGAAAAGGTTTTTAGAGTAAAAAAGTGTTCGCCCCGCTACTCCAATGCTGGCGGCAAGGCTGTTGGCGGACTTCACATGTCTCCGATTCAATATTTTTAATTTCCCAGAGATGCAGGTATCCTCGCGATGTTTCCCCTCATTGCCAAGCAAATGGTAAATTAAAATTGCAATTAACAACTTCATTGGTGCCAGATCGAACCCAAGTTCCTCAACTTCTGTGAAATTACCGGCGAGTGCTTATCTTCTGAGCTACCACGGCTTTCTCTAACACATCTGTTATAGCATTCATTTAAATTGATCGTTAGAAGAAAAGTAGGTAATTATATTACCGCCAAGTATAAGATGCAAAAATGTTACGCATTTAATCCCAATCTGCTGACTTGTAGCACTGTACCCGACTTACTATACAGATAAGAGTGGAACGTACATATGTGGCCTATTCAGTACTATACATTTTTTTTATAAATTAAAAGCAGTAACTGTTTCCACTTAGCGTGCATACCGTTACAGCCTATCAAAGTCCACTGCTCAGCATAGGCCTCCCCCATAGATTGCCTCATAAGGAGGATATTTGCCATAGCTGCCACGCTTGGCAAGTAGGTTCGCAACTGCAGTTTATTTTTTATTTTTAGTCGTTATAAAAGACACTGTTGCCTATCTCCTGATTTGTTTCCTTCTGTCGTCTCTTACGACACCCACGGGATGATATTATGGAGTAGTGGATACTCTTAGACCGCCACCACACGGTGAGCGTGCGTCATCGTAGCGTGCTTATGAACGTCAAGTGCCGGCACGTCGTGCTTTGAAAAAAATAAGCCCGCATCTCGGTAAGTTGTGCGTCTTATGTTATTTAATACCTACCACAAAGATATTTGAACGCGGTTCTTTTCGAGGCGTGGGAATTTATTTTTTCTTCTCGACGTTAATCGACATTAAGCTTACATATAAGTTTATTGTTATTATCAGTAATTGAACAAGATAACATTTAATTACCAATTCATAATGGGGTATTTAAAATAAAAAATAATTATAATAACGATTATTTGATGACAAAGTTAACATATTTTTTTTTATATAGGTAACGATCATCGCGTGGGTTTTGGTTTCCGATTTGGCAATCACGCAGACTTTCAAATTCTTTACGAGTTTGGCCCGCAGACCATGACGAAACCTCTACAGCCAGCCAGTGAGTAAAAATTGATAAGTGATAACTAACATTAATTTCATCTTAATCCTCAGGGGACTTAGCTGAAATACATCTTTCTTACCCGCTTTTCTGGCCTTCACGTTTGAATTCGGTTGCCACTTACCATCAATTGCCTGATGGCTTGTTTTTCATTTTAAATATGTTAGTTTTTTAATGGTCGTTTGTTATAATGTAATATGTAGTACTGCTTAGTATTACTGTCCTTCATTATTATAATAATGTGTGTGCTGTGCCTACGTGCGAAGTTTATATTTAGTCGTAAACAAAAACTGTTAATAATACACACGTAGAATGCTATGGTACTAATTTGTAGTTAAAGTTAAGTTAGTAAATTAGGCCATCGTGGATCGAATATACCGCTCTATTGTTGATGGGATTGCAAAGAAATGTTTTATTATCCACCAATTCGTAGTTGAAGCCGCAAAGGGGCGAACCTCAATTTTTCAAAAAATTACAGAAGCGCAAGAAAACATTTATCATTCCCCGATTACTAGCTTTTTTTCATCAGAAAATTAAATATATTAGAATTAATGGAAAACTACAAATAAGATTAATTTTCTGATGAAAAAAAGCTAGTAATCGGGGAATAATAAATGTTTTCTTGCTCTCTAGTAATTTTTGAAAAATTGAGGTTCGCCCCTTTGCGGCGTCAAAGACGAATTGCGCCCCTGAAATAAAGACAATTACAGCTACTACTTACAGTCAACAGAGAGAAAAATCTACCTAAGGGTGGATAAATAGCGGATGAAGTTTTTGATAAAAATTTATATTAAATATAAAACATTTCTAATAAAAAAAAAAATTGGATTTCATTCATCTTTTATCAATTAATACCAAATTTTCCTACCAAAATTTCACTGCTGTACATTTTGATCGCCTCTTAGTGGAATTCACTATATTTGCCACGCTTGGCGGGCAGGTTGGCAAACGCAATTTTTTTATTACTTTCTAGTTCTTATCAGGAAGCTGCTGCTGCACATCTCCTGCTCGTATTCTATTCGCCTCCTCTTAGACTCCCAAAAGATGCTAAGGGGTAGTGAATTCTTTTACGCGGGTACTACATGCCTACAGTGATTAAGTGTAAGGCTATATTGTATTGTACCAATCAAAAACCCAAAATTTTGACGATTATATTGTTTTAGTAACCATTTAAGTATAAATTATTTTAAGTATAATCGATTATATTTCTTAGCCGGGCAACTATGGCAAAATCTATGAGGGATGCCTATGTTCAGCAGTAGACTTTTATATAAAAAAAAATATTATAAATTAAAATTATTATATATAAATAAATAAAATATTATATAAAAAAATCCCGCTGGGTTTCTTGATGGTTCTTCCCAGGACGAGTGGTAAATAAAAAAATTACTTTTAACAAGTATTATGTAATAATCTATATTGAATAAAAATCATTCTATTATATTCTATTCCAAAGGCTGTAATTTATGGATGGATGGATTATATCTCTTTGGTCGAAATCGTAAGTGCAGAGTGAAACATAAAAAAAGTATTGAAATATCTTACAAATATTTTACTTTTTTATTAAACACAAAAAAGGAAACAACAATTTATTTCCAAATTATAGTATAACTTTTACGTGATATTTTATCGTGTGTTAAATTCTCCAAAAATAATTAATACTTATTTTTGCGTTTTAATCTTACAGAGACGCGATCAACAACGTACCGCGACACACGTAAACACGCGAGGAAAACGCGTCGTCGTCCCATCATAGAGCTGCTGCTACGAGCGGGTTTGCTCCGAGAAGTTGAACGAGTTGAAAGCTACGACATTTAACACTTATTTAGACACAGGGATTTAGAGCCCTGTTACAGTAATTAAGCACATTACTTAATTAATGCATGCAAATTATCAAAAAATGTAGCTTGAAACAAAATATGTGTTATATATAAAATATGTATTTTTTGAAAAAGAAAATCCATGATTCACGAATAAATTCATCTTTTCGAAACGATTTTTTGACAAACGAACACAGTCCAGCTGATGGTAAGTGAATGCTGTGGCTCATAGATATCTACTCATAGAATGCAGAATGCTCATAGAATCAAAATGCAGATTTTAGAATACATACAACCCTAAAGACTAAGATGGAATGCTTCATTTCCAGTAAAAAGGGTCTCCGGTTTTCTACACTCATCATACGAAACACAGCAACGTTAAGCTGCTATTTTACACTGGTATTCTGTGAGAGCGTGGTCTTTCCCGGTCGGGCCGACCCATTTATACTACAACATATTATATTAAATTACATATATTAAATACAAATATTAATATTTCTTTGTAGTATTTTTTTTGTATTAAATTTTTTTTTTTTTTTAAATTTGTATTGTATATTTTTAGCTATTTGGTAACGGCTTGTAGAAAATGCTGTGAGCACTAAGCATGCGGTGTTTACCTATTATTGAATGTGCACTTAGTTTATATTACTATCTTAGAATTAAGCATAATATGTATTAGTGTAACATTTGTTGGTGAACCAAATAAATAAATAAAATAAAAAATACAACCACAATATAGCTGTAGCATGGCTCTACCACTTAGATTTTTTTTTATATCAAAGGTTATAAGGTTCCATCTCTGCCTAGAATAAGTCTGATTTGCTCTCTGCGAGAATCGCATTCCACAAGAGCGATCCACGATGGTGATTTCGAAGTTAGACGCAAGGCGCCGTGAATAGCAAATTTTTCTTTTGCTGCCCACGTTCACGCGCTTCTGCGCAAGTACTTTTTACTACAGTAGATTTCAGTTTTAGTTATTTGTTAATATTTTGTCTTTTATTAATATTTATTATTGATCGTTACCACAGAACACTATTACTCTCTACCGAGGTATCGTTACACTGGTTTTTTTTTTTAAATAAAAACTTTAAGTAGATTTACAGCAAAAGTTTGTAGTTAAATTAAGATTATATTACATTTAGGTATTTAGCATTGTCACAAACAATAATACAAACCATCATCTTTTGTAAAAGTAGGTAAATAATGCACACAGTGTATTTTTTATTAAATTAAAGTTACAAGCAAACTTACAGTCCAACTGATGGTAAGTCGCTACTGCAATCCATTAGACACCTGGAACCAAGCTCAAATGAAGAAGGTGACAGATGCGTCGTAACTTCTGAGGATTAAAATGGAACACGCCTCACATCCTGTAATTATAGCAACGCACTGCTGCTTGACGGCTGAAAGTTAAGTAAAAGGGTGGTACCTACCCTAGCCAAACACCATGTGCTTGGTAAGTTGAAGCTATGGAAACATGTTTAGGACTTGGTTAAGAATTAAAATGCAAATGCGTTCCCCTGAGGAATAAGATGGAATAATTTGTAACCTATAAAAAGATACTACGATGTACTTTATAGGTTACCCAGTTTTCAAAACGCATTTAAAAGCTGACAGTATTATTTCTACAACACCCAAGCAGTTGGTTTGTTCAAAAGAAAATATTATTTTTAGGTGTCTAAGCTGACATAATGGAAGTATTTAAAACACCTCGAACTTTCTGCATATGGTTTTATTGTGGATATATAAGTTACAAAAATTGATGGTTAAGACAAGTAAGATTCTAGAAAGTACGAATAAAATTGCATTTCGTCACGAGCCCCACCTTTTATATCACGTCATATTCTGGCGATTTGATTGGCTGGACGACTGCATCGACGAGGTGTAGGATAGCAGCCCTTATGCGCTCATCACGTATGCAGAAAATAGCGTAAACATAAGGTCTAGATAAATTTTCCTAATGCTTCCCATATTGCTGTCTGAAATATACTTTTGTGTCTTACGCTCGAGCTTAACCCATTCACTGCCTTGCTAAGAAATGACAACATTACCCCCATGCCGCCTTATACTGGTATTCAGCCCGCCCATCGGCGGGCCCGGCATGAGCCTTAGATTTCGACATGAGATATTTTTAATGTCTAATTTACATGTCCTGTGCGTTGTGTAGAGCGTGTTTGCTTATATTTTTGTGTTATTTGTGAAAAAATTGTGCCAGTTTCATTTGTTATTGTTGTTGTCAACCGAATTATTAATGGAGTGTCAAGGTAAGGCAAAACTTTCAGGTAGTTCAATTAAGACGAAGCAAATGTATCTTAATCTGCGTATAAGATAGATTTAAGCTCATATTAGTACAAGGTAATTTAAAATGAAATATAAAAGCATACATTTTAGGGCATTTTTTCAAGTCATGCGTAGTCAACCTTTTGTATGTTTAATTTTTTCCCACGAAAGTGGAAGAACCACAGTGATTCTATTGCTCAAAAACAACAACTTCTTCTATGTGACCTATCTCGAAATCTCAAAAAAAAAAATTTACTTCACACAAACTCGTTTCAGCTGATCGGCGGTTTAGTATGGGGAAGCCATATCTTTTTGAGATTTCGATGTAGGTCCCATAGAAGAAGTTGTTGTATTTGTGCAATAAAATCACTCCCTAAAAGGATTACCCGCTTTTTTGTAACACCTTGTATATTTTTATGGTTTTATAGTTTTAATAATAAGGTTCAAAGAACAATAAAGTTAATATTTTATTACCACTACATGTAAATATACTTTGTTTGTTATTATTTCTACTAAAATTATAGTATTTCATTAAAATTTTAGCAAAGGTTTGTTAATTCTGAATACGCGTACTGCCTGCCCATGGGCTGGGTCGGCATGACAGGTCAGAATTGTACTTTTCTAAAATCTTAGATATCTTATACTTATTAAGGTTTGAAATCCGCCGCCCATGAGCGGGCTCGGCATGAATAAAAGTTTCGCCCGCCCATGGGTGGGCAAGACACTGAATGGGTTAAGGTACTTACCCTATAGTTTGCCATCCAATAATTCAAGGTTTATTTAGAATTAGGCCGAACACATTGTTTATCATTCTAACATTACGAATCATTTGGAAACTAGCGTTGGTTTTCCCTCGCTAGTCATAAACAAAGACTTCTATGTATAACTACTAGACGGGTTCTGCTTCTACGGTACTAATACATTGCGCAACTAAGTTACGGTCAATTCTCCGTAACTTCTTTAGTCTACTGCGAGCGAGCGAGATGACTAGTTCTTTATTTTCTGATTTTGTTTAATGTGACTGAGAAATCGCTGTCCTTATTTATGAGCGCACTTTGTCAAGTTTATTTCAGATGAGTATGTAACTTTATTTCGTATTTGTCTAAAAACAGTAACTGTCGTAAAAGAAAATACAGCTTAGCCATCTTATTTTATCCGTCTCGCTTTTTTGTTTATAGGAGAGGGGGCAAACGAGCATGCGGCTCACCTGATGGTGGTGACTACCGCCGCCATGAACAACTGCAACACCAAGGGAATTGCAAATGCGTTGCCGGCCTTTTAAAAAGGAGTAGGCTATTTTCTTGAAGGTCCCTAAGTCGTATCGGTCCGGAAAAATCACTAGTGGTAATCGATTCCACAAGGAAGTTGTGCGAGGAAGAAAACATCTTCTAAATCGCACAGTGGTGGACCGCCAATCATCTAGATGGTATAGCGAGTTTTGTCCCGATGTGCGATGGTGAAATTTGCGGCTGGAATTAGTCCGAACAATTCCTTAGAGCACTCCCCGTGGTAGGTGCGATAAAATACGCAAAGAGATGGCAACATCTCTTCGCAGCGCCAGTGAATCGAGCCGATCGGAAAAGACTCGGTCGTTGACGATTCGAGCCGCTCTGCGCTGGATGCGGTCAAGTGGAAGGAGCTGGCACTGGGGAGCCCCAGCCCAGAGATGGGAACAGTATTCCATGTGAGGCCGAACCTGCACTACCCGCCCGCATCAGCTCCAACGCGATCCACAGGTGTAACACAGTTTTTGTGCTGAATTGCTGGTGTAGTAGTATACATAGAGTCTTTGATCATAAACGATTAGATAATAGCTCTACAGCAAATATAAAGATCACTGACAATGAATATACAGGGTTATTTTGCAATAACCGGCCAAATCTGCAAAGGTCCAGAATAAGTAGTAATATAGGCAAATGGTGAAGAAAATTTAATTTAAAAAAATCTCAAACATTCTGTGCTTTTTATCTTTTAAATTCAAAATGCGTGGTAATGCATTATTTTAACTGATATTACTGCGCATACACACATTCGTAAGGATGGATCGGTAGGCAAAAACGTTGTTGCCCATAAATCACATACAATTTGAGATAATTTCAAATAAAAGTAGAAGCCTTATTTACTCGTATTTTCAAATTAACGATATATCATTACTTATATATTTATACTTAAGTTTAAAATTTGGCTACTCTGAAAAATAACCCTGTATATAATGAATTAGTCAGAAGGGGGATTTGAATAAAAAGCGTGTAGTTATGAATTATTTGGTTTATATTTTTAATAAAAATGTTCGTATTACTATCACTAAGTCTGTACATTACTATAAATAACATAACATGCTGTAACCCAATCCAGATTCCTTTAAGCATTACATGGTAATTACTTGAGGATTAAAATGGAACACGCCTCACATCCTGTAATTATAGCGACTCTATAGTCTATACCCTTCAAACCGAAACCTCGCCGATTGTTGCTTGATTACTGAAAGTTAAGTAAAACCTACCCTAGCCAAACACCATGTGCTTGGTAAGTTAGTAAGTTGAAGCTATGGAAACATGTTTAGGACTTGGTTAAGAATTAAAATGCAAATGCGTTCCCCTGAGGAATAAGATGGAATAATTTGTAACCTATAAAAAGATAGGTTACCCAGTTCTCAAAACGCATTTAAAAGCTGACAGTATTATTTCTACAACACCCAAGCAGTTGGTTTGTTCAAAAGAAAATATTATTTTTAGGTGTCTAAGCTGACATAATGGAAGTATTTAAAACACCTCGAACTTTCTGCATATGGTTTTATTGTGGATATATAAGTTACAAAAATTGATGGTTAACTGGTTGAAAGCTGACAAGTAAGATTCTAGAAAGTACGAATAAAATTGCATTTCGTCACGAGCCCCACCTCTTATATCACGTCATATTCTGGCGATTTGATTGGCTGGACGACTGCATCGACGAGGTGTAGGATAGCAGCCCTTATGCGCTCATCACGTATGCAGAAAATAGCGTAAACATTAGGTCTAGATAAATTTTCCCTAATGCTTCCCATATTGCTGTCTGAAATATACTTTTGTGTCTTACGCTCGAGCTTAACCCATTCACTGCCTTCCTAAGAAATTATACCCCATGCCGCCTTATACTGGTATTCAGCCCGCCCATCGGCGGGCCCGGCATCTCGATAAATTATCTTGGCCCGCCCATCGGTGGTTTTGGCATGAGGCCTTAGATTTCGACATGAGATATTTTTAATGTCTAATTTACATGTCCTGTGCGTTGTGTAGAGCGTGTTTGCTTATATTTTTGTGTTATTTGTGAAAAAATTGTGCCAGTTTCATTTGTTATTGTTGTTGTTAACCGAATTATTAATGGAGTATCAAGGTAAGGCAAAACTTTCAGCTAGTTCATTTACAGTTAGTAAGACGAAGAAAATGTATCTTAATCTGCGTATAAGATAGATTTAAGCTCATATTAGTACAAGGTAATTTAAAATGAAATATAAAAGCATACATTTTAGGGCAATTTTTTCAAGTCATGCGTAGTCAACCTTTTTGTATGTTTAATTTTTTTTCCCACGAAAGTGGAAGAACCACGAAGTGATTCTATTGCTCAAAAACAACAACTTCTTCTATGGGACCTATCTCGAAATCTGAAAAAAAAATTACTTCTCCACACAAACTCGTTTCAGCTGATCGGCGGTTCAGTATGGGGAAGCCATATTTTTTTGAGATTTCGATGTAGGTCCCATAGAAGAAGTTGTTGTATTTGAGCAATAAAATCACTCCCTAAAAGGATTACCCGCTTTTGTGTAACACCTTGTATATTGTTATGGTTTTATAGTTTTAATAATAAGGTGCAAAGAACAATAAGTTTATATTTTATTACCACTACATGTAAATATACTTTATTTGTTATTATTTCTACTAAAATTATAGTTTTTCATTAAAATTTTAGCAAAGGTTTGTTAATTCTGAATACGCGTACTGCCTGCCCATGGGCAGGGTCGGCATGACAGGTCAGAATTGTACTTTTCTAAAATCTTAGATATCCGCAGGCAGTTTTGGTAACGAATCAATCATAATAAAACGAGTTATTAGACAAAATCTTATAATTTTTTCATGTTATTTGGCATACTTATTAAGGTTTGAAATCCGCCCGCCCATGACCGGGCTCGGCATGTGAATAAAAAAGTTTCGCCCGCCCATGGGTGGGCAAGGCACTGAATGGGTTAAGGTACTTACCCTATAGTTTGCCATCCAATAATTCAAGGTTTATTTAGAATTAGGCCGAACACATTGTTTATCATTCTAACATTACGAATCATTTGGAAACTAGCGTTGGTTTTCCCTCGCTAGTCATAAACAAAGACTTCTATGTATAACTACTAGACGGGTTCTACTACTACGGTACTAATACATTGCGCAACTAAGTTACGGTCAATTCTCCGTAACTTCTTTAGTCTACTGCCAGCGGGCGAGATGACTAGTTCTTTATTTTCTGATTTTGTTTAATGTGACTGAGAAATCGCTGTCCTTATTTATGAGCGCACTTTGTCAAGTTTATTTCAGATGAGTATGTAACTTTATTTCGTATTTGTCTAAAAACAGTAACTGTCGTAAAAGAAAATACAGCTTAGCCATCTTATTTTATCCGTCTCGCTTTTTTGTTTATAGGAGAGGGGGCAAACGAGCATGCGGCTCACCTGATGGTAAGTGACTACCGCCGCCCATGAACAACTGCAACACCAGGGAATTGCAAATGCGTTGCCGGCCTTTTAAAAAGGAGTAGGCTCTTTTCTTGAAGGTCCCTAAGTCGTATCGGTCCGGAAAAATCACTGGTGGTAATCGATTCCACAAGGAAGTTGTGCGAGGAAGAAAACATCTTCTAAATCGCACAGTTGTGGACCGCCAATCATCCTGATGGTATAGCGAGTTTTGTCGCGATGTGCGATGGTGAAATTTGCGGCTGGAATTAGTCCGAACAATTCCTTAGAGCACTCCCCGTGGTAGATGCGATAAAATACGCAAAGAGATGGCAACATCTCTTCGCAGCGCCAGTGAATCGAGCCGATCGGAAAGGACTCGGTCGTTGACGATTCGAGCCGCTCTGCGCTGGATGCGATCAAGTGGAAGGAGCTGGCACTGGGGAGCCCCAGCCCAGAGATGGGAACAGTATTCCATGTGAGGCCGAACCTGCACTACCCGCCCGCGTCAGCTCCAACGCGATCCACAGGTGTAACACAGTTTTTGTGCTGAATTGCTGGTGTAGTAGTATACATAGAAGTCTTTGATCATAAACGATTAGATAATAGCTCTACAGCAAATATAAAGATCACTGACAATGAATATACAGGGTTATTTTGCAATAACCGGCCAAATCTGCAGAGAAGGTCCAGAATAAGTAGTAATATAGGCAAATGGTGAAGAAAATTTAATTAAAAAAAATCTCAAACATTCTGTGCTTTTTATCTTTTAAATGCAAAATGCGTGGTAATGCATTATTTTAACTGATATTACTGAGCATGCACACAATCGTAAGGGTCGATCGGCAGGCAAAAACGTTGTTGCCCATAAATCACATACAATTTGAGATAATTTCAAATAAAAGTAGAAGCCTTATTTACTCGTATTTTCAAATTAACGATATAAGTTTAAAATTTGGCTACTCTTTGAAAAATAACCCTGTATATAATGAATTAGTCAGAAGGGGGATTTGAATAAAAAGCGTGTAGTTATGAATTATTTGGTTTATATTTTTAATAAAAATGTTCGTATTACTATCACTAAGTCTGTACATTACTATAAATAACATAACATGCTGTAACCCAATCCAGATTCCTTTAAGCATTACATGGTAATTACTTAGCAAAAAATTGGGCATATGTGGAGCATAAAAATTATAGTTTCGATACCTCATGGCACACTATATAAAAATATATTGTTTGCATGTAAATAAATTAACAAAAAAACATGCTATTACTATCTGCTGTCTGATTGGGATATTATTATTAAATAACCATTTTCTTGTCGCATTCATCTATGTAAACAAACATTTCGACCATATAAAAAATCTTGATGACAGAGTTTGCCGTTTTAGTCAGAACTAGTATTTTAAGACACTGTATATATGCCCATAATCTTAAAATATTCTTAATTGTTTAGGCCCTGAGGCAACTAAGAGGCGTAGTTACAAAAAACGTCTTTACCGTCTTTCAAATACTGTCATTCTAGAAAATGAGCGCTCTCTCGTGCAGTTCGACGCCATTCCTTTATTTACATTTTCCATACAAATTCGCTAACCAATTTAGCAAAAGAAAAATAATATAGTTACATCACCCTTCCCTGAATGCGGTCCTGATCAGATTGTTAATATAAGCGCAATAATCATCACTACTATATATTTTTAATCAGAAGTGTTATAAGTATTTATCGGTGTACCAAAGGAATCTTGTTAACACAATATGGGTTTTAAGTGAGTTAGTATTTTTCATGCAACACTATGAAACAAATTGTCGTAAGGCATAATATAGTAAAGCAATAGTTCAAAATTCGAACTCGCCAATAAAATACAAATAATTTGCTGTAGAATCTATATTGCGTGAACTGCAATGCAGTATCCAATAATTTTGAGTATAGTCTGTTCGCTAAGATATTGTCGGTACACCTGGAGGCGCACTTATTTTGCTTTTTTTTTACTGTGTTAATAAAATAGAATACTATTTTATTGCTATGGTTATTGTAATAAAATACGAATATAAATAATAAACACAAGTTAGGTAGCAAAGAACCTTTCACTACGGCGCTTCGTTTTAAAGTGCCAAACTTTCCTGCTGGTGTACGCCGCACGCGCCGATTTTTGACGTGGCGGCGCGGCGCGGCGACGACTTTGACAAGATGTGGCACGTGCCAAGGCGGCGCGACAGAAAGGCGACTGTATACTGTGAAAGAGGACTGGATAGGTGGTCGTATATTACAATTTTCGTGAGTTTTCTCATTTTCAGTTTTCATTTCTATATTTAACAACAGAAATTAATGGTATCAAGTTTTTAAATCCGTCAAACCGGGAGTGTTACAAAAACTTATATTGGAAGGTTATAACGCTCCTATACTACCATATTACATATACATTACCAATAACGTATCGAGGCGTAATCACCTCATTTGTCTGAAACGACTGTTGCAAAAATAGTACGATTTGAGATTGAGAATTGGTAACTAAAATATGTACATCCTACCATTAACATTAAAGAGTTATGGACCAGTATTGGTTACGATTATGTCTTACAAAAATAATAAAGTGCCACAGATTAATTATTAATTTGTTTGAAATGTTAATTTTCTTATTAGAAATTACTTATAAACTACGTTATATTCGTAAATACATTTGGTAAAAAATCTAATTCAATCATACTATTAGCGCAAAATACTGTTTTTTTATTCCTTTGCAATTCCAATGTTGTTCTAAGTTGAATATCGCTCCTAGTTACGAATTATTATTCATTGTGAGAAATATAATATTCAAATGAAATTTCATTTTCGGTGAGTTGCAAAAAACTATTTATGTGTTAACTAGCACAGCAATTCCATTTTCGTGACACCAATTCCGTTTTTTAATTCCTACGAACATTCAACACTAACAAATTTAACGCCTAATTTATATAATGCCACGTTATAAAACGCTACTAGTTTTAAAACGAAATTTGATTCGTTCGATTCTGGTTTAAACAGTAAATACGAAAATGTATTTTCCTTAAAAACTACTTTTCAACGTTATCATGGATACCCCTAGTCCCCTAACAAACATTTCGAGCACTTACTACCTATGTAGATAGAGAACCAGATTATAAATGGCAGCGATTCTATTTGCCTCTCGCTCGCACACTGTCACTGCCTATACTTACAGCCGCTGGTAACGACCATAACAAAAGCGGCATTTACTTTTATTTCAGACACAAAATTTAAAAAAGTATTGATGACTAAATTACTAAAAATAAATATCATTAGTAAACTGAAGTACCTTCCTTTTATAATACTCTGGCCTTTCTTAAAATCGTGGATTATAGCTTATTTAAATTAACCATTAATTATCTGTATACTTGTCTCTTTCTGTTGCAATTGAGTGAGTCAAGAGAAAGCAACTTTAAGCACTTCTTAAATAGACGTCAAATTTATGAGTTAAGTCTTAAATTATCTAAATCAAATGATATACAAATCAGATTTTTTTCAATTGCTAGAAATTAAATTTTTAATTGATATAATGTTGTTATTCCCTATAAAACACATACATTTTTTTGCGCTATTTTCACTTTAGGTACCGTGTATGCTGACAGTACAGGCTCGTTGAGCCGCTACAATCCCATTCCTGATCCACACAGATAGTACCTGCTAAATTTTCTTATAACGTAAATAATCTAATGGTACCATAACTTGTAATAATAACTCTACGATATCTAAAGACGGCCAGTTTTAATCATTGACACATTTTACTTTCATCACATCAAACTTATGTTTACGTACTAAACCAGCTTAACTATCCAAAATAGATAAATGTAACGATCGCTTTAAACAGTTTAATATAAAATGTAATGCTTGTAAATACTACAATGTAAAAAGATCAAAGCATCGCATAATATATGCTACTCTAGTTTATTTACAATTAGAACATGCCACGGCTTACTATCATGATGAGAGAGGAAGATGTAAGTCATATATTTACTACTGATTTAACTATCAATGAAGAAATGCAATACAAAATATATTTAAAAAATATCATCAAACGCAAAATTGCAAAACAAAATCAAATAAATGATATAAATATTAAAAATATATAAATAAGATTTTAAAGAAAAATGAAAAACAAAAAATGCTTTAATAATAATTGTAATATCATTCCTACACATTAATAAAATAACATTAGTCTTTTTTGTAAATGGCAATACAATTTTGAACATTAAATAATAATAAAAAATATCTACAGTGAACAGGTCATAGACCTTCCAAATAATTCAATGCAATAGTTTTTGCGCATTTAGAAGTTGTCAAAAACTACAATAGTCCATTCAAAGATTAAATTACTAAAAATATATTTAAAAAAATGCCCACTCTTTATTCTTAATTTGGATAAATTATAGGTAATTACTATATTTTACATATTTTAATATTACTCTTATTAAGCTATCATTACCAACGCAAAAATGAACAACTATTTTATCCAAAGACTACAATCTGTTTGAATCACAAACGAAAATAGTATTATAAAAAATGTAAAGTTTGCTATGTACTTATTTTCACACTAATAAGCTCTTTTTTAACAAATAACAATATTTTAAACTTAGTAATCGTTTTCGATGATTTTATTAATGTTTGCAGACCTAAGGAAAGTGAACGAGAGTGCGGAGACAGCGGCGTGACACGTACTAAGTTGCCTGCTTAGGGTTGAGTTATAATTAATTGGTTTAATTAACTATAATGAAACCAATTAATTAAAATTAAATTGCGTATTAACGCAAAGACTACCACCAAAATTATTTTGATTTGGTTTTTAAGATTTGAAAGGCCTTAGTCTAACATAAAATCTGCAATCAATATCATTTCGTAATATGAGAAAATCCATGTGATAGCTCGAAATCTCCGTACTATGCGATCTCATATTAAGCGGGGTTCATGACGCCTGTATGAAATTCCGTACTCTCGTTTAATCTGCCAAGTCCCGACATTATCATTGACACTTGCCATTAATTAATTAGCTGTTAAAATGTATATACAGGAAAAAAATTGTGACTTCCATTCTGTAACTATTCGTAAGCGTAAAGTAGTACAAATTTACAAATAACTATTCAGCTGAAACATTTGCTGATATGTCAATTATTACCTATTTAAATTCCATTTGACATAATTGTAGCAAAAAATCAATTTATAACCATTCTGCTGCAAATTAGAAACTTTTTTCATCAATGTAATTGCATTGCAACATGTACTTCCAGCCTATGGCTAACACAATTAGTACAAATACACTAAATAGACAGTGGTACAAAAGACAAATAATCATACCACAAGTGTAATTAGGTCGTAATATTTAATTTTTCAATAAAAGATATAGTTTTTGAAATTAACAAGCCGCGTGCGAGCGTCCACTCGAATACTATAAAATAAATTTTATTTTTAATGACTATTTCCCAAAACATACATTATTATTAGATTAGATTTTATGTACAAATAATATATTGTATTTTTTATGCCAACTGTACGCATTACCATGCGCACGCACACATTGACGCGAATACAAGTACGGTTTTACGATACGAAAAGCTCACACGCACTCGTCAATTGCAAGAGCTATAATATAAATAATTTAAAATATACAAACAATGACATATAGGCGTTATATTGGGTGATGTTAAATTTTATTAGTAAATTTCATTTATCAGACACATGGAAAAATAATATCGTATCACTTTAGAAGCCTGTTTTTGAGTTAATGCAATTCCGTGTGCTTTTAAATCTCCAACAATGGGGAATGCAAATGAAAGCTTAAGCAGAGAATGCATAGGTTAGCTACTTTTCATTCACCGTTTAGTGACTAAAAATGGTGACTAAAAATGTGACTAATTTTTCCCAGAAATGTTATATATTCTATTTAACATTTATTTCCTTGTAGTTTATTATGTAGTAGGCAATAAAAGTCTAAAATTAAAGTAGTAACTGGAACTAAGCCCGAAGAATATAAAATCATCAAGTAATAGTTAGAAACTGATTTTTTTCGAAAGACTACAAATTACATAGTCTTATCAGTCTCATCAATGAAAATGTGGATGAGTGAAATCTGTAATAACACTAAACAGTAACGTCTTTTAGTAGTACATATTTTCTTTATTAATAGCTGTTACGGTGTACAAACAAAATTACCATTCTTAGCACCTCGGTACTCTCAAGATAAATATGTATCTATTAAAAATCACAAAATAAATAATTCTTCATTGCTATTTATTTTAAAATTTAAGTAACAATAACCTCCAGTTGATATTTGAACATTGCATTCCCCATTGATGTATCGCCTCTGTAATTTACATAAATACAGAATGAAGCCTTCCAATATTTTTAACGTTTGATTATCCTCATTTAATAAATTAAACAAGAGCGCCATTATTTTTTGAATTATGTGAGGTCAGTTTATAATTCTCATTTATATATATGTCACAACATTTCACTCTTGCATACACGTTGATTGAGGTGTTATCAAATAAATTGAAACATTAATTAAATTTATAAAAACCATTCTTGATTTAATTTTTTTTTTCATAAAATTGAGATATCTTCGCTATGTACAGCGATGTTATATGACAAATATTATAAATTCCTTAATCACAATCTCTTTGACTCAAAGGACGTTTTAGATTTCCTTACTAAGTTGAAATGTCAATACCAGATTGAGTTTCTCATTTTATTTGATAAATTAATTTAAAGTGTTGCGTACAATCGCATAATTAATGTCCGTACAGCGATATTAAAATTAAGTTAGACCCAAGGTTTTGGAATCATATGTTTTGTTTTTGTTTCCTGTACATATTTCCATTTTTTTTTAAATATTACTTAAACTACTACCAATGACGACAAATAAAGTGTTGACCAAGTTTTACTTTTAGAACAGATTTTACTTTCTCTTATATAATATATAATTTATATAATTTTATACATAATTATATAAACATGAATAATATTTCAGAGTAATTGAAGAGTCGTAAGAAAAAAGGTATTAACATGTCAACAAAGCAATTCAACATTTTCCAATACTTAAATTTTCATAATACATAACAATTCACACAAGAACGATAATTAAATGCATTTTTAAATAAAAATGCTGTATAAAGAAACAATATTAATAATTACTATTCAATACAAATAAAATTATATACATTCAAAGGGCCCCACTGTAGAAAAAAATCAATGAAAGAATATAAAAGAATAGCGTTAGAAAATAAAAAAAGAATAAAAAAAATTAAAACTACACAGATTGAAAAATAGGTCAAATTGTTATTTTATAGTATGAAGTTTAAAAGAAAATAATGACTAATATTATATTTTTTATTTACACTCCCATAGTAACATTGTTTCTTTATACATAAAAATGGAATGATATTCGTATGATAAATGCTAATTAACAAATACTGAATACTTTCAAGATGGCAGTTGAAAATCACGTTAGAGAAATATTTTCCTAGCGCCTTAAAAGTTTTAAAGTACTGACTTCATATTTTAAACTTACGGTTATTCACAAATATATTACGCCATAGAAATTGCCTCGTAACTTTTATAAGAAATTGTTGGAGAGAAAAACGCTACAAAGCAGTTTTTAATTTATATTTCTCAAGGTCTTAAAAGTGATTGTTACATGATAAATAACAAACATCAGCATGGTCAAACTTGTCTTTAAAATGGGATTCATACACTGAAAGTTATTATTTTCGGGATCATTCTATAATACATCATCATTTTATTTAATTATCTCCTTATCATTAACTTTCAAATTGCATTTAAAATTCAAAGTACAAACACTTCTAAAACTTGGTTATCGTTTCTTAACCACTAGATGTGAGAGTGTCCCATCGGTAGGATGAGTTATTTCTATGATTTTTTTTACATACATAATAACATTCAATCTCACCATTAAATGAACTAACTGTAACTCTACATTCAATTACTTTCGGTAACTCGTGGCGAAATAACAAATTTCGGTAGTTGTTATATTCGTGTTTTTTTTTTATCAACGTCGAAGTTGTTCAGTCCTTTAACTTGTCACTAAAATGTCTATCACATATCGAATGGCGTGTACTAGCTCTCCGCGCCGGGTTCCCTCGTATTCGGCGGTAGACTTTGCGGACTCTGCGAGAATTGATTGACCATTTTGTTCTGCATCATGTTAAGCAGAATATCGGAGTACTGCTCGATGAGAGACATCGCTGGGTTGCCAGCTGCGGTCGCTTCTGTTTTAAATAAAATAAAGAATATTTATTTAATTTCGTTCGCCGTGTGGTGGTGTCGTACTGTTGTTTTATATGAGTCAATGATGCGAAACGTTATAAAGATGTCATGGCCTCCGATAGCTAACGCGATATAACCGTCTCGTATATGCCAGATTTGAATACCTATACCGGGAAAAGGGAGCGGCATAAATGCTGTAAGACTTCTGGTACTGTGTGCGCCAATCCACCTGCCAAGCGTGGCGATTACGATGAGCACTCATCCAACTAAGTTAGACGTGCGCTGCGTTCGTTTCAAGTGACGACGAAACCATGCTCAATTTCTTGACACGCACACACCCACACATCTTTCTTCTTTCTTTCGTTAAAATCTCGTTAAAGTTTATAGCTGGACGCGACATATATGTAAATTCATGTCGCGTCCAGCGGTAAGCAGGAGTGTTATCAAGCCTGGGCTGAGGCTTCGGCGGCTCGGGCTGTAAACACCAGCATGCTTAAAAAGAAGTATAACTTCGCCTCCAGGTCCTTCAAAAGAGTTATTGCCAAGGCAAAGTATGAGCACATTGGCAGAATTGGCGAGAAATTAGTTCGCCTTCCTTCGGGAACCCTTGCATTCTGGTCTCTCGCCAAGGCTGTTCAAGGGAATTTCTGTAAGCCATCACTACCATCTCTGCACAGGGAGGGCGACTCACTAGCCCACGCCGCAAAAGAGAAAGCCGACCTTTTAGGCTCCTTTTGCGTCTAACTCGACTCTCGATGACGGGGGGTACACACCGCCAACCATCCCGCAGTGTGAGTGCTCTATGCCTGATGTGCGATTCACACAGTGCTCAGTACGCAAAGCACTCCTCTCCCTGGACATCCACAAGTCGAGTGGGCCTGACGGAATCCCGCCAATTGTGCTGAGGACGTGCGCTCCAGAGTTGGCACCGGTTCTAACGCGTCTTTTACGGTACTCCTACTGCCTAGGCGTTGTCGCGAATTCATGGAAGACAGCTTTCGTGCACCCGATCCCAAAAAGGTAACCGCTCTGATCCGTCCAACTACAGGCCTATCGCCATCACCTCCTTGTTCTCGAAAATATTGGAGTCCATTATTAACTGCCAGCTCATACGGTACCTTAAGGAGCACCAGCTGATTAGTGACCGCCAGTACGGTTTCCGTCGGGGTCGCTCAGCTGGTGATCTTCTTGTTTATCTAACACAGATGGGCGCAGGCGATCGAGTCCAAGGGAGAGGCATTGGCCGTTATTTTGGACATAGCGAAGGCCTTCGATCGGGTCTGTCACAAAGCGCTTCTTTCGAAGCTTCCTTCCTATGGGCCTTAAGCTTAAGCCTTCCTTCCACAAGGCTGCGTGCTATCACCAACGCTGTTTCTTCTGCATATCAATAACATATATGTTGCAAACCGGTAACATTCATTGTTATGCGGATGACAGCACTGGTGATGCTCTATACACAGGCCGTGCCAATATTTCTCGGGAAAACGTCGCCGAGTACCAGAACAAACTTGTGTCTGAAGTCGAGTCTTTGCTGAACAAAGTCTCGGATTGGGGGCGACTAAATCTAGTCCAGTTTAATCCTCAGAAGACACAAGTTTGCGCGTTTACCGCTAAAAAGAACGCCTTTGTCGTATCTTCTCAGTTTCAAGGCACTCCCCTTGTTGCCTCAGCCAGTATCGGAATCCTCGGCGTCGACATATCGAGTGACGTGCAGTTTCGTGGTCACTTGGAAGGGAAAAAAAAAACATAATATTTAATATCAGTGATATGGAGCATTACGGTGTAAAGTCGTATCGCCATAATATATTGTTGGTTATGTAAATATAATGCCTATTAGAACACAATATTAGGTAATTTTTTCAAATTATCAGAAACAAACCTTTGGAAACGAGGTTCTCTAACTTTTGCCTAGTGGAGTCCACGTTGAGGCCTCTGTAATCGCCCTCCGTCGACGAGAGACTACTCAGGGCTTCGCCACCGTTTTGCGAACGCATCACAGCGCTGCGGAGCACTTTCTGCGTCTCCAGTATGGCTGTTTCTAGACCTGTTGGAAATTCATTTCGGGTAAGAAAAATTCCAGATAAAAGAATAAAAAATGTATAATAAGTCTACGAACTAGTATGAAGCCTCTTTACTCTTGAAAAAAGTTAACATATGAAAAATGTCCACCTCGCTGCCTCGAGATGGCTATTAGAATAGTTGTACTCGATTTTCAAATAAGGGTTTCTAATATGATGATGATGATGCGCATTTTCCATAATCGAGCACTGCGACAACTCCCGAAAGCTTTCTGAAAGGTCTCACTACACTACCACAGATGATGTTATAGTACCAATGTAAAAATACCTGATTGCTCAGAGGGCACACGTGCTTGTCACCGTTAATGCCTATTCTATAAAACCAAACCAAATAATGTACCCGTTAATGCTTATTCTATAAAAGCAAAGATAGACGATAGACGGGGACATTCACAACACAACCAGACCCTATAATTAACAGTTTGTGTTTTGCACAAATGTTGACTTCGACTGGGATCTGTGACGTCACCTGGTACTCTAATAGACCGTGTAGATGTGGAGAGTTGCTCATGGTACACGAAATTGAAGGCAATTGAATTACCACGGCCTTAAGAACTATAAAAATAAAGCAAGCCTATTAAGTAATTTTTTCTAGAATGGTTACAAACGATCACACAGTCCACTTGATGGTAATGTTTGTTTGGGCCCATAATCATCTACATTATATCCTTTATAAAGAATAAAAAGGGACATTGTTACCCTTAAGGACTGAGGCTCTGACGACCGTGACTAATGACGGTATATTTATTCAAAATGCCGAAACCAATCTCACTAACAGATGATGGGCAGCATTACCAGCGTTAGGGTACCAGCTAACTCACCAACAAGCTTGCCCAGCGTTGTCTTTATCACCAAATCTTTAAGGTTCTATGCTTTTAGCAGCAGCTTGACAGTACCTATTTCCAGCCACATACAGGGTTATTTCGCAATATACGCCCAAATTTGCAGACAAGGATCAGAATGAGTAATACATATAGGCGAATGGTGAAGAAAATTTAATTTAAAAAAATCTCAAACATTCTGTTCTTTTTATCTTTTAAATTCAGAATGCGTGGTAATGCATTATTTTAACTGATTGTCATTCATAAATATCTCTCACTGGTTTCTGTGACGTTAATGCTGTTAGCCTATGCGGCTCTTATAGCTTCAAAGGACTCAGGGCTCGCGGCCTTTTAGGCCGCGTGCTATAAAAAAGGACGGGAAGATTATTTATTTTAGTGGAACGTTGCAAAAGCGACGTTGCACTAAAATCGATAATGTGGGGGTAGGATTTATTGTATCATTACATCAACATCAAATACTCCTTAATGTCGCCGAAAACCACAACATGACATGGGTGAGTTGTCTAACCGCCGTCCGAACAAGGGTGGCGGGCCCGGGCTCTGACGGCTAACTCGTATCGTTCGATATTCTGGGCGGTGTGTACGCGGTGTGGAAGGGTGTGCGGCGCCCCCGTCTGCGGATTCGCTGCGTCCCATCCGTTGTTGTCCTAACAGTGTTTGTGGCACTAGGTGATTGTGTAGTGTTTGTGTATGTCAGCCAGGCGACATTTCGGTCGTCAGAATCTAGCGGAGCATAAATATCTAACGCCTACTATTTTACTACGCACGCACACATTTGTAAGGGTCGCTCGGTCGGCAAAAACGTTGTGAATTGAATAGCACACAAAGGAACGCGCGTACGCGTAGTTGTTGCCCATAAATCACATTCAATTTGGGATAATTTCAAATAAAAGTAGAAGCCTTATTTACTCGTATTTTCAAAAACTGCAAAACGGTATATCATTATTTACATATTTGAACTTAAATATAAAATTTGGGTACTCTTGGAAAAATAACCCTGTATAAACGAGGATTGTTAACAAGAATGTAGCAGAAAAGAGTCCGCGACAAGTTTTCCTCCTGTGATGTTTAAAGTAGTTCCTGTTAATTAAATAGCCACTGCATTTCATGGATACCAGGCAAAACTCACTTTTTTATTTTAAATAGCTATATCGCGGAAATAATGAGTGGATAATTTTATTGTAAACAGTTATAGAGCAGTTAGTACATTAGAGCTGCAAATGTCGTCAATATACTCTAAAATTGCAATTAACCGGTTGCACTCAGCGGGGTTACATTGCTCACACACTATGAAATTAAAGGCGAGTGCAACTTATTCTTAATTTAAAAAAAAGTGAAAAGTATACTTACCACTTATATCTGCGGCAGCATTCGGTTCCCTCTGCAGTCTTCTGTACAAATGTACCACTTTGCCTGCCGTCTTGGTCAGTTGCTCAGTCAGCGCCAGACAGAGCTGGGATGGAGATACTGTGAAACAAATATTTAAATAAATAAATTACAATTTACAATTAAAGTGAAGAGATTTTAACTAGAACAACAAATTGCAGTAAATACATAAACAAAATAATCAGAAAGAAATGCTGATTAAGATTTCTTGTACGTTATAAGAACATTGGCTTTAAGCCGATATATACACAAAGTTATTGGTCCTACGAACCGGATATAATTTGGATCCATTGTAAGATACAAATTGAAATATTTCTTACAATTCTGTTCGGCTGGTGGTGGTTCCTGTTTGTTTCTCTGTCTCGTATTGGTAGCTAGTCGAGCAGTCACCTCACGTGCTTTCGCCGATAGATCGCGCTCGCTACCACTGCGACCTACTAAATAAATTATTATATTTTTAAGATTTGTCATGGTAAATATAAATTAGAAATATGAGTATCACTAAGTGGTATAATCATTTTCTGCCTCGAAGCCCATCTTATATATACCTCCCCTCTACCCTCTACAGTCCACCCTCTTTATAGCTGCCGGTAAATAGCTGTGCTTGCCTGCTGCGTTCTGGTCTATATAGAGCTGTATAGAGAGCCAGTATAATTATAGGCTGTGAGGCATTCCATTTAAGTCCTAAGAGATGACAACGCACCTTAAATTCTTCTTTGTTCGAAGTTGGCTGCAGGCTTCTGTGATGGACTGCAATAGCTTCTTACAATCAGGTGGGCTCAAGTCCGTTTGTCACTTCAGTTTTATAAAAAACAATGTGAGGAGATGTGAATTTAAGGATGCACGAATATTTGAAAATAAATCTGCCTCCAATTACATATTCATGTATCTGTCATAACAAAATTTATTTCCCTTTATAACTAAAATTGTCTTAACATTTGTAATTTTAACTGCTCAAGAAGAAATCGACAATACTTGATAAATTCAAACTTAATATATGAAGTGGAAGTGAAGACTCATCGGCACCACCTAGGAATAGGACGTCCATGAAAGACTATCTTTATCTGCTATCTTAACATTAATAAAATAATTACATACAACAATAATAGAATAATAATAATGCAAATAAATAACTATTTAGGTAATGCTAAGCGCTAAAAATAAAAAGAATATTGAAACAAATGTTGCATACATACATACTAACTTAAACAATTACACTATATTCTCAATAAATTTCTTGATATACATACCAAGTCTCCTCTGCGCCCTATCGGCTGATGCTGCTCTAGGGCGAGGAGCCGCGGTTGGCTGCTCGTTGCTCGCCCTGTCTTCAGCCTCCGAGCTGGACTCCTCGCGCGCCACTGTCGATACGCTTGCTGTGCCAATTTTAGTGTTAGAACGTGCAAATTTGGATTCAATATGCAATATGCTGTGACTATTAATGTATTATTTAGGCCCTAACTTCGTAGTGATATATTATGGGACTTAAGAAAAATACTTTACTTTTAATTATGAACTCCAAAATATTCAATTTTATAATTGGACGTAGTTATACAAAAACGTTCCAACCCACAAGTCATGCAAAAATGAGTTAAATATACAGATCTACTTATTTTGACATCTTCTATCTGTTTCATTAATCTGTTTCAGTCCTCAAGTGACAGTTTTTGATATTTTATTTTGACATTACGTTCCAACCCACTCGTTGTCCAATTAAATGCAAAATGTATGTAATAAAACGTATTTAGCCGTGTGAAACGTTTTAATAAAACAATATTACACTATTTTTCTTGGAAAAGAATGTTCCAAGGTTTTTAGAACGTTTTAAAACAATTATAAAATGATCCTTTTCATTGGAAACAATGTTCCAATGCTTTTGGAACGTTTTAACAAAATTACAAAATGATCCTTTTTCCTTGAAAAGAATGTTCCAATGTTTTAAGAACATTTTAAAAATATTATAAAATTTTCATTGTTTTGGTAAAGAATGTTTCAAAAATTGAAACTGTTTTAAAAAATCAACAGCGTGTAAATACAGCTAAACAGCACATAGATATTTTTAAAAATGCCAAAAAATAAAAAGAAACTGTTGCAAGTATGTAGAATGGAGAAAACAGATTTTTATAGTATAGAAAAGATTGAAAAGAATGTAATGAATAGAAAAAAGTTTATAGACAAAAGTAAAGTAAGCTGGCTAAATGCCAAAGAAATCAAAATAGAAAAAAATAAATAATATTCAATATTTATGAGAACTTCTTTTGAGGAAGCGTTTAAGGAGTTGCTTAGTGACAAAAAGAACAGAGAAATAAAAAGAACTGATTTCACTCTTTTGTGGCCTAACGGAAAAACGATCGCAGCAGCTAAGTTAGCAGATATAGAATCCATGTATACAGGGTATTTTTGAAACGCTCCCGAAAACGAAGACAGATGATAGTACTAAGGATACCTATGATGATGGGTCACAAAGAAATTCGATCCCGAGGAAAAAAAAATCATCTTTTCACAACGTTTTATTAACTTTATTCATGCTCCATCATGTTATTAAAGTTATTTGAAACGATATTTCAAAAAAATATAATGAAAATACTGAAATATAATACCAGCAGTGAAACTTTAAAAAGAAAATCAGCTGACAATAGGGTCAATATCCTCGCGGGCGCCGAACTCTTACCTAGATCGGTACGAAACAATGCATTAGGTATACTACTTACTCACTCTACCCTTCCCTTTCACACACACGCTGCTTCGTGTCGCCTCGCGCTGTGGAATTTCATATGCTTCAAGGACGTTATAATAATTTTAGTTTTTGAGACAGTGCCATGTTGACTATCACGAGCGATAGTTCAATTGTTTTGTTTATTAAATTATTGTCGTTATAACTTGTTATTTATTAATTAATGATGTTGTTCTTGTTGTTACGTTTTGTGTTTTTTGTTTTGTTTTAATAATGCCTAACGCGTAGGTACATTTATAGTGCTTGTGAATACGGCAACATGTTAATGTGCCTTGAAGAATCTCATAAGGCCACGGAGGATCGGTAAGCTGTTTCATACCTATTTTTTTAAATAACTTAGTACTGAACTGATCTGAATAGGTACATAACTGAATACATCAGAATAATAAACATAATTACACAATGGATAACAAAGCATGACTCTAACCTTGTAAACATTTTATTTAAGTATTTTTTCATTAGCGGGAATCGAACCAGTTATTTGGTTTATTTAAGCTAATTTTTTAAATAACTTGTTAACATTTTATTTAAGTATTTTTTCATTAGCGGGAATCGAACCAGTTATTTGGTTTATTTAACCTGTGAATTCGAATTAAAGTGGCTACGTGGAGACAAGCACAGTGGCAAAATAGTAGGTTAAGTAGATAAGTTAGGTATTTAGACAAGTGTTGTAAATTATTGGGTATTGTGGTACCATCGCTAGTTGCGGGCCGCGCGAATTCGGCGTTCGCGCGTACATTGACCCGTAGTCAGCTGATTGTAATTCAGTAATTCCACTGCTTGTTTTATATTTCAGTATTTTCATGATATTTTTTTATGAAATATCGTTTCAAATAACTTTAATAACATGATGGAGCGTGAATAAAGTTAATAAAACGTTGTGAAAAGATGATTTTTTTCCTCGATCGAATTTCTTTGTGACCCATCATCATAGGTATCCTTAGTACTATCATCTGTCTTCGTTTTCGGGAGCGTTTCAAAAATACCCTGTATGTTTATACCGAGGACTGTCTTCAATTTTATAAAATTTAAGAAGTTCCGATGAGGTCATCGATGATTTTGATGGGTTTGGTGGAGAGCTTGACTTCGAGATAATTGATGAATAAAACAATCTATTCATCGACTTTTATACTCTAGCTTTTATTTTTTACTTTTTTTTTAATTTTTATGGCGAATTTCTTGTTTTTAAGGTTCAATTAAAAATGTTAGTGCCTTAAGTTTATTTTCTAATAAATCCGTTTTCTTTTGTAACAAGTTGTATTTATTTTAATTAAAAAAATGTGGAACGTTTTTACAAAATTGATTGAATGCTACTTCATACAAAAATTAATTTTTCAAAAACGTTCCAAAGCAATTTTTTTCAAAATTCCTATGTTTTAATTACTAAATTTGAATAAATACTACATGATAAAACAATATTAAAAAAATACTTCAATAAAACCTACAGTATTCAATTATCCTGGTTAAAACAAAAAAGAGCCGAGCTAAAACACAAAATTGCATTTATCTCAGTTTCAACTTATTGTAGGTTGGAACGTTTTTATATAACTACGTCCAATTTATGTGTGCATGATTGACATTTTACGATAGTTTTCAAACGTTAAACAAAGTATTTGTTAACGTTTGTGGAAATAGATTGGAGCAGACTTTACAATACAACTTCTAAAGGCAGCTACAGTGCTTTTCAGAGACGTAACGAATACATTAAAAAAATAGAACACAAATAACCTACAAAAATTAAGTATAAAATATATATCAAATAACACAACCACTTCTTATATGTGCACCATAATATAACATAACAAAATGTCACTCTCTAAAATGATCCTAATTTTTAGGGAACAAGAAAAGTTCTGAAATATTCGTTACAACCCTAGGTCTAAACTACGTTGAGTTTTGTGTGATATACTAAATACAAGAAACGCTACGATTTAAAGCGCTATAATGTTAGTTATGTTTCAACTACTGAGAGTTTAAAGTTTTAAGTTATTATGAACTATTTTTTTTTCTAAAACTTTGTAATACGTACCAGTGCTGTAAGAGTTGACGAGGCCACGTCTCCTGGCGGTGTTAGCAGCTGCTTTATTCATAGAACTGATTGTGGGACGCATTAGACCTTGGTTACGCGTTGGCTGCTGGCGAGACGGTTGAGGGTCCGACTCAGAGTCACTCTGACAAGAAAAAGCATTGATGGGAAATGTTATAAAACCCTAGGTCATATACATTAAATTTTATAATATTTATAATCTAAGAGGTATTTCAATATAATTCTTAAGAGCTGATAACAAACCTACAGCCTCCTTTGTTTTAAGTTGGCGCTCATGCGTTACAGTGGTAATTTACCATGAGGCGGATAAAAAATTATAGTTATCACGCACTGCACAAAAATTACAAGTGCAGCTGAATAGCTTGAAATCCTACTATAAAAAAAATGCAATCCAGTCTCTGTACGTATTGCCTGTGTTGGATTCCCTTGCGCTAATATAAACATCACACAACAATCGCGGTGAATTATGTACAAAATTTCTATACCTGGTTTAACACACCAACGCTGGAACTTCGGGTCATATTGGAGGATTTGTTAGCGTACCGCGGAGCTGGCCTTACGAATCCGCTCGGTGACTTGCTAGAGCTTGCACTCGCTGGGGGCGTAGCTTTTGCTGGGGCTATAAGAATTAAGAACCAAAATAGATTTTAATATAATCCCATCAAGCCGTCCATCTCCTGACTTGTTTCCGTCTCTCGTCTCTTACTACACCCACGGGATGGTATGGGGTAATGGTAATGGATATTCTTACACAGAATTTAAAACATTACGAACTAGTTATTAAAACTATATTCAAAACTTTAAAAATGATCTTATAGAATATTTTTAAAAAAAAACACTTTAAATAAGCTGTGAACATTTTTGGCAACATTTTAAACAATACCTATTGATTAACACTGTTTTGATTATTTTTTGTGGTAAGGATTTTAACGATTAAAAATGTTAAATAATGTAAAGCATATTCAGCAATAAGAAAAAAAAACATCAAGCTGTCACCATACAACGTTAACATGCAATCATGCTAAAATAGAACGGATTATTAATAGTGCCCGAAAAATAAATTGTTAAACGATTTCTTTGCGAGTTGCATTGAGAGAATACGACGTTAACTTATAGTTACAGCCTTAAGCTTGAACTCGAAAATTAGACAAGTTCCAAAAAATTACTAAAATAGTACAATAGCTGATAAAATGACAAGAAAGAAGGTTTTAAGATTCTGTTTTTTTTTAAAGTTAGCTATAAGGAACTAAATATTTAATTAACTAATTATTTAAATAATTAAACTGAAACAAAAAGAATGCTGTGAGACTCGTAGTGGAATGTCAAGCATACGGAAAGTGGTATAAACTTCTATACAAAGGCAGCGTGGAAGAAAGTAGACACGAAATGTTTATTGTGCTAGTACTACTGAATTCATTAGTTTGTATGTTTTGTAGTTAGCATTTTAAAACTATTTTTGCTTTTTAGCTAAGTACCTTACACATATATTGTGAAACACTAACAGAACCACCACCGTTTCACCTGAGCCATCTAAACCCACCTTGCGGCGTCCTTGGCGCCGGTACGGGCTTGGCGAGGTCGGAGAGGGAAATCGCTCTCCTCATACCCGGCGTTTCCTCCTCGTGGTCGGACGGGGAGAGATGCGTGCGATTTGCTGAGTCACACGGATAATTTGTAAATCACATGCGGGTAAGCGACAATAATCTGAACTTAGTAAATAGACAAATCTTAGAAATAAAGTATTTGGATAAGTACAAGATATGTCCAATTTCAATTGAATTATATTGTTCTGTCAAAAATTTACCGGGATTTATAAATATATATATATACAATTTTCGTAAAATCTCTTTTGATTGCGGCACTGCGGACCGCGGGTTTTTTTCCGCAAAGAACAGGTATGGCCTACAAATTAAAATTATTCTGGGTCTGGGTGTTAGCTATATATTATGTAATGCCTCCGCGAGAAATTCATAATGTGTGCAATTTCTAGTAACGTTTTTTTAAAAATTCAAATGTCTCTAAAGTAAAAATTCGACAACAAATACACAATATTTTTTTTCCAGTTTGAGAAATACTAATAAATTTACAGGTTTAATTAAATTTTTAAGGCTTCAATATGGCCAGATAATATTTTTTGATTATGCGTCTGCTGATGCAGAATGAATTTACGATTACTCAACAAAAAATGAAAATAAATAAACATCACATTAAATTTTAGCGAATTTAATATAGCTTTTTCAGGCTATGGCTAAACACTGTCTTTAATAATTTATAGTTAAAAATTGTGTTAACTGATTGAACCAGATCATATTAGGTATAGTTATTTAGGACAGAACTATCAACTTGCGATATTACCGCGACTTTTCAAAATTAGAAAATCTCGAAACTTTTTGACAGGACGAATTAAATAATATATATTTACATATATTTTTGTGAGGTATCTCCTATGAGTTGTAAGGAGCTAAAAATAAAGCAACGAAACACAAACTTAAATTTGTTTTCAGATTATTGTGCATTAAAGCAAACACACTACATAAACTTAAATTTACGAGTACCGCTTCATCGTGCATTGACAGCGGACATACTGATATGCTTTTAATAATCGAAACATGCTGAAAAAAATACACAAACAAAAAAATCTACTTGTGATGATTTGTGAAAACTGCTTGTGCCAAAACTAAAGTAATAAACCAAAAATATACATCAACACAATGAATTAACATCAGTTTCCTCACAAATTATCACAAATTTAGAATCACATAATTTTAAAAATATCGGGGTCAGTATATGCATCGAATCAATGGCTATTGAACGAAAAATCACAAGTACTTGTAAAAAAAAAAGCGCGAAATCAAAATTGGAACCGTTACAACATCTAATAGAATTCGTTCAAACATGCGAGTCCAACCTTGCACTGGTGAAAATTTCGACGGCAGGACTTGAGTTTGGAATGGCATTTTTCTAGACAAACAAGAATTCCTTACAGCACCCCCGGTACCTAATACTGGCCTTATTTTACACTGTGATTGGTACATCTGATTCTCCAAACAGAGCCTTGGTCCAGGCATACGAATAGTTTTTCTCAACGGAACTTTAGGCCGGTGAAATCCATAAATTGATAATCTTTTTGGCGAATTTGTGCAACTTGAGCTTGTAGTCGACGATTCGTAATTTTCACTGTCTAAATGTACATCCGTTTTTGGTATCACCATTTCATTATACACTCTATGGGACAAAGTTTTTGGAGCAGTTTTTAATTCACTACGTACTGTATTATTTAATTGTAGAGTTTCAGGATGATCTAATTCAATAGCTTCGTTACCAGCATCATTGCTGACTTCAATATCCACTGTAACTAGACCCCAATCTGATCTGAATCAAGTATATCAGGGAGGCTAAGATTGCGTTTGATTTCTTTATTTTCAGAATTTGTGTCAGTATCCGTATCCACCTCTTCCAATGTAAGTGAAGTAAAATTCGATGTAGTATTTTGCTTTGTTGCTAACTTTTCAAATTTCCTTGACAAAACTTTTACTACACCTTTGCCGTCATTAATGTTAGCTTTTAAAGGTCTCATTCTCCATTCTTTTAATATTTTCTCCTGTAATATCTTTCTTTCCTCCATTTCAACTAATTTGTTAATAATTTCAAGTTTACGTTCTATGTATTTATATTTTTTTATCTCATCGCTTATTTCTGCTGGTGCAATGTTTTCTTTAGCTTCAATGTTTTGTCTACTATGACATGGAGCCTCAATATCAACTTTAATAATCCTACGATTCATCTGATTCTTTGTGGATTTAACCGAAATATTCTTTTTATCTACTTCAGAGAAATAATCTAATGAATCCTTTGAAAATTCATTTTGACTATCATCAATAACGTCTAGGGAATCCATACTAACATGGTGCATTCGTTCAATTCTCTGCATTGCATACACCTCTAAACTGTCCATTTGAATTTCTGATTTATTTTCATTTATATCCTTTTCCTTGACAAATACATCAAAGGACTTCTCCGCATTATCTGTCGTATCAAGTTTGTTTGAATTAGTGTCCTCTTGATTTTTACTTGTACTATAATTTTTATTTTGGAGACCATCTAATTTTGCTTTATATTGTGACGATATAGATGAGCTTAGAGTACCTTTATCCAATCCTGCTTTTAGTCTATTATTCATCTTTATTGATGATGTCCGCTTCATGGGCTTTGGTGGTTTGTGTGGAACAAATTCCATCGTAACATTATTATTCTTCGAACCTGATCCTCTTTCTAAACTCTTTGTAGTATTGTTATTTTTAACAGCATTTGCTTTCTCCTTGTTTAATTGGTTCTTGTTTACTTTTGTCTGAATATTCTTCCGTATTTGCTCCTCAAACTTTTCAAGATTTTTCTGTACGTGAGAGTTACGTTTTTCCATTAGATTTTTCAAAGGATTGGGTTTTGAAGCTGGTTCTAATACCACCTCAAAACTACAACTTTTTGATTTAACCATAGTTTTCTGCTCGCATCCCTCCATCTCACTTTTATATTTATGTTTCTCTGCAAACTTTGGCTGTAATGACTTACTCGTGTTAACCATATAACCACCGGTATTAAGTCGTGGTATTTCGTCAGCTCCTTTTTTCTCTTTCGCATACTGCTGTATATTATTCCCATCAAAATAATATGCAATACTTTTAGCAGGTGGAGGTGGAGCTTGTTTTGAAGCAGAATCGTATAAACTTTTAGATCTTGTGACAGTTTTATGTCCTGAAAATTCTCCAGGTGGTACATCAAATCCATATACTTTATGAATCGGTGGTTTCGGACTAACTATAGTTTCTCTATAATTGGAACTACTTTCTCCTAAATAATTATTATACATATAACCTCCCATGTACGATACATTGTTAGGACTCGATCCGTAACTTTTGGAACTGTTGTCGAATTCATAGCAGCTTTTAAAATTCCTTGGTACTCCAACAGGCTGGTCACGTGACTGGCGGGATGTTCTAGCCCCTTCAAAGAGCATTTCTAAAGGTGCACTTTTGGTGCATTCGGAGTCATCAGAAAGAACGCTTTCCAGTGAGTTGCAATTAGTTCTTGAAAGCTGCATATCATTATCTAAGTACATTTCATCTGATAACATTGACTCTTGGCTGCAACTCGATTTCATATACTTCTTTTGATTCAAAAAGAAACTTGCACTACTGTGTCTATGATTTTCTAGATATTGTTCATCAGTTTCGTTTAAGTTCTCGAATGAACAATTTTGTGAATCATTTAGATTATATCGGCTATCATACTTTGCTTGCTGGAAGGCGACTTCATTACCATATTTTAAGAATATTTCGTTTGACACGCTAGAACAATTTGAATTATCACTCAGAACCGATTCGTTCGAGCGCGTGATGCACCTCTTCGTCAGAACACTTTGACATCTATACATATTATTTTTGGAACTTGCAGTGTAATTTTCATCCATAACATCATCAATATTCGACGGCATATTTCTGGGTAGAGTGGAACTTTTCTGACTTATACAAGTCGGCTTAAGCGGTACAGTTGGCTTGTCCGTTGTTCCACCGTATATTTCGTAGTTCGATATAGCGCGGCGCGGCATGCTTGTGGTTTTCGTATGTTTCTTACATATCTTTTTTGAATATAATTTATTCTTACAACTTACATCTTGACTCAGACTGCAATCTTCTAGTGAATCTGAAGAGAAGTTACCATCATCTTTTTCTTCGACTTCCTTCGTGGGTTGTAGGTCTAAATCTCCATGATTATTAGGGTCATACTCATCTAAGTCACCATACTTTTTCGTTATTTCTGCTATCATTTTTTCAGTATCACTTTTTATAGTATCTACTATACTTTTACCACTTTCTTTAACTCTGTTATCGAATCCAACAAAGAAACTGAGAGAATTCCGTTTTTTCGGATCTGGAGGGGGAACTTGAGGCTTAGTATTAGCTTGATTTTGATTGTTTTGAACAACTTTATCCGCCCATTTGCATTCTTCGGATACAGGTGATACAGGGCAAGATTTATAATTCTTAAATATACTTCGAGAATTAGGCTTGGGTAGTTTTGGTTGAGGTTTTTCGGACAAGTTTAAGTGGAAGTTACGCGGTGGAATTTTAGGCGGTGGTTCTTTTTCCTCACTAGGATTCACAGGAAATAATCTACTGAAGACCTTAGATTGTACTGGTTTCTTGCCCATATCTATCGTAAAAGCCTGAGGTTGTTGTTTCTGAGGCAATTGCTCTTTAAAAACCATCGGTTTCTTGTTATAAGGCATGTAGTTAGTGTTTCTCTTATCATTCTGATTTGGTACCATTCCACCATGGGGTGGTATATACGGAGCTATATTTTCTAAATATTCCGGCATCATTTTGTGATTAAGGTTTGCAGGAATGGCGTAAGGGTTCTTGTTACGATAGTCTACGTTCATATTCTGATAGGGATTCAGACTGTCAAAAAAGTTTAAACTATCTAAATTCTCCTCAGGATGAAAGGGGAGATTAGGGACTCCTGGTCAGCATGGCGGGGGAAAATTTAATTCATTTTGTTAGTACAATAAATATAAAACAATTTTAAATAATGTTGCATAATGTTAGTGAAATCATACAGCAAACAACTTGGTCTCTACATTGTCAATGACAATTAATACATAAATTCAAAGACATGTGAAATGTCTTGCATGTATTGTAATTGACTATGCTCTGCAATAATGAGTCACTGATCGGTCAAGAAAACACGATCGTATCCTACTAAATTATTGCATTTTTGTGTAATAAATTAATATTGAAAAAATTGCGCTTAAATTATATTAAAATGTGCTGATCATTACTTTTATAAAGTCAATGCAGAGCAAAGATTAGTCTATGCTCAATTCAAAAAAGATTGACATTTTAATTAAAGTTAATAATGAATACACTTACCATACGGCCTAGAATTGCTCGGTACTGCCATCGAGACAGGCCTATTCCGACGGGAATTGTCCTTTTCTGGTATATAGGACAAGTCCGTAGTGGACTGGCTCGATTTGAGATTCGACCGAAAAGCCACCTAACAAAAGAAACTTTGTCACTGTATTTTATCATTATTAATGAAATTTAAACTTGTAATTAAAACCCAAGCTTTTTAAAAAAAAACGGAAATGACAAACGAACTTATAGTCCACCTGATGGTAAGTTGCTACTGTAGTCCATGAACATACGCAGCCAACTCAAAACAAAAAAGGCCACAGATGCGTCGTCACCTCACAGCCTGTAATTTTACAGGTTCTCTATACCCTTCACACCGGAACACAGCAGTGTGCTTGCACTGCCGTTTGGCGGCACAATATAGATAAAGGGACAGACTCCTAGACAGAAAAGGAGTCTACCTCTTAAACAATGCTCGTGACACTGTACATAACAATGACCATACGTTATGCCGAGAACCAGTTGCAATGTATATTGTAAAGTCTAATAAGCCTAAAAAGCGCTGTACTCATACCTTTCGACACCCCCACAATTATTATTATTTTTTATAGAGTCGGGGCGACAAACGGGCACACATTCCACCTGATGGTAAGTGGAAGCTGTGGCCCACAGACATCTACATTTATCTCGATTAAGAATCAAAATGTAGATGCGTTGTCACCTCCGAGGACAACGACGGAATGCCTCGTTTCCAGTAAAAAGGGTCTCCGGTTCTCTACACTCACAATACGAAACACAGCAGCATTAAGCTGCTATTTTGCGCTAATATTGTTTACTAAAATATAAACTCGTAAAACTAAATATAATATATGTATATAAGAGAGGATGTCTCACATTCTCTAACTGGCGCCTTGTCTCTAGGATCCGCCTCTGCAACTCTTCGCGGCGACGGACTGCTTCTGGGTCGCGCGAAGTCGGCGCGCGAGATAAGTGTTGAGCCGATAACGAGTTATTGCCTGACAAAATAAAAATTATTTGTTCATATCTTATTCTTCATCACGCCATGAATTACCCCCACTGTTGGACCCCAGCCTTCTTCTGTAAAAGCGAGATTAACCGTAATCGCCAATCACATATGGATTACAAATCAACCTCTTGTGTAGGTGTTTTACGACTGGTACATACGAGACGACTACCGCCATCTAGCAGAAACTATGAAAATTTTCTAATATTTTTCATAGTAGTCACTTACTTTAGCTTTCATGTGACGAGGATTTTGACCTGACGTTTCTATTCCATATGGAATATTTATGAAGTCTGATTTCCAGCAATGTATTCGAAATGCTGATTTAAGTGACAGCATTATATTAAATTATATTAAAATGTACCTCCAGTGAGCGTGGAATCCAGCTCAACACCACTGAGGCTGTCGAAGGCCGACTTGAGGTACTTTTCACGACGCCCGGCCGTGTCTATGGATTCACACGAACCCGACAACGGATTACGGTCTGCGTTGTCACCTGATGGCGTCGACACCTGAAAAACAATAGAAATTAGTCGAAATCGCAAAATTAGCAACACTTATATTCATACTAGCTGGCGCGGCAGACTTCTGTTCTTTCCGGTATGTGTCGAGATATGTTTCACTCCGAATTCACTCCAGACCTTTTACAGCGTAAATACATTTTTTAATAACGCAGCCGCACCGCCATCTATAAGGTCCAATTTTTTATTTTTTGTGTAGTGATGATGTAAAAGAAATCACTCCCCAAATTATTCCGTGGGTGTCGTAAAAGGCGACTGAGGGAAACTGAAACAATAAATTACTTCTACTATTATAAATATCATCATAATGAGGCTAGGGAGACCAGCATTGGACTTTGCTGTAATGATGATAATGATGGTGAAACATAGATTTAAAAATTCATAAAAGTTAGTCAGTTGCTTTACGTGGAACAAGCATATACAGGAGTTCGACGGCTCCGTGACGCAGTGGCTTAGCAATGAGTTGCCGCGCTAAGGGCCGCGGGCTCGAATCCTGCACGGAACAAGTATTTGTATGGCCTACAAATAATTGTTGTGGATTATTGTAGGCCATACAAATACTTACAAATAATTGATCTGGATGTTTGTCCTTGTGAAATTTATGTATGTAAACTGCCCCACGTGACAGGAGACAATCCTAGTGGAGGTAAAGTTTTTTAAATCAAAAAAACTACTGGAACTTTGCGATCTTTATATCACCTAAGAAACCTACTTATTCAGTCACTTATTCTGCCGATTATGAATTATGTTGATGTGTGCTGCACAGACCTATCTTAACACATTGGATCGTCTCCTTAACTACGGCAACAGATAAATTTTCTTTGTAAATACGACCATGTATCTTCTTTTCGTACTTAGCGTAATTGGCTGCCTATTAGTCGGTGCAGATATGTTAAAATACTCTGCACCCTTTTCTCAATTCTAAACAATGCATGTGCTACTGAGTATTTGAAATTTAAATTTCAACACCTGGGAGATTCTCATAGATAGAGTCTGTGAGCATGTCAAAAAGTCGTAAGTTTGAACTAATGCAGCTTTATATAAACGTTAGTTTTATAATATACAAGTAAATTAGATGAAAAAAAAAAGTAAATTAGATGAACAAAACGCTATGAACAATACGTTGGAACAAAACAATGCTTTGGTCCAAGCATTAGGTGCGCGTGGTGGTAAGACATGCAGGAAGTCGATGGATGCAGGTGGCTCAGGACCGTGCTTGTGTCGTTCCTTGTGGGAGGCCTATGTTTAGCAGAGGACTTGTGAAGGGCTGTAATGAATGATGAGTGAATGTACGCGCAGCCGACGCCATCTTGTCTCTAGTATCACAGCGAGCGCTTTAAGGCTGGAAATCCTTCTACGCTGACGTCGGTCGCGTACGATCGGTCGCGTACGTCAGCGAGAAATAAAATACCATACTGCGATACCGAGCTCTATACGGTACAGTCGCCTGCTAAGTGGATTTCGGAAAGGATTTTACTATCGTCCTCATTATTACAATCCGGAAATAAAGCCTCGAAAACTTGTACCCAGTATTTTGCTCTCGCATCTTTGTACAAATCATTAGATAAATAAAACGTTCTGTATCGATATTCATTGCAACTGTATGTGCACGCGTGGGTCGTCGGTAATAGAGTGAGGCGCTCGTACTATTCCACGCTCGTCAGTCGACCGACGTACGCGACGCTGACGGGCGAGACCGACGCGCGCGGTACGCGGCGCGTAGCAACCTACGCGCCGCGTACCTACAGAACACAATGAACATTACTACGCGCGACCGACGTACGCGACCGACGTCAGCGTAGAGGAATTCAGCCCTAAAGCGTATAAAACATAGCGTGTGACCTCGTCGTCGTCGGAGTCGTGTCCGGAGCCGCTGAGGTCGGGCGCGGGCGCGGGCGCGGGCGCGCGCGGCAGCTGCAGGCGCGGCGCGTCGCCGGCCCAGCGCCTGGCGCGCCGCACCGACTGCCGCAGCTCCTCCGCGTCCATCGCGTTCACCATGAACTCGCTGCAATGCAACATACCTATCACATATCTATGTACTAAAGTAAATAAACTTACAGCCTGTATACGTCCCGCTGCTGGGCACACAGGCCTCCTCTCATTACTGAGACGGTTTTAGGGCAAAGAAATATCCACCGCGCTGCCCCAATGCGTGTTGACGAACTTCAAATGTCATCGAAAAATACAGGTGTTCAAAAAGTGGCGTATTGCAGGGACGTATAGCGTTCGGGATGTGGGCTATTACATACTCGAGCTTTTTCTTTACCTTTTTCGAACTCGTGCGTTCTCTTTCCCAACTGTCAAAATAATGTCTATTAAAAACAAAAAACCAACCACGAAGTTTTTACTAAAAAAAATTCATAGAAGTTTTTATGATTCATGCAAATATTTCTAAAAAGAAGCTACTAATTTGTTTCAATATCAGATTTAATGATTTGATTCAATGATTCAAATCATTAAATCTCAAATTTCAATGATTAGGTTAGGTTTCATTTCATTTCATCTCATTAAATTTCATTTTCATTTCAAATCTATAAAAAAAATCTACTGAAGACTTGGCTGTATGGGCATAGTTCCCTTTGCCTACCCAGAATGGGTGAAGAAAACAAAAAAAATCTCTGCTTATATTCTTTTACGGTTGGCGCCATTTTCCAAAAATGTTCTTTGCGAGTTTAGTTGTTTGTTGCACAAAATGAGTAATTTTGACGATATTTTATTTGAATTAACACCACCGGAACTCAGTATAATTGCACAAAATGCTTCGGAGAACATTTTACCGGAAAAGCCAAAAAGTCGCTACATATCTACATACGACGAATTTATTGCGTGGAGAGAAGAGAAAAAAGCAAATAGTTTTTCAGAAAATGTTATGTTGGCATACTTCCGAACTCTCAGCAAAATTAAAACCTTCTACGTTATGGTCGAGGTTTTCGATGATAAAAAGTATGCTGAAAATAAGGAACAACGTGGATATAAGTGAATACCCAAAACTAAATGCTTTCTTAAAACGACAATCAGACGGTTTTACAACTAAAAAGTCGAAAATATTAACATCGAATGAAGTGGAAAGGTTTTTGAACGAAGCTCCCGATGATCGTTATTTAGCCACAAAGGTAATTTATTAATAAATACTTATATTTTTCTTTAGTATTCAGTTTACGAAATCGCAAAATACAGTCAATATATTATTTAAAAAAATATTAATCAAATCCCTTTTTTTGTAGGTTGCGCTGATTTTTGGCGTAGTTGGAGCTTGCCGCAGAGAGGAGTTAGCCAATATTACTTTAAAAGATATTATTGAAGCCTATGGAAAAATGCTACTAATCAAGATTCCGAATACAAAAAATAAGATACCGAGAAGCTTTGTTGTTGAAGAAAATTTTCTTAGAATAGTGCATACATATATGAATCAACGGTCCCAAAAAGCAAAAACCGACCTTTTTCTCCAAAATTATCAAAAAGGGAAGTGTACAGCTCAAGCAATCGGGATAAACAAATTTTGTAATATGCCAAAAGAAATAGCTACATTTCTTGGTCTGCCGGATGCTGAGTATTATACTGGGCACAGCTTCAGGAGGACCTCTGCTACATTATTGGCAGATTCAGGAGCCAAATTGACGTCCTTAAAGCGACTAGGAGGTTGGAAGTCAGACAAAGTTGCAGAAGGCTATATTGCTGATTCATTAAACAACAAACTAGAAACTGGGAAAAAAATCACACAATCCACTAATTTAAAGTCCAGTCCGTCTCCTTCACATGACAATACTGAAGAGAACCTTCGTCCATCTACCTTCGTTGATAATGATAATTCATCAGATCCAATTCCATCAACTAGCAAACGCCATTGTATAACACCTTTGACAAATATACATGAACAATCATACGAAATTAATAATAGTTTGTCTCAAACAGTAAATATGCAACCTAAAACTTCCCGAGTTAGTATAAAAAACTATACCAATTTCAATGTATATGTGAATTATAACTTTTATAAGAAATAAATGATTAATTAGTTGAGTTTATTGTGTTTTTATTATTTTATTAAATTGCTTCATTTTTTCGCAACTGTATTAAAAATAGTTGTTCAGTACACGTGCGGAACTGTCATTGCAACTTGTTCCGACTGTCAACCCTCACCTTCGGCTACGCCTCGGCTCGGGTAGACATTTGTCGGAACTCTTTGCAATGACAGGCTTTCCGCACTCGTAATGAAATATACTATTTTAATTTCTCAAACATGCAGATTTCCTCACGATGTTTTCCTGCACCGCCAAGCACGTGGTACATCAGCACATAAAATTGCAGTTAACAATTTCATTGGTGCAGACGGGTGTCGAAACCAGTTTACTCGCGTACTGTGAAATTTACAGCGAGCGCTTAGCCTCTGAGCTACCACGGCTCATCACATATATTTAGGAACGAAATATAAGACGATGCAACAAATGTAATGTTGTATTGATGATAGCTGCAGTATGAGCGAGCAAAACTAAGAGAGACTGAAGCATAGACGGATATATACAAATAAAGCATAGTGATTAATTTACTTTTTGGTAAAAAACACGACTTTCTGTTTTATTACAATGCTTTAAGTATAAGATAGAATGGAGAAAAAGACGTAAGACGTAGATATTATTACGAGTGTTACTGAGAAAATTGTTTCATTTTCTACCGACTTCAAAAAGGAGGAGGTAGTCAATTCGACTATAGTTTTATTTTTTTATTTTGTTACCTCATAACTTTTTTTTAGGTGAACCGATTTCGATGATTCTTTTTTTATTTGAAAGCTGGTGCTTTTCATGTTTTCCCACATAAATTTGATCAAGGCCTGACTAATAGTTTTTGAGTTATTCTTAATAATTTATATTGAAGTCGGTTGTACAAAATTTTTAATTTTAAATTATGTTTAACATACTTAATATTAAAAATATAAGTAAATTGAGTGAGAACGACGTTTATTTGAAGACCTATTCCCATATACATCTGAACCTAGTCAAACACTTCTGTGTATACCACTACACCGGCAATGCAGATAAAAACTGTGGCCACAGCTGTGGATCGCGCGGGAGCGTGCGCGGGCGCAGGAGGTTAGCTGGCACGGTAAATATGCCACGCAACATTATTCTGCTGTTTCAAGCTGATATTCTGTGAGAGCGGTGGTCTACCCTCGTCAAGCCGACCCATTCGTACCGCAGCTTTAATATAGCTGCAGCATAGTTCTACCACGTAATAGTGTTTGCACTCATGTGTTCCGGTCCAAAGGCTATTGAGCCAGGTATAATAACAAACTATGAGGCATTCCACCTTAGTTCTCAAAGGTAACAACATATCTGTAGCCTTATACTAGCGCACTCTAATAGTAATACTGTTCGATGTATAGAATCTAATTCCCAAAAACAACCCACACTAGTATTTGCTTTAGTACCGTGGAAACGCTTTACGTACATAATATATTGCACAAGGACAAACATCCAGACTCGAAACAATTATTTGTAGAAGGAAGAAGAAAGTTGAAGAGGATTTATAATTCTGATTTTATATCAATATCAATAAAGTAAAAGATAAGACCTACCCAGGTGTCTCATCATCATTATTTCCAGGATAATAAGTGGGCCTGTTCCCTCTTTCAGAGGATGATGTCCTCTCGCCATCCGATATGTCTTCAATATCACCGTCGTGTTCCGTCGATTCTTGGTCCTGAGAACAATTGACAAAACTTTAAATGTTTAAATAGTTTATTTAATAAATGTTGTTTCGAGCTAAACCATGAGTATATTATTACATTATAATTGAAGGACTTAATAAAAAAGCATTCCGAAAACAAAAAATGCAACGAAATATTCGAACCTCATATTTAAAACTGCCGAGGGAGGAGTCATCGGTGTGATGCCGGGTACGGCCTTCGGTCGTACGAACTTTCGACATATTTAACGTTACCTAGTGGACACAGCGGAACAAAATAACGACGTTAAACAAAAATAACATAAATGTGCAATCACATATCGATAAAATGCAAATGCGTAATTCAATTTAAAAAATCAAATTTTATTCTATAAATATAATTATTTAATATTATAAAACTTAGTGAATTACTGTTTAAAATAAAATTTTAAAAATATTACTCTAAAACAGTGATATATTAACACAACTACAGATTATTATAATATTATGTTGTTAATAAGCAATACATGGATTTAGTGCAGGTGCAGTTAATTTATAATGTTAAAATCGTGTAAGAATTATTTTTACAATCGTCAACCTCGCCAATTTCGAAACGTAATTTTGTATGTGTATTTTTAGATGTATCGTTGTTTGGCTGATTTTCGCCTTATAATAAATGTAGTGTAGAGTAGTCCACACGGGGTCGCCAAGTAAGATCGTTATTAATGAGTCAACCTTTATGTTCCAAGTCCTGTTTATTACTCACTTAAATTTATAATAGGTATTACATTAGTGGATACCGTGAGCCACACTACAATTAACATTAATATATAAGTCGTGTGGGTTACTCTACACTACAAATAATACATTAGTCAAAGTCAAAGTCAAAACATTTTTTTATTCAGTTTAGGCTTGTTTTAAACTCTCATGTATTTCAAAATTTACACCGGTTCGAAAAACAAGATCTCAGAGAAGAACCGGCATGAAACTCCGAGGTCTTATATTTTAAAAACTTGTTACAAGTTCATTTGCAATAAAAACTTAATATAATAAAATGTCAAAGGTGTATAAATATTTTTAAAACGTCAATTTATCGAAATAATACCCGTATCATACCCGAATAAGAGACATCATCATTGTCCTCAATATATAAGTACATAATATATTTTATACTACACTTTTTTATCAAAATTCAACAGTCAGTCAGTCAGTCAGTCCTTTAAATTATGAATTCAATTGTTGCACTATTTAAAAAATTTATTGTAAAATTCTATTAGTTTACTAACAAATATTTTCTAGTTTTACCCAATCTAACAAAAAATAAAAAACAACATAATAAAAATTCTGTATGTTCAAATTCCGCTACGAATTTTTTTTAAGTAATAATTGCTGTAAAGTATTACGAATTACAGATAGTTATCGATTCATATAATATATCGGAATCGGCAAGTTTAACAACATACACTGTACACATTTCTGACAGCAACAAACTACTGATACTCCCAGAAATTGTAACTTGTTGGCTCAAAAATGTGTTGTGGTAAATAATTTAGCTCCAGCTTCCATTCCGAATCCGAAATTTTAAATACATTGGAAAAGCTCTGATGCCGGATTAATGAGAATAGATAGAGTAGCTAAAATACACACTAGTATTGTAATAGCTTTAATTATCCAAAATGAATAATTAAAGCTATTACAATAATAATAAGTAATATAAAATCTAGTCCATAACTTTTTCTATATAATGCATATGTATTTACAAGCAAACAAGATAAGCATGCAACATAAGCGACATTCAAATTGTCAATTTAAACAATGAGGCTATCATTTACTCATTTAAATTATTATGTGATTTCAAGTTCATGGCAATAATTACCCCATGTGACAGTTTTATTAATATTATGTACTTTAACAGTCGTAGGATTTCAAAGAAAGAAATTTAAATTTAGAACTGTTAACTTATTGAATAAAAAAGAATATTTTAATATTATTTTCTAAAAATGATAAAACATGATATTTCAGACAAGCGTACAAAACAAAAGCGTCGCAAATGTGGACACAAAAATGCAAATTCAAAAATAAAACAATAAAAAAAACAAAAACCTTCTCGACTCTTGGAGAGATTGTCAATATGTCGTATGTGGTTTTCATAGTGGCGTCAAAATGACGAAATAGAGCCTCCACACGTGGCAGCTGTGACAAGTTGAGCGATTTCGGCCTCTATTCGCATGTAGGGTAAGGACCATAACCGTATGAAAAAATGTTATTAATTTATTACTGAGAATTTATTTTTTCTTTACCTTTTAACATAAAAATTAACAGAAAAGAAAAAATAAACCTTAAACTGAAAAAATATTAAAAAATTATCAATATCCAAACATCATTTAAACAGTTAATTATTCATTTTATTTTATATTATGGAGTAACATTACTTAATTTTTTATAATTATTACTACATAAAAGCAAGATTACAGATAAAAATAAATCAATAAATGGCATTTGGATACTTTATTTAAAAATATATATAATAAATATAAACCATCACCGCAACCAAAACCATTGTGAGTGATTAGACAACACAATTAGTGACACAATTAAAATTTAAACAGAAAGGTGTTGTGTATAAAACCGGCGTGCGATAATTTAGAACTCTTATGGTTGTCCTTGTCTTTTAGAATATTGTTGAAGGTATTTGCAACAAGTGTTTTTTTGTTTACATTATGTTTTATTGTTACAAATTAAAAGAGTCATTATATTATAATTACAATTCCGCTAAAAATATAATAACATAAAAGCATTATATAACATAAATTATTTTTATCAAGATTGAAGGTAAAAAAAAATAAAAAGTTTTAGGTTTTTAACGTCGAACATTCTCAGCAGTTCGATCAATGTTTTATAATATTAAAAGCACAAAGATTTTACAGCTCAACTCAGCTATAATACAAAATTTACATTATAAAAACACAAGAAGTTCTTGTTACATACCTGTTTCAAACTCTGATCTCTTCTCTTTTCAATATACCTTGTGTCTGTACCGCTATCTAATGAACTGTCTTTTGATCCATCTGAGTCTACTCGTTTCTCTGTAACATGTTTAAGTTTAATTAGTTTTAATATAAATATGTTCCAATTTTTTTCATAATTTTAGGCTTATTTTTTGGATTTAACAAAAAGAACCTAATCAATGGATAAAAGTAAGAACAATGTCAGTTACATTCAAACAGTAGAATAATGACAAGAGATGGTATCTCTTTGTCACTTAAACAGTTCTTGTGTCATTTTACTGAAGAGTTACCTGCCTACTGTGAAAAAGGCTTGCGTCCAGCAGTGAACGTAGCAAGGCTGCAGAAATTAAAGCTAGTGGTAAAGTTTTTTTTTTTTTATAAAACTGAAGTAACAAACAAACTTACAGTCCACCTAATGGCAATGTGCTACTGCAGTTCATACGGTATTTACAGCCAACTTCATAAAAGAAGGCTACAGATGCGTTGTGACCCTTGAGGACTAAGATGGAATGTCTTACAGCTTGTAATTATATTGGCTCTCTTATGACCAAATACTCAAACACTACTTGATTTTAAGGCGTTGTTAAGTCACGTGGTGTCACAGTCACTGACATAAAGTGATAGAGACAGCAGGAGACATAACGGCATCTTAAAATTGAGTAGCGTTTGAGTATTTGGGTATATAACTTTCAGAACGTACACAGAATAGAATAGAATAATTTTTTATTCAATAGTCATTTCAAGAAAGTCATTTTTTTACTTTACAACTGATTCGGCAAAAAACCTCTGTCCTGGGAAGAACCAGCAAAAAACACCATGGGACTTTTTTTAAAGTAAATTATACAATATGAAAGGTTACAAATTATTTACAAAATTTCTTTTAGAAACAGCTTGGAAGCGAGTACCAATGTAAGCACTGGTATTTGGCGGCGGAGATAAATGGTGAGGCGAATGGTTACCGGGCGCGGGCTGTATCCTGGCGGCCCACTTGCCGCGCGCGGGCGGCGCGGGCGCGGGCGCGGGCTCGGGCGCGGGCGCGGGCGCGGCGCCAGTGGGCGGGGCCTCCGGTGCCGCCAGCTCGTCGCCCAAACTCTTCTTGGCCCACGACGGCAATTTACCGATCCTTAACCTGTAAAGTTTAAGGATATACAAATGGATAAATAGGATAGCACAAAGAATCGACAATCAATGGGTAACAAATTTTCTCAAGTGGCAACCTCGTACCGATAAGTGAAGTGTAGGACGGCAGGTGTAGTCCACCCAATGGAACGACGATCTGGTAAGACATACAGGAAGTCTATAGATGCAGGTAGCTTAGAACCATGTTATGTGGTATTCCTTGGGGAAACCTACATTCAGCAGTGGCCTTAAAGTGCTATAATGGTAAACAACAAACAATAATCATACTATTCTTTTTCCTCTCCTCCTGTCAGAACGTAACAATCTACTGCTGTACATATATCTTTCATTGCGGGTTACATGTGCTGGTGGATGCCCCGTCGGCAGTCGAAGTTTCTTTTAAGCATAGAATCCACTTGATAGTTAGTCGACGCTGTAACCGATAGACAACTCATCTATCCTTGATTAAAAATCAAACTATAGATGCATTATCACCCCTGAGGATTAAGATTAAATGCATTCTTACCAGTTATAAGGGTTCTCTACACTTACACACAGTATTTTGGATATTACGCTATGTACGAGATGATTATACCACAAACTATCGGAATCAATATCTTAAAGGCTCTTCCTGTAGCCCCTTCTTCTTACAATGCTCCTACCAAGTGTGGCGAATATAGAAAATGTTTCCTACAATGGGAGAACTTAATTTTCGAGAAGATAAGATTGCTTTTGTCGATATTTATGTTTAGTCTATTTGATTGTTGATATGTTTAAAACCATTGTCTCAAACAATCAATTATCACTGTGTATTTTTGTAATCCTTAGGAGTATGTGTAAGTGATCGTACATATAAATAAATGTAAAATATTTAGAACTTCTTTGCTAACTCTACACAAATCCAGAATTGTCATTTTATATTAACTTCGACAAGATTTCATGCTATTCAGATCGCGTGCAGATTTATAATATGTTCTTTGAAGTTACTTGCAGGTGTAAACATCATCATATAAATGTCTGTTACTCTAAAACTCTACCCTATCACAATAAAAAAAATGTAGACTTACGTGTAATCGGCGACGACTGGTGTACCGAACTTGTTCGCATCACCCAGCTCACGTGGTGGCGATCCAAACTGCGAGTCCGTCTCGCTGTCTAGACCAGAAGCGCCATTCGTCGAGGGCGCCACTTTCCTGCAAATACAGAATCGATAAATATCATTCATTTATTTTAAGAGATTTGATCAATATCTAAAGTTAATTTTTAAAGTAACAAAAGAAAAAAGAGCTTAGCAATAAACTATAGCCATAGCAGCGATCACAATAGATCTTACAGGTCGCAGTGATACTGGTCTTTCTAAACCTGCATAGCTGCTTGCAAAATAAAAATAAAACAATAGAAACGGGTTTTTATCTTAGGTAGACGGGATCACCGTCAATAAGGGTGCAAGACCAAGGGACGTGACACAAGACGTGTCAGCCGCCCAGCACCTGACACGTCTTGCGAATTACAACAAATTTTGCAATAATCATGTCCTGCATCCAGTAGGGGACTCTAACAGGCTGATTAAAAATAGCTTAAGTTTCATCTGTACACATTAGTAATAAAATTTTCAATTACGTTATAAATTAGCAAAACGAATAATTTTTAAAATCAAGAGGTAATTTTACCTACCTTTTAATAAAAAAATTAAGGTTTAAAATTGAAGTCTAACCTGCCCTGTCGTATAGCTTGCTGTGCCAACCTCGCCCTCATTGTAACAACCATATCGTGAGGGACTCGCCAAACAAATATGCAACCGTCGCCACTTGCAGATACCAAATGTTGGCAGTCCGGAGTGAACCTAAACGATATAACAATTTCTGCTTAAAAAAGTGATTACCGTAGATTATTTTTATCAAATAATCATATTTTTATTTATTGACGAATTTTACTAAAACTTTTTTTAGGAACGCAAAGTTTTTAATTGGTATTTTTGTGTATTTATAAAATATTTTCATAGTAAAAATCTCATGCTACTCGACTCTTGCAAAATCTGCACACACTTATAAAAGAGAATATGTGCCAGTCCTAACGATACATACATCAAACAAATTACTCATTTATATCTATGAAAAATTAAAAAGTTGGGTACAGACATTGTTTAATAAAAACAACATACTTTAGTCCAGTGACTATCTCCGAATGTCCGTACATGGTAGCCATACATTCACCCGAGTAATAATCATAAACGCTGAGAATCTTGTCCGTGCTTGAGGTAGCTAGGTATATACCGCTGTTATCCAACGCAACCTGAAATTATATAATAATAGAATTTCTTATTACATTACAAAACGATTAGCAATTTATAAGGTTTCGTTAAAAAAGACGAATACTTTTAAATGAGTAATTTTGAATTATGAAAAAGAAATATGAAAAATGATGCATACCGCTGAAAAAGAAAGTGAATAAATTACGATTGGTATTATTCTTGATTTCCTTTTACCTTAATAAGTGTTCCATCTTCAGCCGTCGTACCTCTAAAGGTTTTCGTATGTCTTCCGTGGGCTGCGCTGTACACTCTAACATTACGATCCTATAAATAAGACATAATATAAAGCATATTTAAGCATAGAGGAATATCATTTCTCATTATTTTAGAAACAGGATTTTTTTCTTATACAGGTGTCCCAGAAGTCGACGTCAAGCCGGAATCGGGTGATAGGTCAAGTCATAAGAGTTAACAGAAAAATCTAAAAAAAATCTTTGCTATGTATTTTAAAAATTACAGGCATTTATAAAAAAATCGAGAAAATCTACAGCCTGCGACGGTCTTTTAACGCCTGTTGCTACAAATTTTAACTTTTTAATTTTCTTTTATTATGTAATACTGAATAATGTTTCTGAAAATTGTTGTTTAAAATTACAGCCTAAAATTACAACTGCTCCAGTCAGAAGGAAAAGTATTTTTTCCAACCAAGTATTTAAAATTAATTTGCCCAGTTTTAAATGACTGTACTGAAGAAAATGTACTACACGAGTTTGGCAAGTAACTTTAAAAGTTGGCGCATTTAATAAGGATTCCAAAATGGTATAACACTTGCAAGATTATTTGTTAAATTAATGAAAAAAAATTTTTTTTAAAGAAAGCCAGTTGTAATTTAATTTTCCTTACCAGTCTAAAATAAATTTTGTGTACCCCAAGGGTTTCCTCAAACTTGTTACTTAAGATTCTAGTTTGTTAACATTCAACAGAATATAGTTTAATAAGAATTACAATTAATATAATATGATATTATTATTATTTAAGCTGTGCCGTGTAGAATCGGTGTAAAAGAAACCACTACCCCATATCATCTCGTTGGTGTCGTATGGGATGACGAAAGAAAATGAAAAATGAGCAACATTTTACTAATAGCAAATTAATAATAATAATAAACTGCGGTTGCAACTATGGCGAGTATCCTCCATAGAGGCAATCTATGGGGAAGGCCTATGTTCAGCAGTGAATTGTTATGAATGAATGAAAATAATTAATATTATTCTTATATAATTTATAACCGATAAACAGGTTATAAAAATTAAATATTAATTATGTTATTACTACATGAAGAAGTGCAATTTTTACATAAAGTTAAAAAATAATGGCCCTCACAAAATGAGAGGAGATCCGTGCCCAGCTTCAGGACAATTGTAGGCTTGTATAGTTATTCTATTTCACGATGAAGGTTTCGCCTTGATTGTAGTAGTGGCGTGTACCGACAGGCGCTTTTGTGTGTGTAACTGCGATTCGTTCGACTCGCGATCGTGACTGAGCGCTCCCAAGGCCTACGCACACTAACACAATGTGTATGTGCACGGCTAACAACAACCAAAGTCAAACCTTCATCGTGAAATAGAATAACTATAACAGCCTTAAAAAATTAATTACCTGACAAGCAGTAAGAATATGTCGCCCGCCCGCATCTACTTCCATATCGTAAAGCGTTGTCCGACCGGAAACATTCTGTCCACGAGCGAATTGATAACTGCCATCTTGTGTCTAAAAAAATAAAATGCAATTTAATTGTTTTCCTAACAATAAATATTCAAAAATCAACTATATGTATAGAGTATGAAACAAAGAAATAACACTTACAGTTTTGAGTTGCCTAAAGAGTATGGTCTTGTCAGCCCCACAGGACACCATCTGCAGCCCGGAGCTAGAGCTGAGGAAGCGCACCGCTGTAATAGACGATGAGTGTTCATCTAATGTCTGCAGGATTTGGTAGCCCTGTGAAGAAAACATAATATGTATTTACAAATGTGTACTTTAAATAAAATATTTCGTATACCTTTATTATAGTTATTGGCTGCCTATGTTCAATTGTGGACTTGTGAAGGGTATGACGATTGTGATGGTAATAATTATAATTATGGATTAATTCATTATTATAATTATTAATTAGCATAAATACGCATCGAGTGAAATTGGTGACATAGTTACGGACGAACTTATACGCTTATAATATATGTATATCCTTTAAAAAAAGTAAATATATTATTATTTTGTAATTTGGACTTTATATTAGAATCACGCTAAGAATTTCTTATCGTGGAAGCGTTTTATATACAAAAATTACATCTAGAGAAAGTACCAAATATGTTGTTAAAATGCTGTTTGGACAGTGTAGAGCAAATTGTCTTTGGGTACAGCATTTTGAATAAATTTTCTGCTATAAATCGGTCAATTTTGTGGTGTGCTCGATTCATTGGTGTTATAGGTTTTGCGATATCTAGTCAGGATCGTGAGATAGTGATTTTTTTATATTTACGCAAACACTACACACGGAGTAAAATTGCTTATACATAGTTTATCAAATCGGTATCAGTAGTTTCATTCATTGTGAGATAGGGTTTAGGATCAATCAAATTTCCTGATTTAATGAAACATAGTAAAGTTATACCTTTACTAGCTGACCCGTGCCCACTTTATTGGGCGTCAAACATTTTTACTTGTGATGAAATTATCTTGTGTGGTTCTTAGTACTGAGTGTTTAGTATTTATTTTCGGAATTGATTGACAAATGTTGTAATTTCACATTAAAAAATATTATTAATCAGAATAAATATAGCCTGTGTCACTCAGGAATAATGTAGCTTTCTACTGGTGAAATAATTTTTAAAATCAGTTCAGTAGTTCTAGAGATTACTTCCTAAAAACAAACTCACAAATTTACAAACTCTACCTCTTTATAATATTAATTTATTACTGCCAACGCTCAGTAAAATTTTTTAAAAAATTATTCTAGAGCAAATATTAAGTTTTTTTTAATGTAAATAAAATACTCCATAACAATCAGTTTGGATTTACAAGGGGTCGCTCGACAACTGATGCCGGTGTTGAGCTAATCAAACATATTTTCTATGCATGGGAAAATTCAGAAGATGTTTAGGGTATATTTTGTGATCTTTCCAAGGCTTTCGACTGTGTTCACCATGAGATATTAATCAGGAAGCTACATCATTATGACGTAAAAAACATAGCGCTTAAACTTATTATGTCATACCTAAATAATAGAACGCAAACAGTTGTTATTAATGGATGCAGTTCTTCCGGATCGGTAGTATCTATGGGTGTTCCTCAGGGCTCAGTTCTTGGTCCCTTTCTGTTCTTAGTTTATATTAATGACTTACGATACTTGGTAGGGAATAACAATGATATAGTATTATTTGCTGATGATATTTCGTTGATTTTCCGACCTAAAAAGGCAATTATTGAAATATGACGAAGTGAATAATGCTATATCAAAAGTAGTACACTGGTTTAACATCAATAATTTGCTTTTGAACGGTAATAAAACGAAATGTATTAAATTCACTACACTAAATGTTAAAATGGTAAATACCAGTGTGCTTTTAAATGGGAGGAGCTGGGCCTTGTTGAATCCACTGTTTTTCTCGGTATTACAGTTGACGCGAAGCTTCTATGGGGCCCTCATATATCTAAACTAGCTAGCAAACTTAGTTCTGCAGTTGTAAAAGACTAGATGCCTTACATGTGTTGTAACAGCTAGATTAGTTTATTTTAGTTATTTCCATAGCATAATGTCATATGGAATCTTGCTATGGGGTAATGCGACTGACATTGAAACTATCTTTGTTTTGCAAAAGAGAGCCATATGAGCAATTTATAACCTAGGTCCGAAGAAATCCTTTGGAGAAAAATTTAAAGAAATAAATATATTAACTTTGGCCTCTCAATATATTTACGAGAATTTAATGTATGTACACAAAAACAAAAATAGTTTTATTAAAAATAGTGATGTACATTCTGTAAATACTAGGAACAAGCACAAGTTAGTTATACCAGTTACTCGACTCTAAAGAGTCAGTAATTCCTTCATGGGGCAATGTATACGCTTTTACAACAAAGTTCCAGAACCAATGTGACAATCAATTTTTGTACTTCTAAGTTCCTCAATGAGGTCATTTACGTATAAGCTAAAGAGGTCCGGAGAGTTAAGCCCACCTTGGCCCCATTTACAAAGTTTGTCTGGTTCCCATACCAGTATCTCAACAGATCCACAGTCTTTCTGGGTACATTTGATGATATTAGGTTTTGCCACAGTCGCTGATAGTTAACTAGAAGGAACGACTAAGGTCTAAAAATGTAGAAATATAAGTCACTCACATCACTGAACACGTAGTGCTTATAAAAATCGTTGTTTCTTAAAACTTTAATAACTTTATATTAAATGAAGATATCACATTATTTTTTTTAGATATTGGCCAAGTGTTTAAGAACTAAAACTTAGAAAACCTAATTAAAATCTATCCAGTAGTTTTTCCGTGATGCGCGCACAACTGCAAACCACTATCATTATATTTATATAGATAAGATGATATATGTGCCATTTTTTTAGATAACTTGTTGCCATCATGTAGGTCGTGACATAATCCCGTTGCTGTAGAAATCTTGGGGTTTTTGATTCATTAACACTTCCCAACCAAGCTCTCTCAATTTTTGCAGAGTGGCCAAAGATGTGTGGGGTTTGGCGTTATCATGATGAAAGACCACTCCTTTTCTGTCGATCAATTCCGGCCGTTTTTCCTAAATTTCTTGCTTGAGTCTCATTAGTTGTTGGCAGTAGAGATCCGAATCGATAGTTTTGCCCGGCGGTAAAAGCTCATAATAAACGATGCCCAATGCAAGATCAAGTCTATGGAGCTTGACTACCCTTTGACCATGATCTTTTTCGCACGTTCTTGTCGTAGGTGATCCACTTTCATCACCAGTGATCAATCTTTTCAAAAATAGTTCGGTTTCATTACGTTTCAATAGAGAATCGCAAATGAGTACACGATTAATTAGGGTTCTTTCAGTGAACTCGAGTGGTACCCAAATATCGATCTTTTTTGTATAGCCAGTCTTTTTCAAATGGGTAAACTGTTTTGTGGTCAATCCTCAATTTTTTAACTACTAATATGCTGATCTTGCTCCACTTTTTCAAAAATGGCATCGACTTTATCCGTATGACTAGCGACCAGGCGACTAGAGCGAGCTGCATCTTTAACATCAAAATTCCCGGACTGAAAACGCTTGAACCAGCTTTGTGCTACTCTTACTGACACTGCATTAGGTCCATAAACGTCACAAATCTTTTTCGCGGCTTGAACATTTTTCTCTTTTTTGTAATAAAACTTCAGAATGTATCGAATTTCTTCGTTAGATTCACTCATTTAGGCGGACAGAAGAAGGAAAGTGTTTTTTAACTTTTCTTTTTCTTTTTCTTAATATCCTATATGTATTGTTATTAAAACCAACCAGATACAAAAGGTACAACCAAAGACATTTTTCTTTAATTTTATACGCATAAACTTTTCCCAACCTAATATATAAAGGATAATTTTTTGTTACTTGACACTGGCAAAAGTACAACAGTACGAGTCCATTGCAAAGAAAAAAAAATGCATTAGCGAGCGCGCGTACGTACCCGGTCGACGAGGAAGACGTGCACGAGGCGGTCGCGCGAGGCGGAGGCGAGCAGGCGCGGGCGCGCCGCGTACTCCAGGCACAGCACCTCCGCGTCGTGCGCCTCCAGCGTGTGCAGCGGCGAGCCGTCCGCCGCGTGCACCCACACGTTGCCCGCGCGGTCGCCCGCCGCCACGTGCCGCCCGCACGGCGACACGCGCACGCACCTGCGCACAACACAACATACATGCACACACCCACACACAACATACTTAACGCTGTTTCACGTGATCAATTTACAAACGCCATTATATACATTATTGCTTGCAAAATTAATGTTTTTTTCGTATAGAATAAGAGTGACAGAATAAGATACAGTCGACCTGATGGTAAGTGAATGCTGTGCCTCATATACACCTACATCTATCCTCGATTAAGAATCAAAATGCAGATGAGTTGTCACCCTGAGGACTAAGATTGGATGCCTCGTATTCAGTAATAAGGATCTTCGGTTCTCTACACTCACCATACGAAACACAGCAGTATCAAGCCGCTATTTTATGCTGGTATTCTGTGAGAGAGTGGTCCTTTCCCGGTTGAGCCGACCCACTCGTGCTACAACCATAATATAGTTGCAACATGGTTCTACCACATATGCAGCATGGCTCTACCATAGTCTACGATCTCAAACATTAAGGCTAGAAATATCATACACACGCACACACGCGCACGCTCTTTACATGTCACGGATAATCTTACAAGCGTCGTTGGTTACCTTAATGCTTGCAAAGTTAATGTTGGCCTACGGTCCTAAACATTAAGATTGGAAATATTGTACACACGCACACACGCGCACGCTCGTTACATGTCACGGATATCGGACATTCGGGTGTTTTAAACACGATTTTGACGCTCGAAAATTAATACTTCTTGGATAGTATATGTTCGGAAAAAAATATGCGCATACATGAAACACTTAATTAAATTCTTAGTCGAATGGATTTTTAAAATACTTTATAATTTAATCGCCGGGAAGAAACTTTGACATTCGAGTACACTTTTATTTAAACGATAATTATTTATTTTTCGATAATAATATGAAAGACATGTTATTGAAATAGATTCTTAATCGGCTACATTTTTATTAAGATCCTTTATTTCCTGATAATAAGCAAAAACGTTTATTAATAGTTAATTTTTAGTAAACTTTCAAAAAAAAATTAAAAAACAGGCATCTCCTCTATTGTTCCGTGCATTAACCGGTACGTCACCGTGGGTCGCTACCCTTCGCTGTCGTTTATTCTATGTGGACACAACACCGAAGGCAAGTGAGCGTTCGGTAAACATCGGCGAATCTCACCCACTTGTTTTAGCTTGCTTTCGTTCAGTTGATCTGTAGACTCAACTTTGCATCAAGCTGAACGAGGTTAAAAAAGACACTAGTTTTTTTTTATTATTATAAATGTGATCACTAGCAAATACCCTGGCTACTAAACCGTGGTGTCAAAATAAGGCAATGCATAACATTTAATGCAATATATATACATATATATTTATAAATATTTGTACCTCACACCAATCTTGTCATCATACGTCTTCGACTTGTCTTTATCGCTGGTGGCAGTCAGGTCCACATCCTTCAGGAACTTCAACTCAGGATCGATGTATACAATTTTATTCAGCTCCTGAAAACAAGAGTATATACACCACGTATTAGTTGCAATTGGTTTGGACATAGTACAAATAAGAATATAACAGATTTCCTTATATAAACAGAAGTTATTTTATTCTTTCTAGTTTGAAATATTATCTATACTAATATAATAAAGCGGAAGAGTTTTTTTTTTGTTTGTTTAAACAAGCTAATCTCTAGAACTACCAGTCCAATATGAAAAATTAAACAAACATTATAAAAACATGAGGAATAGTATAGGCTATCAAGCATTAGGCTTCACCTCGCAGCTAGCCTTAAAGTTTTTATTAAGCAAGTCAGAAGATAAAATAAATAATTTAAAAAATCAAGACACCACTGTAAAAAAAGACAATTTAAAAGTAAGGCACCAAAAAGACCGAAACAAGACCCTTCCTTGGCAGTCGGGTAAAAAAAGCGCTCCCGAAATGATTTATCCGCGTGCGCTGGCGTAATGGTTAGTGATACATAAATAAAATGTTCTACAAAAAAATAGATCTTTACTTCATCTAAAAAAAAAACCACGATTCCATAGACGTATTTCTTATACATACGCCACAATAAGGTATTTTGTGATGAGAGGTGGAGGGAGAGTGAATAAAATTTTACTTTGTTCTATAACGTACATGTACATATGCCGATAGATGGAAATACTTTATTACTTTTGCAAATTTTTTAGCTAAAATATAAATATTTATATTTCGCTGAATGGCCGAATGAATTAAATTTTAAAATAGCATAGCAATGTGAATTGAAAGAGTTAAGAAATAATTTATACCTCTTTTTAAAGAGCATGTGTTATTCGTTACTTTAGTCATACATATTTTGGCGGCAAGGTTGTAAATTTTAATAAAACTAAACTTTGAGCAAAAAAAAAATCGATAAATTTCAAATGTTCATATTTCGTTTTCATGTACCGTGTACGGTTCTCTTTAAAACTGGAAAAACCACGCTTAGGGCACTTTCTGAGCGCGGGGTGATGCTCACCTGGAAGGGAGAGTGGATAAAATTTAACTTTGCTTTATAACATACATATTATGCTGATAAATAAAAGTACTCCATTAATTTGGCCAATTTTTAGCTAAAATTATTGAATTAAATGTCAGTGTGTCATGTCACGCGGCTCAGACGCGTGATATACGTGGTGAAACCGCGAGGCACAGCTAGAGCCTTAATATACAATTTTAACTACGCACACACATATATGCATATATTACAGACATAATATACGCATCTAGTAGGCACTAGTGCATACGCTGATACGCTAGATTATAAAATAAAAATGAAAATACATTATTTATTAAAATAAAATACACGTCTTTGTGTGTAAGACCTTGAATTACTCCCGAGAATACAAGTATCAGTGGGCTTAAGTTTAATAACTGCGAATTCAGAATAGGAAATTAAGCTATTATCATTTTATAAAACTCAAACATATTTGATGATCAAACAAATAACAATTATTTCATTATTTCTAGTCTTTTATTTATTTTATCATTTTTGTACAAGCCTTGCGCGTTCGCTCGACGACGCAACCATGTCGCGCGGTAGGCAGAGCGTCCTCGACTCCCGGTACGTGTGCATAAGGTTTATTTCTGCTTGCAGTTAACGTCTGGGATTATTATTAAAATTTCGTAGGCTATTATTATTGCGTAGGTATTTTCGCTTTTGTATGGGAGTGGAGTATCTGTTACGTAGTAACATTATTTAATTTTTGGCTTTAGCCCGTTGTATAATTATTTTTAAATGACAGTATATAAGCCTTCAATTTATATACTTTCTTATATTTTTATTATACTTTCGGCTAAAATTCGGCGGCTAATAATACCTTCGGTTTTTCAAGGTTGATTACAAATCATGATCATCACTGCGGAAAATAAACCTCCTCAAGGATTACATCTGCTTTCATCGACATCCTGGATGTCTTATTATCGGCATTTCAGTACGAGGCCATTCAAAAACCTTTCTTCCTCATCGGTTGTCGGTTCTTCCAATTGTACGGGCGGCTTGTGGCCACTTGAGGTTAATTAGACTTACGTTGCTATATATGTTGGGGCCGGCGGGCTTGAGGTTCCAGACGCGCACGGTGTCGTCGCTGGAGCAGGTGAGGAAGCTGCCGGGCGCCAGCGCGCCGTCGCCGGAGCTCACCATGTCCACGCCCCAGATGCACGCCGAGTGGTACAGCGCCGAGTGGGATTTGCCCACCTGCCGAAGGACAAAATATTCAAACATTCAATTAAATAAGTAATCCATTAATTACAGCTTATCAAACTTCCCTTGCTAAATATAGGCCTCCCCCATAAATTGCCATGGAATATTTAACATAGTTGCCGATGAGGTATATCCACGATTTTTTCTGCCACCAGGGCGGAGCCACTTAAAAATAAGGTGTAATATTTGACAAATTTCATAGCGGGGAACTTAGTTTGTTCAGAAAATGTTTCTTTGTGTACTATTAGTTTAATTTTATATTAATTAAATTAAAAATAAGTAAACCAAACCACAGATATTCACAAAAGTAGAAATTTTTAAAAAGATAAAAAATGTGCAAAAAATTAAAGAGCAAACTACTGAGGCATTGTTTTGTGTATTAATATAATACTCTAGAAACTGATAAACTTTTATTTAAAATGAACTTCTTAATTAAATGATATTGTGTAACAAAAAACTTTACCTCAGTGTCAACTAGTGACATCTGGTGAGCGAAAGATTATTAGCCCTCATTGCCACGTGTGGCAGGCGATTTAATAACCGTAGTTTTTTTATTGTTTTGTATCATTTTCCTCCATTACCTCTTACAACATCAACAAGATGATATCATTCAGTGGAATATCTTACGCTGCCTCTGCTCAGTTAAACAAACAATAATAATGCTGCATGCTCTCGTTACTATTTTTACATCCCAAGACGAACACATGTTACACCTTTTATTTAAAATGCAGGAACGTCTCAAATTATTTTATGCTTCCCTGCTATTTGGAGTAATAAAAACAAAGAAACCAGAATACCTATATGAAAAGCTTCAGTGGAGACCAAATCAACATAATATGTACAGTATTCGAAAGTGTGCAAAAGTACTTCGTATACCTGAACATAGGACATCAGCATTTCGTGGTAGTTACAAATTTATGGCCACAAAATGTTGGAACGATCTTCCACCACCATTATGAGCCATAATAAATAAGAATAGTTTTAAGAGAAAATACAAAGAGTATTTATTAAGTACGCAAAAAATGTCATAAACATAAAAATTTCTGCAGGGGCTGAGTGTCCCATATTTATGTACTGTACATTTACTACCAATATTCGTTTTTAATAACCATTATGTTGTTTTAGTATAATTATACTATAATTAGTCTGAATAAATCAAACACTACTGTAGCTCTTACTTTTAATATTATTTTTTTCATATGTTTTATTTATATTATGTTTATCTTTTGTACATGAATATTAATTATTAATTTATTAATAGTAACAATATGAAAACTTGTACTGGTTGATTAAATAGTTCTTGTACTGGCTGAATAAATAATTAAACAAATCAATTGCTATTTGTAATATAATCTGTGATGTACGCATACTGTTATACTTTAGTTAATTAAGTATAGGGGTGCTGACAGAATAACAGCATTGTAGATTCTCTGCAAATCATGCTGAGTCAGAACCCTTTCATTGTCCTGCTTACAATATTATTTTTGTACTAGTTTTAAAAATTTAAATGTTTTTTTACTTTTGATCAATGAATAAATATTTAATTATTATTATTAAATAATTATCTAATTCAAACAACTAACAATTTATTAAAAATTATTTAAGCGAGTTCCTTAATATATTTTACATATTTAGACCATCTTCATAATGTATGGCTGTTGATGATGGTTACTTTGGATTCTGCCCACAGCTGTTTTCGCAAAACTGTAAGGAAATTGGAGATAACATTTTTATGCAGCTCACATATTGAACATTTATTCATTTTTTGGATTGGACTTTGTTAAATTATATTATTTATTTATTATCATGGAAATGGATGATTACTTACCCGCTTGATATCGCGCACGTCCCACACATAGAGGCTATGGTCGTTGTAGACGCAGGTGAGCTTGTGGTTGCGTTCGTCGTATGTAAGCGCGATCGCATCTGGGTAATGCGCGTTCGTTGGCTGAGTAAACATATGGCTGCAATAAACAAAACAATATTTGTTACTTGAGGCGACATCTCAAATTAACAACCCGAAAAAATGTGCGGTAGCCCTCATCACCCCTTTTGTATACAACGTAGGGGTTAAGGACTGTATTCGTCGTCCAGACCGAAAAATATTTTGCTTGTTTTGCTCATATTGAATTCAACTGGACTATAAAACATTTCTATAATAATAAGGATGTCCGTTTGTAGTTGCATTTTCTATCTAAATAATCCGTTATCTACCATGTCAAGTCACTTTGTACAGAGTATTGCATTCAAAATATGTCTGACGGCAGTGTCTCAAGTAGAAACTAATTAATATAATCGTATAGAGAAATTTATTGAAAATGTTAAAATTATTTAGGTAAGATCTAAGCGTAAAAAATAAAAATAATGTGTCTTACCTATAGTCTTTGCGTTGTAGCATGGTGCGAATGACAGCTCAAGCCTATGAAGTTTCGTATTTTTTTGTGCTTCATGGATTGGTACCGCCTACTTACGATAGTGATGTGCCACGCTAAACTATGCCATGCCAAACAACCACATACTATCAAAAATCGGTTTTGAAATAAATAGAATATATAAAAATCACGTAATGTATTGGAATTGGAACTAATCGTTCCACAAATTCTGATTTACGGAAAAAAACGCACATGATGAATATGCAGTGTTTCCGATGCATGGACGATAAATAATTCGTTGGTCAGCACAGGTAAAAAAAAATTATAAAGCAAATTGCGCATAGTGTCGAAAAGACTTTACATAACTCATGGCAGCCAAAATCGCTACAAAGAACCTATTTTTTATTTTTATTTCGTTAGATTTGTAAACCAAATTCTCGATTACTTCTACCTTCCATCTCGATATTTGGCCCATTGGACCTGGCAACACTAATACAAATAATAGCAAAAGGCGCTAGCACGCGTACCTTGAAAAGCTGCCGATGCAGTCAACGGCGTACTGAAAATTACAGATGCTGGCAGCCATTTTATTTGTTTAAATGTCAATATGAATGTTGCAATGAACATGAAATAGAAGATGATTTTTATTTTCAAATTAATACATAGTATAATCTATGACTGAAGTGTCTGTTTGTAATATCAAAATAACAGCCTTTTACTAAATACATATGAAAGTATATACGGTATTTATAATTATAACAAAAAGACAAAAACAATTTTTAAAATGTTTGTCTGTCTGTCTGTTGGTTTCGGCTTATAGCTGGCACTGGCAGATAGCTGATGTTATAAGGAGTAACACAGGCTACTTTTATTTTAGAAAAAGAATTAGGATTCCGCGCAAAAAGATTAAAACCTGTGAAATCCAATCGTAATAAATACCAAGCGGGCGAGGTCCGGGAACAGCTATTATGTAACTATTATGTCATAATTTGTCGCCTTTTCGCCTTTTTTAAATCGATTTAACATTGTTCCATCTCTAGACACGCCAAACTGTAAGCTGTCACCCGCACATGCTATTACGCAAAGACTATAGTTACTGTTACCGTTACAGCCTAATAAAGTCCACTGCTGAACATAGTCATACCATACTACCTATTCTATCCAATGAAATATTTGAGTGATAATGAATTTGCTCACTTAATATTAACTCCTTGCGCAACGTCGACGCCGAGGTAATGCGTGCGCGGCAACGTGGTGATGTACCGCAGGGAGTCTGGCGCGAAGCACCGCACTATTCCCTCCGCACATCCCACGAATATGTAGTTAGCGCCGATTGCCATGCAGTTCGCCGACGTTGTCTATAAAAACCAAAAGAATAGTTGAGATCTAATTTAGTAAGTAACTACAAAATTTCCCACTACTGTTAATGACTACTGTAATCACAGAGATCACTCATTTTTGTAAGGAAATATTATTTATAAAGAGAGCAAGGTAAAGTCCACTAAGCAAGTCTTGTTGGGGGAGTTTATCGGAAATTATTTAGTATGGCTCAGGGGGGGTATAGTTCCATAGTAAGGCATTTGGCCATAGAAAGTAACGCCATCAAGTGTATGATACGGGTCATAATTTCCTCAGTTTAGTTAGTTTAATACTCACTAGATGGCAGAATTTAAGAAATGAAACGGTGATCCATGTTACGCATTTTATTTCTATTGCAGTTTAAGAACTTTTATTATGCATTTTAATGTCTTTGTCACCTACCCATTAAAATTATTTTTACTTATGTTATAAATTATAAACTGTATATTTTGTACTATACATAACAAATAAAAATTGTTTAATCCACGATTTATAAAGTATAAATTATACGTTCCGATTATTTTTATGTTCGATTGAAATGATTAGTCTGTACTACAAGCTCTGTAGCCAAAAATATAAATGTATCTGTGGCTGTTGCGAAAAAAATAACCTAGATTATTACATAATATCTTAATAAGAAATTAAGAAAAGAAAAAGTTTCAAAGTTCATTTTGCATCAATTAGATATTATTTTAAACGGGAATTTTTCAAATCATTTTCAAATTGAATGGAGTTCGTTTTGTTTAACTTTTCTAATCCAAATTCAAAAGTTTGATGTCGATTTAGTTTATTTCGTATTTCGTAGAATAATTACTTATGTGTGGCGTTATTAGTAGTTTATGGTGATTTATTAGAGTCCTTTTACTTAATGAAGATGTTTTACGAATAATAATGGGTTGCTGAAAACGGTTCTAAGATGCCTCCATAATCATCTAAAATTGAGAGCCCAAGTTTATTTCTGTGTATCTAATAACTGTCAATAATATATTTAAATCTCTATGAAAATAATTGTTTTATTTCTGTAAAACTATTTAACCGTGTTCCATTCCAATTTTGTACTTATGTATCAATGCATAGCTAATTGTTAACTTTAATCTTACTCATAAGGTTTGTGTTATTAAATATGCCAATATGTACCTGTTATATTCATTTATTACTATTTCCATTCCAATTTTTTACGAATGTATAATGTAATTTCTACATACGTAGAAAATTGGAATGGAAAAAGTAATATAAGTTTAAAATATAGAATATTCAATGTGAGGGTGGGCAATGAGCATTATACATATACACGCACACATTCACAGAGTATTCTCGTGTGAGTGAATTGGAATATACACACACACATGCGAATATTATATTTAGCGTAACAATCATCAGGTGGCGCTTTTTCCAAGGAGCACCAGTTTTACTCGCAAGAGGGCTCTCTTCTTCCTTATATATTACTATACTCTTTGGTATGGCTTTTATTCACTATCAAACGGTTTTAAATCTTCATGACAAGCAAGCACCGTGATATTATTATATTATAATATATTTTATTAAAATTTCATTTTACCAGAGTAAAAATGTATAGTGCCAGCAATAAAAGTATATCACTCACCTTAGCATTTCTAGAGTATTCCAAGTACCAGAATTTAACATGCCTGAAGCCCACTGTTACAAAGTAATTGCCACTTTCAGAGAAACTAACAGCCTTAACACGAGATGAAACCTGAAATAAAATCAATATGGTTTTATTAATTTCATTGATATTACAAGAATAAAGCCATGAATACTTGTGGTTAAAAATGTATACCTCAGCTATTAAATACTAACAACTAGATATTAATATTTAGGTTCCGCTGTGTGGCAACAGCGTAAGAGTACTATATCATATACTAGCCCATATCATCCTGTGATCATCCTATTAAGCAATGTATGAGGAAGACCTATATCCAGCACTGGACTTTTGAAACACTGTAATTAAAAACTAAATGATATGTGTGGAGGTGTCTGCATAAGAAAATCCATAATCCCATTTCGTCCCGTGAGTATTGTAAGAGGTGGCAAGGTAAAAAATTTAGATAAAGATAAAATATTTAGACAGGGATTACCGACGAATGTGCGAGGCATATGGTCTATATGGAGCTATGGTCAATCAATCCGCCTGCCAAGCAGAACTTGATAGAACTCGAAATTCCATCCTCATCATCTTGATGGTTGGCGGTCCACTACCGTGTTATTTAGGCGGAATTTTCTCACTCGTACGAGTACGCTGTGGAATTTAGTATCGCCATCGGTTTTTCCAGGCCGATACAACTTAGGGACCTTCAATAAAAGAGCCTACTCCTTTCTGAAATGCTAGCAACGCACATGCAATAACTTAAGTGTCGCAGATATTCATGAGCGACGGTGATCACTTACCATCCAGTGAGCCGTATGGTCGTCTGCTTCCTCTTTCATAATTTAAAGATTATCACAAATACTCAAATGCTTCCAGTGATACTACAAGAGAGGGCCATGTCCAGCAGAGGACTTTTACGGGCTGATAAGAAAGAAGCAAAAGAAGAAGAATATTTAAGTTAAATAACTTTAAAAATGCTATTTGTTACCTTATTGCTAGCAAGCTTGAGGTTGGCCCGCCAATCCCAAACATTAACAATCATGTCATGTTGAGAACCAACCGAGACTAGATATTTCGCTGATGTAGAAAAAGCCTGAAATAAAAATGATAAATTAATCAACTTTCATAATTAGCTAAAAGTCTAGTAGTCTTTCATAATATTAAATAATAGTTTTGTGATGTTGTTACCTATTGTTCTTATATTTATTACGCACATATTATTTTATAACATACATTTTAAAATTTCTACTGCAAATAACCTTCAAAGCAAACACAAGGCAAAATAACGCACAAAATTCAAGACAACAGTTTATATATTTGTATATGTAGAACTTCTAATTATTTGGTAATATTATTTTAAAGAAAATTCATAAGTAATATTTATGTCTATTTTAAGGAGTTCTCGATATCAAAGATAATTTTACTACAGATGTCGTAAAATTATTTCCATTTCTACTTACAACGCAGTTGACTCCATGCGTATGCCCAGGGAACTCAGCTATCTGAACTGCTCCCGACGCTGTCGGATCCTGGAAATAACAACTGCATTACAGCATTAAAGTCAAAGGTTAAATATTTATTTTAAACTACCAGCCACAAGATGGCGCTGCTCGGTAAGTTAGCGTTAAATACTACTCTTTAAGAGGTAGCGTAATATTATGTTTTATTTCCTTAAATAAAATTAGAGTAGTACGAAACCAAGACAATAATCATATTATATTATTTTTGGATAATGAAATTATAACAGAATCTAGTAAGTAATATAATAATAAATGTATATTTTTTTACTTATTATAAAAAGCCAGGGCCTAACTACAATCCAAACTGGTTATATGTGGTGATATACAACCAGTTGGGATTTTAGACAAGATGTGTAGTCAAAGCTAGATAGTAAATCACACTGTCTTAGCGCAAAAAAAGCCTATTCACTCTAGCCTTGTAGACAAAACATATAATTCTAATTCGAGTATTTTGTATGTTTTTCTAATCAATTTCCTTGCCTCAATTTTACGGGTTGATATTTTTGGTTTCATTACTAATTTAGTTCAATTTGTTTATCACGGTTTTACATAAAAACTCACACGACTTAACATATTTCACAGAACTTGTCATTTTTTCTTTTGTTTAATTTTGTATGCCTACTTTGTTATATATTATCAGCCTACTTTGAGTTGACTTTATAGATAATCAGAACACTGATGGTTCAAATTGGAATTCTCAAGATGGAAGTTTCCGCTATCCGCTGCTAGATGGCGCTTGTAGGCGCAAGCGACGAGAATGTTTTTTCTTGATAAGTTGGTTCTATTTGTGTACAAATAGGGTGGATGCCCCTAATGCCAGCCCCGCCCATAATATAATCCCCGCCCAGCCATTTCGCCTTTTACTTCAAAAATAAGGTTTCTAGTGGTTTTAACTACAAATATTGTCAACAAAAATTTTTTTCGTAACTGGAGGAAAGTATATTTCAAATATTACCGCACGGTTATAAATCTATGAGCGTTAAATTTAAAATCAAAACACCTACGCAACGGACAACACTCATTTTCCTAATTTTTTGATAAGTTATGGTCCCCATAAAATTAGGCTTATTTTACTTATCTAATAAAATAATCTTTAGGCTTTGTTAGTTGCATGCATAGACTATAGACATAGTAATGCAGTTATTTTAAAAAAAAATTATAACATTTTAATTTTCTTTTAGTGGGAATTAATGGTTCTGTAATTAGATATGTTAAATGTATGGAGCATAGAATTATGTATGGAGTGCATTATGTCAGCCGTCAGGCTGTTATTTGGTTTTAGGGTACCAAATAATAAGTACCTAATTTCAGTCACGTAATATAAATCAGGATTGTCATAAACTGAAATAAATATTATTAATCATAATGTCTATGTAAAATATAAAATTGGTTTTTGAATTGAAAGTTTAGCAATAGATGTAGATAGGAAGTACTTGTTTTTTATCATACTTTTGTTGTATATTAAGAACACGTTATATTTTCATTATTTTTGAGAAAGATAAAAATAAGCAAAAATAATTATAATTTAGTACATAAATGAAAAACTCATGAAGCAAAACATCTCAGGACCGTGCTTTGCAGCAACCTATGCAGGAAATCACATTCAGCTGTGGACTTGTGGTGTGCTGCAATGAAGGTGAATTTTCGAAAACCTGGATGATTAATTTATACGAAATCGAAGTGCGACATAAATTTTTGTCACAATTTTATTTTAATTAATTGTTAAGTATCAAAACTAAAATCGATCTTCTTAAAACCAAAACACTTCAGTACGTGAACGTAGTAAAACATTAAAACAAAATAATTATTGTTTCATATTGCATACTCGTGATTTAAAATTAAAAGTTGTTACGAATTTATTACTGTGCATCTAAAATTTACCTACAATAAGGTACCTACCAAAAACTCGAAGGCCACAACCCTATGCTAGGCTGGCATTAGATACACAAAAGCATGTCATTCGGCACAGGGTGGCTGGAATTTGAGCTATTACGCCTTTTTTTGTTTATCGTTGTTTTTGAAATTGTTCTTGTATTATTATAATTGAAAATTAATGTTCATTACATTTTTATATAAATAACCTGTCGATTAAAAAAGATTTTTAAAATATTGTGCTCTTATTAAAATAGTACGAATTCTTAAAAGTTGAAATTGGCACTAAAAGGCTGGTAAAAGGGGCATCCACCCTATATTCAAGAAGTGAATTTTTAATTTATTAAAAAGAATCGCAGGGTAAAAAATATTTGGATGTGCCTCATGGCACTGATGTCGATTGATCGTAGTTAAATCTTGTTTCTGGAGACTCGAAACAAAGGGAGTTTGAAATGCAAACCAAATCAAATTCGAAATCATTTTTTAAGCCTGCTGTTCGAGGGTGTGGTACCGGTGTGGTAAACAAACTGTGTCCGTCTGGACACAGTTTGTTTTAGTCGATCTCGTCGTAACAGTAAAAAGGGCCAAACTTTGTAAGGGCCAACATTCAAAATCAAAATAACTTTTCTTCGCAGAGGACTCACCTGCAGATCCCACACTCGCACTGCGGGCGCATGTCCGCACTCGCCGGTCGCTAGGTACCGTCCGTCCGGCGAAAATGCGACGCATGTGACGCTCTTGCGCGACGCGTTTAAAACGTGCGACTGCCGATTCTTCCGAACGTTGTACAACACCACCGTGCATCTGGAATTAAAATAATACAATAATAAATTTTACGAAAAAACGCTTCATTCAAAATCAAAGGAGTGTTGATAGTTTGATATAAATTATAAAAGTGCAATACACTACAAACTCTTATTAAGCATTTGATATCTTATAATTCTAAATCTTTTAATGCTTGTTGGCCACAAGGTTTTTATTACTATTATTGAGGAAAATGCTGCTGCTAATATTTTTGAGTTGCCCTCTGTCGGCTTGTACAAAACCCATACGATAATATGGGGCAGTGAAAATATAATAGTAAATGTGGTGGTGCGAAAAAAGCACCCAGACAAATGTATATATACGAAACAGAATGCAGTCACCATCAATCTGAAATAGATTTTTAACAACGAAAGACATCCTGACAGTCTGTTAATTTCCATTACACATATGTATATTCCTACACCACCACTACACGGTCAAATTATAAACTACTGTTAAATTAGAAACTAATATTCTCTTTTTATAATTATACACGACTGAAAATAAACGAGATTGTTCGCGTAAAATGTTATTACATATTAAAATAATTGCTTAAAACCATGGAAAGGCCACCGTCTAGCCATAGAGCAATTTCGACTACAGAATACTAAACAAATCCCCATCGTGACCCATGCGCATCGACGACTATTGACAATGGGCTTTTAACATGGGACACTTACAGTGCTTGGTAGGATGAGCATACGGTAAACGAGCGTCACTTTATCATTTCGGTCAGTCAGGTATAATTTTATTAATTTATTAGAAAAATTAGGTAATTATATTTTTAATCTGTCTGCTTGACCGACCAGTTAAAACAAATGATTTAAACATAACTCTAAGAAAAAATCTAGAAAATAATCCCTCACTAATTAAAGAGTTATAAAATCTAATTATAAACGATAAAACAACAAAACATTGTTAGCGTTGCCAAATTTCTTCCTTGTAATAATTCGTCCATTATAACGGCATTTAAAATAGCACTTCATGAGCCTTTTCATTAACTGAAGAGGTCCGTTCAAAAAATCTTAGATGAATACAGTATGAAATATTATGCAGTATATTTACTTCTTACATTAAATAATAATATGTAATTTATTTATAAAAACAAATATGGGGCAAAAAACGCCTTTAATTCATGCCATCGCCGAATACACATTCTTCTCAAAATGAGACATAGACTTCGACCCTGTCCTTACACTGATAATAGTAAATTGAAGTTTAGTAAAACAATATACGTAAAGTTATATACGTCTCATGTGAGGGGTATAGGGTTCTCCTAATCCTTGAGATAGTTTTAGGGCAAAGAAGAGCAATGTCACTAATTACACGTGATAGAACGATGCTGCAACTATATTATGGTTGTAGCACGAATGGATCGACTCGACGGGGTAGGACCACGCTCTCACAGAATGCCGGCGTAAAATAGCAACTTAATGCTGCTGTGTTTCGTATGGTAAATGTAGAAAACCGGAGACCCTTTTTTATTGGAAACGAGGATAGCTGTAGATGTCTAGGGCTATACAACAAATTGTTAAATAACCATTTCACGATCAAAACCAAAATGATATAGGTAACGAATTAACGAGCAACAGCGTCTAAGGTGCAAAGCATCAGATACTGCGATTGGCAAACCGCCTTCAAAGAAAGATGATTATGTTAAACCTTTCTAGAAGAGGTTGTCCGCTGTCTATACGCTTAGATCTTTTAAACTACGCAACGGATTTTGATGCGAATTTAATAGAATAGACAGAATGATTCAAGAAGGAAGGTTTATATGTATAATACATGCATATTATATAATTCTTCTGTCCGTGTGTATGTGACTGAACTCCTCCTAAGCGGCTGGACCGATTTTGATGAAATTTTGTGTGTGTGATTAAGTTGATTAGAGAAATGTTTAGATTCACAATTGGACCCGGTAGCGGTAGGTGCCGTTATTGTCGAGATCCAGAAATCAATCTTGCGAAGCCGGGGCGGGTCGCTAGTTAAATATAAAAATAAAATCTAAAAGGCAATACACCACCGAATTGCAATTGTAAAAAGTCCGGACGATATTTCTTCATTCCTTTTATTAGAGAATATAGTACATAGTTTCATTACCTAAAAGAAGGGCACGACAGCAACTATACAAGGTTAACGCTTATCGCTCCGCTCGACAATGTTACACCGCCAAATAGTAAAAATGCCTTATTCGTATGTATGACGAACGTTACCGTAGACGCGGCCTTTCTCACGGCCACACACGAGAAATGCCTTCGTGTACCGCTACCGCTATGTACACTGTTAATGTTCTTGCATACGAGGACACTTATTACAAGCTCATTATTGAGTAATATGTAAATATTAGCAAATATATTAGCTGGCTTGAATCTAAATGTTAGTGCTAATACCAGTGCATAGCCATTGATCAGTGATTACCGAAACATCTCCCAATTTCAGTTATTGCCACATCGCTACGCCTGGCTAGCTACCAATTTGTAATAATATTATGAGACACTTTCGGACCATCAATAAAGATACAAAATATTATTCAACTCTCTAGTAGTAAGACGTAACACGTATCTGCACTCTCCCTAAGTCGACTTTACAAAGCCCACGGGGCATAATGAGGAAAAAGTTTCTGTTCGCCACTGCACTTTAAAGGTTACAATATAAAACATAAAAAAGGTACAAAAATCACTTTTAAGAAGTATATCAATGTAAATGTAATGTTGTAAGTGCAATTAAATAGGTTGTTGAGGTGATCCAACACCTTGTTAGCCAAATGCCAACTTTACCTACACACGTTACACTATGCTAATCCACAACAGAAGCTCTGGCGAACGACGAATTTAAAAGGTACAATAACACACAAACTTATTTTTTATTAATTTCCACTTTTGAACATTGCGACAAAACTCACAAGACCATCCACGCTATCTGGATGCTTGGCGGTTCACCACCGTGCGGTTTACTAGTTTTCTTCCACAACCGACTTCTTTGTAAAATCGGCTACCACCGGTGATTTCTAGACCGATATAAGTTAAGTGCCTTCAAGAAATGAGCTTACTCTTTTTAAAAGGCCTGCAACGCACCTGCAGTTCCCCCGGTGGTTAAGTTGCGGTTCAGGGCGCATTTACCATCAGGTGAGCCGTATACTCGTTTGCTTTCTCCTATAAAAAGACTGGTAATGGATAACAGCATTACCAGTGCAAGGGTCACATCGGCTAAGCACTCACCAACCCGCCTCCACAGCAATGCGATTGAGCAATACTTTTGTATCCATTTCAATTGGTATCTTCTTAAAATGGATTAAAAAAACAATCGGTAACCGCGCAGTGAGGTGAATTAAAAAGGCTTAAATAAGGGTGACAAAATATTTTAGAACGATGCAAAGTAACAATGTCAATAAGAATTGTTAAATTTATATATGAAATTCTTAGGTAACCTTAGGTTTATTAATCTCGTTTGTTTTTTTTTTTGCTATTTGGCCCATCATCGCTCTATGATGTCTTTTTTTTATAGAATAAAGGAGACAAACGAGCACACAGTCCACAGTTCGTTTGCGAATTAAAATGCAGATGCGTTGTCAGCCGTGAGGACTAAGATAGAATGCCTCTTTTCCAGTAAAAAGGGTCTCTGGTTCTCTACACTCACCATACGAAACACAGCAGCATTAAGCTGCTATTTTACGCTGGTATTATATGAGAGCGTGGTCCTTCCCCGGTCGAGCTGACCCATTCGTGCTACAACTATACTATTAATATAGCTGCAGCATGGCTCTACCACGTATAATCTAGTCTACTTCTATTGTAAACTAAGTCTGCAGTTATGATCGACTTCGATCGGTGTTTCATGATGAAGGTGCTTTATGCTTTTAATAGCTGTCGGATTTATAGTCCACAAGTCTCTCGTTAATAACGTTGTAAGATTGGGAGTGTGTCGACGAGGGACCTTATACTCAGAATCACCAAACGGTATTCGCTGAAGGTCATACAGGTTTAGGCACCAACCTCGGCACATCTCGATGAGGAGGTGGAGGAAATGTATGAGGATATATCTAGAGCCATGCATTCCTCCAGAACCCACTATACGGTATTAATGGGAGACTTCAACGCAAAACTAGGCACAAGAGAACGGTGAGCTGAAGGTAGGGAAATTTGGAATAGGGCAACGGAACCCAAGGGGCCAGCCCAGGGGTTATTATGGATGATAATAACCCCTGGGAATGAGATGATCGCTACCAAGCTATTTCTAATTTGTTGTGTTGTTAATTTTGTAACATACATGATTGTAAGCTGTTATTTAAAAAAAAAGTCCCGCTGGGTTTCTTGCTGGTTCTTCCCAGGACAGAAGTTTATTTTTTCGAACCAGTGGTGATTAAACAAAAGAGTGACTTTCAATACGTATTATTTATAATCTATATTGAATAAAAAAGTTTCAGTTTCTGTTTCTGTTTCCAGCAGCTGGCCGACTTCATGGAGAAAGAGGGACTCTTTATGATGAACTCTTTCTTCCAGAAGCGGCCCCACAGGAAATGGACCTGGTCGAGCCCCGACGGTTCGACAAAAAATGAGATCGACTTCATTATGACGACTAGACTGCAACTGTTCAGTGATGTCTCAGTGATCGCGAGGGTGAAAACTGGTAGCGATCACCGAATGGTTAGAGGCAGACTGAATCTAAACGTTAAGTTTGAAGAGAGGTGTCGTCTAATGAAGTCAACGCCCGTCCCCTCGTGCTCTAATCCAAAGTTCCGAAACCTTTCAGCTCGAGTTACAAAACCGTTTTCAGTGCCTAGAAGATTGCAAGGCAGTGGACGATATAAATGACAAGCTCGTGGAAACTGTCCATGCGGTCGGAGCTAAGTTTTCAAGACCCGCCGCAGAAGAACACAAAACTCTCCGATCACACTCTTAATCTCATGGCTGTTAGACAGGAAATGAAGCTGCAGTCTTTAGTAGATTTGATAGCATACAGGCAACTGAACAGACAGATCTCCAAGTGCATGCGGAGAGACTTGCGCAACTTTAATACTGCTCGTATTGAAGAAGCGATCGAGCGGAACCAGGGCTCCAAAGTCTTTGCCCGAGATCTGTCTGCCAGAAAAAGCCAACTGTCGAAACTGAAGACCGAATGTGGCAGCGTCGTTTCCGGGACACCTGAGATTTTGAGTGAGATTGAGAGGTTCTATGAGCAGCTATACACGTCATCGTTGGAACCACACGTAAGTGTTAGTCACGATCCAAGAGCAAGTCTTATCCGACACTATTCCGATGGTAACCCGGACGTCAGTCTGAGCGAGATTAGAATGGCTCTCCAGCACCTTAAAAACGGCAAGTCCCCGGGCGAGGATGAAATTACAGCAGAGCTTCTGAAAGCGGGTGGAAAACCAGTACTTAAAGTCCTTCAGAAGCTCTTTAATTCCGTCCTCCATGGTGGCACTACTCCGGAGGCGTGGAACAGAAGTGCGGTGGTCTTGTTCTTCAAGAAACGCTCTCTTGAAGAACTACTGACCGATTTCCCTTCTAAGCCTCGTCTACGTGCTGTTTTCGAGAGTCATTACGAATCGTCTCGCACGCAGACTCGACGACTGCCAGCTTCCCGAACAAGCCGGTTTCCGGAAGGGCTTTAGCACCATAGACCACATACATACCCTTCGGCAAATTGTACAGAAGACCGAAGAGTACAATCTGCCACTTTCTCTGCGTATGTGGACTATGAGAAAGCCTTTGATTCCGTCGAAATTTGGGCGGTGCTGCAGTCCCTTCAGCGGTGCCAAGTTGACTATCGGTATATCGAAGTGCTGAAGTGTTTGTACAGTAGGGCTACGATGGCTATCCGTGTACAAAACCAGAGTACGAAACCTATCCAACTGCAGAGAGGTGTAAGACAGGGTGACGTAATATCCCCGAAACTCTTCACCGCTGCATTGGAAGATGTTTTCATGCTACTGGACTGGAAAGGATACGGTATTAACGTCACTGGCGAGTACATCACTCACCTTCGATTTGCCGACGATATAATCCTTATGGCAGAATCGCTGGAGGACTTTAGCACTATGCTCAATGACCTCAATAGTGTTTCCCAACGGATAGGTCTTAAGATGAACATGGACGAAACAAAAATCATGTTTAACGTCCGTGTCACACCTATGCCGGTAGTTGTTGGGAGCACTAAGCTCAAAGTTGTTGAAGAATATGTTTACCTGGGACAAATAGTCCGACTAGGTAAGTCCAACTTTGACCGAGAGGTCAATCGACGGATTCAACTCGGCTGGGCAGCGTTCGGGAGATTACGATACATCTTCTCGTCAGACAAACCTCAAAACCTCAAAACTAGATTATACAACCAGTGCGTGTTGCCAGTGATGACCTATGGATCTGAGACGTGGTCCTTCACTGCTGGTCGTATAAGGAAGCTCAAAGTCGCTCAGCGAGCTATGGAGAGGGCTATGCTCGGCGTTTCTCTGCGTGATAGACTTGAAAACGAGGATATCCGCAGTAGAACCAGAGTAACAGACATAGCCTAAAGAATTAGTATGCTGAAGTGGCAATGGGCCGGCCATATAGCTCGAAGAACCGACAACCGATGAAGGAAGAAAGGTTCTCGAGTGGCAGCCTCGTACCGGCAGGCGAAGTGTAGGGCGTCCCCCCACTAGATGGAGTGACGATCTGGTAAGACATGCAGGAAATCGATGGATGCAGGTGGCTCGGGCCCGTACTTTGTGACATTCCTTGGGGGAGGCCTATGTTCAGCAGTGGACTTGTGAAGGGCTGTAATGATGATGATGATGATGATGTTGATGATTGTAATAGAGGCACAGTTACTGCAGTTGTTTTAGAAAATATTCGACGGAAGCGCCATCTAAACAGAATAATACTTCATTCACCGCTTCAGCGCATTCCGCCAGACGAACAGTTGAATATTTAAATACGACAGGTGTAGAGATAATGAGTCATGCACTTAACAGTTTAAACTGTTATCTTACGATTTCTATTTATGCCAAATAATCAAAGATAAGCTAAGACATATTACGCATCCTGAAAATGCAGTAACTTCATTTAAAAAGATTTAAAAAGGTAGAAAAAACCTCCGAAAAAAAAGTGGTGGTGATACTCACTGCTTCTCAGTGGTTCCAACGAATATAAGAACACATAGACATATGTTAGCGACTGTTATATATTGTGGCCCGTTTCTGTTTTTTAAACTTTCAGTGTCACCCACGTAAAGATTTTGAAATAATAATTACTCTAACAACATCCAATAATAAAATGCACAAACTTTCTTACAGTTTGAGAGGAAAATGTTAGCCAAAAATGCAGGTAATAGAATGTACGCGCTGAACGGTGTCCGTTGATCGTCTCTTAAGCTTCGTACCATAGCAACAGAATAAACCCGTGAATCAGAGCATCGTTAGTTTCTGTGACATTCATATTGCACATTTTTACTGGAAAAGAGGCATTCTATCTTAGTCCTCACGGCTGACAACGCATCTGCATTTTAATTCGCAAACGAAGATAGATGTAGATGTCTATGGGCCACAGCAACCACTTACCATCAGGTGGACTGTGTGCTCGTTTGTCACCCTTATTCTATAAAAAAAAGACATCGTAGAGGGATGATGGGCCACAACCGCCCAAATAGCAAAATATAAAACAAACGAGATTAATAAAAAAAAATAACTATAAAAAAAATTGCCGGCTTCTGTCTTTCCAATACAATATGGGTGTCTTCAAGGCAAGAGTAAATAGGCTTTTGTTACGCTAAGACAGTACGATTTACCATCTAGGGGTTCATCACCAAGGAACCACCAGGTGGGATTGTGGTCAAGCACTGATTTATAATAAGGTAAAAATTAATAAGATGAAATTAGAAATTATGATTTAGAGTATATTATAAATCCTCGCATTTCGTCTATGTCGCGGCCGTCCCATTGAACTGTAAACAAAGCCTCAAGTTGCGGAAACGGAAACCGAGTGGGCACAGTCCGACAGACATGGGGTCGACGCACTTTTTCTTCAGTTCTTAGTAACGACCGAATGTCGCGTTATATTTTTTGTTATGATTTAAGAAATACAATATATTCTTTTTAATACAATATATAATTTGTACTTTAATTAACTTTACGAACGCCGATTTATTTTTATATTTCATTATTCTTTTGTTTTCTTGAACTACACTACGTTAAAATCATAATTATAAATTATGAAATTGAATTTCATAGAAACGGTAATAACAGAAATATGAAATATCGCAAACTACGAAAGAAAAAACTATGTTATATTATAATTACCCTAAGGAACTTATTCATTGCAGGTTTTTCTTAAAAAAATCTGCAATCAATAAATAGAAAGTGAGGGTAGAAATCGTTTGAGTTTGCTTTGTTCTAAACTGTTTCAATGATGCTTTATTGGATAGTACTTAAAACTAAGACTTCATTTTAGAATGTTGTATTTTCAGTTAAGGTATATTTTACAAAGTTGCAATAACAATAATTGCCCTCCTTTTCCTTTTTACCTTCGTGCATTGCATTAGAAGGGCTACGCGTACCGGAGCTCGTGGGTTCTGGTCAAAGTTGAGTAGAGTTTAAATATTATTATCGATTAAGGGCGCGCCGAACCGCACCCTGGCGTGTCAGGACACGCCCGTATGGGACATGAGTATGACAAATATATTGTTAAAGTTTTTGTAGTTTTGTTAAAGTACACGCAAATATGCGGACCCAACTTGCGTGTTCGCTTCGTATTGGTTCTGTTTACCTGTTAATTAAACCATTTTTTACAAACAGATTGAGGTCCTTAAAAAATATTTTATTGAGGCATTTAATATATTTTAACTACGGGAATCCCATCGTAATCTAATTTAAACCCCCGAGATCAAGGTTCCCCAACCTTTTTTTGACCAGGGATCACTTTGATTTCTTTGTTGTTAGCAGGGACCACAAGGTGAAAGAAAAAAGTATGTTAATCTAACAATAAATTTTAATCACAACATTTGGCATAAGTATACAATAAACTGAAAAGAAGAATTCATTCACAGTATTATTTGTGTATTTATTATAAAAGAAATCATACATGTTTGGTGAAAAATTGCGATTTTTAAAACGATTAGGTTGGTATAATATTTTAATCTTTCGCGGACAATACTTAAGCTCTTGCGGACCACTGGTGGTCCGCGGACCACTAGTTGGGGATCACTGCACTAGATGGAGTAATGACCTGATAAGACCTGCAGGAAGTCGATGGATGCAAGTGCTTCAGGACAGTCTTTTGTGGTATACCTTGGGGGAAGCCTATGCTCAGCTGTGGACTCATGAACGTATGTAATGATAATAAAATAAGTACTGCCTACATACAATTTAAAATTTAATCTATTTGCTCACTTATATTATGAACTTAAAGAAAATACAAATTACTTGTAGTAGAAGTTTTGTCCTATACCTGCGGCCGTCACTGATTTGAAATGATGGAATATAAGAGAGTTTTCTTACAGAGTATCAGTGGCATTTAAGAGGTACAGCAAAAGTATTATTTTCTAGCGAATCAATACACTGAAAATTATCACAGAATCTATATAAATAAAATAGAGGTTTGCAGTTGTGCGCGCTTCACGGAAAAACTACTGGATAGATTTCAATTAGGTTTTCTAAGTTTTATTTCTTAGATCTAAAAAAAATATGCGATATCTTCATTTAATATAAAAGTAGTGTACTCTTAATGTGAATGCTTTCAGAGCTATCGAAACAGAAAAACTCACATACTTGTAATAAATTTTTAAAGATCGATTACTACCAACGCTTTTGATGCTGTTTAAGAAAGTAAAAGAAAATGGAACAGATTTCTTCCTGACATGAAATTAAAGGTACGTACACGTATTTTACGTACGTAGCTTAAAGACTTGATGCCTATATTTCATTTATTTATTTACTTTTATTTTATTTTGTAAACAAAGGTGCAACATTTGTTATTACATTATAACGATTACACACAATTTTCCGGTTGGGAATTGTATGGCAAAGATTTATTGTATTACAATTAATCTTGGAAAATATTTTGATTACCAATGATAAAATTAATGAGAAAAATACTTAAAGCGGATTGAAGAATATTAAATTACATTTAAAAAAAAAGCTTTATTTACATAACATAACATACTATATTTTATAACCTCAAATTTATATTTATTACCTCGTACCTCGTTTAGAGCCGGGGCGGCATCAGAGGCAGCTGAACTGAGTAAGTGGCGCAAATATGAGTCTCTGATAGATGACTACATATTTGTGCCATTTGCTGTAGAGACTATCGGTCAGTGGGGTCCACGTGCGGTGAAGTTCCTAAAGGAACTCCATCCGCGACTGGTCGTTGCTGTTGGTGATAAAAGAGCTGGTTCTTTTCTCGCTTAAAGGCTAAGTATAGCCATTCAGCGTGGAAACGCAGCCAGCGTTCTTGGCACGATACCGCGGGGAGTAGGAGTGTATGATAATTAAGTTACTAGTTTTAGTTTTTTTTATTATAGTTTTTAATATTGTATAAAATAAATAAAAAAAAACTAAAAATAGGATTTATTACTTAATTTTGTGTTATTTCATGCAAATAAGAAAAATTTAATGAAGTAGTGAAATATATTGCCTAGATTAAAGTACAATAATACGTATATCAAAAATAACGAAGACCAGCGTCGTGGCAAACCGGCCAATCTGCAAAGTCCTGCATAGTCTGATTTGATATACATTCCGATTGCCACGCACAACGAATACGGAAATATCATTTTGTGTACTCAACAGCTTACGATTTTATGAAAACGACTCAAACGTATAACCAGCCTCAATTAACCAGTTACTTTCAACATGGAGACTGTGTATAGTATATAGTAAATTCCAATAAAAGAGAAATTCCAAACCTGTTTTTAAACGGCCAATTAAAGCCAATAAGAATGCAATATTTGTCACACTTTAGTTCCGCACTTAAGAATTCGTTTAAAACGTAATATGTTGTTATGTTATTTACTTACGTCACAAATTATTTAAGTAGTTACATTTCGATTAATGCCACAAAACGCAGTACCGAGCCACCTGTATCCATAGACTTCCTAGTCTTACCAGATCGTCACTCCATCTAGTAGGGCTATGTTGCTTACTCTGGTTCTACTGCGGATATCCATATTTCGAATTATTTTACTCAACGAATGTTGCCCAGCCGAGTTGGATCCGTCGATTAAATTTGCAGTCGATGTTGGACTTACCTAGTAGGACCATTAATTTGTCCTAGGTATATATTCGTCAACAACTTCGAGTGTAGTGTTTCCGACAACTCCTGGCTCTTGTGTGACGTGGACGGTAGCGTGACCTTTGTCTTTCTGACATGTTTATTTTAAGACCTATCAGTTAGGACATGGGAGACAGTATTGATGTCATTGAGCATAGTGCTAAGGTGTAGCGATTCTGCTATAAGGACTATATCGTCGGCAAATAGAGGAGGGCTTTTGGCTAGTACGTACTATACATACCTACAATATTTATGTCCATCCGTAATTTAGGGGTATAATTGCGCGGGAAATGTAGATAATATTATAACACCATCGTAAAATAATTATGGCGAACATTAACTGACCAAAACTTACGACGTAAAATAAAAGTTCGGGGAAAAAGTGTCTTCCGTATTTTATATTCAAATTCAAGACATTTTTTTTCAAAGTTTAATTACATTTAATTATAATATATATGTGACATTTTGTTCGATAACTTGTTGCCATCTTGGGATTTTTAATCAAAAAAATGCGACAAGTAGTTTTGACAGTCCTCTCTTGATTCTCTTGTTAGGTTAACTAACACTACGGGTAAGGTTTGAAAGTAAGTCGCCTGAATTGGGAGTGGTGGGGTGGTGGGGGGAAGTAGGGGGAGTTGTAGAGTCGCCCACCACTTCCCCTCTGCCGGATGTGCTTGGCCATCCCCTTCGAACCTAACCTGTCCGAGTCGGGGTGCCCCAAGTCACTAGCTCGCTTCGCTCGCTCTTGTACTCAATAAAACACCAAAATATTAACTTTTATAATTACTTTTATTTATAAACATAATTTATAGCTGTCACCGTTTATAAAAAAGAAGCTTTGCGAAATTAGCGAAGCTTAGCGAAGTCGTCGAAAAACAGGAGGAGGCAGGTAAAAACGTTAGGGAACACATTCACTTAAACTCGGAAGCAACGGAATGACGTAAAGTATATCTGTCACTCAACAAAATGGCCGACCTAGTGAACCATTTTACGCTTTTATCATTTTCAGATGACTTTGACAGATTCAACGTCAAAGACGTTAGTATTTAGTTAAATGTACGTTCCATTTCACGTTTAGTTAGTGATTTACCAATATTTTTAAAAAATAATTAAAAATACTTCGACGCTGCTCCGGCACGAAAAATCGTATGGGGGTGCTTCAGATAAACCCACTTGACCCCCCCCCCCCACAATGACAGAATCATCAAATTCAGGCTTTCAAACCCAACCCAACACTACACAAAGAATTCTGAAGAGACCGAAACAGATGAAAATCTGAGGGAGCAAGGTCAGAACTATATGATGGATGCATTAACACTTCCCAACCAAGCTTTCTCAATTTTTGTTGAGTAGCCAAAGATGAGCGTGGTCTAGCGTTATCATGATGAAAGACCACTCGTTTTCTGTTGATCAATTCCGGCCATTTTTTCTCAATTTCTTGCTTTAGTCTCATTAGTTGTTGGCAGTAGCGATCCGAGTCGATGGTTTTGCCCGGCGGTAAAAGCTCATAATACACGATGTCCTTCCAATACCACCATACACACAGCATCACATTATTGCGTGTTAATCCGGGTTTCGCTACAGTCTGTGCAACTTGACTACCCTTTGACCATGATCTTTTTCGCTCGTCCTTGTCGTAGGTCATCCATGTCATTTTTCATCACCAGTGATCAATCTTTTTTTTTTTAATTGGTTCGGTTTCATTACGTTACAATAGAGAATCCCAAATGAGTGTGCGATCATTAGGTTTCTTTCAGTGAGCTCGTGTGGTACCCAAATATCGAGCTTTTTTGTACAGCCAGACTTTTTCAAATGGGTCAAAACTGTTTTGTGATCAATCCTCAATTCCTCAGCTATGTCGTAACTATTAATATGCCGATCTTGCTCCACTTTATCAAAAATGACATCGACTTTATCCGTATGAGGGCGACCAGAGCGAGCTGCATCTTTGACATCAAAATTCCCGAACTGAACCAACTTTGTGCTATTCTTACTGACACTGTATTAGTTCCATAAACGTCACAATTTTTTTCGTGGCTTGATTCGAATTTTTCCCTTTTTTGTATTAAAACTTCAGAATGTATCGAATTTCTTCGTTAGATTCACTCATTTTGGCGTACAGAAAAACAATTGAAAAATGGCGGAAAAGTGTTTTTTACTTTTTATTTTTCTTTTTCTCAATGTCCTATATGTATTGATATTAAAGCCAGCCAGATACAAACAGTACAACCAAAGACATTTTTCTTCAATTTTATACAAACAAAATACGAAGAAACTTTTTCCCCGACCTATTATAACATGGTATAACATTAAAAGTATTAATGAGTACATTGCAAATATATATTATTTTTTGTATTATTTATATTTTATACTATTACTAGTTAGATACACTGCAGTGCGGTTCTTTATTTTTAAATTAACAATTTACTTGTTTTTTTCAAGAATTAATGACAAGTTTACAAGGGTTCTTAAGTGCTCTCTGTTTTAGTTTAATGCTTAGTCGATAGGACAAACCTTATCTTTCTGGCGATGGCTTGTAAATTAATGATATAAGTACCTGGGCGAACGGGCTTTGCTATGCGTTAGAAAAGTATAGGATATACAAGGGTTTTATGTTGTAATAGCCCAGTTTATTTCCACCAATTACAGCATATAAAAGTCTACTGTTAAACGTAGGCCTTCCCCATAGATTGCCTCATAGGGAGGATTTTGCCATAGTTGCTACACTTGGCGAGCGGGTTGATAACCGCAGTTTTTTTATTATTTTGCATTGTTATCAGGATGATGCTGCTGCCCACTTCCTATTTCAGTGTCCCTCTGTCGCCTCTTACGGCACTCACGGGACGATTTGGGATAGTGGATATTCTTAAACCGCCATTACAGTTTTTTTTAATACTATTCTGCGTACAGTGTGACAGTGAAGTAGCTTATCTTTGATTGTGGTATACTAACCGCAACGGTTGGTGACCGTAGAGATGATACCACAATGGTAACAAGCAGCATTAACAGTATGTGGAACTTGTTTGGAGTAGAGTTTTTGGATAGATCATCAGACGTCAAACAGCAGATTACATTACGGGCAGGTCAAATTGGGCACTTGAAGTAAAAAGTAGAATTTCCTTACATCACATTAAATTTTAAAATTTAAAGTTAAAACAAAAATACACAAAAAGTAGTAATCGAAGTCTCGAAGTATATTCGGTATAAAAAAAAAAAAAAAATATATTCACATTTCAAAAGTCAAAATATGGATCAAGCCTTCGAATTTGCATTGCGCAATACCGAGCGAGCTTGCAATACAATCTTAACCTAGATCCGACCTCCTGACCTATACGGAGTTTTAAACGTAATGATAACACGTTGAAAATATCAAGAATATAAACGGACTTATCGAGCGAAGCACGAACATAGAAAATTGCTTACTATAATGTGTAAATAATGCAAAATATTCTTAGAGCCGATTTTTCAATCCTTAAATAAAAGTTATTCATAGTTCCACTTTTATATTCTGTCAGGTAATAATTTATTTAATGGATAACTTTAAACTGACGATTTAATGTAATTTGTAATTTTACTACGATCAATAGTCACATAGAGCCGTGGTAGCTCAGGGACTAAGCGCTCGTTGTAAATTTCACAGTACGCCAGTAACCTGGGTTCGATTCCCGCCGGCAACAATGAAATTGTTAATTGCAATTTTAAATGCTCATTTACCACATGCTCGGAGGTGAAGAAAAACATTACGAGGAAACCTGTGTCTAAGAAATAAGAAAAAAAATATTTCGAAGACATGTGAAGTTCGCCAACACGCATTAGGGCAGCGCAGCGAACATTTCTTTGCCATAAAACCCTCTCAGAAATGAAAGGAGGCCTGTACCCAGCAGTGGGACGTATATAGGCAGTAATTGTAACTAACTTTTAACAATAGTTACATTGTGTAAGAAAGTAAGTGGTAGAGCCAAAAAAAGGGTCGGCTCAACCGGAGAAGGACCAAGCTCGCACAGAATGAGAGATAGCAGCAGCACAACAGCTAACTGGAGATCCTTATTACTTATTACTGGTAACGACGCATTCCTTGTTTGTCCTCAGAATGTGTTCGCTGTAAGCTATCTGTATTGTGATTCTTAATCGAGGATAGATGTCAAACTATAGGCCACTTGAATATATAAATATAATAAACTTACCCTGCTGGATAGGCGACAACTTCAGTGTTGGGATCGCAATCGAGAGCCGCGTTGCTGCTGACTGTCAACCGAGCACGGTCTCCAACTTGATCTGGCAACAATAAAACACACAATTGTAATTTCTAATATATTATTTTGTAAATAATGAGTATGGTAATCGATTTCTTTATCTTTTTCATTGATTAAACTAAATAGATAATATATTTATTAACTTCTTTACTAGAAAACTATTACGAAAGACCTTTATCAAAAATTAAGGTGTGATAAAGTATATGAATTCATTTTGACTAGAAGTAGAGACTCGAACAATACACCTGAATACCAGAGCACATAAATAATACCGAACATTTATATAGAAGCTGGAACTGCACCGCCGCGCCGCGCCGCGGTCACGATTAATAATTCATGCTCTTACATACACAGGCTGGTTATTAAATTTTTCAGTATATTCCTTAAGCTAGCTGACGACTTAGCATAGTTAGTATAATTGTGTTTACTTATAACTCTCCAAAAATACAATAGTAATCTATGCTTATAACCGTATATATTTTTATAAACTTGTAAAATTATGCAATAGAATATCGAATGTTTGATGATTTAGTAGCGCGGTAGCTGAGCGTTTGGCTGCGGCCGGCCCTATGAGCCGCGGGTTCGATTCTCGCCCGTATCAAGTACTAGCTGATACCCGCTCGCTTCGCTGGGCGCACGATAATATTTTATTGTGGAACCTATTTTTTTTTTATGGGACTATCGTAAAATCCGTTCTTAGTGAGCGTCTACATTACGAAATGAGTAACTGTACTAAATTTCAAGTCAATCGGGTGTATAGTTTTGGGGATCTCGTGATGAGTCAGTCAGTCAGTGGTATATAGGTAAGCGAAATACCACTGACTTGTATGTATGTGTATTTTCTTTCACGTTCAGTTTGTCGTTATATGCCCATCGTTTGTAGTTGATAAAATTTCCGTTATTGTAACTATTTTAAAATTGTAATTATCTATCTATCTATGTGAAAGTCTCCAGAGTACAAGAGAAAATTTGTAGTGTGGGGTAACTTGTTTAATATAAATATATAATGGTCAATATACCATCCACTTCTCTAAGGGCCAACCTCACCTGCAGGTCTTAAAAGGAAAAGTAAAGTAACTCTGCATACGTCTCTCACTCCTGAGAGGTTTATGGAGCAATACGCACGCCGCACTGCTTCAGTGCGCGTGCTGGCGGACTTCACGTCTTAGAAATATTTTATTCCTCAGGTTTCCAATGCATTCTGTCGCTGCCAGGAGCACGTTACGTACAATTTCATTGATGCCGGGTTGCTGGCCTACTGTGAAATATATAGCTGACAATCGACAGATATGGAAAATCCAACCTGATTAGACGGAATTCCATCTTAGTCCTCAGGGATGACGACGCATTATGCATTTTGATTCTTAATCGAGGATAAATGTAGATGTCTATGGGTCACAGCATCCACTTACTATCAGGAGGACTGTGTTCTTGTTTGTCACCCTAACTCTATATAAAAAAAAAAACCAACATCATCAACTAACGATGGGGAGTATCAGTGTGAGGGTAGATGCTGGTATTTCGCTTATCACCCGCCTGTTAAGCGTGGTATAGGTCATCTTTCAAGACCTGTATTATCATCATCATCATCATCATCATCATTTGACACAGCGTTAGGAACACTGTTATACAGCATTAGATTCACGACGCTGATAAAAACAAAGTTATCATAAATAAGATACAATCATTTAAGATTAAAAAGATAATACCTTTGAGTAAAATGATCTAATAGTGTCGATCTCTAAATTACAAAATTATATCTGTTTCTTTCCCAGGCATTGACTATAAAGGTAAGCACCACAAAGGTAAATGACTATAAGACAGTAGTAAAGTAACGACTATAACGATCACGGTACCTTGTGGTCGTTACATGAGACCTCATCTGTGGCAATTATAGTGATGTCAGATAAGTTTGCTTGCTACTATTTGAAAAGATCTATTGCTGAGCTTTTCCTAGTCTTAGTTATTAAATAAAATTTCATGAATTATTATTATTTCATGTATTTATTTTTACGAATGTAACCTTCTAAATGATTTTGTAAAATTAAACTTTTATTGCGTGTTAATCCGGGTTTCGCTACTAATTAATTGGTATTAAGAAAACTGAATTGCGTTGTTTTATAAGAATAAAATAACAATGAATAGAATACTAACTGAATACTTAAAAATGCTAATTTCTTTAAGGATAAAGAAAATGAACGCGATCGTTAAACCTCTGAAAAATCAAGAAACAAAGATTAGGTGTCATGCCGAAATACAATATCCATTTGGCGGTTTTCAATAACTTTGCGTTTTACTTAATAATAATTACCATTGTATAAAAAGGACGGTCAGATTTAATTTTGTACTTTATGTCTTTGGTTTGCGTTAAAAACATGCAGTATTTTGATAAAAAAAACCATTTACATAATATACCTAACATTAAATCTCCAGCATTTTTCAAAACACACGTGGCAATATTAGGAACACAACGTGTTCAAACATGACGTAATACTTTAATAAAAAAGAATAGGCAAAAACACTAAAAGTCCAATCTCAGATTCAGGTTCCGCGTCCGTGGTGCTAACAGGTATCAAGGCCAGACAACACCTTATTTCAAAACGGCAAACCGGGCGTCCTTGCCGCTCTTGCAAGGATGCTCGGTATCCAGCGGGTACTACAATGTCGTAAGATTAACACATTTATTTTTAGAAATATTTTATATCAACATACAGGTCCGAAATCTAAATTTTACTAATAGAAGCATTCTGAAACCGATTATAGTAGAAGTCCAGTAAATAGTTCTTTCTAGGCAAATTTTGTATTCGGACTGTTTGTTTTGTTTAATATTTTATCGTTCTAAGTTTATTTAACATATTTCATCAGTGAGATAATTTGATTTTCAAACGCCGAGCAAAGCTTTGTCACCCAGTTATTAAAAAATAAAAATAACAACAAGTACTTTCATAATACTTTCTAGATGCGTATATAACAAGTTAACAAGTATCGCAAAAAATTGTGAAATGTTATGCGTACAAAACTGTATAAATAATAATACGTCTCAACTTTAAATCTTCCAATTAAAATACCAACGCCATAAAAACAAGGCAATACCCTTATTGAACTTTACCGCAAACAACTCTCACTTGCAAGATTTTTTCCACATCGTGCTTTCGTGTCATATACATCACGCACATGGGCTGATAACCCGGCTCGTGTTACCGTGTCTGGCGAGATATCAATCCATCACTGTGCAATCGAGTGAAAGCAAACATCGATCCCGTTGCTATTGGTTATTTATATTTTTTATATTACATTTGAAAGTTTGTGATTACATAAATTAAAGATTGATTTTTTTTTATAGGAGGGGGCAAACGATGGTATGTGACTACCGCCGCCCATGAACAACTGCAACACCAGGGGAGGAATTGCAGATGCGTTGGCGGCCTTTTAAAAAGGAGTAGGCTCTTTTCTTGAAGGTCCCTAAGTCGTATCGGTCCGGAAAAATCGCTGGTGGTAATCAATTCCACAAGGAAGTTGTGCGAGGAAGAAAACATCTTCTAAATCGCACAGTGGTGGACCGCCAATCATCCAGATGGTGTGGATGGTATCGGGAATTCTGCCGCGATGTGCGTTCGTGAAATTTGGCGGCTGGGATTAATCCGAACAATTCCTCAGAGCACTCCCCGTGGTAAATGCGAAAGAAAATGCAAAGGGATGCAACATCTCTTCGCAGCGCCAATGAATCGAGCCGATCGGAAAGGACTCGGTCGTCGACGATTCGAGCCGCTTTGCGCTGGATGCGGTCAAGTGGAAAGAGCTGGCACTGGGGCCCCTGCCCAGAGATGGGAACAGTATTCCATGTGAGGCCGAACCTGCGCCTTGTAAAGTTGCAGGCGTTGTGCCGGCATGAAATACTGTCCCTCTCTGCTGAGCACGCCAAGCTTTTAGAGGCCAATTTGGCCTTCTCTTCTAAGTGACCACGAAACTGCATGTCACTCGATATATCGACGCCGAGGATTCCGATACTGGCTGAGGCAACAAGGAGTGCCTTGAAACTGAGGAGATACGACAAAGGGTTCTTTTTAGCGGTAAACGCGCAAACTTGTGTCTTCTGAGGATTAAACTGGACTAGATTTAGTCGCCCCAATCCGAGACTTTGTTCAGCAAAGACTCGACTTCAGACACAAGTTTGTTCCGGTAGTCGGCGACGTTTTCCGAGAAATATTGGCACGGCCGGTGTATGAGCATCACCAGTGGTGTTATTCGCATAGCAATGAATGCTACCGGTTTGCAACATATGCAGAAGAAACAGTATTGGTAATAGCACGCAGTCTTGTGGAATACCAGCGTTAATAGGCTTGTAGTCGGAGCATGCACTGTCTACAACGACCTTGATGCTCCGATCTGCAAGAAAGCTGGTGATTCAATTGCACAATTTCTCGGGAAGCCCATAGGAAGGGAGCTTCGAAAGAAGCGCTTTGTGCCAAACCCGATCGAAGGCCTTCTTTTTGTGCGCTTCTTTAAAAATTTATTTGATTGAGTTCTGTAGAAATATAGGTATCTTCAGTTTATTCAACCTACCCTTAAACAAAGGGACGGGGGGAGGCTATGGCTCCGGGCGCTGATTTTAGGGGGCTGCATTATGAGAATAAAAATCTATGCTCTGTGCTTCTCAAAAATCTGTAAAATAGCTCGTTAGAGATAATCTGCACACACGCACTTAGGGATAAGTATAAAAAAAAACATGTGTGATGTGTGTGAAATTAAATAATAAAAATATTTCACGGCACATGATTAATATGATAATTTTCAACCACAAGTGTAAAATATAAGATTAAAGTTTAATTTTATAGCAAATAGATGTTAGAATCCTTATTTTTAGACATTAAGAGCCAAAAATTTAGTGTAATAAATCAAAAGAATATTTTCTTTCGAGTAAAATTGCTTTGCAATATCGCCATCTACTTCATTTTATCGGAAAAGTCATTTTATCGCACAAAAATTGATTGACCCTCAAGGTAGTAAGTAAAATAGACGCGAGGTGGCCAAAACACGACTAATTTAATATAATATTCTATTTCAATCTCTCGCAGGCTACGCTTGTATATAGATTTGTCTCTTTTTAGTGTCGCTTTTTCGTTTCATCGATTTTCAAATCACAACGATTCTAAAGAAGTTTTCACTTCAAAAATTCCTTATACCTATCGTTTTATTCATTTTCAAATGATATAACAAAACAATGACTGTAGGAAGTTTTTAACGATTTTACATTTTTAAGATGTACCTACTTCAAAAATGAGGTGAATAATTATTGCCTCTAGCTGCCCGGGGGATAACTACCAATGCCACGCCATTGTATTCAAGTGAACGTTCACAATTGAAAAAGACATAAATTTAATACAGTAACTTTTAGACAATCGTCTCAACCCAAAAATAAAAACTAAAATATAAGGATTTGTGAAAGCTATATTCAGATCAGAAGTAATTTCCGAACTTGAGCGGTCAGTCGGTTAGGCAGACAAACGAGCAAGTGGTCCGTATAATATTATGAGTTATGTCCTATACAATATGTTTATTGAAAATAAAGCTTTCCATTTTACAGAAACAACACCTGAACATCAAATATTTGAATATCCTTAATAAGAAACATAATCAGCACCTTAGCACAAGCCTCATTCAAAAAGAGACCGACATCTCACCTTCATCCGAATTTCTTTAAAATTTAAACCGGTTATTTAAATCAGAAGGTCCTTCATTAGATTTACAATGGCAACACGTATAGATATGTCGAAACGCTTTTGGTTTGAATTTCTTAATCGTTGACTCGAGATAAGATTTTGGGTCAAGTTAGACACCTACGTGATAGTGAACAGCTGATTAGTGCGAGCCCATTTAGTGTCTTGCGTCGTATTTTGCTGAACATATGGTAGTGGGCTGACATAGTAAAATTCCTTATCACGATAAATTTTAGAGATCCTTCAATGTCGTCTATTATAATTATAAAATATTTATAGTTTTATTATTGCTAGTATATGGGATGATGGCCATTGCTTTAAAATTCCATAGCAAGTAAACGAAGTTTGATGCCCTTCGGTCGGTATCAACGAAATAGTTGATGTAACAACTTTAAGTCTTGATTTCCATGTGCTTGTAAGTGAAAGAATATATAGTGAGGAAACCTGCATATCTTAGAAAAGAAAAATATTTGAAGGACATGTGAAATCCGTTTTGAGGCAGCAAATTGAGAGAGGTCTGTGTCCATCGGAGGTTAAAGGAAGATCGTCACTTTACTTAGGACTTTCAATTTTGTGAATAGTTATAAAAGGTGTGATTTATACTATACTGATAGTATTTGATTGAAATTAACAAACCGCGTGACCGCCCAAAACCCGGGAAAAAACCACGTTCTCACAGAATACCAGTGTAAAATAGCAGTATAATGCTGCCGTGTCTCATACGGAGTGACGAGTACCGGAGACCATTGTAACTAGTAATGAGGCATTCCATCTTGGACCTCAGACGTGACAACGCATATTTGATATTTAATCGAGGATAGATTTAGATGTTTATGGATGTCAGCATCCATCGTTTGTCATCCTAACATATATAAGAGAACCGACGTTAATAATATTAATACAATAGATATTAAATTTGTTTAACAAAAACTCTTGTAGTATACTAATCATTTCACATGATTCATTGTAAGCATGCGAATGTAAACATCATTTCCAAAATATTTTATTCTGCTTTGTCCTCGTATCTAGCATATTCGATTATAAATTCTATGAATTCTCCGGGAGACCATTGTGATTCGTATTGGAATGCCGCTCTGTAGGCGGTATGCCTCTGGAACTTGCAACTATAGCGTCGCGCTGACCACAGTAGGTAACGAATATTTTATGAATAAATGTGTTTGTAAGCTTTGAATTGTGAGTAATCATAAACAACACAAACATTCATGTATGTTGAAATAAAATGCTCTATGTCTTGACCTGAAAAATTAAAATTATTTATGGTGGTTAGGATCATTAATTAGATTTTCATTAAAGCGTTTTGTTTATCGCTCATTTTTTCAAAATTGATGCTAATGATGAACTCTTGCCCGGTTTACGACCACAGCGTAGTAGATAGATACAGACGCACTATCTCGTCCTGACCTACCTAGGATAAAAGTTCAGAAACACAACACAATTTTGTGAATTACAACACAACGAGTGCCCAAAATAAACAATTAGTTTTCTGCACAACTTCAAAAGGCCGGCCACCCGCCTGCATCTAGTGTCGCAGATGTTCATGGGCGGCGGTACTGACTTACCATTAGGTGCACCGTATGCTTTTTTGTCTCCTCTTACATAAACACTCACGCCTGTCACCCAGAGGGGTAGGCAGAGACTACGGACTTCCATTTGGCACGATCCTGACACACTTCTCTCGCCTCCTTTACATCCATATATCTACGCATACACGCTCGTCGGTTAAGGGTACTCCTAATCTGGCCCATTTTCAATATATCGCCAATTTGGTCGATAAACCTTCGTCTAGGATGTCCCTTCCCGACTCTTCCGTTCACTTCTGCAACATAAATTTGCTTTGTCACCCTTTCCTCGTTCATTCTTTCTACATGACCAAACCACCGAAGCATTCCTTTCTTAATCCTGGTCACAACGTCATCTTACAAACCACACTTTTCTCTTATCACACTATTTCTCACCCTCTCATTCAGATTCAGCCCTAGCATACTCCTTAATGACCGCATTTCTACAGCATTTATTCTACTCTCATGCTTCTTCTGCCAGACCCAACTTTCACTACCATACATAAAAGTTGGGACTAACACAGCATTATGAATTGCCATACGTGCCTTTTTTGACACATTCTGACTTTTCACAATAGCGTGTAGAGCCCCATTCACTCTATTTCCTGCGTTCACTCGGGAAATATATCCTTATCATATCTACCATCCCTGCTAAATAAACATCCCAAATATACAAACTCATCCACTTGCTCAATCATCTCCCCTTCTATTCTTATTTCACATAACGTTTTACTTACTTTTCTTTCAAAAACCATCACTTTCGTCTTACTTGCGTTCACTTTCATACCCCTTTCTTTTAATGACCAGTTCATTAAAGTAACCATCATTTGCAACTCGGCCGCCGACGATGCAAATATGACTCGATCATCGGCGTACAAAAGGCATTTGACGGTTAACTCACCCATTCTCAACAAAAGTTTGCAAACAACTGTCCATAAATAGGTTAAACAGCCACGGGGAAGCTACACAGCCCTGTCTGACACCTTTTTGAATGCCAAACCAGTCCGAGTAGACCCCATTGATCCTGACACAAGCACTAGAGTCCCTATAAAGAGACCTTAATACCTGTATCAAACCAGCGCTCAAACCAAATGAGTTAAGTGTTTGCCATAACACATTCCTGTCCACTCTATCATAAGCCTTTTCCAAGTCCATGAACGCACAAAAATTTTTTGGTTTTTGGCCAAAAACTTCTCCGCAATCATGTGTATGGAAAAGACTTGATCCGTACACCCCATCCCCTTTCTAAATCCAGCTTGCACATCCCAAATTTTTCCATCAGTTCCTTCCATAATTCTTTTAATTAACACCTTAGGATACAGTTTACCCACAATGCTAAGCAAGCTAATGCCACGGTAGTTTTTACAGTCCTGCTGTGACCCTTTTCCCTTATATATTGGGACTATAACGGCTTTGCACCAGTCTTCCGGTACCCGCTTCAGTTCCCAACATAAATTAAACAAGGTGTACAGCAGACCTGCCACCACTCCCTCTCCAGCCCTTAGCAGTTCGAGTGATACTCTATCATATCCGGCTGCCTTACCTGCTTTCATGCTTTTCATTGCTTTCATTATTTCATCTACACTTATCTCCCTACCTCTCTCCACTTCTTTCGGAATTTCTATTTCACTTAATTCAGACGACTCTTCACTCATAAACACGCTTTCCAAAGTATTCCTACCATCTCTTTAAATTAGAAACTTCGTCATTCAGTTCTCTTACTTACACCACATTTTTTTTCACAGAACATTTTTTTTTCACAGAACATTTTTTTGTACGTGGTAGAGCCATGCTGCAGCTATATTAATAGTATAGTTGTAGCACGAATGGGTCGGCTCGACCGGGGAAGGACCACGCTCTCACAGAATACCAGCGTAAAATAGCAGCTTATTGCTGCTGTGTTTCGTATGGTAAGTGTAGAGAACCGGAGACCCTTTATACTGGAAAAGAGGCATTATATCTTAGTCCTTACGGCTGACAACGCATCTACATTTAAATTCGCAAACGAAGATAGATGTAGATGTCTATGGGCCACTGCAACCACTTACCATCAGGTGGACTGTGTGCTCGTTTGTCACTCTTATTCTATAAAAAAAAAAAAAACACCACATACTTCGGTGGCTGCATCCACCAAATCTTTCTTGACATTATACCACAGTCTCCAAGTCTAAATCATTCATACACAATTCATCCATACCACTTATATTTTCTCTCAGTCTACATTTGAACTTCTCTTTCACACCTTCATCTTGTAACCTCTCTATTCTTATACGCTGTAACGCAGTGGTAGACACAGATGTCCGATGCCGCCAACACTTGAATAGACCATTAATTCGGCATAAGACCAAGTAATGATCCGTCCCTTCGTTGGACCCCGGTAAACCCTTGTATCTATCTACCACTGCGCTCCTCATTCTTTCATCCACAATTATGAAATCTATCATGCTTCTATCATCACCTCTTTCCCATGTATACATGTGAATCCTCTTATGGCGAAAGAAATTGTTCGTCACAAAAAGATTCTATTCCACACATACGGTGAGGACGTCTTCACCATTTTCATTTATACTTTCATCGCCAAACGTTCCTAATATCCTTTCATAACCAGACCTCTTCACCCCAACCCTTCCATTAAAATCTCCTAACATAATAATATTTTCATTTACCTTACATTTCATCAACACCATCCTTACCATGTCCCAAAACTACTACTGCTCTCGGATATAAGTGGGCTTAGACATATCTGGGGCGTACACCCCTAGCACAAACAAAGCCCACTTTCATTCGTATCCATAGCAGCCTTGGGCTTACACATTGATACTCTTTCACACATTGACCCATTCTTTCTGAAAGGATGACACCGACTCCCTGGCATGCCCGCTCGTTCTCGTCTACACCAGACCAGTAAGCGGTATACATACCATATGCAGTGGCATCCTTTCCCTTACGTTTCGTCTCATTTACACATAACACATCTATTCCTCTATCATTCATCATTTCGCATACTTCATCCATCTTATCATTCATTGCTCCACATACATTCAGCGTAGCCAGACGGGCCTCCGCAATCCACTTTTCGCCCCTCCGGGAGATAGAACGTGACGGGTGGCGAACCTCGTCGCCTCCTCTTCTATAAAAAAAACCAACTGTTGACTCCAGATGGGGTTCGAACCTAAGAGCCCTAGGCGTAATATCCAGGAACTTTGGCCACTAGTCCAAACACTTGTATTCTTTAAAAATATAGACATTATTAATAAAGTAATAATTCAAAATTCCGAAAAGTTAGAAGGGGTCAGTGACCAATTAACTTTAAGTTGTGCATTCCGTTTCTCAATAAAGCGAAAGATCAACCTTTAAAGATAGAGTAGCTACTTAGATAAAAACATCTTTAGACGAATTTCATAAATAAAATTATTTTTTTATACAGCTTACTTTCCGATAACTATTTCATATTTCAATATACTTTGTACTTTATATAACAAGTTTTAGTTACATTAACAAGATAACTTGTATAGAGTTACATTAGGCATCTAATAATATGATTACTATGGTTTCATGATTTTTCACTGTCCTGTTTCCTATGAAGTATACAGTGACTTCTCAGTTCCAAGCCAACACAAATACGTGTGTTTTTCCTTTATTATTCCACAGACGGACCTCAGCTAATTATTATGCTACAGCCACATAGATCATCTATATATAACACGATGTAGCTACGCCAACGCGAATACCTTTGCCTTTTTCGTTTGATTATTCGTACATGCTATAATGTGACATTGCCTTGTATTTGAACATACAAACAAACAAGCGGACTGCATCACCATATTACATTATTACGTTTGTTATGTTATTAATATGCAAGTGATATGAAATAAACAGGTTTTGAACCAGTCTTGGAATGAGCATAGCGTTTTTTTTTTATAAACTGTGTAGAATGAAACAAAATTAAGCAACAATATATAAAAGTTATTTTCAAAATTATACACATAGTTTTTATATATTAGGAGGTCTAATCTTGACATCAGACTTATTATAGGTTTTTCTAGATTTATCAAACATAGATTAAGAATTAGGAATAACGTTCCTTTTTGTGTGTATGTATTATGTAACGTGTGTATTTTGAATATCGACATATTTACTGTGCAGGCAAAAAAAAATTTATATTACAGTAGAATGAATTAATAAAATTTATTAAAAATATTAACAGCCAATACCAATAAATATTACTTAGGTACTTAGATTAGCATAACAAACACTAAGTAAACAACAAGTACAAGATTATCTAAGGACAATTTAAAAACCAAAAAATCGTAGGCCTGTCGCAGATACAAGTACTACGTAACACTAAACTAAAACTGGGCCAAAACAACTTATAGGCCGTTCACACTGTTTCGAAGAATACAATATCCACGTAGTGCAATACTGAATTGTAATGTTTACATTATGACAGTTTTCACTTCGTAGTGCAAAAATTATTAATTTATTACAATAAATTAAATAAAATTAAATCTTTGTAAGTGATTAAATTATAGAAAAGGCCGACATAGTTGTCTTTATTTTAATCTTAACTAAAATGACATTCAGTCACTAACAGCACCTTTTTTTACATATCTTCTTGTTCTCTATAACCGCCCTCGTAGTGTTATCACTGCCCTAAAGTTGACTGGGAGACAATGCTTTTAGCATTAATGCCGCCTTTTGATCCTGTACTCATATGTAAGGTTCAATAAAGATTAAATGAATTAATAAATAATTCCCGACTCAAGCATGCCACTGATGAAGATACGTTGAGCGTATTCTGCGTAGATCGGACCAAAAATTTATAATTTACAGTTGAGGGTAGTAGAGATTAACTATGACATCACGACGTTATACAACTCAATATACCTGCGACTATGAGTTCTGCCAAGCGCTTGAAACATCGGGAAAATAAGTAAATAAAACGCGACAAAACTAGTAAAATTAGTTTCTTTTGATGTATAATCGGCTAAAAAAAACCAATTAAATTATACCACATTTAATTAAATAAACTAACTAAATGTGGGTACATCTTCTTGTCTCTTACCGATTTAGTGGGGAATCGGTTCATACAAACATGACTGGCAGATTTTTTAATCATAAATTTATAACAATTTTTTACACACATATAATTATTGTGTGATTATTATACTTATATTTAAAGTACATTCAATATAAAGATTGTACCGCTCCAAAGGTACAATTATAGTTAAGTGTATTTTGTGCTGCAATTTATCTATTAAATGTAATTCCCTGCTGAATTATTTCTAATTAAATATTTTATTGATAGTTTTTACGTACTGTATTTTTAAGCAGATGCTCAATTTAGAGTTCAGACACAAGAAAGATATCGTGTTCATCTAATAAAATCGATTCAGATTATGGTCGTGACACTACCAAAACTACTAACTTTTTATAAATTAGTCAATGCACCGTTTTAATAAAATATTAGTAGATTAGAGTCAGAGACTTAGAAAATTTCATTTTATTAAAAAGTCGAAAATGTTCTTTTATACGTGTAATCTACATAATATTAATCACATGAGCGATGCGAATAGCATTTTTAAAATAATATACTACGCATAAAAAGAAATGTGGGATTCAACTAGCCTCGATTTTAATAGGAAGTTGTTACCTGCACTTTCTACGATACAAGTTTCTGCTAGTACGTAGCTTAATAATTTCCATTTTCTCAATAAATGAAACTTGGTTATGAGTTAGAATGACAACATGTGCCTGTGCCCGATGCCTAGATTACGTACGTGGATTTTACAGTTTAAAGTTAGCTCAAAACCTTTTGGGTGTTAATAGACCTAGCTCCTTTTTCAACCGACTTCAAAAAAAGGAGGAGGTTTTCAATTCGACTGTATGTTCTTTTATGTGTGTTACCTCAGAACTTTTTCCTAGGTGAACCGATTTTGATGACTCTTTTTTATTTGAAAGCTGGTGCTTCTGATGTGGTCCCATATAAATTTGATCTCTTGATTTAAAAAACTGATCAAGATCTGACCAGTAGTTTTTGAGTCATCCTTAATAATGCGTATTTAATTGACTTCGACTACATTGATGATGTTCTCATTTTATTCATATAGAAGTCGGTTGTACAATTTTTTATTTTACGACTTATTGTAATTTCGTTTTTGATATCGTATGAAATAGATTTTTTATTTTCATTGAATTTATACATATACAAAAAATACACATCCGCATTATGACCGGAGCTGCGTTTTAACATCATCGGTTACATCACAACTTACTATCAAGTGGGATACCTAGTATTCGGGCACTGGCGTATTAAAAACCAGATTGTTCGTTATGACCCAGCGGGTCTGTACACTAAAGTGGCAATGGATTGCTTGTCAAACGGAAGTCATTAAAAAGAAAGGTTCAGCCTTGTACCAGCAAACACATTGTAGAGAAACCCTATACTGGATAGAGTAAAGACCAGATTTGTCATGAAGTCGAAACAAACAAATTGCTCAAGACAATGCTTTAAGACATACATATATATAAGGCAGGCATTTATTTAGCAGAATTGTGATGAGTTGTAACAATGGTCATCATGAAAATGTTATCAAGAAAGCTTTAAGCTTTTTTATTTATTTAATTAACTATGTGGTGGCAGTGTAAGAATATCCACTACTCATATCGTTTCTTGGCTGTCGTAAGAGGCGACAAAGGGACTCTGAAACAGATATCCACTACTCATATCGTTTCTTGGCTGTCGTAAGAGGCGACAAAGGGACTCTGAAACAGATATCCACTACTCATATCGTTTCTTGGCTGTCGTAAGAGGCGACAAAGGGACTCTGAAACAGATATCCACTACTCATATCGTTTCTTGGCTGTCGTAAGAGGCGACAAAGGGACTCTGAAACAGATATCCACTACTCATATCGTTTCTTGGCTGTCGTAAGAGGCGACAAAGGGACTCTGAAACTGGAAATGGGCAGCAGCATCTTCTTGATAACAACTCCAAAATTTTAAAAACTGCGGTTGCCAACCCGCCCTGCCAAGCGTGGCAACTATGGCAAAATCCAACTATAGGCAATGGGGCAGTCCTATTTAGGCAGTGGACTTTTATAAGTTGTTGTTGGCAGTAGAGTTCCGAATCGATGTTTTTGCCCGGTGGTAAAATCTCATAATAAACGATGCCCTTCCAATCCCACCATACACACAGCGTCACCCGCAAGGGGGGTTGCAGGGGCATTAATTTAAAAAAAATCTATATATTATATAAGATATGTACTGACTCATCATGATATCTCTGGAACCATAAGGCCTAGAGACTTGAAATTTGGCAGGAATATTCCTTTCGCCGGATTTTACGAAAACGCAAGGGGGGTTGCGGGGACGTTAATTAAAAAAAATCACATTTTCAAACTATAGCTCATATAGGTATAAAACTTTGCCAGAATATTCTTTTTAGCATGTTAAAAATTACCAAGAACGGATTTTATGAAATTCCACCCACAAAGCGCAGTGCGTGGGCGTTAAAAAAAATCCCTATATATAAAAATCAATTGCTGTCTTTTATTCTTGATAAAACTCAAAAACGGCTCAACAGATTTTAATGAAAATTTTTCTGTGTGTTTAAATGGGTCCCTAGATGGTTTAGATTCACAATTGGACCCGGTAGGTGGCGCTGTAGTCGAGATCTATAAATCACCCTTGCGAAGCCGGGGCGGACCGCTAGTTATAAATAAAATACTAACCATGCTACTTACAACTATAAGTATATGAAAATGAGTTTCTTAGTTACTTGAATAATTGAATTATTCTGCATCTTTTATATTCTGGACGGCTCCGTAGGGCAGTGGCTTAGCAATGAGTTGCAGTCCTTAGGGCCTCGGGTTCGGATCCCGCACGGAACAAGTATAAGTAAGTATGGCATACAAATTATTGTTCCAGGTATGGATGTTTGTCCTTGTGAAATTTAACAGGATACAGGAGAAAATCTTAGTATGGATTAAAGTTTTCTTTAAAAAACCTTTTTCTACCGCCGATATATTAGAGAAGTAGATTGCTAATTTACAAAACTTATGAATAAATTCAATAAATCTTGTTCAAACTACATACTAAATAACACAACTATTTATATTTTGTTATCAACATCAGCATACTGCAGTCCACTTCATAAAATATTATATTTTTTATTAAAACGTAAACACTTATTTTCCACGCATTTGGGTAGGTTTTGTTGCGTATACTTTTATCTCTTGAATAATGTATTTAATATTTTTTTATTTCTCTAATAATACTCCCCGCGTGAAACAACTAAACAAAACATTATAATATAATATCTGAGAGCATATTTAGAAACTTTATAACTGAATAATTTTGTGGAGGGATAAATTAGAAACAAACGAGTGTAGTTTAGCTAGTTTATGTTTAAAATTCAACTCTCTTGTGCATCAAAAATTTGTAAAGGATACCTAAATGTACATAAAACGATTAACCACTTCATTCACCTTCATAATATAATGATTTTAACATTAGATGTGAGATCCTGGCAGGACTGCAAAACAAGATAATACTTCTCTTCTTATCTAGTTTTATAACAATCAAGACTAATTCCTTTATTACAGAATGGTGTTTACTTTGAATCTGCTGCTATTCCAAGTGTCTCGACCACCCACACTCGTTTGTCTCAATTTAACATGTCGTTTTTATACATGACGTACTTATTCCACCTTGACTAATCCATTTTTATTCGCGCTTTAAAAACTAAGTCTTCTATTACAGTAATTTTGTACAATGATGAAAGCAATACTTTTAATCTAGATACTTTTTTCATATTCCTGGATGGTAGGACTCTGCTAGGAGTTCGTCTGAGTAGTGGTTGCACTGCTGTGTTCCAGGCTAAAGGGTACCGCCGGGGAGAGCTGGTATAATTACGTGCTGCGAGGCATTCAATCTTAGTCCGCAGAGGTAGCAACACACCTGTAGCTAGCTTTCTTTGTTTGAAGTTGGCTGCAGGTGTCTATGGGCTGCAACAGCCACGTGGACTGTAAGTTTACTTGTCAGAACAGTTTTGTGAAATACAATTTCAAAGATCACTTCGGCGTGTCCTTTTGATTTTATTTCACTTCCAGGTTTTAACTTATCTTCTTTGTTCTTCTTCTTATTCTGCCTATATCAGCCCACTCCTAGACATCGGCCTCATCCATATCAGAAAGAATTTGCTGCATTCGCCACGCATTGCAGGCGGATTGAAGAACAATAGTACTCGACGATTTACACCCTATGTAGGTATTGCATACGTATGTAAACGAGATGGTTACGAGTTTGCCGCCGTCTACGGAAGCTATAACGTACAGAGCGTACTGGGATGATGAATTATCTTACACCACAAGGCGTTAGTTATCGAATTTATTATTCAGCTCTCACCCGTGTCACAAATTGTAGCAATTTGGATGTAACCTCAAGAGGTCACAGCGATAATATCATCTCCGGCGTGAATTTGCGATCCGTGCCTGACGACCGACTGATTCACTTAGATCGTGTTAACTCGAAAATGTATTTAGATAGCTTCTAGCTAACTAGAAAATATTCTTCGCTTGATATTAAAGATAAGTGAATTTATGTTTTCCGAATTTATAATCGTTAAAACCCACAACGTTATTACATATTTAAGAATGTTTTTTTTTTTCATTATTTTCCACTAGTAAAAGTCATGTGTATAGATATTAATATTTTTTAGGCCGTGGTAGCTCAGTGGATAAAAGCTAGTCTTAAAATTTCATAGTAACAAACTAATTTTGATCCCAGCCGAAACCATTGATATTGTTACTTGCAACATTTTAGTATTGCTTTACCGCAACGGCGAAGGAAAATTTCGTGAAAACATTTTCATACAAAGAAAATTAAAAAAAATCAAGGACTTGTGAAGACTCCAAGGACTCCAACAGAAATTGGGGCAGCATAGCGGACCTTTCTCTTTTAAAACCTTTTTAGTAGTTAATGGAGGCCTATACTCAGCTGTGGGACATATAGACGTTGTTTTATATAAGGAATTATTACTTAATTGATATTTATAATATGTGAGTATACACCATATTATCTGATTCAATAGTGTAGTAATGATAATTCTTTACTAGGCCCTTCAGACCGATTATAACCATGTTTATTAAAGCTTAATCATAGCCATCATAAATTAAGAGCAATAATGGTGAACTTAATGTCATGTGGCATTCTAAAAGTGCGGTAACATAACTTTTTAATTATTTTTATGATAATCGATAAAAACAAAGGGCCACTTCGCACTAATTAAGTTATTAGTTATTACTATTTCGCGTCAGAAAAATCAGAAGACATGCAATATATTCGTCCCACTGCTGGGCACAGGTCTTCTCTCATTTCTGAGAGGGTTTTAGGGCAAGGAAATGTCCGCCGCGCTGCCCCAATGCGTGTTGGCGAACATCACATCATGTCTTCAAAATATTTTTTTTCTTATTCCTCAGACATGCTGATTTCCTCACGATGTTTTCCTTCACCGCCAAGCACGTGACAAATAAATCAGCACTTAAAATTGTAATTAACAATATCATTGGTGCCGGCAGAAATCGAACCCAGGTTGCTCACTTACTGTGAAATTTACAGCGAGCGCTTAGCCCCCGAGTTACCACGGCTCAATTTAAAATATCAGCCATATTGGCAATTAACCATTTCAACGATAAAGACTCAGGGGATCGAACTCGGTTCGCGTACTATGATACTTTTAATACCCATGCCATGCTTTACTTGATTTCAAACAAGTAAGCAAACAATACAATCTAATTTTTCGATGTATTAAGCGTGAACACAATGATGAAGTTAATCCGCATTACAATATTCTACAACAAAATTTGCAAACACATAGATAAAGAACGAAACACAATATCACAATTTAAACACGCAGATACTGAAAACATCATTGCCGTGGTAAACTCGCTCAGAGTTAGGTATATAAAAATCGTAAAATTATTAAACATTTCAATTCCTTTACATGAAAATAAAAGTTCACTCACCTCGTACGCCGGAGTATGAAGACTGTCCTTGATGACTGGCGCGCTATTCCTCGGTCCGATAAACGCCATATTCTCATTTTAAATCACTCATAAAACTATATCTATCTCACGAAGCACGCCAATTAGCGTGATTGATAAATACTGGAATCTGTTTTATGTTCACAGTTCCGTGTTCCGAATATTTCCAATTTCTCTATTTACGGTTATCGACTTTGGTACTTAACACTGTCACTTCACTAGGGTGCGTTCCAATTTTGACGTATGGCACTTACAGTGGACGCGTTTAGAGTTTATCCTACACCATCTATGGTAGTCACATTATCGGCACAGATTAAAAAAGATTCACACTAACTTCCTATTTGATGTAACAACGTTCAAGGTCAGTTCAATTATGGTTATGTTATTAGCGTAGCACGGAACGGAATTATTTGCAATTATAATTTTTAGGTATGTTATTTCTTATACTTAACCGCGTTTTATATTTAATTTGCGGAACGGCGGTGTGCTATTATGGTTGACGTATGGCGTAACACTGGAACCAGATATTTAAATCCCAATTAAACAGCACTTCATTTATTCATGTAAATTATGCATTTGAAAGTATTGGCGCTCAAGCGATAACAGTCTGTAAATCACTTTATTGACGTTTAACGTTCTTAATAACGCGAGTGATGACGAATTTGATTGATATTTTTATAACTAGACAATATTGATATAAAATACTGAGAGTTGCTTTGTTTTGTTAATTGTAAATATGACATAATATGATAGTAAAGTTATTTAAAAAAAAATCTCGCTTGGTTTCTTGCTGGATGTGGTGAACCAGTGGTAAATTAAACATAAGAATGACTTTCAATAAATGTTATTTATAATCTATTTTTAATAAAAAAATCTATTTCTATTTAATTTTTATCCTACATTGTTCGACTAATGTTTTCTTGATTACTTGCAGAATAGTTAACGTTATCATAGACATCTGTAGGAGATGGCGACAGATTTACTTGCACCGCACAAAGCCGCGGGCGTAGGCTAGCGCTGAGAAAGCGATCTCTAATTAAATCGTGAGAAATTTCTCTCAGAGAAAGTTTCAGTCAGGTGGAAGGGTGACCGAGCGACAGCAGACCTTTTATAGGCCTCATGGTCTATTTGACGCTGTCTCCCTCGTTATAATAGAGTGAAATACTTAAACTATAAACTTCCTTAATTATTTTACCAAAATTTACAATAGTGTTTTAATTAAATTAAAAAAATAAACAATTATCAGCAGTACACTTTAAATAGGCTATATAATGATGATGATGATGTTGATCTTAATTTTAAAACGAACATAATATACAACAAAATATAAAGTATGTATATGTAAATAAGTAATAAAAAGTTCCACGTGACCCCAACCACTGTAAGCGCACTTCTTTGAAACCGGGTCTTAAAATACTGCACATTTCTTAGAACAAAACCAATGGCAGCATTTGATTTCACGGCATTTGTAGTATACAACTGCTTCAACAACTTTTTTGTGGGCATACTTTTGGAATTGCGAAATGAAAAATAGTGATCATAAGTGCATTCCCATAGAATGCCTTATACCGGGGATTATACCGCAATTTTTATTCTAGTTGTTATAAGGAAGGCGCTGATGTCCATCTGTTAGTTTGCTTCCCTCTGTCACATCTCATGACACCCATGAGCGGATATAGGGTAGTGGACATTCTTACACCAACACTACGGGGTAACATGTTACTTTTTTATTTTTGGTGAGGTTATTATTTAGATAGATAATCGTGAAAAAATATACATTGTGCACGAAAACTATAAAAACAAAGGCTATAAAATGCTTTATGTGTGCAAACCAAACTACTTCAGCGCCCTTCCATGATAGAAAGAAATGTGTGCCTTTCTATGAAAGGGTTTTAATATACCTAACTCCATATAAAATCTCAGAGATTGATCTAATCCACAATAATTAGTTACGCACCAAAAAAATATAAAACTATAATTATTGAATTTTGTGCTGAATAATTCAGATGTCAAGAACCTGATTATGAGTCACGAAAATCGCAATCTAATCTACGAGATGCGATCAACGGGAATAAATATATCATAGAAGCGGTGCTCTAGTAATTGGATTTTGATCGAACTTCATAAACTTATTTGCGTATAACTTATGCTAAGAGTATCATAACAGGCATACAGTACTAAATTTATTAAAGTTATATTTCACCCAATCATGAAGCCGTGTAGTGGCGGTGTAAGAATATCCACTACCCCATATCATCCCGTGGGTAGAGGTAAGAGGCGACAGAGGGAAACAAATCAGGAGCATGGGCAGCAGCGTTTTCCTCATAACGACTTAAAATAAAAAAATGCGGTTGCCAACCCGCTTGCCAAGCGTGGCAACTACTGCAAATATTCCTCCTATGAGGCAATCTATGGGAGAAGCATGTGTCAGCAGTGGATTTTAATAGGCAGTAAAGGTAACGATCGGATTGATCAATCCCTTGGACACCTTTGGGAGATCACAACACACGCATACCTATTCGCGGCATCGTACGTCCGACCCTGTCTCACACATTAGGCATTCAGCAAAAGTGGTAAGTGCGACGCATACGGTGCTAACTATTATACGACTTTTTGAAGCTCTATGGTTTATATCAGAAGGTATCAACCACAATCTACACAGATGCAAATTAATTCCGATGCCGCATCAGAAAACAACTTTATACTAACCAAAAACGCACAGCACGCATCCGAATTTATGTTCTGTGGGGACATGATGAAATAACAAATAGTTGTGGCTTGATAAATTGAGAAAAGTCTGCCACTCTCCCAGAATTAAAAGCAACATAAAATAGCAGCATGACATTGCTGTGTTTTGCATTGTTTGCGTGTGAAGCAATTGCAAGTGACGAGGAAACCAAATTACGGGTCACGAGGCATTCTATCTTAGTATTAGTAGTCCTCAGGGCATGGTAAAACAACTATTATAATCTCAACTAAAATAACTTGAAGGCAGAGGAAGTACGTGTTACACCTAGTTCTAGCCGGCTAGAACTAGGTGCGGTCAGCAGCAGTTGGTTAAATTTAGGTGTACTGTTAAATTTGTAAAAACATGGATATACGTATCAAGTAATATCAGCGACAGGAAGTTAAGGTGCTGCGGTTTTGGGGTGGCCCTTGGGCCACCCCTAAACCGCAGGCATTTATCTAATTTATAAATTATATATGATACACCTAAGTTTAACCAACCGCAATAGGCTGCACCTAGGTGTATCCGCACTTCGGCTTTTAACCGTAACAGTACGTACTACGTACTCCGGTTTAGCAGAGCGGTTCTCCTATATTATAGCTTGGGGAATATTAGGGAGAGTCAATTACTTTTTATTAATCTAGTCTTAATAAAAGACACACATTTCACTTTAGAAAATGCAGTTATAAAGAATTTCTTATAGTGATGCAGTCGATATTCAATTGAAAGAGAAAGTACTTTTGCTCCCGGCATCATTAGTAAGTATATGTAATAAAAACAAAAAACTACAAATAGTTTTGCGGCGGTCTCTTTAATACGTACAAGTAATTTAAAGACAAAAATATTTCTTAAGGGATTAATGTCAATAGGGAAAATATTTAAAAGAACATTTATAAGAAGAATAGCATTAAAACATCATTTTTTTAAATAAGTAATATTAAAAAAATGATACTTTTGTCGTGGAATTTCATGGTGAAGACTTTTGTGGTAGAGCCTCGACAGGGGAAGGGCCACGCTCTGAAAGAATACCCACCATTATGAGGCAATCTGTGGGAAGGCCTAAATTCAGCAGTGGACTTTGATAGTGTTAATAAAGAAGACTGTAATACTGTAAAATTTATCAATACTATTAACAGCTAGAAATTAGAAGGTAATTTTATGCTGAGCGTAAGTCCTCGAAGGGACAATTTTCGGAATATTCAAGCCAAATTCGTTAAATGTAGTACCTATTAAATGTCGACATTGTATAAGGTACTAGCGATTCGCCCCGGCTTCACACGGGTGATTTCTGGATCTCTACAACAGCGCGACAACCTACCGTGTCCAAATGTGAATCTAAAGTCTAAACCCTTCTCGAATCAGTTAAATTGCACACACAAAATTTCACCAAAATTAGTTCAGCCGTTTAGGAGGAGTTTAATAACATACACACGGACAGAAGAATTATATATATAAGGTATTTGAAAAATGTAATCGTTCGTGCAAACGTTCGCGTGTGTGTGAATATGTCATCAACATTATTAATTCTGCGCTGCTCATTCTAAACTTCTAGTTTCTCTAGTCTAGTAAGCGAATAAATTAGCATTGTATCGATTTTCCGTAACATATTTTTGCGGCACTATCAACACACTATAACCCTCTTGCCTTTACCAGAGAACCTATCAACCCATTTCGTCACGTGGGTAATCTTTAAGATCGAACTAAGCATCTGCTCAGCAACTGTTAGCCGTATATGAAGTTATAAAGAAGAAGAATATGAAGTGGCGCATCTTGGAAACTATTGCCAGTTTTAGATAAGTTGCAGTTTAAATAAAAAAATTGTTTTAATTTTTGGACAATTAACATCACAGTTGGACTTTAAGATGTTTTTATACACTCAAATTGAAAATCGAGACAGAACATTATAATGTGAGATTTTGGATGAAAATTATTACTTGGTCAGTTATGTATACCTTTAATTCAATGTCCAAACTTAAGAGAAGTGTTTATCAGTCTGAAGTACTTTCACATTACATTGATCAATATTATATTACAGCATTCCTAGCTTGCCACAGATTTATATTGGAAACCAGTTTTCTGTCATTTTTTTTTGAGGTATTTCAGGCTTGATAACAGAGCAGGCAATTCAATTTTACCCCCTAATGCAAATGATATGTATGTATAACGGTTAAATTGGAGCCATTGATTTAAGTAGTTCGATTTTTATTATATGAGTAATTCTTGTATAATAAATGTTTAAAACTTATCGGTACTCAACAATCTTTTAGATTGCAGTCCATCACTAGACCGTATTAAAAACAATAAGGAAGTACAAGAATAAATAAACAAAGATAGTGATATAAGAGCAACAATACCCCGCTCCACGCACGCTCTCTTTCAATACACGAGTGCTATCGTGTGCACGTCGAATCGTATAGTTCCGATATTACAAGAAGATTAACTTTGATGAAAGTGCAGGTTCACCGAACGTATGAAGGGTTACATTGTACAGTCGCTTATAGAATATCATTTTAATGACATGGCACTATGTGGTAGAACAACTCTCAATTATAAACTTAGTGTTACAACAAAATGAGTGAATACTATCAGGGAAAAATTCGAATAGTGACGATAACTGCAGGCCCAACCTAAGATTAGATTTAAAACAACGTTACTTGAACTTTTACTTAGAAGACCGAAAACAGTTCATCATACAAAAAGTGGTGATAAGAAGAAATAAACAATTTTAATACGAAATGAATCACACGTTTGCCAAACGAACCCGTTATGCGATGGTTCCTATAAGGTAAGACAGGTAAAGGTTCGACCGGAAATCATGCTTCCATCTTGAACCGGAAACTCGGCACCGTTTCGCGCGGGAAACTGCATCGCCATATCTGACGTCGGTTAACACAAAGAGCCTTTTTTGTCTGTTTAATGTCGACGTGCTTGGTTGCTGGGCAGTGAACGACTACTAATTTTGCAGTACTAAAAACATTAAGATTTATAAGCAAATAAACCTACATTTTAGCTCAAGGGCTAAGCGCTTACTTGCTCTGCTTCTTCTTCTTCTGCTTTATCTTCTTCGCTTGGCCTGCACCAATTCTTAATTGTAATTCCAAGTGCTGATTAGCCAAGTGCTCGGCGGTGAAGGAAAACATTGTGAGGAAACATGTATGACTGAGATGTGAAAAAAAGTTTCAGACATGATAAGTCCGACAACACGCAAATGTCTAAAACTAAAAACAAAGGAAATGTCTGCCGCGCTGTCCCAGTGGCACATTAAACTTCTTTTATAATCACAAATTCATGTCAAAGAAAGTATTAACGTAGCAAATATTACAATCTATCAGATTTTAGGATTGCTTCTATGGCAACAACAAACAAAATCCTAGTTTCCCTAGGGTTTGAAGTAAAGTCTGGCGGTAGTATCACTTACCAATAAGAGTCGCATCGAATATGGGGAGGAAAGGACAATTGAGAGTGAATTTTTTTACACATTACTGTACTATAAGTATAATATAATTTACTATAATTATGTTTACGTTCACCGTTATGCAGATGCTATCCTATAAATTAAGAAATATGACAAAAGTGTGGAAAATAATGTCTAGAAATTTTGGAGACCAATAAAATGTTTAATAGTAGTACCAAGTTCTGTATCTTTCTCAGAACGTAACAGTTAATTAGCGGACACGGGCCTGTCCCATTGTAGAAATTGCCTTAATCGCTACGGTTCTCTGCGGGATTGAAGTACCAGATGCCGCAGTAAAAACATCTCGACTCGCGTCAAAGACGATGCTCCTCGCCACCGGTCTGGGTAATTCACATCTGGCATAATATACGAGATGTAATACCACCATCTATCTGGAGCTATGAATAATTACCAGCCTTTCTTAGGCTACACCCAAGGAACGAAATGAAGTGATAGATTATCTTACGCCACCACACGGCGTTAGTTTTAAATATCTAAATATCGAATTTCTTATTCAGCTTTAGAGGTCTGTTAAGCTGGAATGGTCATTTGGGCAAAATCACTAAAATTTTTGCTAAATATGTAGTGCTCATTTAGTGCTACTTTAGTGCTGCAAATTTAAATTTCACGCCAAAATAGCTTGATCAAAAATTAGAAAACTGCTAGCTTTTAATTAAGCTAGCAGTGTTCTACCTATTAAAACGATAACCGCTTAATACAGCACCAAATAGAAGCATCAATAATTTAGTGCTCATTTAGTGCTGTTGATATACGCAAAACAAATATTGGGAAAATATTTCTTTTTTAATATCATAAACTCGGCTACTTTGACATCTTTAGCAGAGTATGTAATGAAAAAATTGACATCAGAGTGGGCTAACCTAATGATACGAGGGTGGATTGAAAAGTACTCAGCCTAACCAAGAAAATAAACACATACTAAATCAGTAATATTTTTATTTTCTACATAATCACCATCAAGTTCAATACACTTTTGCCACCTCCTTCCAAGCATTTAGACCGTTGAAAAAATGATTCTTCCTTAGAGTCAAAATATGCGTCTACAGCTGCTTTGACCTCGTCGTTTGTCGAAAATCTTTGACCTCCCAAGTGCTTTTTAGGTTAGGAACAGAAAGAAGTCTGATGGTGCCAGATCAGGTGAATACGGCGGATGCGGTAACAGTTCAAAGCCACAGTTGTGAATTTCAGCCATTGACTGTACTGACGTGTGAACACGGGCGTTATCTTGATGAAACAGGACTTTTCTTCTGAGCATTCCTCGACGTTTTCTTTTATTTCCTCGTAAACGACGTAGTAAGGTGCAGTAGTAATCAGGTTTATAGTCTGCCTTTCAAGATAATCAATCATAATCACACCTTTCGAGTCCCAGAATACTGAAGCCATCACCTTATTTGCCGACAAAATCGACTTAGCCTTTTTGGGGTGGTGAACCAGGTCTTCCACTGTTTTGATTGTTGTTTTGTTTCCGGTGTACAGTAATGAACCCATGTTTCGTCCATAGTAACAAAACGATTCAAAAATCATCTGCATCAACTAATAACTCAAACAGTCGTGAAATAGTCAATCGCGTCCTTTTTGTTCAACTGAAAGCAGTCGCGGAACCCACCTCGCAGACACCTTGTGGAAACCCAACTCGTTGACAATGATGTTTTGAGTTCGTTCATAAGAGATGCCTATAATCTCGGCTATCTCTAATTTTAATCTGCGGTCTCCATTATTAAATCAAGTACTTTTTAATATTTTCGTCAGTAGTTGACGTCGAAGGCCTTCAGAGCGGGTTCATCTTTACACTCTCTCTACCACGCTTAAATCTGCTATCCATTTTTGACGGATGAATATGACAGAGCACAATCGCCTAATGTACTGACCATGTCATCATGGATGGCTTTTGATGATAGCCCCTTCTTATGGAGGTACTTAATGACGGCACGCTGCTCGATTTGCTCCATTCGCGGAAATTATGTCCGATTACTTTGTTAATAAATTTATAAAATCACAACTAATTATCACACGTTTCGAACTTCACACAATGAACTAGTCTGAACTGAACTAAATAATGTGGGTAGATTTGATTTTAGAATTGAATGGATCTGTGTTAGCCGAGTACTTTTCAATCCACCCTCGTATAAGATAATAATTTAGTGCTCATTTAGTGCTGCCGATATACGCAAAAACAAAGAAGAAGAAAACTGCTAGCTTTTAATTAAGGTAGCAGTTTTCTAATTATCAAGCTATTTTGGCATGAAATTTAAATTTGCAGCACTAAATTAGCACTAAATGAGCACTAAATGTTAAGCAAAAATTTTAGTGATTTCGCCCAAATGACCATTCCAGCTTTATAGACGTGCTTTAGGGTTGCTTACAGTACTATATAATATAGTATTGTACTATATTTTCATTACGTATACTATATACACTTACAAAAATATTAAGTACACAAAAATACTATATTTTAAGCCTATTTTTACTAGTGCAAAATTCTGCATATTGACGATAACTAAACCGAACGTTATTTAAAGGCTTTTTAGATATTGAACAGCAGTATGCCTTGGTCACTCGCAATCAATCGTTTTACGAAATCATCATACAAGGTGTCTCAAAAGAAAGTTCACATTTAAATCTTTTTTAAAAGAAAAGTCTTAGCTTTATTGAAAAATGTTTATTTTATATTGAAGTACACTGTTTGGGAATTTATTTTTAAAAATAACATTGTCCAAATGTAAACCGTTGCGCTCTCGGCATTCATTTAGTCGGGCACTAAAATTGCCTATGACAGCTCGGCAGGTAGTCTCGTGATGGCTGCCATTTCATGACGGATATTTTCTTTAATTGTGCCAGGAAGTCGGTTTATTAGCGTAAACTTTGATTTGACATAACCCACAGGAAAAATCCATAGGCGTTAAATCGGGCCAATTTATGTCACCTCGCCAGGAGATTAATTTGTTCGGAAAATTTCTCGAACTCGAGGCAGAGATCTGTTGGACGTGAAGTTGCTCCATCCTGCTGGAACCATGTTCTTTGGTTGTAACCAGGAAAGTTTTGCAGTTGGGGTACGAAAACTCGTCTAACATCTCCACATAACGCTCTGAATTCACTGTGAGTGTGCGTCCCTTCCATCTTCAAAAAGTAAGGGCCGATAATTCCTCGCCGACATCGCTGCCCATACGGTGACTTTGGGTGAATGTAGCGGTTTCTGATGTTTTTGTTTTGGGTTGGTTGCACTCCAGTAACGACAATTTTGCTTGTTTACATGCCCATTCAGGTGAAAATGGGCTTCATCGGAAAACAAGATGTTGGTGAACGTTGGAAAGCGCTCAATCATCTGATTTACAAAGGCAAGCCTCTGACCAGCATCTTGAGGCTTCAGTTCTTGCACTAACTGAATTTTTGTACGGGTGCAGCTTTAAATCTTTGTGTAAAATGCGGCATAATGAAGATCTGTGCACATTTAAAGCAACAGCACGCTTCCGAATCGAGAGGTTTGGATCATCTCGAATAGACTGAGTAACACTGTCCACGTTTTCGGCTGTTCTTGATGTTCTTGGTCGCCCAGATTTTGGTTTCTCCAGAGTTGACCCAGTCTCTTCAAACTTCTCAACCCATTTTGCAATGAGACGAGTGCTAGGCGCATCATTTAAGTGACGAATATGTCGAATACTGCAGAATTTTCTACGCGCTACAGTCGCCGAATTACCGTTTTGTAAACTCACGTACGCACAACGCACGGTCCGCACCAGAGAAACGCTCCATAGCGACTAAATTCCCAAGAGCCAGACTACCGACTGACATACCCCCCGCGCCCCTCAGAATAGTTGCTTTCGCGTAATAAGATAAGCAAATGTGAACTTACTTTTGAGACACCTTGTATTTGTAAATTATCAGGGGGATATCTTCACTGTAGTAGCAATGTAAATTTTTTTTGTTAATAATTGATAAAAATGCATACATTTTATAATAAATTTGCACAGCGGATTGTGAATTGAACATAGGTAAATTATGTACGTATTACGAAACATCACAGAGATTAAAACGAAGTTTTCTGAAGAAAAAAGCTTAAACAATGCAATGATCTCGAAGCACTGGCAAATGTGCATGAAGTGTGTAATTTTGGTAAGGCGTTTTGTATAGTAAAATATAAAAAGAACAATTTACTTTTCACATTCTTTTATGAAAGGTACATTATTTCGTCTTACGTAAAATTGCGGTAAGATCAAGAACAGAAGAACGGCTTCACCTTCGATCACATTGAAGTCCATCAATCGACGACATGACATTATCGTTTGTAACAGTGCCACTTTGAATATCACAGCGCAGTGAATGTTTACGAAAGCGTGCAGTCTATCGTGGTGATAATGAGGTTTCCTTCTGGCTACGGAAGAAACCTTCCGATTATAGAATGTCTTAAACCAATACAGACGTCCCCTCCGTACTGAGGTCCTAAGCAATGACAAAATTTAAAAGATGGTTTGGTTGGATGATCTTAGTGTCAGACTGACCACAAGACCAAACCGTCTTTTAAATAATCTACTAACTACATCGTGTGCTCTAAGTTCGAAACCCAAATATGCAGTTAGTTTTCAGGTCTGGATTTATTGTAAACGCCCTCATAACTCTAGCTCTATATTTTTGTTTACTTTCCATTATATTACATAAACTTTCTTAAGATATGTCTGTCTGTCGTTTCTAATTTGTTTCTCTAACTTATTTAACAGTGTCTTACTAAGATGTAAGTATAAACGTGCCACAAAAGCTATTATACACAAATGTGTGAAAACTGAAGTCATAATCGACGTCCCACACATCCATTGTTATCGCACAATACGTGCAGAATCAATGTTCTTGACGTTTGTTCAGAGGCATATTTCACTTGTTAAAAGGTTCTTATATAATTTGGCTCCAGAGAAAGTAAAAGATCTATTGTATAAATCGAGAGAGGCTGCATCCGGTTGAGAATCTGTATCGATCAGTTTCAGACTAGGTTTTAACGAAAATAAGAGGTGGATAAAATTAACTTGCTAAGATATGAATAGAATGTTGTGTTCTCGTATTAGGTATCTAGTTTGAAGTGTAGACAAGAAGTGCTGTGACGATAAAACAGTCCTAATTTGATTAACTGATTAACTCGTAAAGTACAACAAATAAAAGTAGAGAAATGATTGCTTTAATTAGTGTTTTTCTTTAAGTATGTAGTGTTTTTGTATGTATGACAGTAACTGATGTCTTACACCGATACGGATTTTTACATCTGGTATAAATAGGAGATGAATATACCACCATCTAGCGAAGACCACAAGATCTTTTATGCTAGTGTCTAAGTGGTTTTTTACGATACGTGATGAGAGATGATAGAATATCTAATGAACTCGCCACAATGTTTAATGTCACCATATATAAGAATCAACTTAAAGGTAAATAGCGATATGTGTACAACATATTATGACACAAGTTTGTTGTGTTATTTATTCGAATAAAACCGTTGTTTTATATGACAAAAGCTGACAAAACTTAGTAGTTCAACACACTTTAACTATGAAGTAATTTTTATGCTAAGATGAGTTTGTTTAACAAATTGCGTGTCTTTTTCCTTCAACGGCGATTGTCCAATATTTTGTAATTGATAAAGTGTGTCGCGAAAGTTAGTAAATTACGAACGATGGTGTAAGTTCTCTTATTTGTACAGGGACTATATAAGCCTATAAACGAAAACTGACGTATAGGGAAGTGAACTATTTCATCGAATGCCAAATCCACCCCCACGCGGTGGCCTTGATTAACGGATATGGCTCTTGAGACCGACTGATGGTGGAAATGTATTCAAAAAAGTTGAACTCAGAGTTCATATACTGGTTATGAGTGTCGATCATCCAAGTAATGCATGCATTTTTCAAGGTCTTTGTGGACTATGACTATGAATCAGTATGCTGAAGCGACAACGGAACGGCCGGATATAGCTCGAAGAACCAATGAGGAAGTAAAGTTCTCGAGTGGCAGTCTCATACTGGTAAGCAAAGTGTAGGGCAGCCTCTCACTAGATGGAGTAACGACCTAGTAAAAGAGATGCAACAAATTTCATTATTATTCACTATTTTTTTGTCAGTTTACAACTAAAAATTTATAATTTTGATTGCCATTAGTCCATAGACATAAATCATATTTAATTATAAGCGTATAACTTAAACTTTGGATCATTATCACCCTCTCAGCTCAGCCGGTGGATAAAAAGGCCTCCCTCAAGGAATGTAACAAAGCTGAAAGCCTAACTTCTGAATAATTGTTATTACTTACTAGAATTACGCTGTAATTCTCGGAATAGTTAGGATATTCCAACCTAAATTTAAAGTAACTTGTGAAACAAATTCAAATACAATTTACAACACAAAACGCCATACGTGTACTGTACTGATAAAGGTAAAGTAAGCAACATGGAGCGGAAGGCCGGCGTTGAACAAGCATTACTAAGTGTGATGCAGCTGGCACGACCTTGCAACGTCATCAATACCCACGCTGAGGCCCCGCTTGCTGTTAAGGAGATGACAGTGTCAGGTATTTCTAGAAATTTTCCTATTGAATAAAAAAAATATATTCTACATCATTAAGCTTGCAATAAATTCACACTCTTTTTATGCACAATCAAATTAGTTTTAAACAAGTGTAAAATTGTCAAACGAGCACACAGTCCACCTGATGGTAAGTGGATTTCTATGGCATCCACATCTACTTTTGATTAAGAATTAAAATGCATTTTATACGGTATCACCCCTGCGGAATAAGATGGAATAGGTACCCTATTACCAGTTAAAAAGGGTTTCCAGTTATCGTCACTAATCGTACGAAACATATCAAGATTTTACGCTGGTACTTGGTATATATATTGTAAGCAATATCTCTCCTAAATAATGATTCTGCCTTTTATCGGTTCTCAGAGCTTCATTCATTAGTCGGTGGCCCCTGCCGACCGGCGTGAGGTCGGCACTTCGACAAATGTTGATGCGTCCCCCTTCATCACTATATGGCTGTACAAACTTGCAAATGAATTAATAACTCTGAATTATTAGCATACAGGTTATAAATATCGGCATACAGGTTATAAAATACGGCTCCGTGGCGCAGTGGCTTAGCAATGAGTTGATACGCTAAGGGCCGCGGGTTCGAATCCCGCACGCAACAACGCGCAAAAAACAAGTATTTGTATGGCCTACAAATAATTGTTCCGGGTCTGGATGTTTGTCCTTGTGAAATTTATGTATGTAAACTGCCCCCACTATACAGGAGAAAATCCTAGTGTGGAGCTAACGTTTTATTAAAGAGAAGAAAAAAGAAAAGAGAGAAAAAAAAAGAAAATTGAGAATTAAGAAAAAATATTATCCTCTGTTTGTTCCCTTCCTATGGGCTTCCTGAGAAATTGTGCAATTGGATCATCAGTTTTCTTGCAGATCGGAGCATCAAGGTCGTAGTAGACGGTGCATGCTCCGATTACAAGCCCATTAACGCTGGTGTTCCACAAGGCTGCGTGCTATCACCAACGCTGTTTCTTCTGCATATCAATGATACGTTGCAAACCGGTAACATTCATTGCTATGCAGACGACAGCACTGGTGATGCTTTATACACCGGCCAATATTTCTCGGAAAAACGTCACTGAGGACCGGAACAAACTTGTGTCTGAAGTCGAGACTTTGTTGAACAAAGTCTCAGACTGGGGGCGACTAAATCTAGTCCAGTTCAATCCCCAGAAGACACAAATTTGCGCGTTTACCGCTAAAAAGAACCCCTTTGTCGTATCTCCTGTTTCAAGGAACTCCCCTTGTTGCCTCAGCCAGTATCGGAATCCTCGGCGTCGATATATCGAGTGACATGCAGTTTTGTGGTCACTTGGAAGAGAAGGCCAAATTGGCCTCTAAAAAGCTTGGCGTGCTCAGCAGAGCGGGACAGTATTTCATGCCGGCACACCGCTTGCAACTTTACAAGGCGCAGGTTCGGCCCCACATGGAACAGATTTCCCATCTCTGGGCAGTGACTCCCCAGTGCCAGCTCCTTCCACTTGATCGCATCGAGCGCAGAGCGGCTCGAATCGTCGACGACCGAGTTCTTTCCGATCGGCTGGACTCACTGGCACTGCGTAGAGATGTTGTATCTCTTTGCGTATTTTACCGCATCTATCACGGGGAGTGCTCTGAGGAATTGTTCGGACTAATTCCAGTCGCTCAATTTCACCATCGCACATCGCGACAGAACTCGAGATACCATCCATACCATCTGGATGATTGGCGGTCCACCACTGTGCGATTTAGAAGAAGTTTTCTTCCTCGCACAACTTCCTTGTGGAATCGATTACCACCAGCGATTTTTCCGAACCGATACGACTTAGGGACCTTCAAGAAAAGAGCCTACTCCTTCTTAAAGGGCCGGCAACGCATCTGCAATTCCCCTGGTGTTGCAGTTGTTCATGGGCGGCGGTAGTCACTTACCATCAGGTGAGCCGCATGCTCGTTTGAACCCTCTCCTATGAAAAAAAAATATTTCCGGGGAATTCGAATGAAATTGTATTGTGTGCCATAGTTATTGAATCGTATAGTACAGGTTCTACGGGATTAATTGCGTCGGAGTATCGCGGGCGTGTGTTGTCGCGCTCAACATTCCGTAGAAATGTACTTATTGTGTGCCTTTAGTCGATCTGATAGCGACGCATGCCTGCGCCAGTGGGCCAAGGATGTCATAACAATTATTATGCACAAGCAATTATTATGCGAGAAATGCTAATATAATCGCATAACGTTACGCCGTTATGGTAGGCGGGTGAAAAAGTTATCTCTAAGTTGACTCGAAAGCGTTTGAAAACTTCGCTCTTAGCGGAGCTTCCTTCTTTTTTTTTTCTAAAGTTGATTTTAAATAATACTCACTACGGCTTCGATCGAGTACCTACGATTCATTGGTGTGGTGTAGGTACTCGTTTTACGACATGGTCACAAAACGCCAGCATTTCTCTATTAATATAAAATGTACGTATTATTTACGGAAACTTTCATCATGAAATGGTGATCATGAAAAATATAGTGTAGTTGACATACATGGTAAATGAAATTTAGGTACTGGATGGTAGGACTCTTTTTCAGTATACGAGTGCTTGTGGGTAGGTACCACCACCCTGTTACATATTTCTGCCGCCGAATAACAGTGCCTGCACTGCTGTGTTCCGGTCTAAAGAATATTAGCTTTCTTCGTTTGAAGTTGGTTGCAGGTGTCCATGAGCTACAGTAGCCATTAACCATGGGATAGGCTGTAGGTTCGATTGTCACATTAATTTTATAAAATTACTTCTTCTTCTTCTTCTTTATAATTTATGGCTATCCTTCAGGTCAGGTTTTTATGAATTGTCAAAACGAAACTCTGTACTTATTGCAATTGTAAATGAAAACAGTTTCTCGTATTGCATAAAATCATCTAATACTTTTAGGTTAGTTTATAGATGGTATAAACTAACCAGTAATGGCCAAATACTCAAATATCGTTAAGTTTCGTGGTGTTACAATCACTTTGACTTGAAGTTACAGAGACAGCACGAGACTTAACGGCATCTTAAAATTGAGCAGCGTTTCAGTATTCGGGCATTAGACAATTAATATTTAATGCCTTAACCGTGTAGTGGCAGTATTAGAATATCCATTACCCCATATCGTCTCGTGTGTGACGTAAGAGGCGACAGAGGGAAACTGAAACAGGAGATGGGCAGCAGCATCTTCCTAACAACAACTCAAAATAATAAAAAAAACTACGGTTGCCAACCCGCATGCCAATCGTGACAGCTATGGCAAAATCGCCCCTATGACGCAATCTTTAGGGTAGGCCTTTTTTTTTTTTTTTATAGGATAAGGGTGACAAACGAGCACACAGTCCACCTGATGGTAAGTGGTTGCTGCGGCCCATAGACATCTACATCTATCTTCAATAAAGAATCAAAATGCAGATGCGTTGTCACCCGTGAGGAATGCCTCATTTCCAGTAAAAGGGGTCTCCGGTTCTCTACACTCACCATACGAAACACAGCAGCGTTTAAGCTACTATTTTACGCTGGTATTCTGTGAGAGCGTGGTCCTTCCCCAGTCGAGCCGACCCATTCGTGCTATAACTATACTACTAATATAGCTGCAGCATGGCTCTACCACGTATAAAATTAAAATTAAAACATTAAAAAATGTTTATTTCACTAGCAATGACAGTTGTTTTATTACAATCAATGGTTGGGGCCAAACCTTTTAAGTATTATGTATACTTGTGCCAGGAGGCCCCGCTCTTCCATACCTAAGTTTGATCGTTGTAAAATTTGAAAAAATAAATAAAAAGAAAAGAAAATAACAATCTTAATAATATTAATGTGTGTGCAAACAATGCAGGTTGTGTGTGTGTGTGTGTGTGTGTGTGTGTGTGTGTGTGTGTGTGTGTGTGTGTGTGTGTGTGTGTGTGTGTGTGTGTATGAGTGTGTATGTGTGTTTAATTAGTTTATTTCTTGAAGCATTAATTCTATATCATGGTTCGTCATTTCTAAAAGCCATTTACTTACAGTTTCCTTTAATACGCACGATTTTAATTGAAAAATACCAATTTGTCTATTTAACTTATTATAAATATATACAGAATGTGTAGAGTTTTGTCGTTTGGCAAATTTAGTTTTTACAGGATTAGCAATTGCGACTCTATCTTTTCTTCTCTTATGTAGTAATTCAGACCTAAATGGTAATGTTTTGTGCAATTTTAGAGAAGTCAATAAGGCCTACGTTCAGCAGTGGACTTTTATGGGCTGTAATGGATGATGAGTTTAGTTCGGAATTTCTATACGAAATAGTCCGTAACAAAGATATTGGTATAAGAACAAGAGTAACTCACATAGCCCTGCGATCGGTAAGCGGCAATAGGCCGGCCATATAGCTCGAAAAACCGACAACCTATGGAGAAGAAAGTTTCTCGAGTGGCAGCCCTGTAATGGCAGGCGCACTTGGGCGGCACTGCACTCGACGGAATGACGACCTGATGGAACAAGCGGGTTGCCGATGGATGCAGGTGGCTCAAGACCGTGATATGTGGCAATCTATCGGGGGGCCTAACTTCAGCTGTGGACTTGTAATGGACTGTAGTGATCACCGAACAATGGAATTCGAAAGTCATCACTTTGAAGCCGTCAACGCTCCATTTACTTTAATATTTCATAAAAATTGCAGCATGTAACAATCAAATAACCTATTGGATGAAAAAAGTATTGGCATAATAGGAATGATATAATTGAGCAAAAAGTGCTAGCAACACTAAAATGAATTCATTATTATTAAATGAAGATTGTAAGGAGTGACAAAAAACTGATTTTAATATGAATGAGTAAATTAATGTTGTATTAATTTTCATGAAATTTGTTGATGTAACACATTACTCACTAACAGAACTCTATGCATATTATATTCCAACACGCTGTAGAATACTGAATATGGTAACAGATATGAAATAGAAAAAAGAGTTCAAAATAAAAAACTTGTCCAAATAAAATGTTGAACGTCTTTATTTAACGTTTCAATTATTAAAAAGTTTCTCTTGTAATGGCTATAGACGACGAGGCAAAATAAAACGATATTCTTTTGTTGTTATCACAGACAGATTAGTCTTGCATTATATTATGATTGTCGACCTCGTTTTCTGTCATTACTATTAAGTTTTTGTCATCGCTGTATATAAGGCAGAAGTAAAAAGATCTCTGGTAACGAATATAACATTAATGAATAATTCGGCAAAGATTGTGGTTTTAAGTAAACGTATAATTAAAAAAGTTGAAGTTTATGAAACTACCAATAAAATCGATGCATAAAAGCCGCTATGGGAATCTTTTATTTAAAAGACTGCTAGCATAGTTCAATAAACAGTTTCCATTGCGAACTCAATATAGTCTGATAAAAACATGCCATCTGTATTCAAGATTATTCATTAAGCAAATCGTTTTATACCGTGAGAAATGCAAGACTATTAAATCTTTTTATAAATACTATTTTGAAGCATCCAAGACATTATGCCTTATGGTTCGGCTACTTACGGATTTTTCTAAGATATTAGCTCTATATAACCCTACCATAAAAGAGAGGTATTTTTAACTTATATAACTGTGCATAAAATTAATTAGATAACACACAATCTATTATATAAAAAATAGAAATGATCACATGTTCACAATATCTTAACTGATACAATAGAGTTAAAAGAGTGACAGAATATTTCTTATTTCCTTTTTAATTTTCTTAGGTCAGCAAATTATGCAAATTTTATCACATATCCAAAACCCAGATAAAATTTGCACAAATCTTTGGTCACTGTATTATACAGTACAGAAATAAAGTCCGAAGCTCAACGAAACGTCGTTTAAGATACCAAGCTATTACCTAAAACATTTACATATTATTATAAAAACAGAAGTGACAAAGAACCTAAAGTCTACCTGATGGTAAGAGGCTACTGCAGCCAATGGACACCTGCAGCGAACTACAGACAAAAGGCTATAGATGCGTTGTTACGATGCCTCACAGCCTGTAGTTACACTGGCTCTCTATACCCTCAGACCCAAACGCAGCAGTGCAAGTGCTGCTATTAGGCGACGAAAATAAGTCCCAATACCACTTAGTAAAAAAATACATGCATAAAGACGTATTTAAATAGACAAATTTATTAATTGCTACTAGACTACTATTTAACAAAGCATTTAACGCCCCGATGCAAGAACCGGCCTCCTCTTACGTATTACGTATTTTGTGAAAAGGTATTGGAGCAAAAATTTATTTGCCGCACTGATCCGGTACAGGTTAACGGACATTTCCTTCACCGTAACACGTGGTATGTCTCACCACTATTTAAGTTTATCCTTTATATCATACTTTAAAAGCAATTCAGAAATCTGTAAGTCCGTAATGACGTTGTTTAAAATTGGGCAAAGCTAAATAAATTGATACGTAAAAGCTGTATCAAAATCCTTAAATCAAGACCAAGAATCTATATATATAAGATATGGCCAAGATAACCTTAACGTGTCAGATTTTCGCATTTCTTTCCTTATTCTAAAAAGAAAAATCTTTTTAGAATAAGGAAAGAAATGCGTTCGGCTGGCGGAAACAACATTTTTCATTTCAAACATTTGCCGCGACCTGAATTTTAACGCGCCGCGTCACGTTTTACTGTATTATAATTTATAAATCGTTAGTTTACGATAAATAATTGCCGCTTGTGGTCAGTCCATCAGTATCGTGTATCAATTAATTAAATGTCAATAAACTGTCATCCATCTATAATCAAATATAGAAATAAAAGCTTGTGTAGTCAAAATTCATTAACTATTATGTCATGTTATGGTAAGCATTTGAAAACCATCATTAAGGTTTTGATAGGAAATTCTATCATACATATCACATCAAAACATTATCGAATTATGATAATGATGATGGTTAGGTCCCCTTAGCAGTACAACTTCCAAATAATAAACAGGTGTCAACTGAGCAAGCAATATAATAGTGCTACAAGGCCACTCGCCCTAATCTGCCCGTACCCGACGTAACGCTTGTGTGATAAATAGCTAGTCTCAACGAGGATATAGTGCACGAGTGTATGCGTAAACCTATGCGCACTCTCTATTCCCTCATTCTCATAGTCCGATGGGACCGACAAATCAGAAACCAACGGTTTTACGTGCTTTCCGAGGCACGGGGGTGAAACCGCCAACTGACTCCGGGCTGCTAATGAGAATTTCCTGTCAGAAAAACCCAATAACTGATTTTGTACCGACCCGGGATTTGACCATGGGACCTCATGATTTACAGTCGTACTAACGACCATTAGGCCAACGAGATAGATTATTGAAAATGTTGTGAAAAACAAAAAATTGTTTTGCTCGAACATTGGCTTCAGCTGGATCACACGGTTGAACATAACGTAGGTACGAAACAAAACGAAAATATTTTAATATGACAATGTATTCGTGTGGTGGCATGTAGTGTGTAGAAAGCCCAGTTCCCTTTTTTATGAAATCTATTTTAATTTCAGTCAGTCAGTCAATTGAACACATGTTTATTGGTAGGCGATTCTTACCAATAAAGATGTGTTTAATCAGCACATTATAATGTGTATCATTCCGCAAGCGCCTACAGCAGGCGTAAGAGAATCCATCCCATCACCCCACTTCGTCCCGTGGGTGACGTAAGAGACAACTGATCTGAGAAATATTATGGCTTCCGATAGATAGCAGAATGTGCATCTCGTTTACGCGAAAGGTGAAATAAACGTACCGGCGATGAGCAGCAGCGACAACTTTAGTACTTCGATCGTCAATCCACCTGCCAAGCCTGACGATTAAAGCGAATCCTCCCTACAACGGGAGATGCCCATGTCTAGTACTGAACTTTAACGGGCTGTTGATGAAGAAGTTAGCACAATGACATAATATGATATTTTCCCACGATATCATATTATATTCTGTAAATGATGTCAAAACAAAACAAACATTATAATAGGTGTAACAATTTTTCTTATGTATTCAATCAATAAATTCGAATTGTTTAAATAGGGTTAACCCACTTTAAACCCACTTTCGGTTTCATCGCTAATGTTATTCGCATACAAACCGTTACGTCAGTTGTCAGTCGTTTTGCAATTAATTGGGATTTTTTCCCACTGCCGAATAGACAGCGACAATGTTTATACAAATGCGAATCAAGGAGGACTTTTTTAAATTTTATAACTCAATAAGTACGACATCTTTTAAATAATAGTTACCGTTACCGTTAGAGTCTACTAAAGCCCATTGCTAAACATAGGATTCCCCCATAGATAGTCTCATAGGGGGATATTGCAATAGTTGCTACGCTTGGCAAGCGGGTTGGCAACCACAGTTTATTTTTAATTTTTAGTCGTTATTAGGAAGACGCTTCTGCCCATTGCCTGATTTATTTCCCTCTGTGGCTTCTTACGACACCCAAGGGATGAATATTCTAACACGGCCACTACACGGTAAATATATATATGTACATAAAGATTATTTTAAATTACAGAATTATAATTATTATTTATACTTAATGATTATATTTAAAAAACAACACGAGCTTCGTGCGGATTAGAACTTATGGCTTTCGGTTTATAATTTCTACTTTATAGCATTCGGTTACTGCTCCTTAACTTTTTTTTATGTTTGAATATTACTACTATTTACCAATCAATGACACGATGATTTTTATTAACTTGTTGTCATCTCCATCATCACTGCATGTCAAAAGTTTAAGTCATTTCGTTTTAACTGAATTCAAAAAGGAGGAGGCTTTATATTCGACGCATTTGTTTTAATGCTATATTCACCGATTTCTCGGAAACGCCTAAATCCCTGTTTTAGGGTTCCGTACCCAAAGGGAAACCAACGGGACCCTATTACTAAGCCTCCGCTGTCCGTCCGTCCGTCCATCTGTCTGTCAGGGGGCTGTATCTCATGGTCCGTAATAGGTAACCAGTTGAAATTTTTACAGAATGTGTATTTCTGTAGCCGCTATAACAACAAATAATAAAAATAAAAATGAATCAAAAATTAAAGTGGGCTTTCCTACTAGAAACGTGGGTGATGGTACCTTTCATGCGCGAGCTCGACTCATACTTGGCCGGTTTTTTTATTTAATACATTATACTTTAAAAGTAGTCCCATATAAATTTGAAGAATAAATTCAACCCATACGGGTGGAAAAATAGGCAATGAAGTTGTAAACATGACTATTTAGACAACACTTTTGTTGTTACCTGTAACTTGTGATATTATTAATTTCTATTTTCACGCAAAAGGGTAATTTTTTTTAAATAAAATGGTTTTTATATTTTTTTAGTTTTCTGTAGTAGGTTTTAACATTGTATTAAAAGTTTAATTATTTTCCATTGTTTTGTCGACGTTTCACACAAGATTTATATTTTGATGTCATTTTATAGTTTTGTACAATTTAAATGCATGATAAAATCAAAAAGACAAAAGGTGAAGCAAGCCGCTACGTTTACAACTATCGCCAAAACCCTATTACAATATACTTAAGTAAAGTGTAATCATTCAGCTTTATCTCGTATAAAACTAAGCAAACGATGGATAACGAAACAATTTTCCCCACATAGATATGATCTTACTGTTGCTCTATTTATTTCACTTTACATTACTAAAATGACGTCAGGGTAACACTGGAGACTACTAAGAGTCAAGCGAACCAGTTGATTGAGAAAGGCCACAGAACGGTCAACCTGATACTTAAATGTTTACTTTGTAAAATTATCACCATGTTTTAAATGTTAATCAGAAATAACACAGATTACTATTGTCAACATCCAAAACAAAGAAACAAATAAAATAACTATTAATACGTCACAAAAATAAGTTTTCGTTACGGTTACAGCCTACTCTGCTGAACATAGGCCTCCTTCATAGATTGCCTCATAGGGAGGATATTTGCCATTGATGTCACGCTTGCCAAGCGGGTTAGCAACCGACAAGCGGCGTTGTAAGAACATCTACTACCCCATATCATCCCGTGGGTGTCGTAAGACGACAGACGGAACCAATTAGGAGATGGGCAGCAGCGTCTCCCTAATAACGAGTAAAAATAAGTTTTCTAAGACAGTGGCTAAATGGAAGCCTTAACTTAGTGGCATCAATGTGTCAGATATCTGTGAACAGATATCTTTTTACGTGGTAGAGCCACACTGCTACTATATTATGGTTGTAGTACGAATGGGTCGGCTCGACCGGGGAAGGACCACGCTCTCACAGAATACCAGCGTAAAATAGCAGCTGAATGCTGCTGTGTTTCGTATGGTGAGTGTAGAGAACCGGAGACCCTTTTTACTGGAAACGAGGCATTCCATCTTAGTCCTCACGGGTGACAACGCATCTGCATTATGATTCTTAATTGAGGATAAATGTAGATGTCTATGGGCCACAGTACCCATTTACCATCAGGTGGACTGTGTGCTCGTTTGTCACCCTATACTATAAAAAAAAAGAGAAAAAAACTGGATGCATTAACAGGAAATATAAATTAAATCCCAACATAACGATTTTATTGGAATTTATGTTTTATTGCTACCAGTCTATGTATAGTTATGATTGTAGTGTCATTTAACAACCTCTGTTTAATGCCATAACAGCGTGGGCGCTTTACAAAAATCATATAATATTTCTATGCGATCATATCTGACAGATTTAATTTAATTCATATATTATACAGAAATATTTAAGCGCAGGCGCACGACAGAGTCAAAACACCGTTAACGTATTGTCGTTTCGAAAATATTTTGATGGTCGACAATATATCCAGGTACTTCTTAACAAGAATATATTGTCATTCACAATAACTTAGTCAACAGTGTATTTTTTTTAATTTAAATTACTATTTTAATCATTTACCACCAATGAAAACACACATTAACACACAAAACATTAATTTGATTTACCATTAATAAAAATTAACATTTGGCAAAGAAATATTTTTAGAACACTATGTACATAATATTATGTTACAAACTTAAGGGTAAGTAGAAATTTTCGAAGTAAAAACATTATTTCTTTAACAATTTACAATATTCACTTATAAAGATGAAAATTGAAGCTTCTATAAAAGTATTTGAAAATGTTAAATTATTTCAAATACCTAGTAGGTGCAATTCGTTCCTTGCTTATCGATGAATACAACTTTACGAATTTATGATTGAATTTAACCTTCAACGTTCTATAACGTTGTTTATGTTTATGTTATTGGTATTACAAATGCATTGAAAATAATTAGTTGTTGTGATAAATTAGATGTAGATACGGTGTCAAGACGTGTCACTTGCGAACTATTAATCGAATTATTATTATGACGGATTTATAAAGATATATTGAAAAATAGTTTTATTTCTGTTTTTTTTTTTGTTGGGAACCTTGATAACTCAGGGTGTAAGGGTTTGCATTGAAATTTCATATTAGGCGAATATATAAACTTAATCCGGTCGGCAACAGTAAAAAGGAAAACATCGTGAGGAAACCCGCATGTGTGAGAAATTTAAAAATATATTTCGAGGGCATGAAAAAGCGTGTGAAGAGGCGGCCTACGTTCAATTCGGCACAGGCCTTTTATTTGGTGTACTAATTGGGATAGTAATATATAACTATTACTTTGACTACCTATTTTTTTTTTCTTTTTTATAGGATATGGGTAACAAACGAGCACACAGTCCACCTGATAGTAAGTGGTTGCTGTGGCCCATAGACATCTACATCTATCCTCGATTACGTATCAAAATGCAGATGCGTTGTCACCCGTGAAGACTAAGATGGAATGCCTCGTTTCCAGTAGAAAGGGTTCCCGGTTCTCTACACTCACCATACGAAACACAGCATCGTTAGGCTGCTATTTTACGCTGGTAATAACCTAATACTTCTCAAGTTTGAATCTCCAATAACTGCCTGTTTATGGAACGATGATGATGTTGCAAATGCAAATTGTATATTGCAAGTCTTTGACACGGCATAATACCTTTTTAACATGGTTCCGGAGTTCTATTAGATACAAGAAATTGAGAAAGATTGTGTTTGCCACTTCAGTACACTTCGACACATTACATATTGCACAAACTACGACACGTATACACGAACATCTACGAGTATCTTCTAAAAAATACATATTATGTTTTTAAGCCTTCATAAATTTTAACTGCAGCTGGTTCTGAATGAAGACTTCGCCTCTAAAACAGCCGCAAAGCAAATTACAACGTCACGCCCCGTTTGACAAATAAAACGCCGTTGAAGTTAAAATGCCGGGAACTCTGCGGACCATGTCGTTGGCAAAATCAAACGTCTGGGACGTTGCTTGTTTGAAAATATTTAATCAAAGGATATACGTTCAATATAAAAATAACTTAGTAAAAAGTAAAGCCGACTTTAAGGAATTAAAAAAATGAAATAATTTCACATTCTGAAGTCTGCTTAGAAATAGTGTATAGAAGAATCAATTTCAATGCCGTCTATAATAGTTACATTAAAACTTCATTCCTTTTTTTTACCACCCTAAGCCAGTACATGCCAAAATTTATCCCGTTTTAATAATTAAGGAGTGTTAGTAAAGCTCGTGGAGTTTTAAATTAGAAGGTTTACAATTAATGTGGGGTAAGTTTTTAGGGAATTTTCGTCGAGTTGAGAACTGCGTAATAGTCCAAGTTCCTCGTCAGTTAAAGCTAGATTACTACCACCTATAAACAAAACTGACCCAACTTACATCGTCTTGCAGCGTCTCTAAAGCGATGTACTCGAACCATAAAATAAATTAATGCCTCAACTGCGCAGATAACTCACTAGCTCATGATGTCATTCTCCTATTCACATAATATTATGTAGCACATCTAATCTCTTGGTAGGTGCAAAAGATAAATATAATTTATTTTAGTGCTTACTTTGGTTCCCAAAACAACTATCACTTATGACACGGATTTTTAGATGTCTATACAGACGTAATTTTCGAGAAATCCTCATATTTATTATTAGCTGTTCCCCGCGACTTCGCCTGCGTGGAATTTATTGCGATTGGATTTCAAGGGTTAATTTTTTTGCGCGGAACCCTAATTCTTTTCCTAAAATAAAAGTAACCTAAGTTACTCCTTATAACATCAACTATCTGCCAGTGAAAGTCCAATCCAAATCGGATCACAGGTTTTTGCGTGATGCGTGTTCAGACAGACGTCGTGTTAGAGTTTTATTATAGTATACGAGGGTGGATTGAAAAGTACTGGCCTAACCAAGAAAATAAACACATACTAAATCAGTAATATTTTTATTTTCTACATAATCACCATCAAGTTCAATACACTTTTGCCACCTCCCTTCCAAGCATTTAGACCGTTGAAAAAAATGATTCTTCCTTAGAGTCAAAATATGCGTCTACAGCTGCTTTGACCTCGTCGTTTGTCGAAAATCTTTGACCTCCCAAGTGCTTTTTAGGTTAGGGAACAGAAAGAAGTCTGATGGTGCCAGATCAGGTGAATACGGCGGATGCGGTAACAGTTCAAAGCCACAGTTGTGAATTTCAGCCATTGACTGTACTGACGTGTGAACACGGGCGTTATCTTGATGAAACAGGACTTTTCTTCTGAGCATTCCTCGACGTTTTCTTTTATTTCCTCTCGTAAACGACGTAGTAAGGTGCAGTAGTAATCAGAGTTTATAGTCTGACCCTTTCAAGATAATCAATCATAATCACACCTTTCGAGTCCCAGAATACTGAAGCCATCACCTTATTTGCCGACAAAATCGACTTAGCCTTTTAGGGGTGGTGAACCAGGTCTTCTCCACTGTTTTGATTGTTGTTTTGTTTCCGGTGTACAGTAATGAACCCATGTTTCGTCCATAGTAACAAAACGATTCAAAAAATCATCTGTATCGGCTTCAAATAACTCCAAACAGTCGCGTGAAATAGTCAATCGCGTCCTTTTTGTTCAACTGAAAGCAGTCAGGAACCCACCTCGCAGACACCTTGTGGAAACCCAACTCGTTGACAATGATGTTTTGAGTTCGTTCATAAGAGATGCCTATAATCTCGGCTATCTCTCTAATTTTTAATCTGCGGTCTCCCATTATTAAATCAAGTACTTTTTTAATATTTTTGTCAGTAGTTGACGTCGAAGGCCTTCCAGAGCGGGGTTCATCTTTCACACTCTCTCTACCACGCTTAAATTCTGCTATCCATTTTTTGACGGATGAATATGACAGAGCACAATCGCCTAATGTACTGACCATGTCATCATGGATGGCTTTTGATGATAGCCCCTTCTTATGGAGGTACTTAATGACGGCACGCTGCTCGATTTGCTCCATTCACGGAAATTATGTCCGATTACTTTGTTAATAAATTTATAAAATCACAACTAATTATCGCACACGTTTCGAACTTCACACAATGAACTAGTCTGAACTGAACTAAATAATGTGGGTAGATTTGATTTTAGAATTGAATGGATCTGTGTTAGGCCGAGTACTTTTCAATCCACCCTCGTAGATAGATAGATAGATTACAGGCCTTAAGATGAATTAGGTCTCTGTTCCCCACACTCATCATAAACAAAACCTAACAAGATTGTATTTCCATGCGTACTTACAGGTTTAATTTCATAAGTCTAGTATTTTATACTAGATAAAATGCACAGACTAATGTTAAAAATTATTAAAATTCTTATTTTGGTTTTAAGCAAGACTTTAATTATATAAGTTTTTATAGTATTGCATTGTGTAAAAAACTTAGAAGCGACAATTGAATATTCATGAAACGTAGAGTTCGGAATTTGATAAGCAAGGCAAGGCAAGACCTACGTACAATACAAACTTAAAGATAGCGGAAACATAGTACATACACTGCCCGCCAAAAGTTTAAGACCACACTTAAACAACATAATTATCTATAAATTGTAACGAAATCCCATAAAATAAATAAAAGAAATGAACACCTGCATATTCTATTGTTAATATCGAATATCTAAAGAAGTCATTCTTTTATTTACTTTCAAGTTATTAGACAATAAACATGTATTGTTTTCAAACACCGACAAACGCTGCGTTAGAGCCAGGTGGTAGAGTCGTAATAATATTTTTATGATAGGCTAATAACTAATTGCTTTGCTTTTGTTTCCCATTGGTCAATAATTAGGATTATTTAGCTTCTAAAAATACGTGTTTCCGACTTATTATTAACTGAGTTTACATGGTTTTGTTCACAAAAAATCTCAATTAGTCTAAACTTGTGGTTTCTACAGTTAAGACGTCTTAAAATGGGAAAAGCACGCGAAATTAGCAGTGAAGTGCGTTCTGCCATCGCTGTTTTATATTATGAAGGCAAATCCGAACGTGAGATTGCTTTAAAATTGAAGTTATCGAAGACTTGTGTTCATGGCACAATAACTCGATACAGGGAGACAGGCACTTTTCAAGATCGTCCACGCTCGGGAAGGCCGAGAGCTACCACGTCAAGTGAAGATCATTTCATTGTTGTTACCAGCAAGCGAAATAGACGCTTAAAAGCACCGAAAATCCGCGTTGAAGTATACAAAACCCGAGTTAAACCTTTATCATTGACTACAGTAAAACGGCGACTGAGAGATGCGAAATTGTATGGTCGTGTCGCCGTTCGAAAACCTCTGCTAAGGCCACAAAACAAGAAAAAACGGATGCAATGGGCCCTTGCCCATCGAGTTGGACTGAAGAAGATTTTAAAAAAGTTCTTTGGACCGATGAATCCAAGTTTGAGCTATTCGGTTCAAAACGAAGAATTTACGTTCGACGCAGTGACCAAGAAAAGATGATGCCAGACTGTGTAGTCCCAACAATCAAGCATGGTGGTGGCTCAATTATGGTCTGGGGTTGCTTTTCTAGCCAAGGAACTGGCGATTTGATCAAAATTGACGGAATTATGAAAAAGGAAGAGTACAAAAAAATTTTAGAACAAAATGCCGTTCATTCGGGGTTGCGATTAATTGGAGATGGATTCATTTTCCAACAGGACAATGATCCTAAGCATAGCTCAAAATTATGCAGAGGATATTTGGAAGAGAAAGAGGCACAAGGGGTGTTAAAAACATGGTTTGGCCTCCTCAGAGCCCGGATCTCAATCCCATTGAACTTTTGTGGGAAGAGCTTGATAGGAACGTCCGTAATTGTGGTCCATCCTCGCGAGAAGAAATGTGGAATGCTTTGCGAAATTTGGAGCAATATATCACAAGACACTATCAACAAATTGATTGCCCGTATGCCGAGACTTGTGAAAGAGAAAAAGTCATAGAATGCAGAGGAGAATTTTTTGATGAAAAATCAGTTTAGCTAACTATAGCCTTTTTTAGCATGGACTTTAATATTTCTTTACGCTTTTCAAGTATATTGACTGTCAAAAAGTGTTTTATTGGATGATTTAACAGTTTAATTAAACATTTAATAATTTATTGGAGTTTTATTTAACTTTCCTACTTTAATTAGGTGGTCTTAAACTTTTGGCTGGCAGTGTACTTGTAAGTGTGAAAAAATATCAAGGCGCGAAAAAAAAAACGGCACACGTAACGCGCATTTTGGTCGATAGCGTAGTACGTGATGTAACTATTCTTTATAAAGTAGACTAAGGCCTTTTTCACACACACATCGCCACTCTTGACAGGAGGATTGGCCTTCGCAATACCCTGTATTAAGATGCTTCTTGTGCTGCCGATTTGTATACTTTACAACTTGCAATACTAGATGATTATACCGCCATCTATTGATGACCACTCGTGTCAATCATTTCCTACGTTGATTCTTATAACACCCACGGGACGAGATCGCAACCTCATAATACTTCAACGCATCAATCTATAGAAGAAAATGTATTGTGTATCGAAATGACGGTTTATATTATACACTTCAAAATTACACATTTAATAATACCGTTTAATATTTCACCTGAATGTGTCAAAGATTCTGATTTTACTTGATTAGACTGGCAACAACATTGATGATCGTTAGTTGGTAGAGCAACATTATCAATGATGTGTGACATTCCATCTTAGTTCACAGGGGTGACCACTGTGGTCTACTTTGTTTTAAATTAGTTAAAGGTTTTCGTGATCTTTATTAGCTACTTATTTTCATGTGGAATTATGGTACTATCAACACCCGGTAGCTTTTAATACTTATAATAGTGCCAAAATTGTATCGTAGCCAAAATAAATTACATTGGATGATATATACTAATATGCTACACTATTTTTTTTATAAGTAATTAATTTAATAAAATGTAAAGTAATGACGAAAATTTATACAATAGAATGACAGTAAGGATCAGGTGTATGACACAAAAGAAAATCTCGCTATCTGCACCTCTTTCCCTTGCAATCAAAGGAAGTTTTAAATTATCAGAGTCAAAAATTTATTCATTTATAAAACCGTGTAATGGAGGTGTAAGAATATCCACTACCCTATATCCCGTGGATATCGTAAGAGGCGACAGAAGGAAACTGAAACAGGAGATGGGTGGCAGCATCTTCCTAATCAAAATTATAAAAAAAACTTCGGTTGCCAACACGCCTGCCAACTACTTATTACGCGTAACTATGGCAAAATCCTATATCTCAAATATGGGGAAATTTATAGGGGTTCATATGATATATGAAGCTAGGAAGAAGGAGAAGCTAGGAGTTTCTATATCAACAGTAGAAACAGAGTAACCGACATAGCCCAATGGATCATTAAGCTAAAGTGGCAATGGGCCGGCCATATAGCTCGAAGAACTGTCAACCGATGGGGAAGAAAGTTTCTAGAGAGACAGCCTCATACCGGTAAGAGAAGTGTACTACCAACTAGATAGAATGACGACCTGTCGTGTGATGACGGTGATGATGACATCGAATAAAATTCAACAATTTTTGTGTTGCCTTAGATTAATTATTATTCCAGGTATGTTGCTTTAATATTTTTGCTTTGACCAAGATTCGAAACTGGTAGTACTTACAACTCAATGAAGCTCATGTGAAATTATGAAATTAAAATATCCTTCCACAGTCGGTTTGTCAAGTTAGAAATAGCTTAAAGCGATACGTAGTATAAGTTCGTAAGATTACAGACACAGTAGGTAGTATAGTTCATAAGATTTCCGTTATTGTAACTATATAACAATAAAATGCAATAAGGAGTGATCTATCTATTTAATGTTATGCGAATAACGCGATCATTCAATTGCTGTATGTTAATCTTATTTTGTATATTGAATCAGGAACTGTAAATCACTTATGACTTTGAAATCTAACCCAGTCAAGCTAAGCTAGTCACTGATTTGTATTATACAGGCTTTGCAATACATACGCCCAAGATGGCGCGGCGTTAGCATTACTTCCTTAGACTTATAATGAAGCGCAGACCTCATAAGCACATTAAGAATGTTGTCGTCTGCGTTGAGACGTGGTTTCCTTTTAAAGCGAACTGTTTCTTTTATACCCGCGGAAACAATGTTTTCAATGCTTATATCACAAAGGAACGTTTGTACGACTGCGACTAACGAACAGGTTGACTGGCTTAAAAGCCTAAGACCTAGAAGTATTTACTAGAACGCAGTTATTATTGCTTTAGAATTTAATCACGTTATAAATAACCCAAATATGATGTCAGGCGTTGATAACATTTTTTGATAACTATACAATTGAATAACTTTTATTTTATTATTTAAAAACGTTTAAGTACGTTACACACTACCGGATAAAAGGTTTCAGCATGAAAATTAATATGCTCTACGAAGGCAGGCAAATAAGTAAATTTAAAAATTTAATACAATGTTGATCAGATAATATTCTGATGAGAAACGATATTGATGACTGAGATGATGATGAAAAATTACCACTTTCTTCTTTTTCTACAGTCTTGTTTTTTAGTCTTTAAAATCCACAGCTATGTATGAATGTAAAAAATTATGGATTTTGTTAAAAGAATTGCCCATACTCGCCACTAACGATGAGCGTTGAATCAACGAACTAGTTGAATCAACTGTTGATCTCCTGTCAACGTATTAACGTTTACCGTTTATGAATCTATATCATTAGGTGATAGCCCACTCTGATGTCAATTTTTCATTACATCTCTGCTAAAGATGTCAAAGTAGCAGAGTTTATGATATTAAAAAAAAATACATTCCCAATTTTTATTTTTGCGTATATCGGCAGCACTAAATGAGCACTAAATTATTGATGTTTCTATTTGGTGCTGTATTAAGCGGTTATCGTTTTAACAGGTAAAACACTGCTAGCTTAATAAAATGATTTGCCCAAATGACCATTCCAGCTTTATAGACGTTCCATTTTTCAAGTTTTTAGTAATATTCCTCTTTCGATTAGACTGATCTAGGCCCATGAGCTTTTTTAATTAAAATTACTTTCTATCTATAATGAATCGAATCAATTGCTGTACAATACTCATTGCCCAGAATCCCGCCTAATGACTGATTGCAGTGAGAATGAAAAATGTAAGCAGTTGGGTTATTCCTTTAAAAGAGTTATACAATGCACGGGTATCAGAAAACAACAAGAGGAAAATTACACCGTGTAATTGTTTACTACTTATTATTTAATTTCAAAATGTATTTAAGTATATATATATATATATATATATATATATATATATATATATATATATATATATATATATACTTAAATAAATTTTGAAATTATACTATAATTATACTTGGTGATAATATATATATATATATATATATATATATATATATATATATATATATATAATATAGAATAAGGGTGACAAACGAACACACAGTCCACCTGATGGTAAGTGGATGCTGTGACCCAGAGACATCTACATTTATTTTCAATTAAGAATCAAAATGCACCCATTCGTGTGCTACAACCATAATATAGCTGCAGCGTGGCTCCACCACGTATTTTAAATTGGACTTCAATATATTGTAATTGTTCAAAACAAATTTGTCCTTAAAATTATTTCTTAAATCTCGGTCAATGTCAAATAAAAGTTCATATATATGCAACGACGCACGACAATCCCACAAACGTGACATAACAAATATTTTATGTACCATTACACGTTCTTTTATTGAATGTCTGGCCTTCCGACACCTAAACCTCTGCCTACCTCGTCGCGCGATTGGCAAAGCATGCGGGTGGAAACAGATAAGGAATAATTAGTTTTTCAACGTATTGAGATTGACACCTAATCGGTTGTTAACATGTATTTTAAATCTAGGATCGAAACTAGGTAACATAGTTTTAAAAAAGCCTTTTCTTTCAGATATCTTCAACGAGAGCTAATATTGAACAATGTTTCGAATTGTGTACTGCGCGTTTGATTTAATGCAAAAAATCTATTTCTAAAGTGATAAGCACCCCACCGCAATCGGTGGTTATAAAAGGTTTTCGAGTAGCAGCCTCGTACGGACAAACTAAATAGAGTCGAGTTCTAGAGACGACCTAATGAAGCATGCAAGAGTCAATGGATGACGCAGGTGGGATAATAACGTATTTTGTGGCATTCTTTGGGGTTCGTTTGTGTGTAAGGTGATAATTAAAAGAATTTAGAGATCCACTGCGAGTACACTGCTTAACATATCAGATAAGTAGACTGATTCTATTCGAATAGATTTTAAAAAAAAGTCTTGAATCATCCGTACAATCTACTGTACTATCTGCAATAATGGACAGTATATCGCACCATCTAGTGAAGATTCGTCTTACGCTGCGTTTACTGACTGACTTTGTTGATAACATTTGGTTTTATTACTATTATTGGATAAGTATTTAACATTTGGCGTATTCACATGTCTCAGTTTCGCAGACATGTAGATTTCCTCACGATGTTTTCCTTGAATCATTTCATTGGTGCAGATGAAAGCTTCTGATTATTTGAAGGTTGTCACTGTGTTCAAAAAACACAATGACAACCTTCGAATAATATAAAGGGGGATATCATCATCCTACTATTATCTAATTCCGGTGTGCTTGAGTTCGTAATTCTTCTCCTCCTAAACGGCTTGACCGATTTTGTAGAAATTTTATAGGGTAGGTATTTATGGGGTCACCTGGATGGTTTTTTGCTATAGTTGGACCCGGTAGGAGGCGCTGTCGAGATCCAGAAAACATCCGAGCGTAGCTAGGGGATGTAAATAATTTATAGTCGCGAGTTTGAGTAAGATTTCTACAGATTTCTTCATTTTACGTTCCTAAACTACTGTCTATAAACAAAATAATATCTTTAAGATTTAAATAATAACTAATAAAACACTTCAGGATAATTATACCTATTTTAAGTGCAACAAACATATGAGAATAAAATAAAGTGTGTTATACTAAGTCTAGCATAATTAACTTAAGTTTAAGTTTAAGGCATGGTCGATAGGTTTTTTCTAAATATAAAATTACGATGTTTTAATCGGCACGAGAGTAAGGTACGTGTAAAAAACTTCCTAAGAGATACGCACAGCGGCCTCTTTAATTATGCGTAAAATATTTACCGACGCGTTATCGAATTATTTGCTTTACTACGCCGAGATTATTTTAAGTTAGTTAGCACTGTTTTCCTCATATAGATAGGGTTTGAAAAAACAGCGCTGATATATAAATTGCAATAACGTAAAGTCAAGAAGAATATTCTCAGTAATGCTTAATAATGACTCAATGAGTTAAATGCTTGCAGCAGTTTAACTTGATAATCTAAAAGTAAATTATCTCTTGGAATCATGTTCATTACTTTCATAATTCTTCTGAAATTACTTAAGTTATATCCAATAGGGACAGAAATTTATCATAAATTTACACAAGTTAATGAATTTCTAAGTAAGCAATTAGTCGCAATTCCATCATGATATCGCGTCACATATTTGTAATGATTTTTCGAACTAAGTATCTTCCATATATAACCGTATAAGAAAATCTATAACGTATTATTTTTGAAACCGAAATGTACATATGTAATGCTATTTCAATTCAAATGTATTAGAAAACCTGTGATGACTTGAATCTCTACAACGTTTTCGTGCTTATAAATAGGGGAACCATAACTCACACGGCCGATTAAAATTCATACCACTATTGCACATACACTATCACGTATTCACTAATATCGCAGTTTTTTTTAAACTACTCTCGCTTTTTGAGAGAAATTTTCACGATGGCGGCAATTCGTCGCACCACGCGTCCAGCGCGCTTTGCGCTTCTAACGTCACTGATTAGTTTACCGCTCGTGGTAGTGGGAGTTAGTTACTTATTAGTTGTTACATAGCATAGCATAGGTGGGTAAATGTGTTGTTTAAATTGACGGAAGTTAACCAAATTCCTGCCCTGTGCCCGTTTCTAGTATAGTCAGATTTTGATGCTGTTACTGAAATACCAAAATAGCTTTAGTATATGTGGTAAATGGACAAATACGTTCCAAGCATCTGTAACAACCGACCACAATCAAGACAAAATGCCCATGAAACCTTTTAAATACAAAAAACTTGCAACATTTTATTTTCATTGTTGGCTATATTACATCTTGATCTTACAACATTACTATAATTAATATATGAATGATAAAAGACCATTCAAGACATACCTGTAGTATGTCTAAAATAAAAATCCCCAACAAGTAGAAGGCCAGGGTATACTCGTAGGTTTCTGTTTCATTAAGAAGAAAATCGATTAACAAATAATGATCGGCAATCATTGGCAATTAAGCGAATCGAATAACCGTAATGATGCACTTTATCAAATCACACATGCAGCGTTACGTCTAATTATTTAAAATAAGTTAAAACGTTTAAGTCGATAAATTTCATTTGATTTTAAAAGCCTTGCTACATTTAAATAAGACTGTGAAGAGCAGATGTCCGTCGTCTAAATCGTATTCGTAATTACGCCTTAATTTACGAGTATGTCCTTAAACAATTTGCGTTTGTGTTTGGGTGCGGTTCGTCAATCAAGGCGATTTAAACACCTAAGCATTTTTTCAGTAACATTACGTAAACAATTAGAATTGAATTTTGGATATCCAAAACTCACTGTTCAAAACCCTTTAAGATATAGTACCTAATAGATAATTAGTCTAGGTTGATTTCAAGAAGTAGTGGTGTCGGTGTATCCACTAACCCATATCGTTCGATATAGAGAAACTGAAACAGGAGATAAGAAGCAGCATCTTCCTCACGCTTGCCAAGCATCTATGGTAAAATCTCCCTAAGAGACAATCTATAGGGGAGGGGGTGAAATAGCTTGCTTACAAATAATCAAAGGGCTGAACATAGTCAGCAGCGGACTTTTATAGGCTGTAATGGAATGGATAATGGATAGTTTCAAGATGTAAATTAATTATAAGATGTAAATAAATAATAATTTTACTAAACAGACCGCAATTTGTATTTATGTGATGACACAATTAATAAAATAAAAAAACAAGTGTATTGAAACTATTACCAAGCTGGTGCAATAAATGATAATGTATCCAATGTGATATTTATTAAAATATTAATAAACATCTATTTTCTACATATGAATAAGGAAACTGACTGGCTAGCTGGTTGTCTGACTGACAAATACAAGCCCATGCTTGAAATTTTAATTTTTACTCTATTTTTATACCACCTCAAAGGGTGTAACATGGGGTAGGTAGGTAGTCCAACCGCTGAGTCATGTGGTCTTCAAACTCGATGCGATATCGTGGTGTATCGCTTATGTTACTGTTCTGAAACTCCGCAGACGTAACGCATCAGGGAACTTGTCTCAAACTATAAGTAATGCAGCACTTAAATTGAATTCAAACCAGAGTTTGAAGTTTATATTAATTCAAAATGTTTTGCAATACAAAATAAAATACCCGTACTAAGATAAAAGTGCTAATCTCTTTTATAGATATTATACATAAAAACATGTAATCTATAAATTTTCTTACGATGACCCCTTAATGGATTATATAAACTTATTTATCTGATCGTCCGTTTGTCCGTCAGTGAGGACCTTTTTTCTCAGAAACGGGAAGATTTGCCAAATTGAAATTGATAACAAATACTAAGGTCAACGGTCCCTTAAGGTGTAATAAATTCAAGTTTTTAAGGCAACACAATCAAAAGATACGGCCATTTAGTCCAAGATCCCAGAGCCACCAGACGTCACTTATTTTCTGACGAACGAAATGTGTAAGATTGAGTAGTGTTAGTATGTACTATGATCGCATGCCTACCTGCTAGCTTGGCCAGAGGACCGTTTTCCAGGTATCAGGTAATCAAGGTACGTAAAACATTACTCACCTCACGTTAATTCTCCCAGCTGATTTTTACGTATGTGTTAGATAATATCGTTAAAAATCAGTCGTCAATACTCCCAGACACTTTTCGTCGGCAGTATCGCTTTGCAGACGCTTTAAAGCTCTCAAAAAATTACTCAATTTCACTTACATTCTGAAGCTCCATTTTTATATATGTTAGCCAGACAACTATTTTAAAACATTTTACAAGAAGGCAGACCGATCCAAGGGGTCAACCATCCCTATCGTACGCGTATCCTACTCGCACTTGTTCCGTCTTCTTTTTACATCCAACTTATCTGTCGATCCCTTCCTTATACATATACACAGAAAGTGAATTATGGGTTAATGATACTTTTTCCTTTCCAGCAAGTGCAATTTACAGGGTGTAACTTATAATTTCTGTGTTCATTCATGTGAGATAATAATATTATGTAGATATATGCCACGGCTAACTGCAATCTACTTTCCATTCTTCTTTCGTCAAAGTTTCGTTTCTCAATTTGGCAAGATACCCGGCACACCTTTAGGAATACCTTTAGAAATACTAGATTAGATACACGGGGAAAGAACAAATTTTTGACCGATCAAAAATGTTTCAATTTCAAATGTTATATGTTTTAAATATTATTTACGTATAAACATAAGAAACCCATATATAGATGATTAAAATATTTTTTGGCAGGAAGTCGCGTGTCCATGGTTTATTATCACAACTCGAAGTTCGTCATCCGTAGCAGTGGAATGGAGTTAAGATATAGTTAAGATAAGATAATTTTTTATGATTTTAAAATTTCACTCTCTTCGCAAGATTGCACCGCTTGTCTTCAAAATTCTTTTGGTAGAAAAGCGCCTCATTTGAACACCGTAAGGCGTGGATACACAAAATTTGATCGTGGCTGTATTTCTCTCCATGATGAAATTCGTTAACGTCCACCCGTAACTGCGATCACTTAGAAAAATGTAGCTACTGTCAGGCGACTAATTAAAGAAAACCGGCGCATCACCTGTGAGAAGATTCGTGGACATTCGGGTATTGGTATGAGCTTAATTCGAAAAAAATTCCATCAACATTTAAAAGTTAGAAAATTTTGATGCCGCTGGATTCCTCATGAACTCATCCCAAAACAAAAAAGGGCTGGATTTGATTGGTGTAAATAAAATTGTTAAAGTATGATCACGGACGTTCAAAAGCTATGTTTTATGATATTGTGACGGGAAATGAAACATGAATATATTGCAATATTCCGGAAAGAAAGCAACAGTCTTCTGTATTGGTGTTCAAAAGCGACAGCAAAACAACAATATTGAGACAGGCAAGAAACATGCGGCAAAAAAATGATAGCATTTTTTGAAAATAAAATAAAAAAAACCCCAGACGGGTTATGTCTGCACGATCCCACTTGATGAGCAAGACAGTTCCTGAGTGGTAAATCACCATTTGTTTGCCTAGTGTCTTTGAAAGGTTGGGGAAAAACGACCAAGAAACCGCATCCTATTGCACCATGACTATGCAACGGCGCACACCGCGAATAAGACAAAATCATTTTTGGCTTCTGAAAAGGTAAATCTCGTGAACTATCTCGCACACAATCTAGACCTCAAACCAAGCGATTTCTTTATTTTCTCAAAAAACAAAGATTTGATGAGAGGTTTGACATTTACAGAGCCAGAAGAGGCCGTGATAGCTTTCAACAAGCACGTGAAAAACATGCTCTCAGAACAAGTGCATAAGTTTCAAAAATGGTTTAAACAAATGAAAAAGTATTTAAAGTGTAATGGAGAACACTTTGAAAAGCAGTAAATATATTACATGTTAATTGTTTCATTTATGAGTTACGCAAAACTTTCAGTGTACCCTACGTATAAACTACCATCCTTGTATTTTGTCAATTGACTAAAAATCATCCAATCCCCAAGAAAAAGCAGTGTTTCAAAATCGTTTTAAACGTTTTATTCGTTAAAAACGTTTTATTTATCTGTCTTTATCAAAATTATTTAATTAATAGTTAATAAAATGGATTTCTTCTTCACAGATGGATGAGGGCTGGTGGGGAGTAGTGGCAAGCCTGCTGTATACTTTCCTTAATTTATGTTGAGAACTTAAGCGAGTCCAGACTGGAGGAAAGCCGTTAAAGTCCGACTGTATAATGAAAGAGGGTCACAGCAGGACTATAAAATTACCGCGGAATCAGCCTGCTTAGCATTGTCGGAACTCTATATGCTAATTTGTACTGTATTGCAAGTTAGGAAAAAAATGACGGAAATACTTTAGGATATGCAATCTGAATTTAGAAAGAGGATGGGTTGTACAGATCAGGTTTCTTCTATGCGCAAATCTTTTGTCCGTCAAATCCCTTTTGTACGCCGACGATCAAGTCAAATTTTCATAGCCGGCGGGTTCAAAGAGGCGAGTAGCAAATTATGGTTACTTTAATGAACATAATAACCATTGAAGGCAATCGGAATGAAAGTGAACGCAAGTAAAACGAAAGTGATTGTTTTTAAAAGAGAAGAAAGTATAAATAACGACATGTGAAATAATAATAGAAGGGGAATTGGTGGAACAAGTAGATGGGTTTTTGTATTAAGGGTGTGTGTTTAGAAGGGATGGTCGATATAAGAACATATAGAACGACGAATGCAGGAAGAGTAAATTGTGCTCTTCACTCTATCATGGAAAGTCAGCTTATATCAAAAAGGTACGTATGGCAATTCAAAATGTTACTTTATTCTATCGTTGTGAATGAGAGTTGAAAATACAAGTGGTAAATTTAAAATTTTGTACAAACGACTTCAATATGAATATAATTTATTGTTCATTTTTTAAAAACCCCTCCACCGATTTCGATAAAATTTAAATGGGACCACCTGGGAAGTATACGGTTTGAAACAAAGAAAAAAAGAATTTTCTAAATCGGTTCAGGCCTCTTTGAGTAATCGGTGAACATACATTAAAAAAAAAGATTCCGACGAATTGAGAACCTCCTCCTTTTTTGAAGTCGTTTGAAAATAAAATGTAACTAAGTAACTAAATAAACTCGCACTTGTTCGAGCACAATAAAGTACGGTACAGAAACTAGATTGGAGTAGTCATTCTAATTATATCAGTGACTAGCTGAGGCCGCGACTTTGTTCTCATAGAATAATTTTTAGAAATTTATTTTTATACTTTCCTATTTGAATTTCATGGGATTTTTCCAATTAATAAAAAATCAAACCATAATTCTTTTTCTAAAACAAAAGTAAGTTAAGTAGTTACACCTTATAACATCAGCTATCTGCCAGTGAAAGTCCCGTCAAAATCAGTCCAGACGTTTCGGAGATTAGCCGACAGACATTTAACAAAGAGACAGGCAGACAAAAAAAATTTGTTATAAGCATCGTATACACTTTCATATGCATTTAGTTAAAAGCTTATATTTGACATTACAGACACTTTAATTTTATTTACTTGTATAGATGTATACAAGTATAAATACATCCTCTCTAGTAATTCATATGTAATTCTATTAGTACAGTAAAAGTTATGTTGCGGAGGAGCTGCCCTGTGTCACATAGAGATAAGCGATGTTGCTGTTGGTTTGCATACTTCATCTACTTTGGCGTTATCTTGTATTTACTTCAACAGCTTACTGTGTTCCATGGACGTTTTATAATATCCAGACGTTACCAAAATATATTCATTTATTTAAATAATTTTGAGAATAATTTCTAATACATTTTTTTAAATAGTAAGTACTTTTTAAAGCTCAACCTTATAATTTTCACAATGATCTCAAGAAATCTTTTTAACTGCTTATTTAATATCTTAGCTAAAATTTTAATTTAACCCTTACATTTGTATTTGAATAAAATGTGAAATTGACTAAGCTAAAAATATACAGACAGACATACAAACACCAAGGAATCAAGGCGCTTTCAAAGTGTTTCGCTTTACTAATTTCGGCATGGAAAATAAAAATAATAGCTAAACGCATCTTTGATTGGTTTATTTATTAAATGGACAACAAAACAGATAGCAATAAAATTACGTAAAAAAACCACATATTTAACCGATCGTCGCCACAGTTATCATACTTCATCACACATCATTTTCACATTAGTAACCAAAGAGATTTACGCTTCAGTACACAATATTTAAGGCTTAGTGAACTATATACTTAATACTAAACCGATATGAGAATGAGTACGTAAATTAAAGATGTTTTACTGCCCTTTTGAATGTCCTGGATCTTAAGTCAATAAATCCTAACCGGGTTTTTCATGGATATATCTCGTTGTAACGTTGATATATTCTTGGTACGGAGTTTTCAGAGTTAATGTTATTCTTATTCGTAAACAGATAAAAAGTCTTGTTAGGAACTGTGGTGTTGCGCTGTGTAACTAGGTTTGTCATATATTCATTCTTTTTTTTTTCACTTTCTTCTTTACAGCCCTTCACAAGTCCACTGCTGAATATAGGTCTCCTTCAAAGAACGCCACTAAGCACGGTCCTGAACCACCTGCATCCATCGGCTTCCTGCATGTCTTACCAGGTCGTCACTCCATCTAGTGGGGAGCTGCCCTACACTTCGCCTACCGGTACGAGTGTGGGGCGTAGTCATATTATATTAAATCGGTCTAAATAAAAAAAATTGCATATATAGTTGTAATGACAATTAAAATCACTTAAATGCCGCTGTCCTCAATTTGTAACATAGAGCCGAGTTTGTACTATGTAGCATTCACTCATAGCACAAGGAAATTCACTTTAGGACTGATTTTCAATCGTCAGACAAAAGGTATCCATAAAAGAAATTATAACCTGACAAAAAAATTAAACAATTGAACTATTTTGTTTATACAACTATAATTTTTAATCTGTTTATATTGTATTTCATTTTACGAATAACTTTTACCTGATAATTGAAAAATCGGCTCTAAATCGTTGAAAGGAATTCCTTAAAAGAGTAAATTAAAAATACATTAAGGCATATACTTTTAAACAGAATACATTTTTTTCCATTAAGAAAAAAACTCGTATTCCTAGCGCAAAACATAGCTTATTTTTATACTCACTCAAATGTATTAATTGATGCTCTGTATCATCTATTTATTTATTTTTTTATTTTAGATTATTACACGCATATATGAAAGAGATAAAATTGATTCCCATAGATTAAAAATTATCTCATTTCATCCCATTAGAACGTCATATATATAATAATATGTTTGTGGTTGGTGTTGTAAGACAGAATCGTCGATCTAGGTTTTTTTTATTGTTGTTATAGTGAATGCGGTATTGTTGAACCGAAGACTGAGCAATATTTATTCTGGTTAATTTTTATATACATACTATTTTTGACCTACTTGATTTTTATTTTTTCATTTCAATTTGACAGACTGAAAGTCTGGCTACACTTTGTCCATGGGGTTAGTAGCCGCTTAGCATCACGTGAACTGTTAGTTCATTGTCACTTAAGTTTTATAAAAACAATCGTGCGAGATTCAAACCCGTGGCCTGCAGCTAAACACACAGCCTCTGCGCTACCGAGCAGTTAAATTTTTGTCGTTTTTATTTTACTATTAATCGTGTGCGTAGATTATGGAGTGCAATTACACAAAACAGTCATTTTCTGTTGTCATTAAAATAAAATTGTAAATCTTTTTATAATCTAATTTCTTATCTTAAGACTTTTTAGCTTTAAGATACCACTTCTAAAAAGAGCATCTTCGTTTAATAGGTGAAGTGCTCTCACCTTGTGAAACGACAAAATCCGGGCTAACCATTGACGACTCATGATATTAAAAGTATATTCTTTATGAATTTAATCATCAGAAGCAACTTAAGAGAAAAAAACATAGACATTAAATGTATTGAATTTACAGAATAAATATCATCAAATTATGATCCTATATCAAAGAAATACATTCAAGTGGAGGTAAAAGTGAATAGGTAATTAAAAAAACATAAATCGACTCTATATTTTAATTGAATCTGATCTTAATTAAATTTTAAAGTTGAGTGCATGGGGCTTCTCTGAAATTTTCTTTCTTGATGGCTATTAACGTTGCCGTCAAAATGAGAATTTACGAGAAATGGAATGAAAATTCTTTGAACAGTCTTAAATAAATTATATTGTCGACAATTTAATGAGTTTTCTAAATTAATAAAGTACTTAAAGTTCCGTACATTTACCAAAATACTCTCTTCATTACTTATGAAGTATCTCCAACCATCAATAACCATCACATAGATTGTTATTTATTAATGCGTGAATTAATAAACTAGAAAACTACTTCCATTTGGCATGATCCTGACACACCCGTCTCGCTTCTTTTACATTATAAGCGATAAAATCAGTGTGGTTAGTGGTCCTACCTCCCACATGAATAAGAAAAATTTGCTAATGTTCAATAACTACATTTGAAAAAAAAACTGAAATTAACTCACCCGGTCTGAAATAGCCTCTTCCATCTTCCCGCGCTTGAGACTTGGCGCACGGATAACATTCGCCGGTGGCGCCACCACTGCGGGCAGCAACGCATTACTGTTAGCGTTGCCGCTGGCGCCGACCGGTATAAAACCGGCTTCCATTTTATCAAATACACATTGCAGCTACTGAATAACAGATGGCGCTGTTCACAACCTCGTTAAAATCACTTTTCCATAATAATTAATTACTAATTTATAAGTTCACTGATCAATTCACTATATGGACGTATTTTTTACCATTCAAGTCACTAGCCATTGTAAGGAACTATTTATTTGAGCAATTTTTTACGTTAAACAAATTGGAGCACTTCTGAACGGAATACGTCAGATAAAACTACATCACTCAATTTTTTTAATTGCCAACGTGTTTTAGATTTTTCAAAATATGCCATAACCACAATGAAATACACGCGTTAACACCACAACACTTGAGAATTTTCTGATTTTCGACTTTGCGCCACCGCCTCCCTCGTTTTAATACCTGTGAAAGAGACAAAATATTATAAATATGATAATTGACAAAACAACACCTTAAAATGAATGAAACAAGTTTCGCTACAAAGAATTATCGTAAATTGAACACTACTGGAGATCAAGGCCTTATCAGAAACAGAAATAGCGAAGTTAAGGCATTAATTTTTTAAATTCTACGATATGTCACATTATAGGTCTAGGAATTTCCATTAATCCGTACCTATGATCGATATTTAAAAACAAAATGATGTGTAAATAGGAGAATAACTCCTGCTTAACTCAGACTACGAACCTTGTTTCGTCAGCTATTAATATATATATATATATAACAAGAAATTAAAGCACTGAACGGCATATATTTTGGAAGGAAAGGGAGGACCATGCACCGAATACCATCGTAAAATAGCAGCTTAATGCTGCTGTGTTTCATATGGTAGGTAAATGTAGAGATCCGGAGACCCTTTTTCCTGGTATCTAGGCCTTCTATCTTAATCCTCAGGGATGCCAACGCATCTACATTTTTTTTTTAATGGATAGATATACACTGCACTCACATACCATCACGTGGACTGTGTCTGTTAGTCACCCTTATTCTATATGTAATCGTCAATAGAAATTATCAACTTATATAAAAGTTGTGAGGTAACACACATAGAAAAAAAGAACATACAGTCGAATTGAGTACCTCCTCCTTTTTGAAGTCTGTAGATAAGTCATCAAAGGGCACACAAAATAAATGTATCAGTAGCTTTAATTTCGTTATGGGGCAACAATTATTTATATTTTTTAAACATTTAAGACGCCTACTACTATCACAGAATAAATAATAGTACAACTACTACAATCGACACGTGAGACGAGCGCGATAGCACGTAGTGTGTCACAAAAGTAGATTAAGGTATAAAATAAAATGGAACCGTAATAGGCGACACACGTCACGTTGCTGGGCACAAGCCTCATATCGTTTCTGAGAGGGGTTGTAGATTTTAAATGACTTAGAATTCTTTCGATCTCTAAAACGTGCATGTTTCCACACAATGATTTCCTTCACCATTGAGCACGTAGTAAATCCACACTAGCAACTAAAAATTTCAACGTTTCTTCATTTTTTTATTTCCTGCATTATCACGGTTCTCTTGACAAAGATATATTTTTAGAAATGTAGTTCTAAGAAATAGCGGAAAAACCATATTAAAAATATCTAAACCAAAAAAATCGACGTCAATAACTGGGAGCAGAGTCAAAATGAGAGGGGTCTGATATTGCGATCGCCAATCCACACATTCCAAATGTGGCCATTACGTCTAAGGCCCGTATTAATAAACGTTACTCAGCTCAAGTACACGCACTTGAGTACAATCTTGAGGTTATGATCTTATTAATAAACATATCTCAAGATGCGGTTTAGGTTTACGATATCAGCTGAGTGCCACACTGATTAATAAACGAAACTCGACTCTCAAGTGTGTATACTTGAGTGCAAGTCACAGAACAGTATTCCTAAGTACAGCGTTTTGGGATACTGTTTTTATACGTTTATTAATTAGCAACGATCTTGTGATGCTGATTTCGTAATGAGGGCGTATCAAACGTTACGCACTTGAGTTCGTCGTTGAGTAACATTTATTAATACGGGCCTAAGTCATCTTGAAAGTAGCCAGATGTCCAGTTGAATGTTATGTATAGAATAACTAGAAGGACTTAAAAGGCCTTTTTGAAATGAAGTTTTGAAGTGCGATTTTGTAAATCTGGTTATCTGCGTTATATTTTGTGATCTAAATTAAGATATGAATATAAAAATATCGATACTAAAACATTTTCTCAGTACAAAAGAAAATTGGCAAACGTCAAAACAAGGCCGACCAAGAGAGTTACACAATCGCACTGCTGATCCTATTCTCGAACACCCGCCCGTAAGTTACACATAAAGAAGTAGAATGTCTGTGGACTGATGATGCACATTATTTGCATTACTTTGATTTTAAAGTAATTTGAAACTACTAGAACACTTAATAATAAAACTGAATCAAAACGCTAATATTTTTATTATTATTATGGATCTTATAGAACTCATAAAATATCTGAACTTATAATTATCTTTACACATTTTATGTGTATATTCCTGGTATATTCAAATTTCCAAAATGCAAGAAGTAGGTATTTCAGTATTTCTCATCATTATTTATTTTAGTTTGCTATAGTACGTTTTTGATAGACGTAGTGATTATATAATCACTATGTGATTATATAATTTATATATTTTTAAACATTTAAGACGCCTACTACTATCACAGAATAAATAATAGTACAACTACTACTATCGACACGTGAGACGAGCGCGATAGCACGTAGTCTGTCACAAAAGTAGATTAAGGTATAAAATAAAATGGAACCGTAATAGGCGACACACGTCACGTTGCTGGGCACAGGCCTCATATCGTTTCTGAGAGGGGTTGTAGATTTTAAATGACTTAGAATTCTTTCGATCTCTAAAACGTGCATGTTTCCACACAATGATTTCCTTCACCATTGAGCACGTAGTAAATCTACACTAGCAACTAAAAATTTCAACGTTTCTTCATTTTTTTATTTCCTGCATTATCACGGTTCTCTTGACAAAGACATATTTATAGAAACGTAGTTCTAAGAAATAGCGGAAAAACCATATTAAAAATATCTAAACCAAAAAAATCGACGTCAATAACTGGGAGCAGAGTCAAAGTGAGAGGGGTCGGATGTTGCGATCGCCAATCCACACATTCCAAATGTGGCCATTACGTCTAAGGCCCGTATTAATAAACGTTACTCAGCTCAAGTACACGCACTTGAGTACAATCTTGAGGTTATGATGTTATTAATAAACATATCTCAAGATGCGGTTTAGGTTTACGATATCAGCTGAGTGCCACACTGATTAATAAACGAAACTCGACTCTCAAGTGTGTATACTTGAGTGCAAGTCACAGAACAGTATTCCTAAGTACAGCGTTTTGGGATACTGTTTTTATACGTTTATTAATTAGCAACGATCTTGTGATGCTGATTTCGTAATGAGGGCGTATCAAACGATTACGCACTTGAGTTCGTCGTTGAGTAACATTTATTAATACGGGCCTAAGTCATCTTGAAAGTAGCCAGATGTCCAGTTGAATGTTATGTATAGAATAACTAGAAGGACTTAAAAGGCCTTTTTGAAATGAAGTTTTGAAGTGCGATTTTGTAAATCTGGTTATCTGCGTTATATTTTGTGATCTAAATTAAGATATGAATATAAAAATATCGATACTAAAACATTTTCTCAGTACAAAAGAAAATTGGCAAACGTCAAAACAAGGCCGACCAACAGAGTTACACAATCGCACTGCTGATCCTATTCTCGAACACCCGCCCGTAAGTTACACATAAAGAAGTAGAATGTCTGTGGACTGATGATGCACATTATTTGCATTACTTTGATTTTAAAGTAATTTGAAACTACTGGGAACACTTAATAATAAAACTGAATCAAAACGCTAATATTTTTATTATTATTATTATGGATCTTATAGAACTCATAAAATATCTGAACTTATAATTATCTTTTACACATTTTATGTGTATATTCCTGGTATATTCAAATTTCCAAAATGCAAGAAGTAGGTATTTCAGTATTTCTCATCGTTATTTATTTTAGTTTGCTATAGTACATTTTTGATAGACGTAGTGATTATATAATCACTATGTGATTATATAATTTATATATTCTTTTATTAATTAAAGTAATCCTTACAAGGAACAATTTAACGTTTCACTTTGAGCAATAAAGTAAGTGGTAGAGCCACGCCACATACTATTATGGTTGCAGCACGAATTTGTCGACACGACCTGGACCACGCTCGCAGAGAATATAAGCTTATAATGGCAAAAAACGGTCAATATGTTTGTGTAATACGATGAGTCTCGGTGACAACGCATAAGCATTTTGATTCGTAATCGAGGATAGATAGTAGTCGAAATCGAGTATCTGTGCCACAGTTTTGACTTACCACCAAGTGGACAGTGTTTGTTTATCACCTTCAACTGTATGAAAAGAAACCTAAAAACACTTTCATCATCATGATTACAGCCTATTAAACAAATACAATCATGTTGAGAGTGAAAAATAGAAGAAAATCATTAGGTAATTAAAAGAAAATGTAAGCCGACCTCAACATAATATATCGTCACCCAATAAGAATCCATCCTATCTGCAAGGAATTTCAGCTGCTAACATAACACCAACAACAATTCGCGAATCAAATCCAAATGTAGAGTCTTATTTAAATTTTATCCAGATCCAATGATAATTGAAGTCAATTTGTATTTTTTGAAATAATCTAACCATAGAAATTAATTTTTCTTAATTTAATTTACAATATTAAGCGGTTAAGGTAAGGCAATTAAGGTTGTCTAACAATTCTATCTATCATTTTCAATGCAAAAGTAAGTTGCATGTGCTGTTACGATAAAATCTTAAAGATTGTAATTCATGAAGTGCTGATAGGTTAACCATCTTATACGGGAACTTACATAATACGCTTTATTCTTTATTTTTAAAGAACTCAAAAAAGGAGGTTATCAACTGTATTTTTAATATAAATTTAACACTATATCTATGTTGTTTATTAAATGATTTTTGCGTTTTTCTATTATAGAATAAGGGTGACGAACGAGCACATAGTCCACCTGATGGTAAGTGGCCGCTATGGCCTATATGTAGTCGACATCTATATCTGCATTTATCATCGAATAGGAATCAAAATGTATGCGTTGTCACCCCTTAGGACCAAGATAGAATGCCTCTTCACACACCATACGAAACACAGCAGCATTATTCTGCTGTTTCACGCTGGTATTCTGAAGAGCGTGGTCCTACCACGTTCTAGCCCACCCAATCGTTCTGCAGCTGTGAAACAGCTGCTTGGCTCTACCACGTAAATAAAAAACTAAAGTATATTCTATCTTTAACTACGGTTTCATATAAATTTCAAGTAGATGCGATTACAATTTAACGCAATTTTTTTTTAATAATGTCATCAAGGGTTTTAAAAACGCTTATTAAAATAATATTATTATATCATCCAAAAATAATAATAATCACAGATGGTACGAATATACACACACACCTCTTGAATATCAAGAAACATTCCCATTCATCGATCCCTTTTTAATAGACTTCAAAAAAGAAGGGTATTCTATTCGAAGCGTATGTTTTTTATAATGCACAAAAAAATACTTTTATCAAAACGAAACGTTTATTCAATATAAAAAACCAAGCCCAAGAGTAAGTTTTTCATATTTTTGAAAAGCAAATTAAAAAAGTTTAAATTATTTATGGGTATAAACAATTTTTACCCATAAATCTTTGCTAGTAGTTACAGCAATCACACCTGTAAGAATATAGAATAAGTAAAACAGGACAAAACCCTTTAAAAATATAAAATAAAATCAAGAAAAGTCCATAAAAAATGAAACGGGTAGTAGCTATTCTCACAGTCTATTCTTTCTGTCAATTTTGTCATTAACATTCTTCGTCTTTTTATGTTCTCTTAATTATCATTAGACGTTAATTTCTATTTAACGAGACACAGTTGCTCAACATTTTTTATAAAGTTGAAGGGATAAACGAACTTACAGCCCACCTGCTTACCTACATGGTAAGTGGCTAACTGGCTAATTCAGCTTAAAGTTTTTTAAAAGAAAAAAAAAAAAGCCTCAACGGCTTTTTTTCTTTTCTTTTAAAAAACGTTACCCCCACACTAGGATTTTCTCCTGTATCGTGGAGGCAGTTTATAAACATAAATTGCACAAGGACAAACATCCGGACCAACACCCGGAACAATTATTTGTAGGCCATACAAATACTTGTTCCGTGAGGGATTCGAACCCGCGTCGCGGCCCCAAGCTCTGCAACTCATTGATAAGCCACTGCGTCATGGAGCCGTCATGCATTGTCACTTCTAACGAATAAGATGAAATACTTCACTGAGTGTAATTACACTGGATCTCTGTACCCTCAGACCGGAACACATCAGTGCACGCACTACTGCTTGGGGGTAGATAAAGGTTTAAATTTTAACCTGGAAGAGCCATGCTGGAGCCATATTAAGACGACACATCGAAAACCGTCGAAGCGGGCTATCGCCGGACTGACCCGAGTGAATACATAATTTCTATAAAAACTTTAAAAAACGCCATCATAAGGTCTAAAATTGCGTAGCGCCCGCGACGATTAAGACCGCTTATAAATCGCTTAGAATCTTAAAATATTTTTAAAAAAAATATTGATTTAAGTAGTCAAAATAATGAGCAAGTAAATTACGAATATTGATGTTATGAATGTATTTGAGTGATTCCCAAGCATATAGATTAAGTAATTTCGTTGTAATTTCAACTATAGTGATTTTTTTACTTATTAATACAAAAAATTTATTCCACAATATATTTTTTAGGTCACGGCTTTTTTTTTTATTTGCATTGAGAACATCAATTTACAAATTGTAGCACAACAAACGACCTAATGCCTTTATATCGAGATTCTGCTAATTTACATTCAAGATTGAAACAAAACCGGATAAGCCTTTTATAAAAAAAAGTTCCAATAACATATTCTTGGATGTCTTGTCCATCTTAAAAACGAGTGTTCTAAACCAGTATCTAATTTTCAAGGCAAAGTAATCATTAATATATTCTTAAACAAAGATTCAAATGGCATTTATCATTCCCAATAAGCAAAAATACTCTTTGATGTTACGCTCGAGATAACCTCAAAATACCGGCCTTATAACAGTGATATGTCATTCTATGCCACTGTCATTAGTAATCCTCGTCATCAGAACTGCTACTTTGCTTGAAATTTGAAATATCAAAGTTTAATGAGACTTATTAATTTAAAAAATTATAAGTTTAAGTCAAATTTAATTTATTACTTTCTTTTCTATCGTGGCAAGGTCTTTTCTATTCAATAAAAAAAATCTGCCGCTTCTAGCTTTAAAATTTTTACTAGTATTTTAAGACTATAAAGTTAATAAGCGATATAGGTAATGCAAATATCCAGTTGTTTATGTAATTATAAAATTATATATATTATATTACCGATGAAATTAAATCAAAATTTGTGCATAAAAAAAGATCTTATGGCTTCCGACTGATAGCTTTACTACCATTTTGTATTATTTATGTATAAAATACCCAGGATACATCAGAATTCTGCTTCAAAGCTGCGATTCATCTGGTTCTGCGATTAGAAGTCCGCCTGCTTAGCTTTGAGATAAAGGCAAATGCGGGAGAACTCTATCGGAGAGGTCCTAGTCCAGCAGTGAATTTTTACTGCCTGATGACAAAGTCTAAAACATAAATAACAGGCCAAATGCGAGTCGGACCCGCACATGAAATGTTCCGTACCATCGTAATACACGTTTATGGTAGGGGAGCCCCTTTTAATTTTAAATTTATTTCAATTTTTATTATTTGTTGTTATAGCGGTAACAGAAATACACATTCTGTGAAAATGAAAATTTCAACTGTCTACCCATTACGGACCATGAGATACAGCCCGCTGACAGACAGACGGACGGACTGACGGACGGACGGTAAGCGGAGGTTTAGTAATAGGTTCCCGTTTCCCGGTTTCCCGTTGGTTACCCTTTGGGTACGGAAAACTCAAAATATTGGGCTTGCCCTATATCAAGGTTATCGGCACTCAACTATTGTACCAGTGAAGAGACGGCAGTTGTCGTCACGAACTACGGCGTGGTCATGGTACCATGTTTGGCGTGGTCCTTTCCCAATCAAGTCGATCTATTTATGCTAAAGGTATGATAAAAATGCAGCAATAGAATTTTATTTTAAAACTAAAAAAAAACGTACGAATCAATTTTCATAATATGCAAACGCTCGCCGTATTTTATCAAGAGCTGCAGATTTAAAAGCAATCTGCATTAATCCATTTCAATTTGGAATTTTAAAACGAAATAAAATGACTTCATGTTCATAATTTTAATTAAAATTCACAAATTTAATTTATTTATTCTTTTGACGAAATTATTCCTTAATCCAAATACACATTCATAATACATAAAATATTATAATACTTAATGTATTAAAAAATACACAATGATTCGCTTTTAAAATCTTTTAACGAACTTGAATAAATTTATCGCCTGTTCGTAAATCTGTCGCCCAAAATATACCACCAACCAAAATGACCTCTAAGACTACATTTAGAAGTTTTTTTTATCTGAATAAGGCGGACAAACGAGCACACACTCCACCTGATGGTAAGTGGATGCTGTGGCACATAGACATCTACATTTATCCTCGAATAAGAATCAAAATGCAGATGCGTTGTCACCCTTGAGGCTAAGATGAAATGCCTCGTTTCCAGTAAAAAGGGTTTCCGGTTCTCTACACTCACCATACGAAACACAGCAGCGTTAAGTTGCTATTTAACGCTGGTATTCCTTCCCCGGTTGAGCCGACCCATTCGTGCTACAACTATAATATAATTCTAGCATGGCTCTAGCACGTATACTACGTATTTAGTCTTAAGCAATACTTCAAATGTAAAATAATTTTTCGATTTTTTAAAAATAAAAACATATTATATTAAGTTAAGCAAAAGGTTGGTTAAACATGTAAGTATGCGTGTATGCTCTCCATGTTCATCGGTCGACTAATTTGAGACAAATTATAGCAATGCAAATAATTCCTCGTACAAATTATTATTGTTCATAACTGAAGCACAATAACGCAAGGCGATTCGATTATCACCAAATGGATTATTCGCGCTCGGTGACGCGTGGCGAGAGAAACGATCGAACACTGGCGTGACTCGCGGTGTAGACGACGCTTTGAAACGATAAGAATAGTAAATTAAAAATTACGCTTTAAAAAAGTACGTCAAGATCACGATGTAGATATTAGATAAAAAAATATCTGTATGTATGTGTATACATCGTTTGAAGATAATGTTCAAAAGTAGCATACGTTTTGGATCAACAAGTGTATTAAAGTCAAAAAGCCAATAACCGGGCGTAATTTTATTCTTACAAAGCGTAAGAAACAGCAAAAGAAATTCCTTATTCAGCTGCGAATGACCCGTCATCAACGGCAATGCGACCATTAGAGCAACGGAAATTGTCAACCGCGACTTGCTCCAATTAGCACACGAATGTTCGCATTGAACACGACATCCAGTTTTTCTGAGACCGATCCCACGTGGTCACGAAATAATCATCTATGATAAACATTCAATAGAGTAAACTAACTCTGTTAAATCAATTGCGAGTAAACTGTAATGAAATAATCTTCAAGTTTGACGATACATTTGTACAATAGTTTGAGGATAAAGGCATATTATACATTGAAAAAATAACACATTTACAGTGTCTAAAATAATATTAAGTATGTATAGTTTTATATACATACATAGTTTAAAATATCGTATTCATAAAAGAGTGGCAAGAGGGTGAAAAATGACATACAGCCCAGCTTATGGTAAGTGGATGCTGTAACTGTAGTTCGAATAACAATCAAATACTTCTGCATTTTCATTATAACTGTCGTTGTCACCCCTGAGGGCTCTAATGGAATGTCTCGTTACCAGTAAAGAGGGTCTCCAGTTCTTGTCACTCACTATACGAAACACAGCACCATTATGCTGCTATTTCGCGTTGGTATTCTATTTAAGCGTGATCCTTCCCCGGTCGAACAGTTTCTGCTTGCTGGAGCAATACGCTGGAGCGTTGCTCAAGCACATAGTAAAAAAGTATATTTTATGTAATTAAGTAACTTTAATTTAAAAAAAGTGGCTATGTATATTTAGTTAATAAAAGATAAGTACTTCCATATTACCTTATGTTTTATATTATCTTCAAAAAAGAGTACTCTTTTTAAAAAGCCGGCAACGTACTTGCATTCGCCTGGTGTTGCAATTATTTATGGGAGACGGTAGTTACCATCAGGTAAGCCGCATGCTCTTATATATTATCAAATATATAAATTTAAAATCTATATTAAATATTACCCATATTGATAAAAAAAAACTTCGGGGCTTTTCTTTATTTTTAAGAGATTTTATTACTAGTTGTCAGTAACTATTACATGCGGACTGAACCATCACAAACATTCTAACTAAAAAATTTAAGTAGGAGTTATGGCCATAATACTTGCCCGGTATTTATTTTAGACTAAAGTTCAAATTATTCGCTTGAGGCAAAATCCTTTATCATTCAATTAAACAAAGAAAACTCTCATAAACATCTAAATTTTGACAAACACCATTACCACAAAGAATCAATCGTTCCCAGCTCTATGTCAGCAGTGAGACGCTTATAGTCTGTTACTTAACTGCAGACTGGTCATAATTATAACATAGGTTTCATTTAAAAAAGTTAAGATGACTAAAATATTTGTAATACCATCTACCAATAAATAAAAGTTTACTCGAACCTAACTCGAAACTACGAAAACTCTCTATTAAAACTGTTTTCAAAAATATTCGTAGTAAATCGATTTTATCTATCGAATACTCGCAATCCATCATCCACAGGTTATTAGACACGGAAGTATTATTCGGGTCGTGCTCCACTGAGTTCATTGTCTGAAACAACGGTCCGTAAGTTGATACGTAAATTTATTAGATTATAAAAAATACAAGCGCATGTATTTTCGTCGTCATTGCTTACTAGCTTATGTATTACGTGTTTATCCGCCCGTTTAACAGCCCTTTTTTTAAATTTGAATGAAAGGTTAGTGAGATTTTGGTATTGACAAATTTTATTGAAACACATACCAAGAAGTAGTTGATAACTTTTACAAGTAAAGGTAACATTTAAAACATTTGTTACTAATAATACTAACTGCAACAATTCAAAACGCATCTTTGGGTTTTACACTTTAATATTTTACCAATCATCATCATCATCATCATCATCATTACAGCCCTTCACAAGTCCACTGCTAAACGCATGCACAAAGCACGGTCCCGAGCCACCTGCATCCATTGACTTCCTGCATGTCTTACCAGCTCGTCACTCCATCTAGTGGGGGGACGCCCTACACTTCGCCTGCCGGTACGAGGCTGCCACTCGAGAACCTTTTTTCCCCATCGGTTGTCGGTTCTTCGAGCTATATGGCGGGCCATTGCCACTTCAACACTAATCCTTTTATGTCGGTTACGCTGATTCTACTGCGGATATCCTCATTTCTAAGTTTATCACGCAGAGAAACCCCGAGCATAGCCCTCTCCATAGCTCGCTGAGCGACCTTGAGCTTCCTCATACGGCCAGCAGTGAAGGACCACGTCTCAGTTCCGTATGTCATCACTGGCAACACGCACTGGTTGTACAATTTAGTTTTGAGGTTTTGAGGTATGCTTGACGAGAAGATGGGTCGTAATCTCCCGAACGCTGCCCAGCCGAGTTGAATCCGTCGATTGACCTCTCGGTCGAAGTTGGACTTACCTAGTCGGACTATTTGTCCCAGGTAAACATATTCGTCAACAACTTCGAGCTTAGTGCTCCCAACAACTACCGGCATAGGTGTGACATGGACATTAAACATGACAGATAGTTACCAATCATGTAACTATCTATTTCCTACATTATCGTATGCAGAAAATTTACCTGCAATCTAATAATAATCACTTCCAATTAATGCAAATCTTAAGTCTGTCATTTTTTTATTGGATAAATTTAAGCAGGGCTCGGAACCGGTTTAAAAAGAGCGGTTAATTTCGATTAATTACCGGTAAATATATCGCTCCTTCAATTACCGGTTAAACAAGTAACCGGTTTTTAACTAACCTAAACGGTAAAGGTTACCGGTTACTTACCGGTTTTGACACCCAAATTAACCGGTTAATTCCGTAAAACGTAAAAGTAATTATGAATGGGATAGGTAGATTCATGTTGTGAGGTGCTTATGCCGTGTCGCCGCATGCGGACATACTTATGGTCAATTATCTGCCTTTAAGCGACACGTTCTTTCACTCGCGATCAGAGTGTCTAGTGGGAGTTGGCATTAACGAAAACGTGAAAGTATTAGAAGTATTCGCGCAAAAGAGCCCGTGGAAAGGCAGTTGTGTTTGGTATATTCGTTAAGACTGGACTTGTCTCATACGAAGAAAATAATTTATTTTGTGTATCGGTTGTTTATTTATGATGTTTTATTTATGATGGGGAGAAAAAAAGTAAATAGAATTTGTTCCATGTTTACGTTTTAACAGTGGTAGAGCCACGCGGCAGCTTTTGATGTCGCACGGATGGGCCGGCCCGAACCAGGGTAATACCACGACCTCGCAGAATACCATGAATGGTAGCGGAATCAAACAAAAACTACCCTAGGAGGGTACCAACACCCCTGGTGACGGAGAATCCCTCGCTGAGCATCCACGCCCAAGCTGCCCTACTCTCCCTTCGTGCCCCACGTATACGGGAGGACGAATGGAGGGGGGGACGAAGCCGACCTTTCTCTTTTTAACCGAGACTCAGGTGTCCTTAAGTGTCGCTTAAAGGCTGATACTTCATATCTCTCATAGACCTACCCGGGGTACAAATTAGAACACTCCTTTGGGTCCCGGGCTGGAGATTTTGCGTATGCGTCAGAGAAGACATCTGTTTTCAACTCCTCGGCAGTCTTGAAGGTACGGACCTGTCCATCCTATGGCTGCGCGTAGACAGCGACGACTATCTCCGTGTCTACGGGTGCTTCTATAGGTCCCATAGCGGTAATGCCGAAACAGACCGACTCATTGAACCCGTCCAAATGGCTATAGATTCTTTGCTACAGCAGAGATCGTTATCCTTGGCAATTTTAACGCCCACCACGTCGAATGGCTCGGTTCAATCATGCGGGGAGATCTGTTTATGACTTTGCCTTGGCATATGGTTTTACACAGCTGGTTACTTCGCCTACTCGGATTAAGCGATGAGTTGCAGCGCTGGGGGCCGCGGGTCTGAATTCCGCATGGAACAAGTACTTGTATGGCCTGGTTGTTGCTGATTCCGTTGCTGATGTGGTACTTCAGGATATGGAAATTTTTATTCCAACATCTGTGGTGCCCATCGGAGGCAGATCTCAGTAAAATAGCATCACAATATAAGCAGGAGTGCTACCGGGCATAGACTGACGCATCAACATCTCGGGATGTAAACACCAGCGCTCTTAAAAAGAAGTATAATTCCGCCTCCAGATCCTTCAAAATAGTCATTGCCAAGGCAAGGTCAGAGCACATCGGCAGAATTGGCGAGAAGCTAGTTCGCCTTCCTTCGGGAACCCGTGCATTCTGGTCTCTTGCCAAGGCTGTCTAACGGAACTTCTGTCAGCCATCTCTTCCATCTCAGCACAGAGAGGACTCACTGGCCCATGCCGCAAGGAGAAAGCCGATCTGTTAATCTTCCTCTTTGCTTCCAACTCGACTCTCGATGACGGGGACACACCGCCGACCATCCGCGGTGTGATTGCTCTATGCCGGATGTGCGGTTTACACAGCGCACGGTTCGCAAAGCAATCCTCTCCTGAACGTCAACAAGACGAGTGGGACTTATGGAGTCCCACCATTGTGCTGAACACGTGTGCTCCGAAGTTGCACCGGTTTTAACGCGTCTTTTCCGGTACTCCTACTCCTAAGGTGTAGTTTCAATTCATGGAAGACAGCTTTGGTCCACCCAATCCCTAAAAGCCGTCCGCTCCTTCTTCTCAAAAATAATGGAATCTATTGTAAACGGTTTTTGTCGGTCGATCAGCTGGTGATCTTCTGGTTTACCTAACTCATAGATGGGCCTAGGTAGTAGAGTCTAAAGGAAGGCATTGGCCGTTAGTTTGGACATAGCGAAGGCCTTCGATCGGTTCTGGCACAAAGCGCTTCTTTCGAAGCTCTATTCCTATGGGCTTCCCGAGAAATTGTGCAATTGGATCAACAGTTTCCTTGCTGATCGGAGCATCAAGGTTGTAGTAGACAGTGTATGCTCTGATTATAAGCCTATTAAGGCTGATGTTCCACAAGGCTGCGTGCTATCATCAACGCTATTTCTTCTGCATATAAATGATATGTTGCAAGCTGGTAACTTTCATTGCTATGTGGACGACAGCACTTGTGATGCTTTATATACAAGCCGTGCCAATATTTCTCGGGAAAACGTTGCCGAGTACCAGAACAAACTTATGTCTGAAGTCGAGTCTGCGCGTTTATCGCTAAAAAGAACCTCTTTGTCGTACCTTCACAGTTTCAAGGCACTTCTTTGCTGCCTTAGCTAGCATCGGAATCATCGGTGACATATTGAATAATGTGCAGTTTCGTAGTCACTTGGAAGGGAAGGCAAATTGGCCTCTAAAAAGCTTGACGTGCTCAGCAGAGCGGGGCAGTATTTCATGTCGGCACATCGCTTGCAACTTTACAAAGTGCAAATTCGGCTTCACATGGAATACTGTTCTCATCTCTAGGCCTGGGCACCCCAGTGCCAGCTCCTTCCATTTGACCGCATCCAGCGCAGAGCGGTTCGAATCGTTGACATCCGAGTTCTTTCTGATCGGCTCGATTCACTGGCATTGCGTAGGGATGTTGCATCCCTTCGCATTTTCTATCACATCTACCACAGGGAGTACTCTGAGGTTTGGATAATTCCAGCCGCCATATTTCACGAACGCACATCGCGTCAAAATTCACAATACCATCCTTTCCATCTGGATGCTTGACGGTCCACCACTCTGCGTTTTACTAGGAGTTTTCTTTTTTTTTTTTATAGGATAGGGTGACAAACAAGCACACAGTCCACCTGATGGTAATTGGTTATCTACACATATCCTCGTTTGCGAATCAAAATGCAGATACATTGTCACCCGTGAGGACTAAGATAGAATGCCTCTCTTCCAGTTAAAAGGGTCTCCGGTTCTCTAAACTCACCATACGAAACACAGCAGTGTTAAGCTGCTATTTTACGCTAATATTCTGTGAGAGCGTGGTCCTTCTCCGGTAGAGCCGGCCCATTCGTGCTACAGCTATACTACTAATATAGCTGCAGCATGGCTCTACCACGTATAAAACTAATAATTCCTTAAATAATTCCTTGCTCAACTTCTCTGTGGAATTGTTTACCACCGGCGATTTTTCCGGACCGATACGACTTAGGGACCTTCAAGAAAAAAGCTTACTCCTTTCTAAAATGCCGGCAACGCACCCAACTTTCATAATATGTATTTGGTAAAAATCTGTTATTTTGAAATTACAAACAGATACTTCAATTTCATTTATTTAAATAGATTTAATTCCATATTCGTAAAGTATGAAAGGTTGTAAAAAATTCCAAAGCGATCACTATATTATTTTGATCTTGAGGCGTGAGAAAACTTGGTTGCACTTTTAATCATTCTCTTTTATAATTCAATACAAGATCGTAAATATCAATGTGATTTATACTGTTGAGTATCTAGTTAAATGAGAGTTATTAATAATTACTGTTAGTAAATGACAGGAATTTTCAGTATATGTATTTGGTGACAGTCGACAGCAAAATATAATCGATTTTAATCATAATGATTTGTTAGATTCAAATTATTATCTTTCATTATTAACTTCTGTATCAGTAAAGTCAATTTCTTGTATGTGGTTATCTTCTACTCTATTTTTAAAAAAAACTAATATTTTTAGTAGTAATGAGATGTGAAAAATGGTAATTTCTTTTATCCTGTTCGACTTTAGAATTCTCTGAACATGACAAATAATTTTTTTATCGTGTAAAGACACGACTTCTAATTAAACTTTATTTACCTCAGAAGTGGTAATTATTAGTTTTAATAAAGACCGAGATAGAGGTTGTTTCTAATCACGAGCTTCTAAATCTAAAAAATCTGGTGATCTGCCTCACTTCAGTCCTAAAAAGAACAAATACTATAATATATAATTTCATCAACTTAAAAAAAATCGTGTTTTCTGTTAAGAAAGTTCATCATTTATTGCGATATAATATTACTAAAAAGTTTTCTACTAAAAAACGCAAAGCGTAATTTTAGTAGAAAACTTTCAATATAATTAAAGTCAATATAAATATATAAGGTGAAATTAAAGATGATATCGAAACTTAATTTTAAAGTGGAGATAACGCATAATTAATTGAAACAAAACTAACCACTGTTATTTATAATACGGTCATTGCTGAAAGATGAAAAAATATGAGATGTCGTTTTAGGGAAGTCGCGTTGATGCAATTAATATATCGTACGTGCGTCTAAAAACTTCGTGAATTAGACAGAGCGCAGCCGTACAAAGTTGGATACAAGCGGGGTAAGGGAGAGGGCGGGGACATTACAAAGCTTGGTTTTAACCGGTTAATTGTTACTACCTTAACCTAAATTTGTAAAAAACCGGTATTCCGCAAAAACCGGTTTCGGGGTCAATGACCGAAACCGGTATAGAATTTCAACCGGTTTCCGAGCCCTGAATTTAAGTAATATTTTTATGACAATATTTTTTTTCTTCAAATATTATAAGGGTAACTAGCGAGCACAAAGTCCACCTGATGGTAAGTAGATACTGCGGCCCGTAGACATCTACATCTATCCTCGGTTAAAAATCAAACTGCAGATGCGTTGTCACCGCTGAGGACTAAGATTATATGCCTTTTTACCAGTAAAAATGGTCACCGGTTCTCTACACTCACCATACGAAATAGCGTTATTCTGCAGGTATTCTGTGAAATATACATATATTTCTATATCGAAGTATCGATCTTTACTGTCGAAGCACTAGTAGTGCATCTTTTATATAAATCTGGGTGACGGCAATCGATGAATTTTAAAGGTGTTTTTGGCGGCTTATTCAGTTTGAAATTTTTCCCCTGTCAAATTATCTAAAATCCGACTAAAAAGGAAAACAGTAGAAGCAAGATCTGTGGATTACGATGGATAACGGAGACAATGCAATTAGCCTCTTCTATTATTCCAAGGTAACTGTATGTAATTAAAGTAATTAATATAAATGAGTACCAAAATAAACATCAAAATACGAGGAAAACCAAATTAACAGACGTAACAATGCTAACAAAGTAAGCATCAGGACGCGCTGCAATTTTAACGGCTAAGCTCAATCCCCAATTAAGTTTGTATTTGTGTTCATGACTAAGTTCGAAACTGGCATACCGCCAGATTCAACCCTCGCCGCGTCATTTCTATTCAACATGTCGTTATAGATTGATACAATTAAAAGAAGCCTAACTGCATTTGTAATAGACGCGACGCGAAATGCAAACTTAATTTTGTTCATCACAGCTCATTGAAAACTCTTTACGATACTGAGAAAGGAATGTATCCCTTACTACGAAGGAATAAAGATTGATTCGGGAAATGCTTCTCGCACAGCTGTTCAAATCGATTCGTTTTAAAGTTAATTCAGAACGCAAAACATTGGTTCTAGTTAAGCCATTGTGGTTACAACGTTCCGCACGTCAGCAGGGTAATGTTGACTGAGCGGTTTGCCATATCACTCGTACTTTGATCCCTTGCACGGTTGTATTTTTCTTTGTCCTTTATCCGAGACGGATAAATAATGTATGCGATTTCTACGTATTTCTACACTTGGACACAAATATTTATGCACAACTTAATGAAAAGTTTTAAGTATATTTTGTCTGTTATATTTTTTAAACTTTAGTGTTTATGTAAACGTACCAGTTTCGTACTCACATATTTGAATATAAGTAATTTTTATTATAAATTGAAATAACTAAAAAAAAAGTACTAAGAACCGTTTTCAAAAATGAAAGAAAAATAATTTCTAAAGTCGCGATTTTACTCGTAATTCTTCAAAAAATTTGTCTTAACGCCGACTTCAGAATGTAGGTATAATATTTATTTAACATTTTTAAGAGAACTACTACTACTACCAACACTAGCTACTAAAAACTAAGTAAATATGTATAAAAAAGTTAACTAAGAGGTAATAACAGTCCCTACATATTATAGTAACCATATAGCATAATAAGAGCTTATGAGGAAATTATTTTTTAATTTTTGAAGTCGGTTCTACTTTATAGGTATTAAACGTGTAATTATTTTATTATTTTGAGAGGTTCAAGAAAATCACAAGTTCAATGTAACAATTAAAATGGTGTTTAAATAGGTAAATTATAAACCATCATTCCCTATTATTCCACCTGAGGGATAAATTTTTAAACCACTTTTGAGACCACCCCTGTAGTATAACCTATTTAATTAAAAAATAATTATTTAAATCGGTCAGCCGTTTCCTATAAGTCGGTAAACATACATAAAAACATACGCGAATATAATATAACCTTCTTGTTTTTTTAGCACTCGGTTAATAAAAATATCCACATTGTCTATAATTCCACTTTCAAATTTACGTTATAATTATAATCATAAAAAATACTTGGTTCACACTTCACACAAAAATGACAAGTACGTACAATATACCACAGTAACGTAAGCAATGGATTCACTCGTCTTCACCTTCCTACGTCCGAAAGAACACTAACTGTAAGGCAAATGGTAACATGTTGCATTTTGGACGAAAAGAAAATATGTCCTACCACTAAGTATTATATAAAACAAAGTCGCTTATCCGCGTCTCCCTGTATTCGCTGAAACCTACAGAACTACTCGTTGAATTTTGATGCGGTTACATTTAATTTTAATATCCTAAATAATATTATATTTTCAGCTTTATTTTAAATTATTAAATCGAGATAACTGAACCATGAGATGGGCAGAAGCATCTTCCTGATAACAGATGAATAAAAACAGCAAATTGCGGTTGGAAACCCGCTTGCCAAAATGGCAACTATGGCAAATATCCCCCTGTGACGCAATCTATTTATATATTAATTTTTGTGCCTCCCACTTCCACTACTTTTGCGTAGATTCATCTACATACAAAATCAAATATCAATGTCCCAAAAAATGTTAGTCTGAGTAGGTAGGTAATACAATTGTCTATAGTATGTGCCATATCGATTGAGAAAAACGGACAATGACCTCAGATATGAGCCGAGTGTCAAAAGGCGTAACTTACAAAATCTCAATTTAGATGTGATAACAATATTTAAATATTGATATTATTCCCACTTCTAGGTCAGCACATATGTTTTGTTTTTTGTTTCTTAAATAATATTGTCTGTGGTTCCTATAAACATAGTAAAATCTACGGTACATCGCGAAAATGTGTTATATTTTATATTTCAATTTATGGTAAGTAACGCAGCAATTCATTTAATAACAGTTTCATATTAAAAAATATTTGAAGCAATATAATCACCATATTGAGCTTTTGCAAATTCATCCCTTTAAAATAAACAAAACGCGCGTTACGTCAGTTCGTTCTAAAAGAAACGTGACAATGGCAGCCAGAGATGCGTCACCTTTTGGGCCGGTCCGCCATTTTGTTTTCATTCGTGTTCGGATAGCGCTTGCGTGTGTACGTCTCAGGTAATTCATAGCATTCATTGCATTGTTTTAGTTGAGTTTTACTGTTAAATTTGTTATATCGTTAAGTTTTGTTTTTTGAATCTGTTATATTAGTTTTACTGTGACGGTCGTTACTAAATCGACATGAGTTCAGGAGAATTTGGTGAAGGACCCGGTCCTTCAACATCAAGTGGAAAGAGACGTCGCCGACCCATAATAAACGTAGCAGGTACGTACAAATAGGTACAAATGCGACGACGTAGCCTTTCTATTTCTTAAAGCGCTCTTTTATGTGACCATGTGGTATTTATTTTCTAAAACAATATGTATTTATGGATGTAGTACTATGGTAGTATATTTTTGTCATTTATTTACAGGCCCATCTTCGAGCACCTTTAACGTCACCAGTAAAAAGAGAAAACCTACCACTTTGTCGGTCGGGAACAAGAGATTATCATTAATGTATACAAATATGTCAAAACACCTGGCCCGAAGACGTGTATCCTTCAAACGTTAATATGGTAGAAAAGGTTTCGGAGATCTCAGGAGTCAGCAAGAGCACTATATATCGCGTATTAAGTGTATAGAGATTCCATAAAATACCAGAAAAGGAATAATTAATAAAAGAAAAGTCTGTAATTGATGTTGGACGATTTTGATAAATCGGCTATAAGAGCGAAAGTGCATCAGTTCTTTCTTGCAGGAGAATTACTGACTTTAGACAAAATTTTGCTCAGTATAAATCAAGATGACCAGTTGCCAAACTTGAGCAAAACTTCCTGCGACGTGTGTTGCCATTTAAAATTCAAATATATAAAGAGAAACAGAAAAAGTGGTCTAATAGATCGCCCAGAGATAGTTCTGTATGTACCAGATATTTGAGAGAAATACAAATATTAAGAAACGAGGGACGTAACATTTTTACCTTGACGAAACATGGATTAACGCAGGTCATACTATGGGAAAGGTATGGAAGACACCACAATTGAATCTTCTCGTCAATCACGGTTAGAAGGCTACTCTACTGGCGCGAAAGCCCTTCAGGTAAAGAAAGCGATTAATAGTTGTACACGTTGGCAATGAAAATGGCTTTTGGAGGGATGTGATTGGGTATTTGAATCATCATCTACTGGTGACTACCATGAGAGTATGGACGCTCTCCATTTCGAGGACTGGTTTAGAAAAGTAATAGAAAAACTGCAAAGCGGCGATGTCATAGTTATGGATAACGCTAGTTACCACTCCAGACGTTTAGAAAAACCCCAACAATGTCTTGGCGGAAACAAAATATGCAGGAATGGCTAGAGTCTAAACAGATCGCATACGTGCCCTCGGACACAAAGACCCACTTAATGGAAAAATAAAGGCAGTTAAAGATAACTATCGAAGTTACGTCACCGACGAGATGGCAAAGAAAAAAGCATCACAGTGGTAAGGTTACCTCCTTATCACTGTGAGCTTAACCCCATTGAACTTGTGGGCAGATGTGAAAGGGCGTTGCACGAAAAATACAACTTTCAAGTTAAAAGATGTTAAAATTTACTTAAAGATGGTTTAACTCAAATCACGCCAGATAAATGGAAAAACTGTGTTCAGCATGTCCTTAGGTTGAACAAAGAATGCGTGGCATGGATGATAGAATTGACCAAACTGCAGATCGCTTTATAATTAATGTTACAGATAGTTCATCAAGTGAAGATACGAGTGATGATTGCACCGAATAAAAATAAAGTTCTTATATAATATTAAAATAAAGTTTTATCTTTTGCATAAGTACGTACTTATTCGGTGTCGTTATCACTCGAATCTTTATATATTATAAATTAATGTTTTTGTTGTTAAATGAATAAAGTACTTTATAACAATAGATGATTTTCTTCTACAGCGATCTTTCACATAACTTTTTAATAATAGTTAATAAATATATATTATATCAATCATTATAAAAAATCATTATAAATAAAGAAAGTACTACATATAAAATGTGCCTATATATTGAAGGTTTGTAACCCTGGTTAAACGACCGAAAGGTCATTGTCCGTTTTCTCAATCGATTTGGCACATACTATAGTAATTTAATTTTATACGTGTTAGAGCCACGCTGCAGCTATATTATGGTTGTAGCACGAACGGGTCAGCTCGACCGGGGTGGAACCACGAAATGAAATAAAATATATTTATTTCTTCGACGTAAGAAAATAAATTTCGAAATGAGGTTCCTCTGACCGGAGATCTTTTTATTGTCATTTTAAGTTAATATTACATATTATAGTATATACAGAATGGAAAACGAAAACAGACCCATCGGTAACTGAAATCTGTTCTATGACGTACTCAAAAAAAAAGATTAAAAATTTGGCGTTTATCAGCGTATGGCAAACTCGAGCAGACCAGCCCCCACAAGCAGCACCTGTTCACAAGTATGATGGATGTAGCATCGCCCACCTCGACCAAACTCCGAAAAAACACAAACTTAAGAGAGTTTGCTCCATTGTCATCAAAATTTTCATTATAACTATGGTTATATTTTGAGCATAAGCACTTTTTATTGTGACTTTTGAATTTGCTTTTGGATGGTGGTATATTTTACGCTGGTATTCGCTCTCACAAAAATGAAACTAATTAATATCCGCATTTAAAATCATAAAGGTTCCTGCATTTCGATTTTCCTTTTTCAGTTCTGAACAAAATATTACAAAAAAGATCGAAAAACCATTCAAACACAAACTGACAAACGATAGAGAACACGTAATACGGCTCGTCCCATTAGTGGAGTACCCCACCCAATGGTTGCATAAACAACGCTGTAGGTATTTCAGGGATCAAAAGACAAAGACCGGATATGGGGCAATAAATTTCAATACATCTTTGCATTAAGTCTTGGACGTACTACACCTTTGGCTATACAGTGACGATATGCGCACTAAAATGAAACGTCATAACTCTATTCATTTAAAGAATAACGCGACAATAAAAATGAAATGTCTTTTGTTTACAATGCAAATACGCGGGTTACACCAGTTTGATATTACATTACTAAATTAAATGTATAGTTAACAGATCTTTCTATACGTTAATAACAAATAACAATAGATAAGAATACATATTCTTCATTATTTCTGATTAATTACATTAAATGTCTTCTTTTCGACTTTCACTTATTTTTAGTCTCTACTACTGTATTTCTCCTCTCTTCTCGAAATGAAGATATCCGCAGTAGACCCCGAGTAACCGACATAGCACAACAGATCATTAAGCTGGGCAATGGTCCAATGGGCTATATAGCTCAAGGAACCGACAACCAATGACGAGGAAAGGTTGCCGAGTAGCAGCCTTCTACCGGTAAGCGAAGTGTAGGGCGAGCACCCATTAGATTAAATGGTAAGAAATGCAGTAAGTTGACGAATGCAGGTGACTCAGGACCACGCTATGTGGCATTCCTAGGGCTATTTTCAGCAGTGCAATTGTTGGTTTGTGGCTGTAATGATGATGGTAATGATGATAAATCTATGCAAATGAAACAAAGTAATTAAAATAAAAAGTAAAGTCGAGTTCAATAAATTAAAAGAATAAAATAATTTCCAGATAATTTAAAAGCTTCTGAAGTCTGGGCACTTATTTCATTTTATTCTTTCCAGTTTTTTGAAGTCAATTTATACTTTTTTAAAGTTTAATTAATTTGAACCTTTTGAGTACACTAAGCAATATCCCAAGCTCAAGTTACAACAGTACCTAGAATGTCGACTAAATAGTAACATTAAATACTTCATCACTTATTTTTACACTTCTTTTACTTCTAATAGGTTAACTAAAACACCACCAACGCATTAAACCACTACACATATCAACAACATTGCGCAAGTACCTACTACATAAAGCAGCACCATGTCGTTGTTCATTAACGGACAAGATATTTAATCCCACATCCATTTGCTATTGTTGTGCAACTAACTCTACTACTGCACAAGGGCGTCTATTGATAAGGCTTAATTAGACTTACAACGAATAGTATATTCGGCCACACACCGAATACCAAACACACGCCGAATATTCGGCCGAGAAGTAAGTAGTGTTCATTCAGAGCATCTTTTCTCTGAAGCTGGGATGATCTACGAGAAGAAAAAGAGTAAGCTACTGCATGAAAATGCAGAAAAATTTGTCTTTGCACTATAATTAAACTTGAACTTCTAAATTTTAATTACGATAATTCAAGTGCATAGATATTTATCTGATAGTTTTGTTAACTTTTATAATACGGAAGTTAATTATGCGCCTATGACTACTTTAATGATCAATATTTTCATTTTACCAATAATCCGACTACAACAAAATATATTACATAAGTATTCGGTATTCGGCCGAATAGTACCTAGATATTCGGTATTCGACCGACCAGGATAAAAGTAGCCGAATAGGCCGAATACTGAATAACAGCCGAATATTTGTTGCAAGTCTAGGCTTAATCGCCAATCAAGCAGGGCAGATCGGTCGAATAATTACGGCAATTCTAGAACGCCTCGAACTACAAGTTCAACGAAATCAAATACCGTCCAATACCGAATATGTAGAAGCCGAAGCCTTAGAAATTAGAATATAACATAGAACTGTATCGCTTTAAACACATGCCTAAAATGTCAGTATCATAATTACACGGACTTCGTCGCCGGTGCCGGTATCCACTGTTGTTGTGTTCCATCTTGATAAATCATTAGTGAGCTATTCATGATAAAGAATAGTAGAAGAATACATAGAAGATACATATCATCTCGTGGGTGCCTTAAGAGGCGACAGAGGGAGAATGAAACAAGAAATACTGACAACAATTCAATAACAGCAGTAAAAACTGCGAAAATCCCTTATGAAGCAATTAATGGGAGAGCGCAATGTTCAGCAATGGACTTTTCATAGGCTGTTATGAATGATGAAAAATTTAATTTAAAAGTCCGAAGAAAACCCACCGAGTTTAATCTCAGCTTGCTTGGGCACTAATGAAACTGTTTAATGTGTTCCTTTATAAAGTGCCCGAATCAAAGAAAACAACATGAAATTCCGATAATATTTGTCATCATTAAAATATTTCGAGAACGTGATAAGAAAAAGTATTTTATCAAATTTACGAACATAATATTTGACGGCTGAGTAGCGTAATTTAATTGTGACGTTGCAGAGAGCGTGTGTTCGATCCCGAACGAAACAAGTGTTTTTATAAACGATATCGAATTCGGCCAGGACATGGGCATCTTCAGTAGTAAGGAGGATTTCCCTTAATCCTAATGCTTGGAATGCGGATTAACAATCGCATTGCCAGATGTCTCGCTGACCTTTGACGCTGCTCCCGTCGCCGGTCCGGATACTTTATGTCTGACGTCTGTCGAAAGCCATTAGATTTTTCTGGCATTTTCCAAAGTCGTCTCTTTCGACACTCAGGTAACGAAATGGAGTGGTGAATTCTCTTACGCCGTCACCACACGGCATCGTAGTCATAAATTTAAAAAAATTAAATGGAATAAATAAAGCCTTTGCGATGAATAAAAAGATGAGTTGGCATGACATTTCAGTTCTATTTTTCTGAATTTAAAAGGTATAAAACGAACATAAAACATCCATTAGCTGATTGCTCCGAAACTAAAATTGTTTAATGCAGGTAGCCTTGACTCGGAAGCTTAGCCTACAAACTTTGAATACAGCTCCAAACTGCAATGACTATTCAACTTTTTTTCTAAAACACATTCAAATTTTTACACAGAAGAAAATGATCGATTAATAAATATCAAACTATATCTAATATATAAAAATTATTTTTATGTTTGTTCGTATTTTATGCGCTGCCATAGGTACCGTTCGTCAGATTGCGCTAAAACTTTGTCAACCTATTGCTTGCACTTGTGAGAAGGTTATAGGCATATTACAACTAACTTACTAATATAACTCTTCCAAATTTAAAACGATATTTCGACAATTATTTTTTCTGTGGCAGCAACGCGCCGGGTACCAGGTAGTAATACATATACATATAACTAATCTATTCTAATTTTGAATTTATTGTTCTATCTTATCTTTAATACGTTATCAATAATGTTGATACTTTCATGTTGTCTATCTATCACGTAAGTAGGACTTCATCCGATTTTCAGTTTAAAGACCTTGCGATATTTTCGCCACTGGCGAACAATGGCCGATGGCGAGTGTCCAAGAGGCTTGCTCACATGTCCAGTACAGATCGGATCGCGGGCCTATTTTGAAAGTCACCTAATTACGGAGCCATCGCTCCGTAGCCAAAACAAAGAGGTAACAAAAACTCCATTCAATGCATGCAAATACACAAGAAAAGGTTGGACGCGTCGAGTTACGAAAGGATTGCTTTAATACGATACGAACATTGAATTGGATATAAGTATGTGTATAAATAACAAGATAATACGTACGACAGTCCGTATTAAAAGCGTATCATCTATTTGACATAAAATTACTTTATACGTTTGTCATAAAAATATCATATTTAATGATTGCATCACAAATGCACCAATATTTATAATACAATATTCTGAAATACCATTACAAAGTAGAAAGTGTAACATCAAGCCAATGTCGCCAACATAATATTTTATCTGATATCATATCGGGTTGAAAAATTGCGTATGATCAAATTATCACACGATGATATTAGCTTATCAGAGTAACATTCAATTAGCACGATAGAAGTGATATGAAACGCAAAATATTAAAACCGCTATGATTTTACTCCTTAATCGAATACAAGAAAATTTACAAAACTGAATAACAAATTTAATAAGACAAATTTAACAATACAAAAAATAATTGCGATGTAAAAATGTTCAAGTTTCCGAAAAGAAAAGAAATTTAACAGTTTTACTGAATATAATGATTTTTCCAAACTATGTTAAGTACTAAAAGAGATAATTTTATGTTTGCGAAGCATAGCTAGTTTATAAGTATGCCAAAATATGTGTCAGCTTAGCCTTGTTTACAATTAGTTTTCTTTATACAAGGAAAGGTAATTGTCACCTGTACAATTGTACCTGTACCCACATGTAAGTAGGTAAGCTCATAAACAACCACATCCATTCTCGATTAGGAATCAAGATGAATAAAAGTTGCACTCCTGAGGACTATGATGAAATGCCTCGTTACCAGTAAAACGGATCTTCGGTTGCCGTTATTCGCCAAGCGAAACACGGTCACTTTAATGTTTAAAGTGACATATGAGCTCACAGTCCACGTGATGGTAACACACCGGTGGTAAGTATAACCCATGGACATCTGCAAAACAACTTCAAACAGAAATAAAGACTACAGATGCGTTGTCAAATCTGAGGGCCAAGATGGAATAATACCTCACAGCATTTTTTTTTCATAAAACTGAAGTAACAAACGAACTTACATTACAGTCCATCTGATGGTAAAAGGCTACTGCTGGCCATATACACCTGCAGTCAACTTCAAATAAAGAAAGCCATTCGCCAAACATTTTACTGCAATGCAGCTCTAAAATTTTTTGCAGCCAAAAGTAAATAACATGTATATACGTTATGATACCATTAGGATTAAAATGAAGACTGTCATAAAAAATACTTTTATGGTATTAATAATCTTTTTTATCAATACACGTTACACTCAAAGTAATAAAATCAATAACAAAATTGTCACCTAAACATAACAATCTAATGGCATTTATGTCGACTTTATTAAAAGAAATATTTTAAAAATTTACCTGTTGTTTTTGCCCACGTTATTTTCGAAATTATAATTTTACAATACATTATAATTTATAACAATGTCGTCTTTTAAGAATACACTCCAAATTTGCCAATGGTTAAAATTTGTACCGCCTTCAAAGGAACACGGCTCCGCGTATCCGATCACTAAAAAGTAAAGTAAAGTTACAGCCTATATACGTCCCACAGCTGGGCACAGGCCCCTCTCATTGCTGAGAGGGTTTCGTCCGATCATTACACACAGCACAATACACGAACATCACGGACGTCAGCTTAGCTTTCCTGTCTCTGTGCTAGCCATAATAGAACCGTACTCCGACATCGTATTGGGTAATCACATATACATACTTCCATTAAATACAACGTCACGAGTAGTTTTCGAAAGACGTGTAAGAAGAGGAAGACGTAAAAACATTAATTGATTGATGTAATACATGAACATTTGTCGAGTTTTTCATCTGTTTGCTTTAACTCGCACTTGTTTTTATGTTGTTGATAACATTTAATGCAATTACAATGCCGCCAACTAAAATATGATATTTTAAATATTTTAATGAAATATGACACGTACAGATAATGTATTTAAAATGTGATTATTCTAAAGTAGGCGTGAGCGGATATCATATTAAGCATATTATATTATGCCTATTGCCCAATAAGTAATCGTGAACTTCAGATTAAAGTAAGCAACAAATCAGGTGCAACGTCTCGTTTCTATTTACATGTTTTCGACAAAGTTTACAAAAAGTAATCATCAAATATCATGTACTCGGTAAGTGTTAGACCAATATAATAAAACACGGGGTTCCATAGTAGACGTGACAATGTTTTAATATCTCCTTATTATAATTTCGCGTTCAGCTTATCCGTTGGACTATGGTTACTCTGGTTCTAATGAGGATATCCTCATTTTTAAGTCTATCATACAGAGAAACTCCGAACCTCGTACCGGTAAGCGAAGTGTAGGATACCTGGTAAGAGATGCTGGAAGTCGATGGATGCAGATGGCTCAGGAATGTGCTTTGTGGCATTCCTTTGGGGATGCCTATGTTAAGCAGTGGCCCGGTCAAAGGCTGTGATGAATAAATGAATGAATAATCTCGTCTAATATTGTTAGTCACTTTCATAATAAGTATGTACTAGGAAGTTTGCATTAATTTTTATTTCTATTTATTTTTTAATATTTGTCAAATGCAAGTATTGCATAAACCTAAATGACGGGCGCATTTCTTTGTATTTTAGCAAAACCACGATATAACGCAGCTATTGTTCACATGGTAAAGAATCAATAACTGTCTCTCTCCATCTAAAATGCAATTATTGTTTGTTGCTTGTTATAGTTTAGGGACACAACGGAGCTGACAAGCCGGAGTAAAAGCCTCAAAATGATAAAGAAGAAAAAACCTAAGTGCAAATTTGCATTATTTATACCTCTTTATGACAAATCATGTCATTGGAAGCTTTTGAAATATTACACTGAAACAAAAACCACGGGGTTACTAATTAGTAATTGCTATGTACGACACATGTTGACCAACATTGTTGTAGTGGCGGTGAAAGAATACACTACCCCTGGATGGGCAGTTGCGTCTTCCTAACAACAAGTAAAAAATACAAAAATCGGCGATTGCCAATTTGCCTGCTAAGTATGGCATCCATGGCAAATAATCTTATGAGACAGAAATTGCACACTCGGACTTTATATAATTATTCGGTATAATATATCGGTAATTATATAATTTAATGTTAAATAATGCTAATCCCCACCCTCTCTGCACAACTAATATTCGTTCAATACACAAAAAACTATGAATACTTAAAAAGTCTTCTCGTTTATTACACTTGTAGTTTGAATTTAAATTTGCTTAAGCAAAAATTAATATGTTAATTTTAGATTGAGGTCACATGACCGTCCTTCCGACATCGCTACACAATAAAGCGTAGCCTATTTTTCTTCCTAAGTCAAGTCTTCCGAGAACTAGACGCAAATTCAGGGCCGTTTACATTAATCAAAAGTGTGTAACCAAAAAGGGTTTCAAGCAGTGCGTCTTTATAATGCCAAAACTTTAAATTATATCATGATAAATATAATAATAATAATTTTGCTTATTAGTTTTTTTAATGAAAACTTATGTAAAAACAACATTAATACGCCACAGCAGGTTTTACGTACTCAAGATTTTTTTTTAAAAAAATTTGTATACGCTTACTCATTAAAAGCAAGAACATTAGAGTTTAAAAATAAGCGTTGTTTAAAGGCAAATAATGCTGGTCCTTCGAACCGGATTAAATATTAAGCAGCAGTCTGAAGCTCTGAAGTAGAATAAGTTCAATAAAATCGATAAAACAATAAAATCTTCGTTACAATTTGCAATTTCTTCGTGTATTTTGGATCAAAACATAATATGATTTAACGTAACATGAATACAAAAATGTATGGCCACGTCCTAGATATTGCATCGAACAGTGGCGTAGCAAGAGGGACGACAGTGGGGCCAGGCGGGCCATGGCCCCGGACAGCAGGTTTTGGGGGCGGCATTTTGCAATAGAAAGATAGGTAAGCCTTAATTAATAATTTAAGAATTCAAATTTCTGAAAATAGAGATAATCTGCACGCACACACTTGCCAAGAGAAAAAAATACATTTTCTTATACTTACCCATTTTTTCTAATTTCAGATAATATAAAGAAAGAAATATTTTTTGTTTTTAACGATATTACATATTTAAGATATTTTATAAAATGAGTGGGGGGATGATAGGCGGCATGTTTTGCTCTAGCGGGAGCGGTAGTTGGAAACCCCTGCTACGCCACTGTCAAGCTACAATTTACAAAGCTTAATGCTAATGCAGGGCATATAGTTTTGCATAATCTACCTTAAGAAAATTGCGAATTACCGGCGAATGTAATTCTAGTCCAAAGACAAAGTAGCCTGAGTATTCGCAGCATGATGAGTTCAAGTAGTAGTGAACCCCAAAAGGCATACATGACGTCATTAGTTTACATACAATTATTTTACGCACAACCATTGACAATTCACTACCTTCAGTTACAACGCCCACAAAGTTTTAAATGTATATACTATTTAGATTCGTCTACACAAGCAGACCTTATTCAATCAATTTCAAAATATTTACTTTCTTAGTATTGCCAGGTCGCTTACTATCATGTTTATATAAACATCGTCGCCTATGGCACGTAATAGTCATTGTACCGAATTAGTGAAACGCGGTTCTTCGATTTTCACCCCAGCTCGAGTCGATACTTTTGCAATACACAGACTATTAATTTTAAGGTGTATATGTATTGTGATTATCCCTGTCTCCGATAATACACGCAGCTCACCCATGATCTTATCGCACGACCGTAACACTGGATACTGGCAGGTCGTGCAGAATGCCCGTCCTTGTGCGTACTGTTACAGCGGTATAATTTGCATCAATCTCTTGGTCAGGTTACTTCATTTTGAGCTTTACTAGGTACACCCTTGAGAACTAAGATGAAATGCCTCACAGCTAGTAATAATACTGGTTCTCTTGGCTTCGAAGTGCAACACAGCAGAAGGTGCACTACTGCTTGGTGACAGAATTAAGTAAGAGGCTAGTACTAATCCTAACTAACACCTACACACTTTATACTATTCGACACAATATCGAGGTTTATCGTTTAATTATAATAAGATTCGTGTGGACTATGCAGGTACATTTTTCTTAATGTAGCGCGTTTGAAAGGCAAATTGATATCGTAATTAATATATGAAATCGTAGCTTGTTATTTGCTAAGTATCGTCTATCGAAAGTCTATAACGCTATTACTTCCAAGGGATGAAGCACATTACATAACTACATACATTCACGACCCATCGCACACGACGACACGTTCGCATACTACCGATAATATTCCAGAATTACATGCTTTAATCACCGATTAATACGTGTTCAGCAGTGGCGCCTCATAATACGCCTGCATCATTACGTCTTACATTACCAGTCGGATAACTATAATAACGGTTTTTGCACTAGTCATCGAACGTAGTCTTTACCCATAAACATACTGACATTAGACTACCGTTGTTGTGTGGGAATCTGGAGGCTGTTTTATTACAGTGACAACAATCAACTTTATAACTGGGGCATAAGTGTCAAAGTAAATATTAAGGTAACAATAATCGTATCAAAATGTGTACACCATCACACGTAAACATCTTTTTGTTGTACTACTATGGTAAAATCATTTAACGTACAAATAAAATAGAAGTGGCACACATATTTATGGTTTTGGAATTTTCAGATATTTGTTCCTTTAGCACAAACTGATTCGAAATATTACTAAGTCATTCGTACCAGAAACCAAATTTTTTATATAAAGATGTTTTTTCATCATGATTACCAGCTATTTGGAATTCACATAATTTTACTACATTGCACATTATAACAATTCATTATTTAACCCTCAACAACTACTATTTCAGAAACATTGAAAATATCAAATTAACGATTGAGCAAATTTAGATTGAATGCCTAAGAAAAAAAAATAGAAACAGAATCATCGACGCCCTTGTTTTTAAAATAATTAAATTTGTCTGCTAAAGAAGCTTATGGAGAAATGGAACTTTAGACATCTTTGCGAGTACAACTCGACAAGAAATAATACATACGTTTACATAACCGAACTGATTATGACTTTCGGTTATATTATGACGGATAATATTACAGAATGTAAATGTAGGTTAGACGTAATACTGCGAGTTTTGCTAAATCAATCAAGGTTTTCCTTCACTTAATGACATGCACTGCGTGATTTTGTCTACTTTTTGTCCCTCTCTCATAAAACTGCAGTGAGTTCAGAAATCGTATAAACTACAAGTAAAATACCTACTACCTTCTTTTACATATATTTTAGTGTAAAAACTATGTTAAGAAATTATATTGGATTACCAATATTATTCTCATCATTCTCAGCTCGTTAAAGTCCACTGCTCGACATAGGCCTCACCGTTAGGAAGGAGTTTCCTTAATCACCACCTTTGGCAGGCGGATTGGCGATCGCAGTACCAGACGTCTCGCACCATTGTTATCATCAAGTATCCACCGGATGATAAGTGGGTTTGTTTATCACTTTAGTATAATAAAAAAACTAATATATATGTATATAGTCAAACATAGTCAAAGTTACAATGTGATGAAAAAATATACCTAGTCTCAGTTCATCATAAATTGACACGTGACGATTGGCACCATTGTTTTTATTTTGTCTCCAGTACATTATACTACTAATTGTTATTCTCATATTTTAGGTGTTACTTTGAGTTTAGAATTTAACGAAACCTTTGAAATAAATAATATATTAACTTTGGCCTCTCAACACATTTATGAAAATGTAGTGTACATACACAAAAATATAAGTATAAATAGTTTAAAAAAATAAGTGATCTGTAAATAACAGGAACAGACAAGCTAGTAGTACCAGTTACTCGACTCCACCTATTATATATTCTGTGACTCAACAGTCAGTAATTAATTCTTGGAGAAATGTATGTACGCTTCTACAACAAAATCCCAGAAAATATACAATATTTGTCAACCGCCAAGTTTAAAACTTTTTTTATAAGGATTAAAATTTTACATTAATTCATAACGTATCCGCCTTTGCGCATGCGATAAAAGGACAAAACAACGAACACAGCGTGATCGCTACCAAGCTATTTCTAATTTTTTTGTGTACAAATTAGAAATAGCTTGGTGCATGATTGTAAGCCGTGTAACAAAAGAGTGACTTTCAATAAGTATTATTTATAATCTATATTGAATAAAAAAGTTTCTGTTTCAGCGTACATATTTGCAAAGCCAAAATATTATATAGCTAAGAGTATAATATATGTCAATCTTTTTTTATTACCTATTTTAAATATAATCTGTGCGGAAATAACATACTAATTTAGCGTATTTTACGTGAGATGTTACACGGATTTTTTTGGTGTATGAGTGTATACTATATTACTATCACTTTATCAATCAATTAAATAAATTAGAAATTATATTAAGTATTACATACTTAATATAATCGTGTTCATTCTTATGAAAAGAAAAAAAAAATGCAAGTAGTAATGAGCAGACTGTGAAACAAATATCGGTAATTACTCACTTATTGTTTTATCTTCATTTTTATTAATAGCGTTTTTCAATAGCATTTGAAATTAAGTATGTAGCTTTTGTATTTCAGAGATAAGGTAAAATAAATTATGTTAATATGCCATAATAATTAAGACAATAATTAATTAATCTCAAAAATAAATAAAAACAAGTGCACTTTTTTTAAGTTTACACTATAAAATTTATTGGCGGTTAGAAAGTTAAAGTTTAAGTTGCCTATATACGTCCCACTGCTGGGCACAGGCCTCCTCTCAATGCTGAGAGGGTTTTAGGGCAAGGAAATGTCCGCCGCGCTGCCGCAATGCGTGTTGGCGAACTATTAGTCAGAAGCTGGTTATATTTCCCATATACTTTTTAATTACTCCGTTAGAGTTCTCTGCCATCGTAGGGAAGCACCCCGTTAGAATTCTACTGCTGGACATAGGTCTCTCCTAACGTGGGAAAGATTCGCCATAATCGCCACGATTACGTCATCTTTAACGCTACTCCCCGTCGCCGTTAGTTCGGGTATTTTACGTCTGGTATACAAGTGATTGCTATAACGCCATCTATCAAAGGTCACAAGACTTTTCTGGCTTTTCCCTTAGCCCCCAGTTACGACTTACGACACCTACGTGGCAATATGCAGTGTTGGATTTCCTTAACCCACCACCACACAGCGCTTTTAATGTATAATTTCCTTAATTTTTTTTTTCAATTTGTTATCGATTACTGAATTAAGAAATGATTTGTTTCTGCAACCTGATTACAAAAATAAAGATTTTATTCAGTCTTGATACCAATACACAACCCATAACCAGAACAATGTAAGCTTTAATCACTACTAAACAAGTGGTAAAATTAAAAAATTTATACAACTGACTTCAATATAAATTATTAAGGATAACTCAAAAACTACTGGTCAGACCTTGATCAAATTTATATGGGACCGCAGGAGAAGCACCAGCTTTCGAATAAAAAAATCAATTAAATAAATTAATAAATTTTCAAAACATGAAGCGGCGTTTTAACACGTAAACGTTATTAGGTGTCAATCCTCTTGATAGGCCAAGTTAATGAAGAAGCCACACTAGTGGCCTAGTGGTGAAAATTAACACGCCTAAATATGATTAAATATTCTATTTATATTTTTAAACACCGTATTGACCATTTTTGCTCTATAGAATATTACTTAGATATATTTTATCTAAGTAATACTCTATAATTTTATATTTATGTTATATTAAAATTAACGTTATTGATTTTTTATGAAAGACCTAATACATAGTTAATAAAATTTAAATATAAACAGAATACTTAATCTGCCGATCAAACTTTGCAATTCCGGTAAAGCCTTCTAAATAGGCAGAGGCTAACATCCAGCAGTAGTATTAACAATTCAGATGAATCACTACGGGTCAAATCAACAGAACTTTTTCTAGCACAGCAGAGATACTTAAACAGTAGGATAGGCCAAACAGAAAGTATTGCGATATTTTTTTTTGTAAGTAGCAGTGCAGTGGCCAGTTATAATTTACTTTGAGAATGAATATGATCAATTTATTTATTCATTACAGTCCAAAAGATCACTGGTGAACATAGGCCTCCCAATTAGATTGCCTCATAGTATTCATCGTATTTAGAAGTAAAAATCCTGGGGGAACTTTGCCCCATCACATTTTTATGAGCTAATTGAAATATCGTGTTTTATTAAAAAATGAATTCGCGTCGGGAATATTTTCGCGCGATTATTTTACGATTTCAAATGTCTCTTTAAACCGAATCCTGATAGAGTTCAAATGGCATTTATGGATAAAGGCCCTTCTAAAGCAACCGTGCAGCGCTGGCGCTGGCAACAAATTTCAGCACAATAGACTAACTTTTGGAGTTTTGGCGGGAACTTGATCGGCGGCGGTTTGCTGCTCCTGTATTATTGTTTGAATAATGGTTTGAAGTGGATTTTGATATGTAAAAGTGGTGCGATTTTGTGTATTAAGTGTCTGCGCATGTGAACTATTAGTGGAAACGGTGAAACAAGTGCTCTGATGGTGATGTTATTCTCAAGATAAGGTGTCTATCTGCTTAGGCGCCTTGAGATACCATCGCCAACTGTCAGCTGTCTCATGACTCAAGTTGCCTTCAAAATCTCCCAAGGGCTGCACAATGTGACGCATCAACATATTGTGAAGCAGTGTACTATGAAGGATAAATAAAAATTTGGGGAAATTATAATAAACCGAATAATAATACCCAAGACTTGGCCTAAAGGTCTAGATACCAGGCCATAAACTCCAAAAAAAAATAGACTAACTTTGAGAGAGATGAAGTGGTCGCCCTTTGACGGCTGTTATTGCTCAATATATTATATTGTAAATTATCTGAGGTTCATCCCCAGACAGAGGGTTTTCTGAACCAGTGGTAAAATCATAAATGACTTTCAATAAGTATTCTTGTAATCTATATTGAATAAAACTAATTTTATTTTGTTACGAAAAAAAAGCATTGAAAAATTTAATTGAAGAGAATAGATAAATTACGTATGAAGGAATTCAGCACATATTGCAGATTGGTTCGGGAAGCGTTTACAGGATTTGATACGAACGTAATCGCGTGAGAAGGATAGTTTCACGTTGGATGCCGCATAACCTGATCGATCGACGATATAACGAGATATGATAGGTAAATTTGAGGCAGGCTCGTCTCGGTGTGTTTACGACATTATTTCAGGTGATGTATCAATGCGATTTAGAAACGAAGCGCTGTTTTAAAATGAACCACCGCCTGCCAAACTTCGAGAAGCACAGATATTTTGGCGGCTATTTTTTTCACTTTGACGGGGTATTTAGGTGTCAATTCCTTTACAAAATCGAGGTAGCATCAATGCCGAATTTTTTTCTACCAAATACTTTCCAGAATTCTTCACTGCTGTGAAAAACAAGCGACCGTATACGGGGCTCCGCGGGCTACTGTTTCACAGCGCTCAATATAGCTCCCTGACTCAGATGAAGCTGTAAAAGCAAACTGATTAACAGCACTAACATGACAGAAACTAGACGACTCAGCGCCCAAAGGAAGGTCCTCGTTTCAGGCCTGATTATCCACCGTGTGACTTACTTAACTGACACCATACTAATGATAAATGGTGTATGGGCCATATAGTAAATATTGCAAATATGCAATATAAATAATGATGATGAAGACAAGAGTTAACACTTTTATCCTAATAAATCAATAATTGAAGAGATTATGCCTAATAGTTTATCAACTGTTGGTAATGGAATAACAAAGATACTCTAAAAAACAGGGGGTATGTCCCTCCACTAGATCGAGTGACGACCTGGTAAGACATGCAGAAAGTTCATGGATGCAGGTGCCTCAGGCCTATCTTTTTAGCGGTGGAAAATCTTTCCCTTTTTTGGTTATTTGTTGCTCCCGTGGTGTAATTTCTTTACTTCGACTTCTCTTTTCTTTCCTAATTTATCTCCCCTAGACAAATTTTGTTTTTTTAGAAAGCGATGATGTTTTTGGACTGAAATAAGTAAAAGAAATGCTTATGTATACACGTTAACAGTTGAGATAAAAGTGATCTAAAACAATATAAAAATCAGTACCCTGGAAACACGTCAGTCCTCTGACGCAATATCAGACACGGGACTAACGCCGAAGTACTAATGAAAAGGACATAAATTTGAGTTTACAAAAGGAAGTAATGTTTCTTTTGGTATTCTCGAATATTCACAGACAACATTTTAACCAATCATAGTTAACTATGTATGAATCGAAAACACAGGTATAAGTACAAGGAAATAACGACTTGCCACAGTACTGAAATTTTGACTGATTCGGCATGTGTACACGCGACAACCACGACTCTAACTCTGGCACAGCAAATGCGGCCGTCAAATGGTAGGGTCTACAGGTAACTTTACTACTAACATTCAAAATTTAATAAGGATTTGACCTTGAGTCGGCGTTATTTTGCGAGAATTTCAAATTTGAACAACGCACAACGAACTGACGAATGAAACTGAACACAAAGATTCTTAATTTTCAAAAAGTAACACTTAGAGCATTACATGATGAAAGTTGTGTTAGACATTATTAAGTACATTACAGATTGTAGTGAAATATTAGGTATTCCTAAATGAATGGTAGTATACATATGCAGCCACTTGCTTGAATGCGCGTTTTTGGGATTGTGACACGTCAGTATTTTAGCAATGTACTGACGTTTTGAGGATTTCTCGTGTTGTTTCACAAACTTGTTTTTAAAATAAATACCTGAAATTGGATGAACAAATAAACAGCTTTTAATTCTTTTATAATAAAATGAAATAATAACAAAATGTAATAAAATGTCGTATCTATTGACTGATGACATTGAGTTACCCAATTTTTGTATATTCACAAAAGAAAAGAATTATTATTTTTCTGAATAATAGTAAATTTAAACACATACCAACTTTTTACCTAATTATGACACTAAGCGATAGTGTACCTACACAAGATTGTGCTCCCATTTGAATGGTTTGAGGAGAAGGTTGGTCTATTAAGGACCGAAACCTATATACCTATAGTATATACTGCAGTTTAGATTTAATATACTAATTTTATTCGCTCAAATACTAGGAATAGCCAAGTTGGTCTTGCTGGTAGGCCGGTGTGGCCTCGCAGTCTGTTGGAGAGCAAATTAATTAAAATAAAATGTTTAGAGAACCAGTTTAGACTAAATAAAAAAAACCTGTCCAATCTGTGAGGTTGCTTTAAGGTATTGTGATTTGAATATATTTATATAATCTTTTTTATAGAATAAATAAAAAAATACCCCGTAAAAAATAAAATAAAATTTTATTAAATGGGAAACTTACATGGCAATACATTACCGAAACACGTATAAAGATATAGTCGCCAATGAAAGTGCTACCAGATTTTAAAAATGCAAATTATAAAAAAAATAACATTGTATTTTGACTAACAATAACATTTTATATTCATTAATATTATAATGTTTTAATGTGCACTTTAAGGATCATACAGGTTGTTTTTTACATATTGTAGTTACGGGCTATCTGAAATTTAAAAAAAGAAAAAAACTAAGCTAACAAACATGGATTTTGTTTATCAGCAATTATGTTGATAACTTGAACACAACAGTTACAATAGTATCAATAAGGTAGAAATAAAGAAAACTTTTGGAACTAAAAGCAAAACTAATAAAGTCAGGGTATGTATAGAAATTCAAGAGATGGGTCATTGAAATAATAAGTGATAAACATCAAATTTCTTTATTATCAGTAAATACTAAATGATAACTATAGTTTTTATCACATTCAACTTAAAGTCAGTGCCATGGATGTTATTGTAGATAACACTTACCAACTGAATGATGATAGGCTACTTATCATGAATTAAACCATCAAAGATAGCGATAGCAAATTTATGGAATGCATGCCAGAGGTAACATGAAACTGTTAGTTAAAGGTACAAAATTGAATTTTTATTAAGGAAATAATATATTCAAATTGAGTTAATCTCATTAAATTTCATCTCTACATTTTATGCCAAAAAAAAATTTTTGTGGACCGGGCTTTCTTTCTTTTTATAAGATAAGGTTGACAAACACACAGTCCACCTGATGGTAAGTTGTTGCTGTGGCCCATAGACATTTACATCTATCCTCAATTGCAAATCAAAATCCAGATGCGTTGTTACCCATGAGGACTAAGATGAAATGCCTCGTTTCCAGTAAAGGGTCTCCTGTTCTCTACACTCACCATAAGAAACACAGCAGCGTTAAGCTGTTATTCTGTGATAGTGTGGTCCCCCCCTGGTCGAGCCGATCCATTTGTGCTACAACTATACCAGTAATATAGCTGCAGCATGGCTCTACCACATAAAGAAATTTGTCATCTCTGTTCTGTAAACTAATAAAATTAAAAAAAATATATTTTAGAGTAAATCTAGTAGAAATACAATCTAGTAGGTATCTAATTAAATACTTTTTATACAAAATTAAAAAGGTCAGTGTATTCACTAAGCTATGTTGACAAATAAATTATTATATCTTTAAAGTTAAAGTTACAGCCTATATACGTCCCACTGCTGGCCACAGGCCTCCTCTAATTTTTGAGAGGGTTTTAGGGCAAGGAAGTGTCCGCTGCCCCAATGCATGTTAGCGAACTTCACATGTACATAATACATAAACACTCACGCCTGTCATCCAGAGGGGTAGACAGAGACTATGGACTTCCATTTGGCACGATCCTGACACACCTCTCTCGCCTCCTCCACATCCATATACCTACGCATACACGCTCGTTAGTTAAGGGTACTCTTAATTTGGCCCATTTTCAATATATCGCCAATTTGGTTGATAAATTTTTGCCTAGGGCGTCCCTTCCGGACTCTGCCGTTCACCTCTGCCACATAAATTTGCTTTGTCACTCTTTCCTTATTCATTCTTTCTACATGACCAAACCACCGACGCATTCCTTTCTTAATCCTGGTCAAAACCTCATCTTGCAAACTACACTCTTTTCTTATCACACAATTTCTCACTCTGTCATTTAGATTCAGCCCTAACATACTCCCTAATGACCGCATTTCTACAGCATTTATTCTACTCTCGTGCTTCTTCTGCCACACCCAACTTTCACTACCATACATTAAAGTAGGGACTAACACAGTATTGTGAATTGCCATACGTGTCTTTATGGACACATTCTGACTTTCCACAACAGACTGTAGAGCCCCATTTACTCTATTTCCTGCGTTCACTCGTCGTTCTATATCCTTATCATATCTACCATCCCTGCTAAATACACATCCTAAATACACAAACTCATCTACTTGCTCGACCAATTCCCCTTCTATTCTTATTTCACATATCGTTTTTTTTTCACATGTCTTCGAAATATTTTTTAATTTTTTTTATTTTCACAGACGTGCAGGTTTCCTCACGTATTTTCCTTCACCGCAGAGCATGTGGTAAATCAGCACTTAAAATTGCAATTAACAATTTCATTGGTGCCGACGGGGATCAATCCCGGGTTGCTCGCATACTGTGAAATTTACAGCCATCGCTAACCCTCTGAGCTACCACGGCTCTATATCTATATCTTTATTTTAAGCTTATTATAGAAATTAAAAACTAACTTCTAACTTCAAAGCACCAAAAAGAAGAAAATAATTCAAGTCATAGAGTTTAGAAGATTTAAAGCCCCGACTTCAGAACCTATTATGTGGAAATAATTTCATTCTTTTTAGTTCTTTGAAGACAGCTTTTACTTTTTATTAAAAGTTAATTTTTACCCACTTCATCCCCTGTTTCTCCAACCCTTAAGGAAGGAATATTTTCTCCATACATACATATATGTCATCACAATTGAAAATTGGAAAATTGGACAAAGATATTGTGCAACATACATATAAAAAACATACAATTATATTTAGTAGAGATGGGACGGTACCTGTGTGGATCCGGTACCGGCGGATCCGGCACTTTTTCAGGATCCGGCCGGGTATCGGATAATGGCGCGGATACCGGCACTGCCGGTAATTAGGTCTAAGATAAAATTTCAAAAAGTTATTTCAAAACAGACATTTATTTCAATTTAACATGAATCAGTAGAAGAATTAATATTCATAATTCAAAAGAGGTAAATTATGGTGAAGAAATACAAGCTGTTCAGCACGATCTGGGTCAAGTCTGTTGCGCTTTCTCATAGATATTACCAGCCTCCGAAAAGAGGCGTTCACTATATCTGGAGCTGGCGGGAGTGGTTAAATATCTAATCGCGAGACTCTTTATAGTAGGGTAGTGACCCATATTATCGGCCCACCACTTATAGGGATTTATATCTCTACGAGCCCTTGCTGAGTTGAGATAGTGATCTAATTCGCCGCTGCTGAGTTTTTGGAGGAGTTCTGGTTAATTTCTGATTCTTGACGCCTCTTGAAACAGGCCCAAAACAAATTATGTGTTTCAGCATCCAATCTCGACCTTTTTCCTGCTGGTCCTGTCTCGTTGTCTGATTCCTCATCGTCCATGGATATTTGTAGAGCTTCTCTTAAAATGGCTCTCGTGCATTTTCAGTTTGATAAGAATTATAAAAAGGGCTTTGTATCGAGGGTCCAATAAAGTTGATAGTAAATAAGAGTGGTTTTGTGCATCGATACAGGGTCAAAACGAACGCTCAAATTATTTTGCAGAGACCGTCTCAGTTCCTCAACTTGTGGATTATGTTGTTTTAACTCCTCTTTTGTAAATATCTCGACAATGTAGTGACATGGAATGACATCTGAAATTGAGGAATACGTCGAGCTAGTAATCTTCGTAACTTCTACAACTACTAACAACTAATTTTAGTGACAACCTTTTCGTATATTTCTGGAATTATTTTTCGTTGAAATAATTTCTGCAAGGTATTGATACTGTGGCAAAATGTTATTAATTAAACGCCGAAACCCCAAGTGACTTTCAACCATTGTGACTGGCTCATTGTCGACGGCTATCATTTCTCCAATAAGATAATGGTAACGTTTTGCTCGGGAATCATTTATGTCCCAAAGCTTTTTCTTGTCTAGGACTTCTTCCAAAGATGGTTGTTTTGTATCACGGCGTATTTGTGAATTTTGTAATACGTTTAAGTCAGAGCCCGATTCACATTGAGAAGCAGAGTTACTTATAGAACCATAAAGTTGTTCATACTCCACCTTATGCTTGAATTGCAAATGCTTTTTAAGGGAAGAGGTTCCAGCCTTTCTTCCTAGTCCTCCACGAGACACATTTACTTGACACAAATTGCACTTAGCACTTTTTTCATCTTGGGTAAAATAGGTCCAAACTGGTGACTTTTTCGAAAAAGTTGCCATAATTGGTTTTCACTCAAGTAAAATAACTGTTTATTTACGTTTTTGACCACTTCACTGTATGAATAATAGTTAATTTATACACTTTTTGAGGTTATATTGTACAAAATCAAAGTTATCATTCCAAGCGCGTAAACAAATAGTAGCAAAATGGCAGTCTGTGGGTAGGTACTTCCCCTCTCGTTCCTAACTACCGAGCGTCCGCCAGTCGGCACGAACGCGCGAGGCGCGAACCGCTTGACTTGATCGTCAGTCGCGCCCAAACAGGGAAGTGGAATGTACGTCTTTTCATGCCGGTAATTTTGCCGGTACCCGCTACCCGGCATAAGCTTGCACTGGTATCGGTTGCCGGGTACCCGCAAAAGTAGGATCCGTGCATCTCTAATATTTAGACCCTCTTCCTTTTTTGAAGTCAGTTAAAAATCTTTAGTAATTTTGTAGGTATTAATATTTTTCCAGCTACAGCATACGAGGGTTGTACCAAAAGTAAGGTTCCCAATGAGATACAGCCTCGAGGGAAGGTGCTAGGCTAAATCCGACAACAGTGCCGTGCGCAGTGGTTCGCCCACTCTCAAGCCCGCCCGTCCGCGATTCGCTACATCGCTCAGTGTTCGCTTAGCACCTTGGCAGCCATCAGAGATGGAAGTGTTGACTGCGTCTCCCACCAAGTGCGAGGTTCGAACAGTAATCCGTTTTCTCCACGCAAGGAAGTTACCACCCGTGGAGATTCATCGACAACTGACCGAGGTTTATGGTGAAGAGCACACAACCGTTCAGCACATCCGCAAATGGTGCAGGGCTTCTGCTGATGGTCGCACAGAAGTTCACGATGAAGAACGGAGTGGAAGACCGCCGGTTTCGGATGCGATTATCCAGAAGATTAACAGTGAACTGCTCAAAGATCGGAGGGTCACTGTCCGTAAACTTGGTGAACACATTCCTGAAGCTTCCCACTGCACAAATGAAAGAACTTTAACAACAATGTTGGGTTATATCAAGGTGTGTGCTCGCTGCGTCCCCCGGATGCTGACTGACACAAGGAGCAACGCCATGAGTGTGCTCGCAAGTTTCTTCAACAATGTGAGGGGGGAGGCAACAAGGAGAAGTTGTTGGACTCTATCGTCACGGGAGATGAAACATGGGTATTCACACGTGGGAGGTCACACGCTTCCTCAACAAATTAGTGGGAGAATTCTTCGACTTAGGAATACAAAAGCTGGAGCACCGTCTTCAAAAGTGTGTAGAAAAAAATGGAGACTATGTTGAAAAATAGACAAGTGTAAGCTTTTCAAGGATGTATAAATTAATAACAATAAATGATGTTTTCTACTTGTATAAAATATAGGAACCTTACTTTTGGTACAACCCTCGTACAATTAAATGTCATGGTTATAATATTATAGGATAATGTATAGGTATATCATGTAATTAAGTGTTTCTAATTAGGTTATTTCAGGGCTGTCAAATGACCACTAGGTCGTGCAATTTTTACAAGACAATATCAATTCATACGAAGTTTTCAAGATCCAAACGATAAAAATTGCACAAGTTTCAATTACAGCACTTTCACTTAGATAAACAATGGACTGATCAAAATCCTAGATAGGAAATTCTAACCAAACCGTACGTTAAAATACCTTTTTTCTTAGTGTTTATTAATTACATATTTAGCTAAATGATTACAGATGTTTCTAAGAATATCTTGCATTCAAAGGATATGGACAAAATGTAAATATTATCAACTAGGATTTTTCTAATTGCAGGAGATTGCAGGTAAATTACATACCTTGTTATAAAGTCAAATCAAACAATATGGTCACTCACTTTGTCACTGGAATTCACTTATTTAACTAAGCACTATTGTTTATCTTAAAAGACACACTTAAAATGGACCGCACATTGTTAATAAAATTTTATGACCGAAATAATTCACAAACAAAATAGTGTAACAGTAAGCCGTCGGCAAAAATTCGTTTGTTGAATTGATTGATTGATTGACTGATATAGTGCGTTCCCTTCATTCTTTTCATAATTTTTTATAGCGTTAAAAAGTCCTCATTCACTTCATTCCGTTCATTCCGTCGTTTTTTTAATTATTAATTTTGACATTGGCTACGAGGCTTTTAGGCAAAAAGTATGTATTTAAAAGTTGCTGTGCAATTTAGATTAAATAGTTCATGGTATGTACATACTAATGGGCCTATTAAACCAAATGATAATCAGAGTGTCTTTTTCTGATTAAGACTAGTCTAATAACACAACACTAATAAACACACACTCAACCTGTCTAATTTTGAGTTCAGAGCGAGCGAATGCACTCGGCCGCAAAAACTGGCTGACAGTCTGAACTTGTTTTAAACATATTTCACTTTACAATAATTTTGTTTATCATCATCATCATCATCATTACAGCCCTTCACAAGTCCACTGCTGAACATAGGCTCCCAAGGAATGCCACAAAGCACGGTCCTGAGCCACCCGCATCCATCGACTTCCTGCATGTCTTACCAGGTCGTCACTCCATCTAGTGGGGGACGCTCTACAGTCCGCCGGTAGAGGCCGCCACTCGAGAACCTTTTTTCCCCATCGGTTGTCGGTTCTTCGAGCTATATGGCCGGCCATTGCCACTTCAGCTTACTAATCTGTTGGGCTATGTCGGTCACTCTGGTTCTACTGCGGATATCCTCATTTCTAAGTTTATCACGCAGTGAGACGAGCATAGCCTCTCCATAGCTCGCTGAGCGACCTTGAGCTTCCTCATCCGGCCAGCAGTGAAGGACCACGTCTCAGTTCCGTAGGTCATCACTGGCATCAATTTTGTTTATATAATTTTTAAATTAATTTTAATAACTACGGTGGTGGTGAAGAGAAGAGAAGGCGAGTAAAAGTGCGATATTCAGTTTATAGTAATAACAAGCTTTCTTTAAGACGGTCTAAATACCATATATAGAATATAGCCTGGTGTAATAGACCTGTAAGTCTGAGATCTTTTTAGCGAATATAATTTAGTACTAATATATCTGTAGGACTTAGTACTTAGTCTGAGGTTGGGAAGGAATGTAAAGTAAGATTTCATGGGATTGCAAGTTTTAGACAATGTAAATTTTGTCTTTTGTTAAGCAATGGTAAATTATGATTGTAAACATAGGTAAACAAAAGTCGTAGTTTTAGTGTTATGATTGGAGTTAGATCACCAGTGGAATGCTGTTTCTGATTTATTGTTTTAATATTAATTTGAAGTGGATTTTGATATTTGAAATTAGTGCGATTTTGTGTTTTAAAATTTTTGCCTATGTAAACTATAAGTGGAAATGGAAATGGTATAACAAGTGCTTCGAAGATGATATAAGTCTCAGGCTTTTATCCACTTCAGGAGCCTAAGATATTATCGTTATCAACTGTCCGCTGGATTAAGCTGTCGTCTCTCCCAAAAAACATCGCAATGTGACGTTTTATATATTAAATACAAATCAGACAAGGCTGTATGGTCTAAGACCTTTGTGTGTCTTAATTCACAAGGTTGAATTGAAGTCAACTGTCAATGGTCAACAATAAAAAATAGTTAATTAATAATTATTGTATTCCTATTTACTGAATTTATAAAACAGAATTTTATTTTACAATTACATTTTTAAAAAGAAATAACTAAAGTACACAAATTAGATTTTTTTTTAAAGAGTTGCACATTGCAAAGAGTAATATTTAAATCCCTATAACCTGAAATGGAAGAAATGTCTCAAAACAAAAATGAAAGCTCTGAATTTAAGAAACCTGTGCTATTTGGACGCATTGGCAAACTTCCCAAAAAGGCCAAAGTTGAAACTGTTAAACTAGCTGAAGAAGAAACAGAAGAAGTTGATACAAAACCATCGGAATCTAATCCTAAGACTTCTCTTCCACCTGCGGTTCTTTTAAGAGAGCTTTCGACACCTATACCTTATAAAGAACCTAAATGGTCAGGAATTTGCCCTGATGGTATGTTGTGCACCACTTTACAAAGATTTCCGCCGTTTTATAAGCTGTATTTTTTTCGTATAGATCTCTTCATGTAGAACGCTTTAAAACAAAAATCACATTGAGCAGCCTCATAGTTTTCGAGAAAAAGAATCCTAAAGTTTAAAAAAAAAAATTTGTCAGAAAAATAATAAGAAAATTTTTTGTTAAAAATACTTTTCTTTTTAACTTTTGGTCTGTAACTTCAAAACTAGTACGTTGAGATAACCTTTTAGCATGTTTTATTAAACTACGTAGCTTACTGTACAAGTTCTCCAAAATAACATGCGTTCTATCTCTTTCGTTTTAAAATAATAATCATCAAAGAATGCCATCGGTATGTTGATTTGCACATATTTAATTATCTTATTATTTTTTGACAAATTTTCTGCTTGATATCGTAGGTTTTTAATTTTTATTGCTAGTTAATCTTTCTAACTTTCAAATAAAACTACTTTGAAAAAATACACCGTTTACTTAAAGAGAAACTAATTTAAAACCGAAGGATGGAATTTTACCAAAAAAATTTTAATGCTTTTATTTTTAAATAGTTTACATAAAAATTTTTTTCGAGTTTTTACCGATAATTTTTATCTAGTATCTGCACATTTCATTGATCAAGTGTAAAATTAACACATTGTATACATACATTTTATTTATTTATTTATTCAAATATAAATAAATGCATATATTATTTATTGCAATGTCTTATTTAGATAACAGTAGTGATCTTGAAGGTTATTTAACTGCAGAGAGTGGTGATGGCAGTTTCACTAGTTCTCTGTCTCTCTCTGAAATTCTCGTCTCGCATTTTTCTGATTTCTCAAAAAATTTCAATGTGGTTCATATAAATGCCCAAAGCATTCCAGCTCATTTCCCAGATATGCTGGCAACCTTTGACTGTAATGACATTCACGCTATTCTTGTTTCTGAATCATGGCTTAAACCGTGCCTTCCTTCAACTTCTTATTCACTACCCGGCTTCCAGCTCATAAGAAATGATTGTGCTGTAGGCGGTGGTGGTAGCCCTTTCTCTGTGATTGATATGTCGACACAGCCACCTCCGTCTAATGCAGGTGAACACCTTTTTGTAGAGGTAGAGCTGAATCATACCAAAGTCCTGCTCTGGGTATACTATAGTCCTTCTTCACGTATAAACTACTTTACTTCTTTCGAAAGTATTCTTGAAAATATATCTTCCTTGTATTCACATACAATTATTATGGGTGATTTTAATACCTGTCTCCTGAAACAAGATCCCCGTCCCGCCTCCCTTCAATCCATCGCAGATTCCACTAATCTCTTTATTCTGCCTCTAATTGAGTCCATCACTTCTTGACCTAATTTTTGTGTCTTCCATTGAACTAGTCTCTAAACATGGTCAATGCTCAGCTGATGCATTCTCTTATCATGATCTCATATTTCTTTCTTATAAAATACATTCTCCTAAAATTAAGTCAAAATTTCTTCTGCGATGCAATTTTGGTGGTATGAATGTTGAATGACCAATCAATGTTTGACGCGAAGATGCGTCAAACATTGATTGGTCGCCACTTGTTAAAGCGGAATCGGTAGATGACAAGGTATTATTGTTTACGGCTACCTTAACTAGTCTCTACGATAAACATACTCCAGTTAGTGCCGTCAAAATAAAACACCTTCCTTCACCGTGGTTAACGGAAGAAGTTAAAATCTTATTAAATAAAAAAGCTACAGCTAAGTCAAAATATAAATGCAAACCTACAGACATAAACTGGGAAAAATATGTTACTATCCGAAATCACTGTAATAAGTTGTGTAGGAATGCTCAACGCCATTATATCCATGAATCAGTACAGAATGATGATCCAGCTAAAGTCTGGAAATTTCTCAGAGCAATGGGGGTTGGAAAGTCACGTAGTAATGCATTACCTAAAGATTTAAATATTGATTTACTAAATCGACACTTCTCATCTTCGCCTGACTTTAATGGGGCACTTAAATTAAATACATTAAATCATCTTTCAACACTTCCAACTCCTAATCATTCACCTTTTGTCTTCAATCAATTCACTGCTTGTGATGTTAAGAAGAGCATTTTGTCCATTACTTCCAACGCTATTGGCAACGACTGTATCAGCCGTAATATGATCCTTCCAATTCTTGATATAATAATCCCAATCCTATGTCATATCCTTAATTCCTCAATTTCTTATAGTGTTTTCCTTCAACCTGGAAAGTTGCTCAAATTATACCAATACCTAAAAATTAAATCCTGCATACTTCTGATTATCGCCCTATATCCATATTACCATTCCTGTCCAAAGTTCTTGAAAGGTTTGTGTCTAATCAGCTTAACGCTTTCCTTTGTAATAATCTCCTTTTAATCCTTTACAATCTGGTTTTCGTCGGGGCACAGCACTAGCACAGCTTTGGTCAATATTACGGAAGATATCAGATATGGCATGGAGAACGTAAGTTAACTTTACTTACTTTACTGGACCATTGCTGGTGATCCACAGGGTGGCGTTTATCACCTTTGCTTTTTCAGTTTTGATTAACTCAAACCACTAAGATAAATTCTTCCTATCACTTATATGCAGATGATTTTCAGATATATACACAAGCTACTCTAGTGACTTAGCTGTAGCTATTACCTATTAACACTATAAACAGTCATTTCGAATGGAGCAGAAATTATGGTTCCAAAATTAACCAACTGAAGACACAAGTAATTATTATAGGTTTTCCGCATATGCTTACAAAATGCAATTTACCACAAGCAACCAAAGTTGTATTTGATGGTAATATAATCCCGACTAGTGACACTGTCAAAAACTTGGGTGTATACATCGATAAAATCTTGGGGTCCTCAGTTACAGGAAGTTAGTCATAAACTTTTTGCAGCTGCTCATTCTTTGAGAAGACTACGAAACTTTTTACCAACTGCCACTAAGATTGCGCTTGCGCAAACTCTTCTGCTTCCAATCCTCGATTATGCAGATGTCAGCTATCTTGATCTTACTGAAATGCAACTTGATAAACTTGAGCGACTTCAAATATTTTGTATAAGATTCATATTTGGTTTGCGTAAATATGATCATGTGTCAGATTTTCGTAAAAGGCTCGAGTGGTTGCCAATCCGTCTTCACCGGAATGCTCATTCTTTATAATATTCTTTTTAATCCTTTCTATCCTTCCTAAAACACTCGGTTTGAATTAGACACTTGAGATCATCAGAAAATTTGATATTAAAAATGCCAGCTCACACTACCAAATTTTTGGACAGATCATTCACAATACAAGCTGTCCGATTGTGGAATGACTTGCCGTTATCAGCAATCCCTACCGGTTTTAAGAAACATGTACATGATTACTTTTTCAACTGTGATTCTATTCTACCTTTATCTAGTTACACTATTTGTTTATATGTATGGCACATTTATGTTATATCTAATAGTTTTAAAGTATATATTTGTACTTTCATATATTTATATTTATAAAATATATATTTACATGTATATATATATACATATATATTAATAAGTATGTATGTATTTATCTTATATATGTACTTATAATATCCATCCTATATTTCTATTTTATGGCTTTAATAAAAATAATGTTATTTTTGTCACCAAACCACACATATTTTTATTGTTTTCTTGCAATCCTGTCCATCCAAAGGTTGTCTGGAAGAGATCGCTCTTAGCGATAAGACCATTTGCCACATTTCTATTTCTCTTTTTTGTTAATATTTATTTTATTTTTTAGCATACAATAAAGTGTTATCTATCTATCTATCTAAACTCAATTATGAAGTTAAAAATATAATTTGTTTTTCTTTTATGTTATCCTATTACATTATACACTACACGAACATAATATTAAAAAATAACACAACTCAACATAGAAGGAAGTAGAACTTAGGATGCAAGCAAGCGAATCGAGCTTGGACCTTGTGGGCACCCCGACTGGGACAGGTTAGGTTCGAGGGGATAGCGGATCTGGTGAGCGAGCGAACTAAGACCCCGCCATCCCCTTCGTGTTAGGTGACTTTAAACCCTTCAGACAGAAATAGGAGCCACGCATAGCGGAGCTCCGTCGATTACGCCTTTTTACAATATTTAGATTTTACTATGACATGGACCTTTGACATAAGCCTCGAAAATGTACTTGTCTTCAGACCTTGTTATAAGATAGTATTCCAAAATTTTAGCATATTTTGAATTGATCTTGACTATTTGACTTTTAGAGTGTTTGACCTTGACTTCTGAGTTGATGACCTTGATTTTTGACCTTGACCTTAAATATGTCATCGACCTCATTATTGCTTGAAAATAAGTTTAGGCCCATCACATGATTTTACCACCCTTACTACTCCCACTATCCCACCAACCCCGAAAGAAACTTTTGGCAAGTTTTTTCTCAGCACCTATGGTTTTGCTCAATTTGCTGATTTCAAAATTACATTAACCCATTTGCGCCCTCTGTACCAAATAAACGACACCTCTTCAAATCCTAATTTCAAAAATACCACTTTATCAATTGATGAATTAATCTACATAATTACTGACAGATGTCACTATTAACAATATTAATTGAAAAAAAAAGTCTATTGCCTATGACATTGCCGCCATTTTTTGACATTTATCAGATAAATTAATTTTCGTAAAGAGGTAAGTGCTTTTATTTTTAATTTTTCATGGATTTACTATGTTTTTTGACACAATTATATGCCATATGAATAAATAATAATCTAACGTTAATTAAATCTTAAAATGCTATATATTTTTTTGCCATTCCTAAGATTTACGGATTGATTTAGTTGACTGTCGTTTTTTTAGTACAATGGGCACACGCGATATAATTTTGTTTTCTCTTTTATGCAGATCTTACATGATAAAATGTCAGTGTTTCGAGCTTGTAAAATTTTATTGGCCTAGAAGAAGCTGCTGTCAATGCTATAGCGCAAGAAGAGAGCGACCAAGAATATGATGTGGTGATTTTACCGCCAGATCCAGATATTGTTACTGACGAAGAAGAAGGCGAAGATGACTTGAAGCCATCGTATTTACCTAGAAGTACCAGGAATGTTGGAGGTAATGCGTCGACGTCACGACTCTTCTGAATGGGACGACAGTGATGATGAACTTATGTCTAACAAGCGGGTCGCCAAGACTCACGTGATTTAGTGCCTAAGTGAGACAATGTACGCCATCTTACTCAACTTCATCTCAATTACCTGACAATACATATTCGTCCCGAAAAGCCAGGTAACAAACCGAACTGATGACGAGATTTACGCTATGATTATACGTAATACGTTATTATATGCAGGACAGAAAAGTAGACATGGGTTCGAAATTGATAAAGATATGCGCCGATTTTAGGAGTGCGTATCTGGATATCATAAACTACCAAGAGAACGGCAGTATTGGAGCTATGACGAAGACCTTGGAATACCACTTGTGACAAATTCTATCTCGCGAAATCGATTTTGGATATAAAAGAAATTCCATTTGCTAGACAATAGTTTAGCTACTGCTTCACAAGACAAAATGTTCAAAGTGAGGCCATTTTGTGATATGTTGATGCAAAAATTCTCTCAATTTGGCGTTTTTCATGAAGACATATCTTCAACTTCGTAACTGCAACAAAAGTCGCAGTTCTGGTTCAACCATAGGTGGTCTAAGCCCAAGTAACAATGGACATAATCCAGGAAAACTACCTAAACAATTACGATGTGTTATACGCCATACTCGCATAAAGTGGCAATGTATACGTGTCAGAAAACTCCGTGCATTGATAAAGAATGTTTCGAAAATTATCACTCATAAGTGCCCATTGTACTTTAAATAGTACACCCTGAAAAACCACCTATTTTTATTTTTTTCTTAATTCTAACTACTAGCTACGTGTAATATAGGCCTAGGCATTCCATAAATAAAGAAATATATAAATAAATACAAATGAGTTTTATTTGGGCGTAAATGGGTTAAAAGGGTCTATTCTAACAAAAAAAATTGCTGCTATAAAAAGCGGCGGAAACTATTGCACAGCGCTTCCTATGTTTTTAAAGCAAAATATGAATAAGCTTTAGCAATTTTCTTTTTTCTAATCTAATCTAAGTTAAAACAATATTATATCCTTTTAACAAAGTTTGCAAAGTGCAAGAATCTTGATAAAAGGAAAATATAGACTTATGGCACACAGTTAATACAATATTTTTTTCGTTTTATCAAATTAGGTTTTATCAATTATGTATGTGTTCTGATGCCACATTGAGGGAGGACACTGGTCCTTAAACACATTCAACTAACTCAAATATTGTTGTCACCATAAGGACTCCAGGACAGTAGTTTTTGGTTAAAATTTTGTCATCTGACACCTATATAGAGAGTTAAATTAAGGGATGGATAAGGTTGACGCAAGGAACTTCTCTATTAAGTCACTCCGGTGTATAATTTAAAAGTGACACTTCTTTCAGTGTTACTGTGTATCTCCTTTTCTTAGGCACAAAAAATGTGGTTATCATTTTACGAATAAAAACTTTAAAATTATGCATTTCTGTAAGGGAAGAGGAAGCTTAAAGAATAAATTTTCTGACCCTCTACCCTCTAGTCTACATTTGTGTGAATCAGTAAAATTTTGGCACAAAAAGTAAGGTTATGATTACACTAAAAATATCATTACTTAAATCTATAAATTTCCATCCTGGATGAGCTTAAAAGGGTACTTAACTCTATGAAGTTGTCCGACAGTAATACCCAACCTTAGGTAATATGTCAATAAAGTACTATTAGTTTTATAAATGAATTACATTTTAATATTTGTAATAATCTAAAATATCCTCATATTTTTATCATATTTTTCATTTTAGGATCAGAGTATGCTCTAGAAGTACTAAAATCAGGTATGATTGTAGAGAAAATTGAATTAACCAACAAACCATTTTATGTTTTTGGGAGGTTAGCAAATTGTGATGTTGTGATGGCACATCCAACTATTTCAAGGTATTTATTGTAGAAGAGAATAGGAATTTGAGAATTTATAATTAGTTTTTTGCTATATTTTATAGGATGGTGTGTGGAGTACTTGACATTAGTTGTAATATAGAAATTTAAAGATTTTTCAAAAATGTGGCAGAACATCCCCACCATCCTGTAAATTTTATTTATCATCATATTTTTTTTATTATTAAGTGATTTTATCTACGAGTATACTAATAATTTAAAGTTATAACTAAACAATAAAGCAATTCTGGTAAAAGAATTTATACATGTGTATGTTTTCTTTTGTTGTTGAGTTGAGGCTTCCAGCCTTTGTAAAATAAAAAAGTTACAGTTCATTTTCTTTTTTTTCTTCTTTTTATTTAGGGCAATCTCATTGTGTAAAAATGTCAGTCATGAAAGTGACACTAAGATTAAATTATGTTTCTTAAATTTTAGATTATACCGTTCACTGAGATGCCTGTAACAATGAACATATATCAACAGTTACTAACCCACTACCATATATAATAATTAGTACTAAAACAGAATATCACTAATAATTTTAGTTTAATCAAGTATTAATATTAATAATTATCTCTATAGCTGCCTCTTTCTATTGTCATTTAGTGAACAGAAAGAGAGCATATTTTATATAATATTACTAATAATATTATTTATAAGCATTCTTAAATTAACTTGTTTTATGATTAAGGCTGATAATTACTAATAATTTATCACAATATTTAATAGAGTATAATTGACTTTGTAAAAATCCGTTTATTTCCAAAAATATATTTTATTTTGCAGACATCATTCAGTTCTCCAATATAAAGCTTTTGCTGATGAGGGTGAACCTCCATGTGGCTGGTATCTGTATGACCTTGGTAGCACTCACGGCACATTTCTTAATCGTGAGCGTCTAAAAGAAAATCATTATAGCAGAGTTAGAGTTGGTCATCAGATTAAGTTTGGGAGCAGCACCAGGACATACATTATGCTAGTAATGTATTACTTTTTTGTTATAGGTACTAATAGCTTCCAAACATTTTTGAAGGGGTTTCCACTGGTTTGCATAACATTAAAGATGTTATGCAAAGCAGTGGAAACCCCTGGTCCTAATATTGATAATTAACAAACAAGCATCACGTGGTAGAGCCATGCTGCAGCTATATTAGTAGTATAGTTGAAGTACGAATGGGTCGGCTCGACCGAGGAAGGACCACGCTCACAGAATACCAGCGTAAATAGCAGCTCAACACTGCTGTGTTTCGTATGGTGAGTGTAGAGAACCGGAGACCCTTTTATTGAAAGAGGCATTCCATCTTAGTCCTCACGGGTGACAACGCATTTGCATTTTGATTCTTATTGAAGATAGATGAGATGTCTATGGGTCACAGCAAACCACTTACCATCAGGTGGACTGTGTGCTCGTTTGTCACCCTATCCTATAAAAAAACATGCATTCCCCTGGATGGTAAGTGGATGGTGTGTACATCTATCCTTGATTAAGAATCCAAATGCTGATTCATTGTCACCCCTGAGGAATAAAATGGAATGCCTCGTTACCTGTAAAAAGGGTCTCTGTTTGTCATTACTCATCAAACAAAACATGGTTACTTTTTACAAATAACCTGCTAATTATTTTGGCTGATAGATGTCCGCCGTGCTGGCTCGGTCACCCGGCCTCAAGCTTGACAGATGCGAGCCTCTTACCATAAAACTCTGTGCTTGCGGTGACACGATCACACAGATTTCGATACTTAAGCGACAGTTGCTAGTGCGAGACGTTTTCATAATATTTATCTACTTTTGCCAAACAGACTGAGTTATTATAATTTTGCTTGATAATTCTTAGTTGTAACAATTCTTCCCATATCATTGTTAAATAGGGTCCAGACTTTGATTGTGAAGGAGAATCTGAGCTAACAGTGACAGAAATAAAACAAAAAGCTCAAGATATGAAGTTGGAAAGGGCAAGAATGATACAAGAAGCAAAGGAACAAATGGAAAAAGAAAGGTTGGAGGAAGAGAAAAAAAGAGAAGAACAAGGGATTGATTGGGGAATGGGTGAGAATTTTAGTTTTTGTAATATTTTTTGTTTCTAGCAAATAACATCTTAAATTGTAAGCATATTACACGCATACAGAGTTGTTTAATATGGCTATAAATCAATAGCACGCTACAAACTATAAATTATAAATTTTTAGGACACTATTAAATACGCTATGCGCTATTTATAAGAAAGCGTGTGGGCCACCGGCAGGCGTAAATATCTTACAGCATGCTTAATCTCGTAGCACGTTACATTACATTGGACAGACCGCGTGCTATACAAGAATATTAATATTTCGCATTTTAGTATAAAATAAAATAAAGCAGTAAAGAAAAAGCAATGAACTCTCCTTCATATTTTTCAGGCTTAGGATTGTCTATAAATGATGTAAACGTTATTTTAACATTAATGTAAATTATAAATCAATTATAGGCGTATTATCGAAAATAATCGCGTCGCATCATAAGTACTTAGTTTGTTTTCAAACAGTCTTCTAATTATACCCTATTATTTATATACAGTATACAATAACTAACCAACGTCTAACACTAAAATAGGTGGCGCGAGATGTATAGCGTGCTGCTAGATCAAATTTGCGTAACGCGTCCTCTCACAACATCGCGCACCCGAGCGAGACTATCTGCTAGAGCTAGTTTCCGCGCTTGCCGACGCCGCACGCGATCGCACGATATTTATAGCGCCATAGCACCATAACTGCTACTTACATAGCACGCGCTGTGCGCTATGGAAACGCATACTGGAGTTTTGGCGGGAACTTGAGCGGCGGCGGTTTGCTGCTCCTGTATTATTGTTTGAATAATGGTTTGAAGTGGATTTTGATATGTAAAAGTGGTGCGATTTTGTGTATTAAGTGTCTGCGCATGTGAACTATTAGTGGAAACGGTGAAACAAGTGCTCTGGTGGTGATGTGATTCTCAAGATAAGGTGTCTATCTGCTTAGGCGCCTTGAGATACCATCGCCAACTGTCAGCTGTCTGCTGGCTCAAGTTGCCGTCAAAATCTCAAGGCCTGCGCAATGTGACGCATCAACATATTGTGAAGCAGTGTACTATGAAGGATAAATAAACATTTGAGGAAATTATAATAAACCGAATAAAAATACCTAAGATTTGGCCTAAAGGTCTAGATACCAGGCCATAAACTCCAAAAAAAAATACACGCATACTCTCTCTTTCTCTCTCTCTCTCTCTCTCTCTCTCTCTCTCTCTATGTCTCTCTTTAAAATATTATGAAAAAGTATAAAATATATTTAAAATAATAAAAAGTTTAGTAATAGTATTGTTGGTTAATTAGTACAATAATGTTTTAACAATAAAGGAGAATGCCAGCAACGCTAAAAATTTAAGCGTAAAAAAAGTTAATATTTGAAAATTAAAATAAAATCTGTAATTGGTTAACAATCACCCACCAGACAATACACAGGTCTTAGTGTTCTGCTCATGTTAATTTTTCATGTCACACTTGCTAACAGATAGCACAAATAAAATTTCAAGATTGTGAACATCTAAGTTATTGTTCATTTTCTTATTTTTTTATTTTTTCTTCTTCTGGGTTGTCTGGAAGAGATTGCTATGTAGCAAAAAGACCGCCCTTTGTATTTCCCTCAATAGTTGTTTTTTTTTTTGTTATATTTATATTTTCTTGTGTACAATAAAGAGTATTGTATTGTAAGTTATAAGACTTAGTAACTAGAGTTAAGCTAAGTGGGTTGGTAACCGCAGGTTATTTTAAATTGCCATTAGAAGGATGCTACAACTCATCTCAAGTTATATTTCCCTCTGTTGCCTCTTACGACACCCACGGGATTATATGAAATAGTGGATTCTTATACCGCCACTCTTATTATCTGTGGAATTTGACATTGTTGACTCTTGGTTTAAAAATTGGTATAATTTTTCTAGGTGAGGACGCGGAAGAGGAGCCAGACCTGGCTGATAATCCATATGCTTCTACTGCTAACGAGGAACTATATCTAACTGACCCAAAAAAGACTCTGCGAGGATATTTTGAGAGGGAGGGTCATGAGTTGACATACAATTGTGAAGAAAGGGGTGTGGGCCAGTTCATTTGTAGGTATGTAAATAAACAATTTATAATTTAAAGCTGACGCTAGATAGATAGATAACGACGGGCTGTTTTCCGCAACTCCACGTCTAAGCGCGTATTTTGCGTGTGGGCAGTAATAATGCAATTATTCCAGCCATGAAATCTCCCCGAAGAAGTTTAACAGTCCTTTGATGTTGCGAGCAACTTCGGGAGTGATCTCGGCGTGCCGAGATGTTTAGCCCTGTATGCAGCGACCTCAGCAACACGTGAGTCGCCGTTTCTTCCTCCCCATACATGCCCTGTACAGGGAACTATCTGTAACACCAATGGTAAATAAATGTTTGTTAAAGGAGCCATGTCCTGTGATAGCACTTGTTACTATTCTGATCTGTGGCTTGTTCAATCTCATTAGAACCTTGGTTAAACAACTGCTTATTTCAGGCAGACCCTCCCTAGCTTGTCTACACAGTCTACTAAAGCTGACGCTATCATTGTATAAATCCTACAACATATAATTTTAAATTTGTTATTATTGGATCATAATTAATACTGGATATTTATAAATTTATAATACAATAGTGTCTTTTTTTTCTAGCAGTAGTTGGTAGTAACTAGTGTAAATACATAAACACAAATATAAACACTCACGCCTGTCACCCAGAGGGGTAGGCAGAGACTATGGACTTCCATTTGGCACGATTCTGACACACCTCTCTCGCCTTCCACATCCATACCTACGCACATGCTCGTCGGTTAAGGTACTTTAATTTGGCCCATTTTCAATATATCGCCAATTTGGTCGATAAATCGCCTAGGGCGTCCCTTCCCGACTCTGCGTTCACCTCTGCCACATAAATTTGCTTGTCACTCTTTCCTCATTCATTCTTTCTACATGACCAAACCACCGAAGCATTCCTTTCTTAATCCTGGTCACAACATCATCTTGCAAACCACACTTCTCTTATCACACAATTTCTCACTCTGTCATTCAGATTCAGCCCTAAGATACCCTTAATGACCGCATTTCTACAACATTTATTCTACTCGTGCTTTTTCTGCACACCCAACTTTCACTACCATACATTAAAGTAGGGACTAACACAGCATTGTGAATTGCCATACGTGCCTTTTTGGACACATTCTGACTTTCCACAACAGAGTGTAAAGCCCCATTTAATTTATTTCCTGCGTTCACTCGTCGTTCTATATCCTTATCATATCTACCATCCCTGCTAAATACACATCCCAAATACACAAACTCTTCTACTTGCATCGACCAATTCCCCTTCTATTCTTATTTCACATATCGTTTTACATTCTTCTCTTTCAAAAACCATAACTTTCGTCTTACTTGTGTTCACTTTCATTCCCCTTTCTTTTAATGAACTGTTCATTAATGTAACCATCATTTGCAACTCGGCCGCCGACGACGCGAGTATGACTTGATCATCGGCGTACAAAAGGCATTTGACGGTTAACTCACCCATTCTTAACCCGCATTCTTCAACTTTCAAATTTTCCAAACAACTGTCCATAAATAGGTTGAACAGCCACGGGGAAGCCATACAGCCCTGTCTGATCCCTTTATGGATGCCAAACCAGACTGAGTAGGCCCTGTTGATCCTGACACAAGCACTGGAGTCCCTATACAGAGACTTCAATGCCTGTATCAACCCAGCGCTCAACCCAAATGAGTTCAGTGTTTGCCATAACACATCCCTGTCCACTCTGTCATGAACCTTTTCCAAGTCCACAAACGCCCAAATACCTTTTGGTTTTGCCAAAACTTCTCCGCAATCATGCGCATGGAAAAGACCTGATCCGTACATCCCATTCCCTTTCTAAATCCCGCTTGCACATCCCAAATTTTTCCATCAGTATCTTTCATAACTCTTTCAATTACTAGCTTAGCATACAGTTTTCCCACAATGATAAGAAGGCTGATACCACGGTAGTTTTTACAGTCCTGCTGCGATCCTTTTCCTTTATATAGTGGGACTATCACGGCTTTGCACCAGTCTCCCGGTACCCGCTTAAGTTCCCAACACAAATTAAATAAGGTGTCCAGAAGGTCTGCCACCACTCCGTCTCCAGCCCTTAGCATCTCGAGTGATACTCTATCATATCCAGCTGCCTTACCTGCTTTCATACTTTTCATTGCTTTCATTATTTCATCTATACTTATCTCTATCTCTCTTTCCTCTCTTTTCGAATTTCTATTTCATTTAATTCAAACGTCTCATCACTCATAAACATGCTTTCAAAGTATTCCTTCCATCTCCTTAAACTCGACACTTCGTCATTCAGAATACAGCCAATCTGGTCTCGTATAGCATTCATTCTAGGCTGTTTTGAATGTCTCCTGGCAGTTCTACGAGTTTCCAGAACATTTTAATATTTGCCTGGAAGTTATCCGATATTCTTCTATCATTCTTATCCGTTCTTTCTTGCTTTTTCCTTTCAACTACTTCTTTTACTCTCCTATTTAGATGTCTAAAGACTGCCTTTTTTCTTTCAATATCATCATTCATACCGCTAGAATAACTAGCCTTGGTTGCTAGTAAATCTAGCCATGCGAGATCTAGAGATTCTTTGGTTCTACTTCCATCCGTACCTCATCATCCCACCATAAAGTGTTATTTTCCTTTCATTCGTTCTCTACTACACCACATACTTCGGTAGCTGCATCCACCAAACCTTTCTTGACATTATACCACACAGTTTCAAGTCTAAATCATTCATAATAATTATATTTTTCTCAGTCTACATTTGAACTTCTTTCACACCTTCATCTTGTAACCTCTCTATTCTTATACGCTGTGACACAGATGTCCGATGCCGCCAACGTCTGAATAGACCATTAATTCGGCATAAGACCAAGTAATGATCCGTCCCACGTTGGACCCCCGGTAAGCCCTTGTATCTACCACTGCGCTCCTCATTCTTTCATCCACAATTATGAAATCACTCACATGGCATAACAAATATACAATCTTGAACACGGTTTAATATTTCATTACCAATATTTACAATGTTTCTTTGGAGATCAAAATATTTTGCGCAAGTAGTTTATACATTCATTTTAGATACATTCTCACGTTGGCTGAAACTTGAACAAGCACCGTCATTTTTTAGCAAACGGAGTGTTGGAAAAGCATTTCGAAATAATATTTTACTGTTCTTTTTTTAGAAAACTTAATACAGGATTTTTCGAAGTGATCCATCCTCACAGATTCTATATTGTTGACTTTTTATAATCAGAAAGTTTTGAAAGATCTTCTCGTCCGACAGCATTTTACAATTCTTGTCGTCTGAAATTATTATAAAAAAACATAAACCTACGTTTTTAAATTATACATACATACATACATATAATCACGCCTCTTTCCCGTAGGGGTAGGCAGAGACCACTTCTTCCACTTTACATGATCCTTACATACTTGTTTCGCTTCGTCCACTTATTCCCTTCATACATGCTTCGTTTAGGGTACTTTGACCTGGCCTTTTTCAAGACGTCCCTGATTTGGTCGAGAAACGTCCTCCTAGGTCTACCCTTCCAACACTTTCATTCACACTGCCTTATACACTTTTTTCGTCAATCGGTCTTCATTCATTCTCTCGACATGGCCAAACCATCTCAGCACCTTTCTCAATTTTTGTCACTACATCTTCTTTCAAATCACGTTTCCATCTCACTATTTCTTATCCTGTCACTGAATTTAACTCCTATCATACTTCTTAACGCTCTCATCTCAACTGCATTTATTCTGCTTTCAAGTTTCTGCCATACCCAACTTTCACTCCGTACATGAGTGTCGGAACCAACACCCTCATGCACAGCCAAACGAGCCTTGTTAGACAACTTCCGACTGCTCATAAAGGAGTGCAAAGCTCCATTCACCATGTTTCCTGCATTCACTCTTCTTTCGATATCACTCACACTTTCCATCTCTTGTGAACTTTGAACCCAGATACAAACTCCTTCACCTGTTCAATTTGTTCATCTCCAATCACGATATTGCAGTCTGTCACTGCCTCATCTCTTTCAAACACCATCACTTCTTCGTCTTTACATTCATCTTCATTCCCTTTCTAACAAAAGCTCCACTCATAGCAGTTATCTCCTGTAATCTCGGCCGAAGACGCAAGTAGTACTTATCAGCATAGAGAAAACATTTGACGAGTAACTCATTCATTCTCAACCCACTTTCATTCTCTTTAAACTGTCAAGCAATTGTCCATGAACAGATTAAACAGCCACGGTGACGCTACATATCTGTCTAACACCTTTTCGATATTAAACCATCAGTGTATGCCCTGTTTATCCTTACACAAGCACTAGAATCCTATAAAGAGATTGCAGTGCTCGTATGAGAGATACTGCTCACGGTTCACGGACAGTGCTGACCACAATTCATTCCTCATTACTCTATCATAGGCCTTTTCTAGATCCACGAATGCGCAATAGACCGTCTTGTTTTAGCCAAACACTTTTCGGCTATGCCGAAAAAGACCTACTGATCCATACATCCATTCCCTTTCTAAATCCCTTGTGCATCCCATACTTTTCGTCTGTTTCATTCACAACCCTTTCAATCAACACTTTCGCATACAATTTACCGACGACGCTGAGAAGGCTTATGCCGCGGTAATTTATGCAGTCCTGCCGTGACCCTTTTCCCTTATACAATGGCACGATTACGGCTTTGCACCATCTCTCCGGTACTTGCCCATTTCGCCAGCACAAATTGAAAAGGGTACAGCTGACTAGCCACTATGCCCTGTCCAGCCCTCAGCATCTTGACGGTAATCCTGTCACCCTGCAGCCTTACCTAATCTCATACTTTAACGCTTTCACTATTTCATCCATGCTTATCTCACTTTCATCAACATTTATATTATTTCCATGGAAGGTGCCGGATGCTGTACCTACTTCCTCTCTTTCAAACAAACTTTCAAAATATTCTTTCCATCTCTTTAACACATTCTTCTCCTTTATAATGCTCCCATCTTGACTCCTGATTGTACTCAGCTCCGAGGTAGAATTTTCCTCTGGCTGTTTTGATGGATTTCAAGAAAACTTGATGTTTGACTGAAATCTTCAGTGAACCTCCTATCGAAATCATCCTTTCGTTCTTCTTTCTTTCTAGACACAACTTCTTTCGCTGCTGATTTCAATCTTTTACTTCGTTCTTGCTTCCTTTATCTCGTCATCCGTTGCCTTTTGAACTTTTGGTTAGCTTTTGTTGCTAATCCAGCAACTCCACCTTTCTTCTTTTCTTGCACAACCCTTTGTACATCTTTATCCATCCACATTATAGTTCTTTCTTCCTTCCTTCTTTTTAGCTACCCCACCTCAATAACAACATTCACGACCCCTTTCTTAAATGTCTCCCACAAATCTTCAATCACCCTATCTCTTCTATGCCCCTTTAAAACTTTCTTTCAGTTTCTCTACATACTCGTCTTTCTTTTCTTTTCTTGTAGATTTTCCACTTTACTCTGTCCAACACTCGTAGGCTCTCCGCCTCGGTGTCGCCACCGTTTAAAGAGGCCACGCATTCGGGCTATAACCAGGAAGTGGTCTGTGTCGAGGCCTACCCCCGCTATGCCCGAGTGTCTAGCACTTTCTTCCTCAGTCTTTCATCCACAATTACAAAATCAATCATACTTCTAGACTCACCCTCATCTCTTGTGTATACAAATGGATCTTTTTGGTCAAACATTGTGTTGGCCACGCACAGATTCCATTCCAGCATAATTCAAGCAGGCTTCTCCATTGTCATTCACTCTCTCGTCCCCACGTACCCAGAACTCCTTCATACCCATCACGCTTTACTCCAACCCACCCATTAAAGTCCCCTAACATCACGATCCGTTCATTTTCTCCGCATTTATTCAAGACCTCTCTCATAGCTACAAAATTCCTCTCTCTTGTTGGGCTTTCAGCCACCTCCGCGCAGATCCGTCGGTGCATAGACCCCAAGGATAAACAAGCGAGTGAGTCCGACTTAACCTAATCCAGAGGTCTTGGGCTTACATTCCTGCTCCATCACACATTCCACTATTCGAGATGAAAAATCACACCAACTCCTGACTACCTCGGCTGGTTTGGGGACTCCCGACCAGTATGCCGTGTAGGGGCCATGAAATGGTGTCGCATCCTTTCCTCTTGGTTTCGTTCACACACAAAATATCTATGCATCGTTCATCCATCATCTGACATACTTCATCTATCTTACCATCCATTCCTCCTCTTACATTCAACGTGGCGAAGCGGCTCTCCGTGGGCCGCTTTTCACCCCGCAGAAACGAGACGTGATGGGTGGCGAACCACATCGCGCCATTTTGGTTAATTAAATTATTTTTATTATTCTCCATTGCGTTCCCACGAATAGCGAGGAAAGGTTTGTCCCCAGCAGCCCCATGCGGGGTAAGCCTGGCTAATTCTGGGGTCGCCCGGTCCCAGGGCAGTGTGGCACGCTAACGACTAGGCTTACTAACCATGCATCCATCCGCGCGGCAGACGTTGGATTGGTGGAAGGGTAGAATAGGGAAGGATAGGTTGTTGTGACAAGGAAGATTGGTAAGTTAGAGTGGAAATAGGAAATGTAGATATTACCGTCCAGGAGGGCAAGGATAGGACAGTAATAGCTAGGGAAGCCGGGGTCGCATACCCGTATACTATACCACAACTACCGGACAGGTAGATTGGAATGAGTATCCCATGACTATATCCGCCGCTTTAAAATTAAGACCAGGTTCTACTACTGCTTTCTCCCTGTTTCCAACAAAGCGATTTCATGACCTCCGTTTTTGGATTGTGATCCATTTGTAATTCGGTTTCTCTGGTTTCCATTGCCCCATTGATACTACTCTCAGATGAGATTTGTCTTTGTACTTCTATGTCATTATAATTATTTGTTTCCACTAGTGACAGGGATGGTTGCACTAAACATTCTTCATTTAGTGACGTGTTATCAGCTGCGTAGTTATGAGTCATCGCAATTCGTTTGCTAATGTGCGGCATGGCCGACGGACTGACCATAAAATAGCTATTAGAGATACCGCCTCCGCTTATTATTTAAGTTGTTGCAGCATTCAAAGTTTTAGCATGTGATGCTTGTTTCAAGTTAAAAACTTTTTTAAATTCATTGAGTTGTTCAATTGTTACATATGTGTCTCTAAATCTATTTAAGTCACTCTGAATTACTAATATGTCTTTTAATAATCTTGTAACGTCTACGTGATCAAACGTTACAGGTGGAAGTTTCTGCAGTTCTTTTGCGACGATAACGGAAGTTTCCTCAGTATCTGTTTCTTTAAGAACGGTAATAATATAATACAAGTCTCGATTTGATTTTCCATCCTTCTTACGCTTCACCTTCTGCCTCGTGGTCGTTATCGATTCAAACAATAAGCTCTTTGCACATTTTAAATTATAAACGTAATTATTCAATTATAAACATTATAACAATACCTATTCAATCACTTATAGGTAATTAGGTACTACTACATTTTCTTTCAATGTTGAGGTATATGTATGAGAGGTATCTACCTGCCTCATTAAAAATAATAAATTATAGTTAAGTTACAACTTACCTAGTGGAGTCTTTGGGATAGTTAAAAAATGATATATTTTTATTTGTTTTATTATTGTTTATACAATCAGTACAGTAAACCATATTTAGACTTTTTTATATATATCATTTGATACGAATAATAATTAAAAAAAGACTCTTAATATTCTTTACATAACCCTGAGTTTGAGCACTGGCCGAGCCGGTTTCTCTCTGTACGTGACGAGCCGCCAGTGCTCACGCACACTCGCGTGTCAAGCTTATAGTAGTGTAACTATCATAGCGCGGTTGTATGAAGCTTTGCCTCTGTACGGTACGGTTTCTTTATGCATGTGGTTACAGTGTCCAAAAATAACCCTTTTAGGTTAAAAATCACTTTTTTCTAATATTTTTTTGTTGGGTAATTGTTGTTAGTTACTTTCCTTTTTGCTTTAAGCCACCAAAAAATTGAAGTGAGTTTGAAAATTTTGTATAACTTTATTAGTTAGGAGGGAGATAAATAGCTGGTGACACTTCTTCAGTCAACTTCTTCTTCATTTTCTTAGTCAAGCATTTTGCGATTTTTTATAAGTTAATATGTCCATCACCTAAACATTTTTTTCCAGGGTAGAGTTGCCGATTGATGATGCCCGCGGTCGTCCCGTAGTAGCCGAAGTTATTCACCGCGGCAAGAAAAAAGAGGCGGTGATCGCTTGCGCGCTTGAGGCTTGCCGTATTCTCGATAGGGCTGGCTTGTTGAGACAATCGAAGCATGGTGAGTTTGATGATGATGCTGATGATGACCTACAAATTTTTGGTATGGTCAACTACGAAGGCTATACAGCATATTGTAATATTACAAAGAGTAGCAAACAGAGGCACTGATTTATCCAAACATCGCCCATATCCAGTAATCTAATTCCTATCAGTTCATAGGTGAGCTCATATGAGATACATAAAGAAATATACTGAAAACCATATTATGTTTTGGCACAAATTTAGGCTTTGAATGGGCTTCAAACCTCAAAAAAACGTTAATTAAACGTTATATTAATCCATTATAACGGTAGTACGAATTATTGTTAAAAATGATATCAGTTTTCTTTTATATATTACGGTTTACAAACGAGCAATCAGTTCACCTGATGGTAAGTGAATGCTGCGGCCTATATACATCTATCCTCGATTAAGAATTAAAAAGCAGATGCTTTGTCACCCCTCAGTACTAATATGGAATGCCTCATTTCCAGTAAAAAGGGTCTCGAGTTCTCTACACTCACCATACGAAACACAGCATTATTCTGCTGTTTGTTGCTGTCGTCTTACCCCGATCGAACTGACCCATTCGTGCAGCAGCTACAATATAGCTGAGGCTTGGCGCTGCCACTTGTTAATGTATTAAAATGTATCATTAATTAAGATTTATAAAGCAAAAGACACGGGGTCCCTTTGCCAGCACCAATGAAATTAAAAAGTTAATTACACCTTTTTTAAATCGTCGTTGTTGTAACTTTAAGTATGTCGTTTGGCACGCAAGAAAAAAGTCAAATCGCAATAGCTTCAGCAATGGGTTAACGATTAACTTCAAATTGATTGATAAAATAACGTGTAACATTACTTAGATTTAATGTTAACATGTTGACTGGTTAGCGTAAAATCGTTAACCGTTACATGTAGTTACAACACTACTTTTGTTTGGCATTGATAACATTGCCACCGTTTTACCAATATTTCAAACGGAACTCGCGACATAATAAGTTGATACTCTGACAATTAGCCCACTGGCATGTTGTGTTCACAATGATAGTCAAATAATGTTTTAAAGTCTTACAGTCCTACAAACTACGATCATTATAATTAATTCGAAAAGATTATTGTGCTTGTTGTTCTAGGTTCATACTACCCCTCCTCATCAGCCTGTAAACTCAACTGCTGGACCATTTACCTTTGGTAAATGGTCTGGACCATTACAGCATATCAAAAGTCCACTGCTGAACACAGTTTTGTATTTTTTAGTTGTTATAAGTAAGACGCTGCTGCCCATCTCCTGGTTTGTTTCCCACAGTCGCCTCTTGCGACACCCACATCACGATACGGGGTAGTGGATATACATACACAGTCACTACACTGTAAGTAACTCTAAGCACTAAGTCACGGCGACCAGTCACAGCGGAATCTAGCCATTTGCGCTTGACAGGAATGATTGTAGATTGTATCTTCAGCAGTTGAAAATAACTGCCAAGAATTTTAAGTGTCAATCATGTCATCAACTATGTTATCATAGAATCGCGTCGGCGCAAAGAACGCGACTGGAGCGCCGACGATTATTACGATTCGGATGACGACTCGTTTTTGGACAGGACTGGCCATGTGGAGAGGAAACGGAAGCTGCGCATGATGAAGCTTGGTGCGGCCGAAGAGAAGAACGACAAACCACTCACTCACGATGATTTGGTGAGTTGAGAATTGTTATTAATGAGTCAGTTCAATATAATAATAAAATTTATTCGTTTCTCTCACAAATTCAGGAGCAAACATAACACACAGCTTAGTATTGTTATGTTATGTGTGTGCGTTTGTGACATAATTTCGACTTAGTAACCATAGGGCTACCATCTTTTTACCTAATAAAGAATATATCAGTAATAAGAAATAGCAACAGATCCATAAAACGTCTGCTATAAAACTCACTAAGTGTGCCTCAACTTACCTTAAAAATCCATTGACGAAACACTCTTTTATTAATGTGACACACAAGGCCCCACTTCACCCGCTGGTAATGACAACTGCTGGAAACTTCCAACAAAGAAGGTTAGAGATGCATTGTCACCTCAAAGGATTAAGATGGATTGTCTCATAAAAAAAAAGTAAAATTTACAGCCTATATACGTCCCACTCCTCGGCACAGGCCTCCTTTTCATCTCATTCCTGAAAGGACTTAAGGGAAAGGAAAAATGCTGGCATAATGCGCGTTGCGGACTTGACATCTTAATTTTTTTTTATTGTCTGTCATGCACGTTTCGTCGCTATGCTTTTCTTCGCCGCCGATCACGTGGTAAATCTGCACTTAAAATTGCAACTAACAATTTCATTGGCACCGACAAGAATCGAACCCGAGCTTCCATGCCAGTTACCACGACTCTATGAAAACAAATAAAGGAATGTCGTAGGCTATAATATAAAAAAGTCTCATATTTCTTCACTGTGAACTCAATATAAAATTTATCAATTTATTCATTTTAGCCCGTTAAGAGTCCAGTGCTGAACATTTACAATTCATATGATTTATTCTTCGGTCAAAATATGGAGTAATTGTCTAGATCAAACCTTCATCAACATCATCATCACAGCCTATCAAAAGCCTACTACTGAACATAGACCTCCCACATAACTGTCTCATATATGTTATATTTGCCATAGTTGGCACGCCTGGCAAGCGAGTTGACTACCGCAGTTTTTATATCATTATTGAGTCATTATCAGGAAGATGCTGTTGGCCTTGTTCTATTTCAGTGTTTCTCTATCGCCTCTTACGACATCCATGGGATGGTATTTGGTAGTAGATTCTTTTACGCAATAAAACTATGTACTTATTTTAAAAAAATACGTCATTGTTTTTAATGAGAACATTATTCCCACCATAGTTACACAATAGTATTACTGGTGGATCAAATGAAATCAAAAGTTCCAAGAATGGGGTGTGTATTTTCTTTTTTACCAGCCTTTTAAAATCTGCATTTTAAAGCTTCAGCAACTAGATTAAAATCTAGATAGGTTTGTCCATACTCCTTACGCTCGACATGTGACTCTTTATTTTTCGACACTACATTATAATACATTAAATATTCAATAAATAATACAGCAATAATAATAGTTATTTTGTTTTTAATCTACGCAGCTTAAGAAAATAGAAGAGATAGAGAACAAAATAACTGAAGAAGAGAAGTCTCTGGAACGTCTGCGTGGCGCTAGTGCGCCGCAGCAGGGAAACTGCGACGAGGCTGATGCGCTCGATGCTTACATGAACGACCTTATCTCGAAAAGACCGGCTATGGCCGTCAAAGCCGATATCTCTAAAGCTAAGGTAAGGAGGTAAGATCTAGTTGGTAGGCTTCTTTTCTACCTCATGAGTATGCTAGGAGTACCTCTGTGTAAGTAATAGCAGTTATTCCGCCAAACATTAGTCCAGTCTATTTTGTCCCGATTTGAAAGGTTTATGAGATAAAACGAGAGAGAGCTGTTTTATTAATACATATATAGCTTCCTTTGTTCGAAGTTGGATATAATTTTATTACGACCAACTTCAAAGAGGTAAGAATTTAGCAAAAATAGCTATTTTCTCTCCCACTGTGGAGAGTGGATTCATAAAATCACCAAGTGCAGTTGCTTTTTTAAACTTATTTTATTTCATCATCCATTATCCATCCATTACAGCCTTTAAAAGTCCACTGCAAAACATAGGCTTCCCCCATAGTTGCCCCATAGGAGATTTTGCCATAGATGCTGCTGCCCGCCCATCATCTGTTTCAATTTTCCTCTGTCACCTCTTACGACACCCACGCGACGATATGCGATAGTGGATATTCTTACACCGCCACTACAGGGTTTAGCAAGTATTTAATATTTTATTTCATCCATCTAAATTCAAATAATAATAATACCTTACTTTTATTATTATATTTAAGTGTAAATTATATTACAGATGAGCATACAAAAATTGAAGGCAGAACTAGCTAAAACGCACAGGCTAGCTGAGATTGCGCGGCCTGCTCACGCGCCACCCCTCATAAAGAAGGACGACAAGAAAATGATGTTGAAGGTTGGATCCAATGCCGTCGTCTATGGCAAAAGGTTGGTTATTTATTCATTACAGTCTATCAAAGTCCACTGCTGAACATAGGCCATAGGCTTCCCTTCAGATCACTTTGTATAGGCGGTGTAAGAATATCCGCTACCCCATATCGTCCGGTGGATGTCGTAAGAAACGATAGAAGGAAATAAATCAGGAGATGGGCAGAAGCGTCTTCCTAATAGCAACTAGAAAATAAAAAAACTGCGGTAACCAATCCGCCTGCCAAGCAAGCCAACTATGGCTAACATTCCCCTATGAGGTTGATAATAAAACGATATGATAATAATATGATATAATATAATATACAGTGTGTTTAGTCGCAGTACTATATGTCTTTATGTTTGCCACCGTCTGTCTTTTATTATTTTGTACTCCCCAGTAACTCTAAGATTTTATTTTTTTATTTTTTATTCATTTGCTTTTAAGGAAACATACAGTACAATAATAAATTACATAATAAAACATATAAAAGTAATCCTAAAAACCAATGAAGTTTCCACAGATATCACAAAAGATGGTGAAAAGAACAGAAAAGAGTGCCGTTTACATATGGCCATCAGAGGTCATCTATTACAGCCTATAAAAGTCCACTGCTGTACATAGGCCTAATCCTATGGATTGTTTCATAGAGGGATTTTGCCATATTTGGCAGGCGGGTTGGCAACCGCAGTTTTTTATACTTTTAAGTTGTTATCAAGATGCTGCTGTCCATCTCCTGTTTCTGTTTCCCTCTGTCGCCTCATACGATACCCACGGTACGATATGGGGTAGTGGATATTCCTACACAGCCACTATCCGGGTACATCAGACGTATTCTCGAAATATTTTTTTAAACATAGACATGCAGGTTCCCTCACGATGTTTATGAGCACCGCTAAGCACGTTGTTCAACATAGTTGATATTTATGGACGTACCTAATTTTGTTGTCATATTACTCTGGACAAGGTAGTATCATCTACTCTCTTGCTTGTCATTACACGTCTATATTTTTGGAAAATTAAATAGACAAAGGATCGAATTTCATTATATTGTCTAAATGTACAAAATGTCGGCTTTATTTGTAATTTTTTAGGTAAGTAATTTATAAAGCCTATAAACAATTAACAATTTCTCAGGTTAAAATTAAAGGATGACATTGAAAAACGGCCAAGAGTAAGACATGATGTAAAGAAGGAGGAAGATGAGTTTGTAGAAGAAATGGACTCTGATGAGGAAACGGAAGAAATACCAACAAATACACCGATAGATACTCAACAATCAAACGAAAAAGATGAAAAGGTTGTTATGTCAGAGAATGAAACTGTAAGACATATAAAAGATGAAAGGCATAACATATCGAGGACAGAAAAAACACAAGAAACAGTAAAAGAAAATGAAGAAGCAGAAGTTAAACGGGTATTCGGTCCAATGCGACCGCCAGAAGATTATGTGGTGCCAGAAGGGTACTTTGATCAAGAAACAGACAGAGATTTGCCTGAAATCGAAGAGAAGGAATAGATTTAAGTTAATAAAATTTATTTAAAAAAGCTTTATATTTTTTATTTAATTACGCGACTGTGCAGCCCATTGATATGTGTAACGAACGTTAGTGTAGGCTATGTGGTATGAGAAATTAGTATTTAAAGCAAGTATTATATAATCCTTTCCACGTAGCAATAAGGAACAAATGTCATTATGAAGTAGGCTTGCGACAGACTTGGCCTTGAAGACGATAGGGGGCAGGGATTACGCATCACACTTTTGAGAAATACAAATACTTAATAATTCTGAAAAAAATGCACTGACCTCTATATTATATATATAGAGGTCAGTGGAAAAATGGGTTTAAAACTGAGAAACCGTGAAATGTTTTATATTGTTTCATAGTTTTTGATATAGACAGAAAAACCGTAGAGGTTGAGATTTCAAATTATATTTTTAGTCTGTGAATGATGAACGATGTGAACGAGGGATGTTAGTTATGCTACCAACCACTAGATGGTATATAAAAATAAATGGTTCATTGAAGAGTGCTTTAACTGTAATGAAGCGAAAATTTGTCGCGTATTTTTGCAAAAGAAAATCTGTTCTATTTTGCGTTGTGTGGATTAGCCCATACTCACCACTCTGGACAAGCCTCTATCCCCCTATCACCTCTGTAGAATTTGAGTTCAACATGATTGGATGGAGTTATCGCTATCACTCTGCCACCAAGGTCTCATCCGTTGGTACTACATGAAAGTGGGAGTTCGTGTTGCTAATTGGAAAAAAGTTCATTTTAAATGAAACTATTTTTTTACCGATTTTATCGCGTTCAATCAAAGTATATATTCCTGACGTTTCGTGTACTTTGCTGTACCTTTGCTCATGGAGGACCTTATTATACTCTTTGTGGGGGACCGAGGTTATCGATGTTCCAATGTCAGAGTTAACCACGGCTACCTTCAGTAAAAAAAATATATAGTTATCTGATCTACGCAGCCTTGCAGTTGTATGCTTGGGTTGAGTTTAACTTATTATCCTAAAATTAATAAAACGGCGGAAATATTTAATTAATTAAACGCGATAAAAGTCGAAAAAATTTAGTTTCATTTGAAGTGTGATGTTTGCGTTAATCTGTCAAGTCTTTGAAGTACACATGAGGCAGTCCATGGTCACCTTTGTAGAAAGGTCCAAAGGGTGTTAATATTTAGAAAAAACCCCTCAAAACCAAAGAGTATATACAGTGGAATCCGTTTGTAATGACATGGAAGGGAAATAACAAACACGTCATACTAAGCGGACTTCATAAAAAGCATTTCGTAGAAAATAAACAATCCTGTTTTTTTTTTAGTATGTATTTATTTGAATAGAGAGAAACAAAATAGAGATAAATCAAAATAAAAATTGTACGTAATAAGTAAGTACGTAGTAAGTGTAATCAATTACTTACTGAAATTCAAAACAAGCCATGCACGCGCCGAACGTCGTCGGGTATCACGTGACTCTCCCGAACACTGCCGAAAGTGTTAGGAATCATGTCGGTCACTATAACCGGACACAATTTATTAAAAATGGGTCACAATAAGCGACATGTCACTATAAGCAAAGACATTATATCCGATTTTGTTATAAAGAATTTCATATGAAACCAAACTTCGCTGTGTAATTACTTCATAATAAGCGGTTGGTCAATATAGGCGGAGTCATAATAAACGGATTCTACTGTAATCACTACCTTTAGTCAGAACCATAGTTAAGAGTGCTCAGAACAGTACTTTTTTAAATGTTATTTATAACAATTATACAACTAAAATTTTATTAGAATTAGTTTTGTTACTAAATTACGCTATGTTCCACTTTTACCTACGCGTCGCGTTTACTTCACATACTTTAGTCTATTTCCTTCGCCGCGTGAGTGTAAGAGGCAAATATAAATTTAAAAAAAATTAAGTGGGTACAAAAGAAAGTTTGTTGTTAGTTTTTTATATAAAAGGTAAGTATTTTTAATTACACTGTTTTTAAAAGTTATTTGCTTATATTTTGCTTCGTAACAATTTTATACACTTTATAAAATTTCCATTTCAAATACTGTGTCGTTCGCGTATCACTTTATATTTAATAGTCAGAATTAACTGAAAATTAAATATAAAGTGTGAGTTATCACTATAAATCATGTAAAAAACACAAATTTTCATATTCCACAAAGTTCAATATGCGAAAATTACGTTTTATGTTATAATTTCGATATATAGTGAACATTATGGCGAAGTTGTTTTCAACAATAATCAAAAATTAAAAATTTTGTGCAACCGACTTCAATATAAATTATTAAGAATAACTCAAAAACTATTAGTCAGACCTTGATCAAATTTATATGGGACCACATGAAAAGCACCAGCTTTCAAATAAAAAAAGAATCATCGAAATCGGTTCACCCAGAAAGAAGTTATGAGGTAACATACATTAAAAAAAAACACAGTCGAATTGAGTACATCCTCCTGTTTGAAGTCGGTAGAAAAATGGCATTGGTCAAAGCGTAATAAAGTATATGCCTATGATTTCACTTATTTTTTATTTTTTAGAGGCTCCTATTGAGTATATCGATATAATTATATTATATATTTCTTTTCTTTATGAAAATCGAGTGTTTCTATGTCCTATATAGATATTGAATTTTAACATATGGGGGGTGGATTCGTCAGATTTTCCTTAGTTGTAGAAGTGACATAATATTTGATTTTTTTTCTTTTCAATAAACTTTTTTCGTTTTGTTATTTATTACTGTTTTATTCATTGAACTTGTTTACGCAACTTTTGTTTAATAAATTGTTTGATATCGATGTTTGAAGACTTTTTTTACACACAAAAATATTTTTCAAAAAATAAAATTACCCCCTTCCTCTCCTTACAGTTTCCTTCCACTGCTGGCAATGTGCCATGGAAATAAAGGGGAGCACAAAATTTTACTGCCACAAATATCACCCACATTTGCAACGCTGCCGCCGGAGCATCCGCGTTCCACCGGGATTAAATTTAGTAAAAATGTTCGTCTGTTTTTCTTCCCACATTTTTTTCTTATCACTATTACAACAACAAGCCTATAAAAACCACCGCTGAACATAGGCTTCCACTATATGCCTCATAGAGGAGGGTATATTTATCATAGTTGCCACGCTTGGCAAGCGGGTTGCAACCACAGTTTTTTTTATTTTTAGTCGTTATTAGGATGGCGATGCTGCCCATCTCCTAATTTATTTCCCTCTGTCGCCTCTAAACATGAGTGATAAATAACATCACGGTGAAAAAGTTCCAAAATAACGTTGTTCCTTCTTTCCGCCACCATACTATTTCTCCATTACCCTGTCACTGATTTAACCAAACAAAATGAACTACGCCTCTACACGGTAATTGATGATTTTTCAAAATATTTCATTTATCGAGAAATCGTCTTGTAATCGTTGTTACTCTAGCGCTCGCTTGACCTTCATACAAATAATTCGAAATTTTAATTGTTGATAATTTTTTTATTTTCGGATTAGAACATAGTAATGACTCTAAGTTATATTTAACATCATTTAAAAAAAATTGTATTTGGCCTGACCTACTATACTCTTTGGCTTGACCATAGTTCTGACTAAGTTCGTCCAATAAAATGTCAAGGTCTGAGAGGTTAATATACAAAATCACATATCTTAATCTAAATCGTATTCAATACTATATCCTATTTTAATCTAAATCGTATTTTCTTGTCTGTGCACACCAATATGTGATCGTCATTATAATTTATAACCCACTATAATTATGTCCACTATTTAGCATAGGCCTCTTCCAATGACTGCCACAAAATACGATCCTGAGCCAATTGCATTCATCAACTTTCTGCATGTCTTATCAGATAGTCCCTCTGTCTATTGGATGTCGTCGTACACTCTGTACAAGGCTTAGAGTTACGAGTACTTTTTACCCCCTGTTATTGCTTATAAGAGCTATATTGCTGGACCATTATCGTTTCAGTTTAATCCGTTGAGCTGTTGGTTTTATATTGCGGATATCTTCGATTAAACATAAGTGTCCGACCGAAGCTCCGGCTTCGGCGAAACCTTAGCCTTCGGCTAAAATGGGCCGAAGCCGAAGGTCTCTAGCAAGCCCCGAAATGGAACCAACAATTACGAATGGGCAGGAACGCGATGGACTTGGCGACGCAATTTTATCTTTAGATCAACTTCTAGAAATTCTAAAATTACCTTTTAATATAATAAAGTCAATATAAACCATTAATTTAAAAGTTTTGAAATAATTTATATTTTTAATTTTAGCCAATCTTGAACTAAATTTCTTAGGGATTAATCGGCTTCGGCCAGAAATGGACCTTCGGCCGGACGCTAGTAAACATACTCTTTTTTTTTAAATCTGAAGTGGTAAACGAACTTATAGTCCACCAGATGGTAAGTGGCTACTGTAGTCCATGAACGCTGCAGCCAACTTCAAACAAAGAAGGCTACAGATGCGTTGTCATCTTTGAGGAGATGGAATGCCTCATAGCCTATAATATCGTTACGAGCTTGGCGTTCGAGACAATTAAAAACTGCCGAGTGAATTACCAAAATTGACACTTTAATTACAGAACAACCTCTCAGACCTTGACATTTTATTGGACAAACTTAGTCAGAACTATGGTCAAGCCAAAGAGTATAGTGGGTCAGGCCAAAGACATTTTTTTTTAAATGATGGTAAATATAACTTCATTACTATGTTCTTATCTGAAAATAAAAAAATATCAACAATTAAAATATGAAATTATTTGTATGAAGGTCAAGCAAGCGCTAGAGTAACGACGATTGCAAGACGATTTGTCGATAAATGAAATATTTTGAAAAATCATTAATTACCGTGTAGAGGCGTAGTTCATTTTGTTTGGTTAAATCAGTGACAGGAGTAATGGAGAAAATAGTATGGTGGCGGCGCAAAGGAACAACGTTATTTTGAAACCATGGCAACACTAGTTACTGGGTCCGGTAACTAGTGTTGCAATGTACCAGGCATTAATGGTGGCGCTCAACAATAATACTGACTCTCTATACACTTCGTCCAGAGTAGTGTTGCAAGCATTGCTATTTCGCGGCAGAAGTAGGTAAGACGGCAGACGGTACCTACCCTGCCTTGTTGTACACGAGGATAATAAGTCATCCCACTCAGTAAATTCGTCAATAACTTCGGGCGTTCCCAACAACTAACTAGTGGATTTGACGGTTTCGTGGCGCAGTGGCTTTGCAATGAGTTGCAACGCCAACGGACGCGGGTTCGAATCCCGCTCGGAACAAGTATTTCTATGGCCTACAAATAATTGCTCCGGGTCTGACTGCTAACTGCCCCAAGATACAGGACAAAATCCAAGTGTGAGGATAACGTTTAAAATAAGCTATTGGTATTGATTTAGCATAATATCATGATCATGATCTTGTAACTATTGAGGTTATTAAGCATAGTGCTAAGGGGCAGCAGCGTCTACAATAATCACTATATCTAACTGAAATAGCTCGTAAATGAAACAACTACAATCTCATAACAGATTTTACTAACAATAAAAACAAGCAATTTATTTAATAATTTATTGCTTAAAAGTAAAATTGTACATTTCTACACTGTTCTTCACATCTGATTTCGGCTATATTTTTTTAATATACGTCATTTATCGGTCAATTTCGCCAAACACAACGTCGAGGGTTCCAATAATGGCGACAATATCGGCCAACATAGAGTTCTTGCCTATTTTTTCCAAAGCAGCCAAGTGGGCGAATCCAGGTGCCTTGATTTTACATCTGCAAATTATGAAAAATTAATGCAAATTTGATCTAAATTAAACTTATACCTTTCCGCACGAGAATTTTACAAGCGACTTTGGTTTTGCATATGATGTGACACATCGAAAACGCGTTTGTCGACAATCATGATGCAGCCGACCCATTCGTGATGCAGCCACAACATAGCTTCTAACACGTTAAAATATAATATTAAAATAATTAATACCTGTAAGGCTTAGAACCTCCATCGGAGACCAAGTAAATTCCGAACTCTCCTTTGGGCGCCTCCACTGCCGTGTAAGTGGAACCAGGAGGCACTTGGTAGCCTTGCGTGAACAACTTGAAGTGATGGATGAGAGCTTCCATAGACGTCTGCAATTTAAAAAGATTACTTCGTAACAGGAATAGTTTATAATTTCTTTAGGAGTCTATTCCTATAAATTTAGGAAAATTACTTTTGTAGTATTTTGCAATTTACAAGCATGCAGAAATATCGCCCTTTCTAGGGTTCCGTACCCAAAGGGTGACCACCGGGACCGATACGGTGGTACGGAACCCTTCATGCGCGAGTCCGACTCGCACTTGGCCGGTTATTCATAAAATAATCATTATATAAGTGCGTATTCCTTGAGATAATAAGGTTTAGTATGTAATTTCTTCATCCACATTCTTTCCATAAGGATAGGGTTTAAGCTGTGCTTAGGAATGAAACCGCACCTTAACCTACTGCCACTGATATTACTTGATACGTATATCCGTGTTTTTACAAATTTAACAGTACACCTAAATTTAAGCCAACTACTGCTGGCCTAGGTTAAACTAGGTGTAGCCGCACTTCGGCTTTTAGCCGTAACATATATAAGAGTAATAGACACATAAAATTATAAACAACAGATATTTCTATTTTTAAATGAGATTCAAGTGAAGCTATACAACAGTAGAGATTCAAGTGTAGTTATGATATTACTTATGATTCAAGCTGCGCTATTAAAAACTACAATACCTTCATTTCCTCGCGGGAAGGTGGCGTTAGTTTAGCATCGTCGGTTTTAATCTCTCCAGGCGGCATTTTGTTCAGGCACTGATCGATAATGCGTAAAGACTGTCGCATTTCTTCCACCCGGCAAAGGTACCTACGGAAAAAAATATTATTTTGTATCCACTATTCACAGATTTTTCAACCTTTTACCCGTGGTCCCGGTAGATCGACACGTTCGTCATCTTATTTGCTCGTAGACCAGTGACACTAGTGATTACAATTCGATTGATACTTCAGAATCGCAACTTTATCAATAGAAAATCCATCTATCCATTTCAGCCTTACTGCTGAACATAGGCCTCTCCCATAGATTGCCTCATAGCGGACGGGGGGGGGAGACGACGACGACGTTTTGCCATAGTTGTTTGCCATGCTTTGAGTTATTATCAAAAAGATGCTGCTGCTCATCTTCTGTTATAGTTTTCCTCTGTCGCCTCTTACCACACCCACGGGACGATAAGAGGTAGTGGATGTTGTTACACCGCCACTTACTTAACACGACAAACGACTTAACTTAACTTTACACGGTTAATAAGAAGTTCAATAGAAAATAACAACCGTCAATCACTTACGAGAAATTTTACTCTTTTACAAACAAATATCATTTTTTTTTAAATAGAATATGGATGACAAACGAGCACACAGTTCACCCGATGGTAAGTGGATACTGTGGCCCATAGACATCTATATTTCACTACATATCACTTACCTATCATAACAATCACCGTGAGTACCGATCGGAACGTCAAAGTCCACGAATTCATACGCGTCGTAGGGCTGCGCCTTGCGAAGATCCCACTTGATGCCGGAACCCCGCAACATCACACCACTAGAAATAGACAAAATATTACATTTTTTATCTGTTGCTACTCCTCAAAAGACGAGGTCTCCCTCTGTCATAGAAAAGAAGGCAGTATGGACAGGTGGGCAAGGCCAACGCGCCACAGATACAAGTAAACACTTATAAATAGAAAGTACGCTCTGTATGCGCCACACAGTCTGCCACAGTATTCAGTGATATGTATACAACGTGTTACAAAATACCCCGTAAAAAATATAATTAATTATCAAAGCCAAAAATTTTATCAACCCTAGTAAGCTGTCATGTCAGGGAACCAGATTATTTAACAGAAAGGCCTACGTACCTATTTTACCTAATAATTGTCTACTTTAATAATTTTTCTATTTTTCATTCAAAAATGTTTGCTACCTTAATACAAGGATGTCATTATACTCAAGTACTGGCTTCAAAAAAATGTCAAGTTGGAAAAAAAAATATGTTGTTAATTTCAATTTTTCTAATCGATATCCTAAAACTGTTTCGAGTTTTTTTTCCAACATTTTTTGCAAAATAACGATGCTTTCTAACTCGGAATATTACAATATGATGTTTTGCGTAGGCCATGAAGATAGCAATTTAAATCGTTCTCGCGAACTGTATCGGCAACGATTTATCGGTGGTAGACCCCCCCATTGAACAGCGACAGCTGCCTTCGTACTAGTGTTTTCTGAACATGTCAAGACGACTACATTCCACCGGCTTTTTTCATCGGTCTACTGGAAATGGACGTCCAAGCACTTTGAAGAACTTTGTTAGAGCATTTGAAGAAGAGCCGACCACAAGTACGAGGCGAGCCGGAACAAGATTCGATATAAACCATGTTGTAGTTTGGCGAATTCTTCGTGACGACAATCGTCACCCTTATCACTATCGCCGTACACAGGAGCTGATAAACTCCGATTTTGCACCCAGGAAGAACTTCTGCGAGTGGTACCTCAGGCAGTTAGAGGAAAACCCTAATTACGTAAACTATGTTCTTTGGACGGACGAGGCAACATTCACGAGGTCAGGACTTTCAAATATGCATAACGATCACGTTTGGGCTCGCGTGAATCCACATGCTTCACGGCAGGGCAGATTCCAACACCAGTGGCGGCTGAATGTGTGGGCTGGCCTTTATGACGGGCATGTCATCGGTCCCGTCATTATGCCATCACATATGAACGGTAGCTTCTATCTAACGTTTTTACAAACGTAATTCGAAGAGGCATTGACGACTTTCCTGTGGCTGACTGGGATTACTTTGAGAACCAAAGAAACATGGTGTTTCAGCATGATGAAGCTCCGGCACATTTTGCTCGCAACGTACGAGAACATCTTAACGTTCGCTTTCCGCGAGGATGGATCGGCCGCGGGGGAGCGGTGCTATGGCCTGCTCGTTCTCCGGACCTCACACCCTTGGACTTCTTTTTGTGGGGTTATGTGAAGGACAGAGTGTATTTCTCCGATTGCCCATCGGTTGCCGAGATGGAACAGCGAGCTAGATCGGTTTTCGCATCAATAACACCGACGATGTTGCGAAATGCCACACAAGCCATATCCCGACGAGCGAGGTTGTGTATTGAGCAAGGCGGAGCACACTTTGAGCCGTTTCTGTAAATTTGACGTTTATTATGAAAAAGTAAGTGTTCGTTTAGGTTGTTTCGTTAGGTTAGGTCTTTTAAAATTTTTGTCGTTCCGCGAATTAGGTAGAAATGTTGTTTCTAACTATCACTATATATATATAGTGATAGAAACAACTGCCATATTTTACAGCAAAATGCTAAACAAAGCAAATACTATTATTTATAACAACTTATCTTAATTTTAATATAAAATATTTTGGTAAAAAACTTATAATAAATTAAGAATTGGTTATTAAAAACACAATATACCTGAAGCCATAGTTTAGTGCGTCCTGCGCCGTAACCACTCCAATATCCCTGGTTCTCTGTACCCAGATCCTGTTGGTGGTAAGAACATCTTCAACCTCATCAAGCCTCTCCGAGAATTTAATTGCGAATTCATAAATATCGTCCATTAGTCCGATCGGCATATCCTGTTAACAGAGGAGTTAGAGAATTGAATAAAATGTGAAATGGGCTTCTTCAATGATTTACAAGTAAATGCCGATAATGGCCGATGGTCTTTTTCCTATGCAAAATATGTAAATTTTACGATCGGATTTTAAATTGTACTTGAAATTATACACAGTGAGGTGGAGTCGATGGACAATTTACAACCTTCAATATTGCATACATGCAGCTTGTTGTAGATTGCAGAGAGTAAAGGGTGTTATGTCAATAGCAGTAGAGTCTACAACATAGTGCTATCTCAGTTTGTTATTACATATTAGTTTCTGGCAGAAGTGCAACTTTTTTTAAAAGACACTTCAATGTTGATTGACATGAACAGGTATTGCCTTGAAATACCATACTGATTTAGGTTAAAAAAGTTTGATAGATAATGATAGGAGTTATGTACATGTGAAGCATGGAACTCCGAAAAAACTGCACATGCAAAAACTAGCCGATTGAGTAAAGCTTTTGAAGGTGCGCGCTTGCTGCTTACGAACTTCCATATGGATTTACAAACCGAAAACCCTCATTTCTTGGATATTTTTTCATGTTCGACGGAGCCCATTTCCATTTTTCAAGCTTTGTCCACCAACACAACATATGGTGATAGTCTCCAGTGAACCCTAAAAGCTGCATAAAAAGCCGTAGCTCTCTCCCAGTGACATTTTGTGTAGATTCGTCGATGTTTCGACGTTTTTCAGATTGTAGGCCCCTATTTTTTTTTATTAAAACCATATGGCTGTTGTTGGTGGAATGTTTGGGAAGTGTTATCTTTCGTTTTAGAGACATTGCTTGGTTTATACAGTCACCCGATCCTACTGTCCAAGACTTTTCCAATGGTGATTCTTAGGATCATACATTTATCAGATCGGTTTTCCCAGATCAATTCTCTAGCAATGTGGTAGCTCTTTTAGAGATAGAAAATACATCATTTCAACCCATGGGCGTCGTAAGTGGCGACTATGGGATATGCCAGAAAGATGTCATGGATGCGGTTTCCCGCGGGATTTGAACCTGTGGTCCTGAAGCGCCACTCCGCTGCCGTGTCGTCGAAATTGTGGTTCAGAGTTTTTGTATGGAGATCTAATGTGTCTGACATCAGAGCCTTGATTGTCGGTTAGTCAACAGAGCCTTGATCGTCAGCAAGTAAGTTGCACAGCGTGAGGAGGACAATGGCGTTTGGAGAAATAGTTGGCGTTATATTACATCCTTATAGTACCTACCAGCAGTAGCAAAATGCAGTACTCACAAGAGCGACTCCTCCAGGGCGTATATAAGCGGCGTGCATACGAGCGCCGCTGACCCGTTCGTAGAACTCCATCATCTTTTCACGTTCCTCGAACAACCAGAAAAGAGGAGTGAGCGCACCAATGTCTAGAGCGTGGGTTGCGACTGCCATAATGTGATTTAGCAGGCGGGTGATCTCAGCAAACAGAGCTGGTGATGAAATGAATAATTTCTGCTTAAAATTATGACGAAAAATCTAGTAACATCCATCCATCATTACAGCCTATCTAAAGTCAAATGCAGTACATACATATTAAGCAGAACGGATATTGCAAATATTTGCCATGCTTGAGCAGGCAGGTTGACCGATCAGTTTCTTAATTATTTTGAGTTGTTATAGAGACAATACTGCTGCCCATCTCCTTTTTCATTTTCCTCTGTCACCTGTTACGACACCCAATAATATGGGGGTAGTGAATCCTCTTACGCATTTTATGTATAAACCAGTGGCGAAGCTAGGGCTCTAAACTAGGGCAAGCCCAAGATATGGTTTTGTTGTTTTTAGCAGTTTTATAAAAATTGCTCGCCGATAAGCACTTTAACACACTTTAATTTATCACAAGGAACACTATTATCCTCCATTTTCACTAAAAATCTATAAAGAAGCATAAATTTTCAACTCGCAATATTTATTCGCTCAAGTAAACACACAGAGTAAACATTGAAATGTGAAGTGAACTTGCAAAGGTATCGCCCGCGCTTGACTAATGACTAACTTCACACTAAAAGCCGGGCTTTTCGCTACGTACAAATTGATATATAAACAATCGTAGTTATATTTCATTATAGAACATTTTACCACAGGTTAGAAAGGAGTGATCGTCCTCGAAAGCCCTGTAAAGCCCACGCGTGCGAGAGAGACGACTAATTTTATGACAACCTAATCGCGCAGTTTTACCGCGTGTTGACGTTATAAAGCCTGTATATACAGTAATCTATGGTCTGTGTAGAACAGGTCAGCGACAGCGACAGAGAAGCGCGCGGGAAATTTGAAATAGTTTGAAACAGTTTACGAGTTATTTTATTAGTTGATATTATTGATTGAGCAGTTTGATAGGCCAAGCCCGGCTTCTCGGCTTCTATGGAGGCTTCGCTACCGGTATAAACCATTTAAATTATAAACTATCCATTCGGTAACTTACATGTTGTACTAGTATGAATTTTTCATGAACTTTTTGCGCTGTAGAAAAACGGTCGCAGGTAAACCAAAAATACAGATATTAGGTGATTTCACTTTTTCAACCTAGTAGGGAATTTTAATAAAGGATTATTTCCAGAAATCACCACAGATATTAATCTATTGTTGCAGTGGAGAAAATAGGACATTTTTAATGCCAATAGTTGTAAAAATCTACAAGTAAAAATCTTATACTTAAATATTTGCACGTCCTAACAGGACAAAACATGTTGATCTTTTATTTGATGTCACAACTTATTTACCGTGTTTTATGCAAATAAATGATTCTTATTCTTATTCTTATTAATAATATTTAACCAAGTAACTTAATTAGGATTTGGGAATAATCGTAGGACAAGTTTTTATCATTTGATTGAAGCACGAATGGGTCAGCTTGACCGGCGTAGGACCACGCTCTCACAGTATATCAGCGTAAAATAGCAGCTTAATTCTGCTATGTTTAGTATGGTGAGTGTAGAGAACCTGTGACCCCTTTTACTGGAAATGAGGTACTCCATCTTAGTCCTCAGAAGTGAAAACACATCTGCATTTTGATTCTTAATCGAGGATAAATGTAGACATCTATGGGCCACATCATCCACTTACCATCAACTCTTATTCTATAAAAAATAATCATTTCCGACCTATGAACAAAAATGGCCATGTTGTGGCGGCGTACGAAAATCCGCTACCTTATATCATCCCGTGAGTGTCCGAAAGTGAGTGAATGAAACAGGAGATGAGCAGCAACATCTTTCTGATAACAACTCAAAATAATCAAAACATTTAGGTTGCCAAAACACCTGCCAAGCGTGGTAACAATTGTAAACATCTCCTTTATGAGACAATCTATGGAGGAGACCTGTATTCATTTTTTTTTATTTTGAACAAAAAACATTACTTCTCGAATATAGGTTTGTATGAGAACTTTAAAAATTGTGTACAAGTTTCAATTCAAAATATTACATTGACAAAGAAATTTGTATTGTTATTCAACGAATTTAATTTACCTGTTAAGATAGCACATATTACAAATACTTACTTCTAATGTATTTGGCTCGCATTGGTATGTCAATGTTTAAGAGCTTTTCAACAGCCAAACTATAACACTGTTCGTTACACATCATAGAGACATAGTCTAGACGATCAAAATAAGGCAAAGCCTGGGTGTACGTCTTGTATTCTATAAGTTTCTCAGTACCACGGTGAAGAAGGCCAATGTGAGGATCTGCTGCCCGCACCGTCTGTAAAATTAACAAATAAGTGAATTGATGTATTTATGTTGACTTAATAATATTTTTCGTTAGGGTATGGTACATTCAGGACAGGACCTAAGAGGAGTTAAGGAAGGTTTATTATTTAAGGACACACATATAAACTTAAATGTTGTCCTGACATTCTGAATATTATTATTAATAATGAAATGGTTATTCAATCATCAAAATATGATGAATTCTATCTATGATACAAAAAATCTTCCATGTTTTTTATATATTTATATCTTTACATACATAAAAATTAATATACAATATATATGATTATATTTTAAGTTCAGCATTATTTATATATGAAATCAAAATAATAAAACTTTAATATTATATTAATAGTTACCTCACCATCCAGCTCAAGAACAAGACGGAGTACACCGTGAGCGGCAGGGTGCTGTGGCCCAAAGTTCAGGACCATGTTGCGCACTTGCTTTTCGGTTGGAGTTATTATACCTGAATAGCAAAAAAGGCCACCATTATAACTTAATATGAAACAAATACATACATTTTACTGTTATAATTCTAATACATTCAATAAGTTTAATAATACTTATATCACATTGAAACAAAACAAGGCATGTGTTACCTTCTCTTATCCTGTGGGTGTCAAGAAAATCTTTGTCTTTTTATAAATATAAGAAAAATTAAGGGAATCCATCAATCCAATTTACCCCTTGGGTGTTGTATGAGGAGACTATGGAAAATGTTACAGTTTTTATGTCAAACCTAAAACTGATTAATGATGGAGAAGAGCATCGAAAGTGCATAGCAATCATCAATTTGCTGGCCTAGAATGGAAATTATGTTGACTGATGGCAGGCAGATGATGAATAAAATATTTATGATTAAAATAACTGAGCTAAAAATGCAATCCATAGTACTATGAGTACAAGTACAAAGTAGGCGCGAATGAATCAAGTTTTGTTATACTGAGTTGCACTTCATAAACACACCACATGGTAAAGCCACGCTGCTATGCTGGGTTATTTTGCAAACTATGACTAAGTTTGCAGAATAGGTTCAGAATAGGTAAGGCTCAATTTACATTGCGGCGGAATGGAATGGAACGGAAGCGACAATTTCCGCTGCGCCTTGTACCTATATCCACCGTTCAGTTATTTAGTCTAAGTAGATCTTTTATTTGACAAGAATGGTTGATTGGATATTATTTTCATATTGCTTATTTGTGAGGCAGGAGAATAAAATGGTGAGAAAAGGAAGAATATCAGAAAAAGGAAAAGAAATATTTGGGTTCATGATTTATGGAAAAATGAAAACGTCACCCTTCGCGCCACTTCCCGCGGATTCCACAGACTGCGCCGACTGTAGCTACGGGAATTCTTGAGAATGCGCGAGAATTCCACGGAAGACGCGCGACTTCTTTTTTGGCTTATATCTAGTTGCACGTTACACAATTAACATAAAATTCATTTTACTATGTATAATTTCATTACAAAAATTCGTTTCCATTCCGTTCCGCAGCAATGTAAATTGAGCCTTATTAGGCGAATGGTGAAAAAAAAACAAAATAAAAAAATACTCAAACATTCTGTCCTTTTTATATTTTAAATTCAGAATGCGTGGAAATGCATTATTTTAACTGATTGTCCTTCATAAATATCTAACGCCTACTATTTTACTACGCACGCACACATTCGTAATGTTGGTTCGGTTACAAGTCTAGGTAACTTGTCGAGCGTCTTCCCACACCCATCCCTTCAGTTAACATTTACACCGCTAGGTACCTACGTCGGCCCAGCCGACCGACAGCTGACAATGTTGACTGTGACCTCATTACGAACGAGTGTACTATTTTTAAAATTTTTAGGTAGTGTCGCTTCGTTAGAAATGACGGAACTAAATATTCAAACCACGAATAATATGAAACATTTAAAGCAATGAAAGTTTAAGAGGTACGCTAAGATTATACGAAAGTGAGTCTTTATTAACGCTAGGTACACATGAGTCGAATCGAAAAACAATTGGCAGTTAACCAAACTATTGAAGTGCAGTGCGCGATTATTTAAATAGTAAATATGAAGATAGGTGGATTGGGCTCGAAGGCCAAATAAATTTTGTACTTAAATAGTTTGTACAACCATTAATGTAAAATTACTTTTAAAAAAAAAAGTCCCGCTGGGTTTCTTGCTGTTCCCAGGACAGAGGTTTTTTCTTCGAACCAGTGGTAAAGTAAAAAATGACTTTCTATAAGAATTACACAGTAATCTATATTGAATAAAAAATTATTCTATTCTATTCTGTTCTATATACTATGGCCTGCAAAGTCACTGGACCTTTCACTTTTAGACTTTTATCTGTGGGGTGAAATAAAGAGACGTGTTTATGTGAAAGAGGCCCAAAGTTATCAAGACCGTTATTGCTGCATTCACGGAAGTTCAATAAATGTAAAAAATAATTAATGAAAACATGCTCGTCTATGCACAGAGAGAAACTGATTCTATTTTGAGGTACCAATATATTAGTTATTGGGACTACTTGCGTAATTTACTTGTAAATAGTTTATTCCATTTTTTTTAAATGCGCCATAATAAAGACAGTCATCGGTTACATTGTTGATATGTAAAAATATTTTGATTTTATTTATTATTAAACATTAGTACCTAGTGAGCATGTCATTAAGAAAGTAAATAGTAGGCAAAACCTTTGTGAATTGTATCGCACACATAGTAGTGCATGCACGCTGTAGTTGTTGCCGATAAATCACATTCTATTTTGGATAATTTCAAATTAAAGTTATTTAGTCGTATTTTCAAAAAATGAGACTAATCTCATGAATAGTCTTTTTTTAAATAAAACAATTTGGGTACTACCAAACCTAAAACATTTGGACTATCCAAGTGATCACTGTTATGTCGCAATGCTGGATTGTAAGCAGTAGCAGTGTCCAAAAGCGTGTAATATTTCTTTTCATTCCATCTTGTGATTTTTAGTGTTGCATATTATGTTCTTTTGTCTGGAATACAAAAGAAAATCTACTAATATTTCTTCAAAAATGGAACCAGGGCAAGCCACAGACATAATTGGAACAAAATAATCTGGTGAAAGACGTTATAGGCAGTATAGGTACAGTTAAATAGTAAACCGCTCACTCTGTAGTGGATTCTCTTACGCCACCACTGCTTCATTCCAAGCCCGGAGGAGTCTTGGGTATATTGATGGATATTTGCCAGTGACTGTTAAGGGAGTTTTAAACTTATATATTTATATTTAACTGGAGGAGGCTACTACTATACAAAGCAATATAAACTAGTATATAATATTATATATGAATACATTTATATGCAATGTATTTATTCATTTTTCAGAGGGTTGCAAGATAGCTATACAGTGAAATTTACTAACATTTGAAAACTGCCAGGAACTAACACCAAGCAATAAAAAATAGATTACACGTCTGTAATAAGATAGTAATTTTTATTCAATAGATTACATATAATTCTTATTGGAAGTCATTTTTAACTTTTATCATTGGTTCGGAAAAAACCTCTGTCTTGGGAAGAACCAGTAAGAAACCCAGTGGGACTTTTTTTAGAAATAAAATTAATTTACAATATAATATTATTTTATACAATTATTATTATTATTATTATTACTTAACAGGCCAGCAGTTGAAACAACTGATATAAGCCCGTATCCTATTTTCAAATGTGTAATTATTCTATTTTAGTTGTTTATCTAATCTATTCTTGAATTGGTTAATAGTTTGTGCAGATATCACTTTTGATGGCAGCTTGTTCCATGCTTTGACTATTATCTTTTCCATGACTTTGCACACCACACTAGTTAAACTTATCGGTCTATAATTTGCAGGATCTAATTTGTTTCCCTTTTTGTAAACAGGAGTCACTAAAGCCATTTTCTATAAATCTGGCAATACTCCTTTGTCATATGATTCGTGCATTACTGATGCTAGACAACAAAAATTAATAATTTTTAATCTGGAGGTAGCCGTGGTTAACTATGACATTGGGACGTCATACACATCAGTCCCCCCCGTGACCATGGGTGCTGTAAAGTACTTGAAACATCGGGAATATAAAATAAGTTAATATACGATAAAATCCGTAAAACTAGTTTTATTTAAATACACTTTGAGATGAAGAAAACACTGCAGTACACTTCTAATAATCTTGCAAATTTTACTATTATTCATGTTCCCTAATTAATAGACAGGATACCCTAACACTTCGGTAATAATTTATCTCATTACTTAAACTATTGGCATGCCTTGGGAGAGGCCTATGACCAGCAGTAGACTGCTGCAGGCTGATGATGATGATGATGATGATAATGACTTCACTATGAATATCAAATATGGGGAAAAAGAGTAACCTGTGTCAAAAACTAGCAGCTAAAACTTATAAATTACTTTACTCACTGTTATATGGCAAATGCTTTAAAAGCGATGTAACTTCATCAGGATACATTACAGCCCCCTCAAATTGCTTAACATATTCTGCATCAGGCATCCATCGATGCGCATTTCGCTGGGAGCTAAAATTTTATTTCAGTTCTAAGATGTGCCTTAGTCTTTTAACATAAATAAAGGAGCTATACCAAATAATAAAAAACAACGAATAAATTGTTTTTTTTTAAGACATAATAATGATTTATTATAATTATCAATAATATTATGGATAATACTAAAAAGTACACTATAACCTCTAAAGTTACATAATAAGAAATCTCAAATTCATGGCATTTTAAGAATGGATTATAATTTTCTTTAAGTCAACACTCACTTCACATTATAAACTGCTGGTAAATTCTTTATTAATGCTGTGGTTTGGCCTAAATTAGCTGATTTTCGCAGCAAAACATTGAAAATCGAAGCCATTTTTGGTGAAATTACGTTACGATTTAAGGAAAGATTAATAATTCGTTTTAGTTCACTACTAATCAAATTAATATGTAAGGTAAAGTTCTATTTACTTATATTTTACTAAATTTTATTAAATAAATTAGGAAATTAGTTATACGCCAACACTGACTTTGTCTATATTTTTTCTGAGATCAAAAATAATTTATTACATTAAATATAATCAAAGATATATTCATAAAAAGGAATGCAGTGGTCAACGTCAAAAGAAACGTCAATAAAGCATAGATATATGAATCCATAGAGATAATGAATTTTATATCTATGCGTATCTATGCAATAAAGGCGCCTCTTCACGTTGGCCAACATAGTGGCGAATGTGTTGGCCGGTGTTGGCAAAGATATTACCATATTGTTATACGCACGCAGCATTCTCACTATATTGTGCCGAAACGACGCCAAACGGCGCTAGTACTCCTCGGTTGACAGATTTCGCACGAGTGGGCTCTCTTTTCCTGTATAGGACAGTTACTATACTCTTTGGATATTACCCAAGAGTTTGTGATGGCGTCCACACGTTGGAAGGTCGTTCAGTTTGCTTCGGTTTAGGTTAGGCCAATGCAATATGTGGACGAATTTATTAAAATGGATATTGAGGCGCTAACGGCTGCTGCGGTTTATTTAACCACAGCATACCACTACTACGTGAATGTGTATGAGAAAAGGGTGACAAAAAGAAATGGAAAAAGAAATTTTATTTCTTGTGTTCCACAAACAATTTTCGGCTTGGTAGAGCTCTATAAAGCGAAGTTTCTTCATTGGTCATTGTTACTGCAATTTTGTAGACACTAGTTACGATGTGAATATAAAATTTAAATTAGGTGCGTGCGATCACTCTGGGAGCTCGTAGCAAATTAAACGTGCGCCCAACGTGTGGATGCGGCGGCCAATACTCTGCCACAACCCTTTGATCTTTTGTATAAAACCGACACAAACCAAACCAACTTGTGGGCCATCATACCAATACATACCAAGTGAAGCACAAACACTCGCTCTACACGATGGTCATCGGTATTGGCCACAATGTTGGCCAACGTGAAGAGCCGCCTGCGACAATGTCAATGCTGTCAATCCTCAGAGTAATTACTAGCATAGAGGGAGTTCTAAAATAAAAATAAAACTCTTATAGCTGAACTCTTTGTACATATGACGTTTAACATGGTACAAAATAAAATAGCTATATTATTCTCACCTTCATTCTTTTACAAGGTTGTTGCAAATTTCCATTCCATAGACACCTCTATTGATATGGTATTAGCGAAACAAAAAACGTTGACGAAAAATTCATTTAGTCTATGACTTAGTAAAATTAGGGATTTTTATTAGTCCGGTTCGTAATACTTATTTATATCAATGAAAGTTTGTGAAAGCTTCATCTGACATCTTACAACAAAAATGTAATCGAATATTATGCGGAATTTCGTACTATTGTCGTATAATAATTAAAAATATATCCTGAAATGGTCACTATAAAATCTTTTTTTATGTAGGATAAGGGTGAAAAACGAGCACACAGTCCACCTGATGTTAAGTAGTTGCTGTTGCCCATAGCCATCTAAGTCTATCCTCAACTACGAATCAAAATGCAGATGCGTTGTCACCCGTGAGGACTAAGATAGAATGCCTCATTTCCAGTAAAATGGGTCTTCGGTTCTCTACACGTACCATACGAAACACAGCAGCCTTAAGCTGCTATTTTACGCTGGTATTCTATGAGAGCGTGATCCTTCCCCGGTCGAGTCGACCCACTCGAGCTACAACTATACTACTAACATAGCTGCAGCATGGCTCTACCACGTACAAATCTACTTAAAATCAGCTGGAATATTTACGCCAAATTATCCTTAGACTTATTATGGGTTTCATAGGGTTGGTTTATGATTTATGTTTGTTTAATCGACACTGGGTTTGCTTCACGCGGATCTAGAGACAAAAGAGAAGGCAGACCGCGGTCTGTCTTCTTTTTTGTCTCTAGATCACTGTCAAATACCAATAAATCGATTACGAACGTATTACCCGTTTTAGATAGCTAAACATTTTAATCGTAACTACGGGTTAAATGTTTAATAATGATGGATTTCTTTATGAGGTGGGTTATGTTTAGGTACTATGCACCTAGTCATATTTATTACGTCTATTAAACACCCATTTTCATTTTAAACCTGAGATTTTGCAAATACAAGCGGGATTTGATTTGTTCACGAATGACGCTAGGCCGATACACGATACAGGCTGATAGTGTGTACGGGAGAATGGTCTCGCCTATCTTTCTGGCTCTAACATACGCGTACACTATGCTCTTTCTCTTTTGCATTGCCAATCTATTCTAACATCAGTTTATACTAAATCTATGATTATTCCATTCATTCATATTCAATAAAAATGGCAAGGAAAATATATAGTAATTATGTATTTATACATCTGAGTCCCAATTGTCATCCTTATTCTATATAATAAGTTAAATTTTTCAAACAGAATTGCTATTGCGATGTCTCACTGATGGTTGTATGAAAACGAATAAAGTCGCTCACAGGGCTTGTGTTAAGAGTTTCTAAAAGGTTCTTTTAGAAACTTCTAACATAGCCCTAGTCATAAAAAGAAGACTATATGCAAAGAATCAGAAAGCTAAAGTAAACCCTAACTCGAAGAACTAACAACTTAAGGAAATTAAAGTCTCTTTTGGCAGTCTTACCAGAGCAAGAGCAGCGTAGGACGGTTCAAAAGACTATAAATGTTCTCTTTGGACTAAGGGTAAAACATAAACAAGAGTAAAGTTATATTGAGTGTGCTCTTTAGCAGAAATAGTGATATTTTGAAGAGGCCTATGATAAGCTATGGGCTTGTGATATGCTGCACTGCAATCACCAATCATGGTTATAATACTGAAAGCTTAATTAAATACATACATATTTAAATATGTATACAAATCATTGTCCTTTCTTTATTTTTATCAGTACGTGTATGAATAATTCATTTCAATCTGAATTATTCAGAAGAAGAAAGAAGGTTTGGCAAGTCTATAAGCCTTCATAATTGTAGATAATTGTGCTGTAATCACACTGACCTCTATATATGGACTGGCAATACACCGTGACATAAAGAGGCGATTGGATTTTCGCCATTTTGGAGCTGACAGCAGAAGTGAACCTCCACGGAACTAATAATAGAGATAAGACAGTGTTACAAAATATATCGATAAAAATTCTATACCCAGGCCTACTCGTAACGCCCATTCTATTTATGTATCATATTAATATAATGCCATACAATAAATAAATGTATCAATTAATACCTAGGCGTTAGACGCAAGCTTTATACCTCGTATAAAACTAGGATCGACGCTGCGTTGGTCTATCTATGTTTTTATTCGTAACTACAGAACAGATTTTGTTCCGGGTTTCAAATGAGGAAATGCCTACGTATACCTGCTTCGCGGTGGCAAGAACGGATTATGTCGGACTCGCACCTACAAAACCCCATGGTGTTCCACCTTCGCCACACATTGGCAGGGCCACGGAAACGCTTTGAAATACATCCGCGGGTGCACTAGCGAGAACCCCTCCTTAGTTGAGTACTTCTCTTCCCCCTTTTCCTTCTCAGATAAGGCGCACCAGAAACACAAGGCGCACTGCCCTTCGCGGCCTCTTACTCCACCTGCACAACGGACTCCCCGAGCCCGATATGTGGAGGTTATTGGAGTCAGGAAAAAATGAGCACTTGGAAGCACCCAGTGGTACAACCCCGCCAAAGTAGCGGAGGATAGTCGAGTGGCACATTTCCATATCAACAATCCTCTTCCCTTGCGACTCCATCTCGGCTGCAGCGATATAGAGAAAGGACTCTCCTCTAGCTGCAGCCCACTAACACACATCCAAGGGCTCGACAAGCCCACTCAGAGTGGCTGGCTGCTTATGTGGTTTGATTATGTTTGATTTTAGTTACATAATAAGAATTATTTTTAGTAATAATGAGAGTGTGCGTAATATGTAAACCGGTACCAAAAGGAAAGTGGATAACATTCCACAAGTAAGTGAATTTACAGCTAATATTAAGGAAATTAAAACTATTTCATAATATAGGTACTTAAAACTTGTTACTAATCTTAATATCGTAATTATCAACATGTTTGGATTTATATTATTGAGTTTTGATAAACAATAAAAATCAATAGGGTTGTCGAGTTCCTTGTCTATAATACTTATCGATGTTCTTTTCTACCCATATTTGTTCACAACCAAAGTTGCCGACAACAGATAATTATCAAATGTTTATTAATTAACAGGTTTCCAACTGAACCTAGACTAAAATTATGGCTAAAAAGCATAAAAATTGTGAATTGGCGTCCGAAACAAAATGATTATCTTTGTTCTAAACACTTCACAGACGACTGTTTTATTGGACATGAGAAACGCACCACTTTGAAAAAATACCCACAATATTTTCTGGTAGTACCATTTTATTGTATCAAGGGAATAAATTTATATTGGAACTGCAAAATTATTAATGTCCTTAGTGAGTTTGCGTGAGTGTAGGTGAGAAATAACTCCTCCCTGAACGGGTTCCCGCCTTATCGTGGCGGAGGGGGTGTTTAGTAGCCATGGCTTGGTAATATATGGTAAACGTAGGGCGATTCACATGGCTGACCCAAGGTGGCCACTCTGAGTGGGCTTGTCGAGCCCTTGGATGTGTGTTAGAGAGCTGCGGCTAGAGGACAGTCCTCTCTATATCGCTGCAGCCGAGGTGGAGTCGCAAGGGAAGAGGATTGTTGGTATGGTAATGCGCCACTCCACTATCCTCCGTGACTTTGGCGGGACTGTACCACTTGGTGCTTCCGAGTGCTCGTTTTTTCTTAGATCCATGGCCTCCACATATCGGGTTCGGGAAGTTGGGGAGGGAAGTCCTCAACTAAGGAGGGGTCCTCGCTGGTGGGGCCGTGGATGTGCTTGAAAGCATTTCGCGGCCCTGTCAATGTGTGGTGAAGGTGGAAGGTGGGTTTTAGTAGGTGCAAGTCCGACATGATCCGTTCTTGCCCCCGCAATGCAGGTATGCGTAGGCTTTTTCTCATTTGAAACCCGGAACAAAATCCGTTCTGTAGTTACGAATAAAAACGTAGATAGACCAACATAGCGTCGATTCTTGTTTTATATGAGGTATAAAGCTTACGTCTAAGGCCTAGGTATTAATTGATACATTTGTTTATTGTATGGCGTTATATTAATATGATACATAAATAGAATGGACGTTACGGGTAGGCCTGGGTATAGAATTCTTATCGATATATTTTTCACACTGTCTTATCTCTTTTATTAGTTCCGTGGACGTTCACTTCTGCTGTCAGCGCCAAAATGGTGAAAATCAATTCGTATCATTATGTCACGGTGTATAGCCAGTCCATATATAGAGGTCAGTGGGTTTAGCCAGTCCAGCGTACTTGTATATGTAGAGGTCAGTGTATAATCATAGTAATTTGACATCGCTAATCTATGATTGACACTTGGAGTAATTACCAAAGAGAATATAATGACTACGTTTAATATAATGGTAAATTTAATAATGGTAATTACATACATGTCTTTATTTAGAACATTAAATTAGAAAAAGCGAGACAAGTATATTGACTCAATTCATATAGAATTGTAGATTCTCTCTATGTGTACGTATGTATGTAATTCATACTCATCATCATTATAGCCCTTCACAAGTCCACTGCTGAACATAGGCCTCCCCTAGGGAATGCCACAAAGCACGGTCCTGAGCCACCTGCATCCATCGACTTCCTGCATGTAAGTTAACTTCGACCGAGAGGTTAATCAACGGATTCAACTCGGCTGGGCAGCGTTCGGGAAACTACGACACATCTTCTCGTCAGGTATACCTCAAAACCTGAAAACGAGATTGTACAACCAGTGCGTGTTGCCAGTGATGACTCATGGATCTGAGACGTGGTCCTTCACTGCTGGCCGTATGAGGACGCTCAAGGTCGCTCAGCGAGCTATGGAGAGGGCTATGCTCGGGGTTTCTCTGCGTGATAAACTTAGAAATGAGGATATCCGCAGTAGAACCAGAGTGACCGACATAGCCCAACGGATTAGTAAGCTTAAGTGGCCATGGGCCGGTCATATAGCTCGAAGAACCGACAACCGATGGGGGAAAAAGGTTCTCGAGTGGCAGCCTCGTCCCGGTATAGGCGAAGTGTAGGGCGACCCCCCACTAGATGGAGTGACGACCTAGTAAGACATTTATGTAATTACCATTATATTAAACGTAGTGATTATATTCTCTTTGGTAATTACTCTAAGTGTCAATCATAGATTAGCGATGTCAAATTATTATGATTATAGCCACAGAACACAATTACTCTCTACCAAAGAGAATATAATCACTACGTTTACTCTCTACCAAGAGATTATAGCACAATGTTATCTACAATTATGAAGGCTTATAGACTTGCCAAACCTCTTTTATTGTTCTGAATAATTCAGATTGAAATGAATTATTCATACACGTACTGATAATAAATTAAGCAAGGCCAATGATTTGTAAACATATTTAAATATGTATGTATTTTAATAAGCTTTCAGTATCATTACCATGATTGGTGATTGCAGTGCAGCCCATCACAAGCCCATAGCTTATCATAGGCCTCTTCAAAATATCACTATTTTTGCTAAAGAGCACACTCAATATAACTTTACTCTTGTTTATGTTTTACCCTTAGTCCAAAGAGAACATTTATAGTCTTTTGAACCGTCCTACGCTGCTCTTGCTCTGGTAAGACTGCCAAAAGAGACTTTAATTTCCTTAAGTTGTTAGTTCTTCGAGTTAGGGTTTACTTTAGCTTACTGATTCTTTGCATATAGTCTTCTTTTTATGACTAGGGCTATGTTAGAAGTTTCTAAAAGAACCTTTTAGAAACTCTTAACACAAGCCCTGTGAGCGACTTTATTCGTTTTCATACAACCATCAGTGAGACATCGCAATAGCAATTCTGTTTGAAAAATTTAACTTATTATATAAAATAAGGATGACAATTGGGACTCTTTTACTGTCCAGGAGTCTAAGTGTACTTCCCTCTTACCTATTGCTGGCGCCAAATTACAATGCTAGGACTGCTGTGGCCCAGTATAAAGGATAGAAAGAGCCAGTATAGTTACAGGCTGTGAGACATTCCATCTTAGTCTTTTACAAGTGACAACTCTCACCTCAGATGTGAACAAGTCCCTTCGTTTGAACAAGGTGTGCTTAGAATGCAGTAGCTAAGTGGCAGTGTAGTGTAAGTAGCAAGCATCAGGTGAATTGTAAATTCGTCTCATAAGGGTGACAAACAACACACAGTCCACCTGATGGTAAGTGGTTGCTGTGGCCCATAGACATCTACATCTATCCTCGATTACGAATCAAAATGCAGATGCGTTGTCACCCGTGAGGACTAAGATAGAATGCCTCGTTTCCAGTAAAAAGGGGTCTCCGGTTCTCTACACTCACCATACGAAACACAGCAGCGTTAAGCTGCTATTTTACGCTGATATTCTGTGAGAGCGTGGTCCCTCCCCGGTCGAGCTGACCCATTCGTGCTACAACTATACCAGTAATATAGCTGCAGCATGGCTCTACCACGGAAAAAGATTTATAAAAAAAACTATATATATATATATATATATATCGGGCGATCAATCTATGGCTACTAAGCCCCGTTTGCGTTGAACAGTTACGTCCATACACTATGAAATTTATATTTTTAAACCATAGCGACGGTTATATCTTAGAATCTTTTGGTTTTGTTGATTTGAATTGATTTTTTGTGAAAAAATTAAACATTTCTTATGATGTACTTTTTAATATTAAAACTGTAAATAATTACGGTATATTTTTTTTGCCGTTTTTATGGAATATGAATGAATGGAATAATCATAGATTTAGTATAAACTGACGTTGGAATAAATTGGCAATGCAAAAGAGAAAGAGCATAGTGTACGAGTATGTTAGAGCGAGAAAGATAGGCGAGACCATTCTCGTACACGCATCAGCCTGTATCGGGTATCGGCCTAGCGTCATTCGTGAACAAATCAAATCCCGCTTGTATTTGCAAAATCTCAGGTTTTAAAGTGAAAATGGGTGTTTAATAGACGTAATTAATTATGACTACGTGCGTAGTACCTAAACTTAACTCGCCTCATAAAGAAATCCTTCATTAAACATTTAACCCGTAGTTACAATTAAAATGTTTAGTTGTCTAAAACTTTGTTTTTGAGCACGTACAAACGATTTGTACACAAATAGGTGGGAAAAATTATCACATTTTATAATATTAATATACAATTCCTTCACAAATCTATAAATTCCTTAATATTGTAATAACCCTTTTTATACAAACTTAGTTTAATAAACTTTTTGAACATTTTGTACATTTTCTGGGATTTTGTTGTAAAAGCGTATACATCGCCCGAAGAATGAATTACTGACTCGGTGTATTTTCGGAATATCGAGATCATTCTAAATTACACGTTTTATTCAATACTCAGACACGATATTTCAATATTTATTTCATTTTTGGAAGTTTTTATGTGACTTCATGCATGCAGATAGATTTTATGCGACTTCAGGTAGCCTAAAACCCGCGAAAGGGCACAATGTTTGTAATGAGTAGTTTAGAAGATCTGAGGGAACAGATGAAAATCGAAACCATCCTTTTGGCTTCGCCGTAGTCGGGTAAAACTATTCACTTACATCATCTGCGTCAAATCAGAAGACACGAATATACTGCAATCGGTATCGGTAATTGAAGTTGAGGCAGGCAATGCATGGTGCAGCACCATTGGTCTCCCACATATGCACATTACACGGCACACTGGTGTATTTTGATTTTGGTCTCGCCTTAGTCACTCCATCACCAATCTATTTATATTATACTATATCTATGTGAATAATAATAAATGAATGTTTTTGACGAAAATCTTGTTAAAAAAGTTTTTAAGTATAGTTTCATATTGCGTGATGCTTGGTGATACAGAAATAAGTCTAATACTTCAATAATAAATGCAGAGCCGCTAGTGTAAGAAATCAACAAACGGTATCTCCAGGTTTGCTATGAAGAACATAATTATAAAAATCACAAGAATATCATCAAGGTACTCTTTATTTTTAATAAATGGGTCTGTAACACAATCACACCTCGACTTATAAAAATAATCATAAAAGGCAAACATCATTGATCTCAATTCATTTCTCTTAGTTATACGTATTAGCTATTGAGTCAGGTGGTGGGTTTCGGTCAGATAGGCACCATTTATTTGACTCGTTTTTGCTGCCGCTGCCGATAGATGTCGTTGACCGGTGGAGCAACACCTAAGTCATCATCATCGGAGTCTTCGCCGATTTTTCTTCGCCGCGCCTGTAACAAAATGTAACATTTATTATAAACGATATTTCTATACTTACTAATCACTGAAAGAGGCCTACATCTTATGTTCGACAGGTTTTTATGATACTTTAAAGCCTTAGAACTATTTCTTCAACAATTGCCGCGTAACAAGTGATGCCGAACATGTTTTAAAACGTTGCATGATAGCGTCAAACTCGTAATTGTTTTGTTTTTTTCATTTTAACTGTAGTAACTCACCAAATGTTGTAGTGTACTTCTCCTAAGACAAGCATATTATTATGAGCAAGTTTACTTGGAGTGGTAAACAGAAGTATAAATACTGTTAAAAGTATTACAAATATTCATTTACTGAAAAAAAGTTCCCCAGGTGACATGTCTAAAATTAATCACACATAAACAGACAACATTGCTAAGCATATTGTTGCGCGCCACTATTAATGGTTTATACATGGCAACACTAGTTACCACTAGCGCCCTCTAGTATCGAGTAGCAGAACTAGGAGAGTCAAGATCCTTCTAGAAATTTCGGGAACGATATGTACTCGAACATTCTATATGTTTCTACAGTAGAAGGTTCTGGAAAGTATCTGAGGCGCTATATAAGGCCGGTATAAACCACGACCGAGTCAGTATTGAATTGGCGATACAAGCGAATACTTCGAAGCGATACAACTGCGAATTAAAGTGATCTGTTGTACAATTGTATTTTGTTATTAGTGTGGTTTTTAGTTGTAATTAGTGTTCTGTAATTAAAGTGTCAATTTTGGTAATTCACTCGGCAGTTTTTAATTGTCTCGAACCCCAAGCTCGTAACAATATCTTTGGCGGCGTCGTTCAATGTGTACTAGATATTTCGCTGCAATTGTAACATAATAAATACTGGGCTTTATTCTTGTATAGTTAATTATTAAAGATAAGCAAAAGGTACCTTATTGGATACAGTGGTGATTCCCTCGTCATCAACGATCCAGTGCACGGAACGCGCCAGGTCAAACAGTTTCGTGTCGCAGCCGTTCTCTTGTGTTGGCGCTGGAGCTGTAAATTATAAAAGTTATTTATATCTGCTGCTTAAAATATACCACTTTTTTAATACTAGAATAGAATAGAATATTTTTTATTCATTATAGATTATTACATAATACTTATTGAAAGATTTTTTTATTTGACACTGATGTTCTATCACTTTAGCATTCAATTGTCAATTATTAGTAGAAGTTATCAATGGTATTCATTGATAGATGCAGATCGTTGAGGACCGCTTTTTGTGGTACTCCTCAAGAGAGACCCACGTTCAGCAGTAGACTTGTGTGGGCTGTATGTAATGTAATATCGTAGTCTTTACTCACGTTTATCAGGCAAAGTTATTCGGTTGAACAATTGCATGAGACGATCGACCGCCACGAACGGACCGCGGTAACAAGACGGCGGCGGCATCAATGTGCACAGGTGCGCACAAGCCGGCGGCATTGGGAACGTTCCACCTGCGAGGAAAATACAAAAACATTTTTTTTAATATAAGCATGTGTATGTGATATGTATGTATACTAAGTAATAAAAAATGACACGCAGCAGCATAACAGCGCAATAAGCAATGCATAATAAGCAAAAATAACCAGTTTCCATGACTTAAAGTAAGTTTCTATATTATAAAGATGACTTAAGCTTGCTTTATCCCTGATGTGGAGTGAGAACTGCTGCCTAAGTACATTGGCAGCTAACTACAAGGCCGGTATTCAGAAACAATTTGGAGTTTAAACTTAACCTCCAATTATCCTTACTTATCGGAGACAGCTCAAAGGCTAAATATTTTATCAGTATTTTTAAAAAGCAGTCAATATGAGGAGAAACAATATGATTTTTGCCAATATCTGTGTAACCATTCACTCGATGGTATGACATCATTCTGTGTCTTAGCAAGCCTTGCTTGGACTTATACGGCCATAGAGTTATGTGTACTCCTTGTGTTACTCATCAAGCTTATATCGTGTGTGCGGTAAAAAAATATTGTTCGACAATATAGTGTTATGTCTCTGTATACAAATACATTTTTTTTCACATTTTTTTACACTTCAAAAACATTTTTAACATACAGATTGGTAGCAGAATGAGGCAAAAGTAGAATAAAATCAAGAAAAGAACAGATTTAATCACATATAAAACAATAAAATTAGAGGAAGATTTTTTTTTGTAAATATACACTAACCTGGTATTGGATGTTCCCCTGGCAAAGGATTCACTTTGGGTTTGTAAGGAATCATTTGGTTTGTATCAGGACGGGCAATGTCTTTGTTTGGATCATTGTCTCTGGAATAATGAAAATAAACATTAATAGTTGGCTGAAATTAAAACAACCAAAAAGAATAATGGCAACACAGAAATTTGCAATTAACAAGGTATGCACCTGTAAACATCGAAAGTAATTAAAAGTGTAAGTTCTCGTTTTTTAACATTTAGATTTAATACCGTTTAAGTGTTGTGTACTAATCAATTTCCTTAACACTTTAGATGTGTACTCACTTTTGTCCCAATATGACAGCAGCCAATTCTGGTGAAATTCCTGCTAATGGTCCCCCTAGGGCCCATGATTTGTTAGACATTGATGCTACCTAAATTTGAAGATAAAAATTATGATTTATTTATCACGATATAAATGAAATGTAACATTTCGTAATAAAAATAACATTGCGAATTTATATAGTGGGTACTAAATTATATTTTCTGTTACATAATACTTTGTAAAGCATATTTTGTTATACAATATATTAAGTATAAGTGATGGAGGAACCACAGAATCTCATCCATACCATATTTGGCTATTGTTTTTGTTAAGGTACTGTTAGAAAATAATCATGATATTCATGATTATTTTCAAAGGAGTATCTCTTAAGTTGCAAAACTAATTTTAGAGCTACACGGCAGTATGAATTTGTCAGCTTGATCGTGGAAGGTTTACGCTCGCACAGAATACCATATTACAGTTTTTTTAAGACTGTAATATTTTTTAGTTCAAGATAAATGTAAATGTCTATGGGCAACGGCAACCATTTACCATCAGATCACTGCCTATTTTCAGCTTATTTACCACCCTTACTTTTTAGAATAAATTTTTTATTATTTATATTTTATAGTAGTAAATAGCTGCCTAACTTACAGCCCGTTAATATACTGGCTTATTCCTTTCAAATACAAACAAAACAGGAGATGCACTGCTGCTGAACAACAGAAACAGTTACCACTCTTCTGAGTGTTGGTCTCATACCAACTCTCACATGGAGCCTAACATAATGTAAATCATAGATACCTATAGTAAAGAATATTGCAAATAAATCTTAAATTACCTCTGTATAACCGATGGATTTCAATTCAGCTATGCTACAAGGATACAAGTCAAGGAATTTGTATCTGTCAACTAGTTGCGCTGTCTCCTTACCCTCAAACTCTTTGATCTGTAAACATAAGGATGAACATTTTCAAACAACTTTCCAGAAAATTAACAAAAGAAAGAGAAATTGCTTTGTGGTGGCGGCGTTGGAGAACCGTACCGTAGTCATTCCGTAGATGACGACTTTGGGTAATGCCGGGAAGATCTCGTAGCCGTCAAGATATAGTTATAGATGGTGGTATAAAAATACGCATATATGTACCTAATGTTAAAATACCACTAACGGGGAACAGCGTCAAAGATGCGAGACTTCTGGTGCTGCAATCGCACATCTGCCTCTCAAGAGTGGCAATTATGGTAATAATTATCTGGTTCATGTACAGCATTGGACTTTTACATACAGATAAAAAGGAAGAATCAGATTGCTTAGTAGTTTATAGCGCTACTTAGTACCGTTGTGCAAAACTCGTAAATTTTATACCAACACGAAAATGACACGATTTTAATGTTGTTTTTATCCATCCTATCCATCACTCAATAAATGTACTCTTCCTGTATATGTAATAACTATGCATAAAAATACGAAAATGTGCGTAGAATACACAAACCTTTTCAAGAACTGCCTGACGTCTTTTCTCCACCTTAACTATACTGACTAAATCGCCAATATTGGACTCAAACTCCAGGAAGCGATTCCAGATGTCAACAGAGCTCTCTGGTTTGAGACTGCCTGATGACAGCACACGCTCGAATAGCACACGTGTGTTGTTGTCCTCTGTTTTATTTTAAAACAAAAATAACTTATATTTTATAAGAAATGTTAACTTATATATATTATATATATTATATTAAATTTTAATTTTAAATACAATCATATGAATAATAGAATTCCCCACATACCATTCAAATGCGACAAATAATCGATGTAACAGAGTACGTATTCAGGAATATGCGAGAACTTTTTAAGGCCAAGCTCGAAGATACGGAACGCGATGTTTTTATCTTTCGAACAGTAATACTCCATGAGTGCTGCGGCTACGAAAACGTGGTAACGGGATCTGTAAAAAAATATAAGCACTTTTTTATTTATAATGTTTACAAGCTGTAATTGAATCACTATATTATCAACAAAAAATATAAAATCAACATGTGGTGAATCGAAGTACTCTTTTACGCTGCCGTAGGTCGCGCCACCCTTGCCCGCAAGGAACCCGCCGTTGCTCTGCACAAGTACATTAGTTTCCCAACTGTTAGACTGTATTTAAGCTGTGATAATATTATACGCACGTTAAACTAAAAACATTACTGTTAGTCTTATCCAGGTGGCGGAGGAAGACTTAACAGTTTTTCCCTTTTTAAATTTCCTTCAGTATTACCGTTTTAAAAACACTTATGCAATTTTTTTTTATAATCATATAAAAGTTTATTTTATTATTATATCAGTATAATTTATAACTCCAATGTAGGGCAAATTACTTCATAAAAACCGTTTTTATTTCTGTTTGGTAGGAAACTATCTTGGTCTTATCCTTATTTCTCCCTATTTATACCTGCGCCGATGTTGTGAGTATTGTAAGCGTGTGTGTGTGTGTTTTAAGGTAAAAATATATGTGTGTGGCGTAACTTTAACCTGATTTAAATTACTAGTTTTTTTTTAAAATAGAATAACAAATACTAATACACAACAAACATAAATAAATATAAATAAACTCACCATACGAAGCACAGCAGCATTGAGCTGCTATTCTATAGGAGCGTGGTCCTACCCTGGTCGAGCCGACCTATTCATGCTACAACCATAATATAGCACGAATGGGTCGGCTCAACCGGGGTAGATTTTGTACATCAGGATCCTGTCTTGAGTCTGTTTATACCGTTTGTAACTAATGAGAGTGAGACTACTACATACTAGATATTTTGAGACTAAACCTTTAAGATACACACCTGGAATCTTCTCTGGCGCGTTTGAACACAGTCCTGGCAGATTTGATGCCTTCAGCTCGACGTGCGAACTTCATGTATTGAACATATGCTAGAGTGGGGTCAATGTCCTCCATGTCCAAATATCTTGTATATACTTGATGCACCTACAATTACCATATTAGTAATCTTAAGTTGTGAGGCATTATGATTTTAATACAAATAAATGGGTGTTGGTACGATTTAGTTTGTCCTTAAGCTTTAAAAATACCTCGTAAAAAATAAAATAAAATTTAATTGAATGGGAAACTTACACGCCAATACATGCGATGTTCAAAGATACCGTCGCCGACGACGGTATTGTCAAATTTTAAAAGTTTATGAATTTTAAGCTTATTGTAATAAAAACATGTATTTTATTTATGTAAACATAACATTTTTGTATTCATGTTTTAATTTTTTTTGTAATGTCATTGCGATACCCGTGTGCCCCCTTCGGATCGAGTAGGGCGTTTATGATATATTTTAGAACGATAATGAAAAGAAAAAACTTAATAAATGCGATAAAGTCCGTAAAAATTAGGTTCTTTCAATTTGTAGTGTTCGCGTAAACATAAAAAATCATTATGTAGAATGATTTTTGCATGCCGAACCTTGTTGTAGTGCAGTCGGCTCTCCTCATAGTCAGCATGCGCAAAGTGCAACAACGTAGACTGCTTGAGAGGGCCGCTTGTAGCCCGCTCGTAAACTGCCGCTGCTTCGTCGGAAAACAGGCGCGCCGCATTTGAGTCCTGATGATGAAAAATATAACATCATATATCATGACAATAATGAATTGTCATATTAAAAATATTTATATAGTAAGTAAATTTGTCTTACCCCTTCTCTTGTAACAATTTTGAGGAGTGGTCGAGAAACTGAGCGGCCTGATGCCATACGTCTGGATGGTGCGCGAGGCAAAGCAAGCATTGTTCGATGGCAAACATCACACGCCGGGCTACCAGCGCCGTGTCTTCTGAGCGGAGAGGGTTGCTTCTTTCCCATGCTATATATTTTTTCCATAACTCGACCTGTTGACGAATAATTTTTTTGTAATAAATACATCTGAATATTATTCAGTATTCTTATTAGCAGTATATTATTCTATGCCCCTAAAATAATACAAAGTTGCTTCCCGCCGTCTGTACGCTTAGATCTTTTAAACTACGCAACGGATTTTGATGCGGTTTTCATCAATAGATAGAATAATTCAAGATACATGCATATTATTATATATTATATTTCTTCTGTCCGTGTGTATGTGACTGAACTCCCTAAACGGCTGGACCGATTTGGATGAAATTTTGTGTGTGTGATTAAGTTGATTAGAGAATGGTTTAGGTTCACAATTGGACCCGGTAGGTGGCGTTGTTGTCAAGATCCAGAAATCAACTGTGGGGAGCCGGGGCGAATCGCTAGCTTGTTTGAAAAAAAAATCCTTAATTCCATCAAGTAAGCATTGTAAGTAATTGAATTAATAATAATCGTATAAGTCTTAAATGTTTTTATTAAATTGTGCAATTTAATATTGATTCAATAAAATACATTAGTCTCATCCCTTTTTTTTGTATTATTACTAACATCTATGATCCTTGTGGTCGAAATAAACGATTTTTATTTTATTTTATTTTTATTTTATTAGTTACAAAAATTAAAGGATATATAAAAATCTCAATTTTTGGGTGATTTTCAACAAGCTGTAACTCCGAGGAAAATGATCGTACAGCAAAAAATAAAAGAGATTATCCATGAATCATCACATCTGGCCATGAATTTTTTTATCATGTTTGGTTCTGGAGTGATCCTAAGGAAACTACCGAAAAAAAAATTTCCAAATTTTTGCTCGTCTTAAAAAAGGTCTACGGGCTTCAAAAAATTATTTTATTTATTTCACTAAAAAGCGTTTTTAGGAAATTTAATGCCCTTTAATTTGACGCAATAAAAAGCCTGTACGATGATTTGCCGCGGAGTTATTATCAATCAAAGCAAAAAAAGTTCTTTTTAACTTTGATTCTTTATTTTTCTTTTATATATTCTTTATTTTGATTGATTAACTTTGATTCCAGAGTTATTGATAACTTTATCAATAACTCTGGAAATAATGATCGTATAGGAAATTGAAGGAGGGTTTTGAAAATTGCATGACATTACCCATGAGGTACCATGAATGGCTTTTGAAGAAAAATTTTTCGAATCTATAACTTTGACTGAAAAAAGAGAAAAATTCGCATATTTAAGGATATTTGGATAAAATGGATGAACGAAGGATATCGTCGGTAATTTTTCAACCTTAGTGTCCCGAAAAATCCCTGAGAAATCAAATCGCTGCGATTTTTTATCTTTGTGCCCCGAAGCTTCAAATTTATCGTTTTCGCAATAAATCACCATTGTGAGCAAAATTTTCGATTCTTATTCATTTTTCCAATAAAAAAAAATTTTTCCCCGATAGTCTTTATTTCTTCGATCAGAAAGATTGATTTTTCAAAATTTTTAGTGAAATAATGAAAAAAAAAATTTCAAGAAAATTTGGATTTTTTTTTCATTAGTTTCCTTAGGATTACTCCAAAACAAGAATCATCATCAAAAAACCAAGTGGTCACCGCTTGTTGTAGCTACAGCTACAGAAAAAAATAACGAAATAATGGCTTTGCTTTCAAATTTAAAAGGATATACCTGTTTCATCTCTTCTCTGTCTACGGTGGGTGGTGTAGCGGGCATGTTCCGGTTAAGGCCCCTTGTGACCGTTTCCAACTCCTTAGCCACGCGACGTGCATTCATATATTCCCGAGACCTTTCCATCGCCATACGCTCGGCTGTTTTGAAGATCATTTAAAAATAAATTGACTATTTTCTTTGAATTACTTTATGAAATATTTTCAATTAACTTACCAATTATTGTATTAATTCCTTGCTCAAACGCTATGTAGTCTTTCCACAGAGTTTCAATACCAATTATCGGAGTTATGACTGCTCTTTGATATACCTGAAATATTAATAGAATTACATTGAAATTTATGTTCACTTTCTTTGTTTTTTTTTATGACTAATTCAGTACAGTTTTAGGTTTGGACTTCACTTGACAGCATGGATCAACACCGCAGCATACATGTCTAGCTCGCTGTTGTGGCCAAAAGCACCATTGCTGCAGCCCATCATAAGTCTATTGCTGATTGCTACAAAGTCCTCCACGGGTTTGATTCACCTGCATTCCTGTATGTTTCATCAGGTAGTCATTCCGTTTAGTGGGAAGCAGAACCACATTGAGCGTGCCAGTTGTCAGTTCATTGAACTGTGTCACTTCAGCTTATTGATTACATCGAGGCTATGCTAGTCACCCTTGTTCTGCTGTTGATATCCATGATTCGTATTTTATATGCCAGAAAAACTTCCAGATAGCCCTCTTCATATCTCGCTAAGTATCTTTGATCTTACAACATAAGTCCAGCAGTTAAAGATCAAGAATCGGTTCCATAAAGTTGCCAACACAAAGGTTGCCAGTGATATCTTTATTGAACCGAGAATACGACTATTCGTGGAGCGTGAATTCGTCAAATGATTCGTAATATCTCTCCACCTTAGTTCTCAAGATTGAGTATGGGTGCACGCAGGTTTTCATAAATAGAAGCACTTTCCATTTGCGTTCTCATTTGTTACTAAGTATAGTTTTTTTTAATATGAGAGGGGGAAAACGAGCATGCGGCTCACCTGATGGTAAGTGGCTACCGCCGCCCATGAACAACTGCAACACCAGGGAAATTGCAGATTCGTTGTTAAAAAAGAGTAGGCTCTTTTCCTAAGTTGTATCGGTCCGGAAAAATCGCTGGTGGTAGTCGATTCTACAAGGAAGTTGTGCGAGGAAGAAAACATCTTGTGAACGCACAATGGTGGACCGCCAATCATCCAGATGGTATCGCGAGTTTTGTCGCGATGTGCGAAATAGTTATGGTAACTAACGTATAGACGTCCATTACTATAACTAACGTATATACTATAGAGTATGTTGTGTCTGGTACTCATTGACTTAAATATGACAGTTTAGGGCTAACGCGACCACATGAGTAAAGAAACCGTACCGTACAGAGGCAAAGCTTCATACAACCGCGCTATAATAATTACACTACTACAAGCTTGAGGCGCGTCTGTGCGTGAGCACTGGCGGCTCGTCACGTACAGAGAGAAACTGCTTTAAACCGGCTGGGCCAGTGCTCAAACTCAGGGTTGTGAAAAGAATAATAGTTGTAAAATTTTATTTTTTAAAGAATTATTCCTCTCGCATGAAATATATAAAAGTGTTATTATGGTTTACTGTACTGTTCGTATGAAAAATAATAGAACAAATAAAAATATTTTTTTTTAATTATCCCAAAAGACTCCACTAGGTAAGTAGCAACTTGACTATAATTTATTATTTTTAATGTGGTAGATAGATAACCACCTATAAGTGACGTACCTACCTATAAGTGATTGAATAGTTATTTTTATAATGTTTATAATTGAATAATTACGTTTATAAATTAAATACGTAGGTTCATGTTTTTTTATTATTATTATTTCATACGGCAAGAGTGGTTAACAGCTGTCGGACGAGAAGATCTTCTTTCAAAACTTTTTTATTATAAAAAAGGCAACAATATAGACTCTGTGAGGATCACTTCGAAAATTCCTGTATTAAGTTTTCTAAAAAAAGACATGTAAAATATTTATTTGGAAATGCTTTTCCAACACTCAACTTGCTGACAAATTATGGTGCTTGTTTGAGTTCCAGCCAATGTGAGAATGTATGAATCGATTGAGCAAAAATTTTACGAATATTTTGATCTCGAAAGAATCATTGTAATATTAAAACGTGTGCGTGCAACGTAAGGGAGTGCTCTACTCTCGATAGGTGGCCATATCTCAATTTCGCTACATAAAATTCTTATACTTTTAGCTAGACATCAAATCCATATTATTATTAACGTTACAATAACTACAGACATTGAATTATAAGGTAAATTTATTTTCTAATTGATTCACTTTAGATTACATAAAAAAAATGTAATTGCAAAAATATATGAACTGCCGTCCGTTGGTTTATGCGTCGGTGAGTCTTCTCGCTTAATAGAAATGTAAGCAATAGATTGAGATATATAGTAATAAATAAGATTCCATATATTCTAAGGAGGATCCTATTGATTTTTGAAATTGTTGAAATGTTATTAATGAAAGTCGATCAGATTCTCAGTTTTTTTTTCATGTAAAATTATCGTCACTATTTTTATTTTTCATCAACATTAGATGAAACGCTCAAAACTTTGGGTTTTCTGTTGGAAAGCACTCGCATGGCATAACAAATATAGTAATATTTGTTATGTCATGCGAGTGCTTTTGATTATTAAAAACCTTTACATTAGATTCATAATTTATCATTTAATTAAAAGGCACAACAAATTGTTGAAGAACAAAAAATATAAAATAAAATATTTAGAATAAGTAGTTTATAAAAAAATAATCAATCTTGTTATTCTTATAATATAATAAAAGCTGATAAACGTTTTATTTATTTAATTTTATCCTCTTATGCCAACCCTACCAAAATAGGTAAAATATTGACTGCTCCTTAGAAGCTTTGCCTCTGTACGGTTTCTTTACTCATGTGACGCGACATTAATTTACGCCAGGGTTGGATTCATACCCTCAAAAATATTGTACATCGAAAATAAAATTATACTTACTATATTTTCCAAAATTATACCACGTTTGACGTTTCATGTTTTTTCCCCATGCGCCGGGGTTTTTGCGTCACGCGTATCTATACGTTTCATTTTTCGGCGTTTTTGTTTTGAATTGAAATACGCATTGCATTACGATATCATGTTCATAGCAAATTCAAAAATATTGCTATGAACATGACATCGTCTCTGTCAGAACGACCGGGATAGTAAAACATCACATGAAGAATTCCCGCCTACCCTGTCGTTGCCTGATTTGACGTTGCCGAACATACAGAAATTCTCGATATTGTAGGGTAAATATTAAAAGTAAAAGGTCCACCAATAATACAAGTCGGTCGACCTGAAGATAAAATTATGGTATTTTCGCGTAGCACAGTGGCATAGTACAGTATAAAAGTTAAGCACCAAGGCAAGACTGAAACACCCCAACATGAGGAACTAAATTACTCTCTGGGGTTGTTTCACCACTAATTAATGAAATAATATTATTGAGAAATAAATGTATTTTTATTTATTATTTATTTTATTTATTACGATACTACATACTAGACGTGGGTCGTTACGTCATTTTCAAGAAACTTAACGAAACCAGTGACTTGGTCGGCGTCACCTGTTTCAAAACTAGTGATTTTTGTAACTGGCTATTTTTATTCGGCTACTGTGATTGTTTGTATAAATACCACCACCAACTACACAGTTATACACAAAACTAAAATAAATTTAATTACTATCTAAGTGTTTGTAGGTATACAGTTAAATTAATAAATTAACTTCCCTTCATACTTTATTCAGGTTTAGGACTGACTGCATTAAATGTATTTATGATTGATTTGTATTTACTATGAAACTAAGATTTTCATGAAATTATTAATGCAGGCGTATTTACAAGTCAATTTGATTGTATATACAATGATTATTGATATTTACAGTTTATTTACACTTTTTCAACATTTTCACTGTCATTTGTTTTTGCACTTTTATTTACACTGTATATTTATTTTGTTTGTTTGTTTGGCAATTTACAGACAGTTTTTAAGTTTTATAATATTATACACATTAAAAAATTTATACACATTTTTAGTTTTATTTTAAATTTAGTAAGATTTTTGACGAGTCATGAACTCGTTTATTCATAAATAACGAGTTCATGACTCCGTCAAAATCTACATGAAATAAACGTACAATAATACTGTTACATAGGCTGTTTTGTTTATTGTTGTATGCCACATGTGCGCTTTGCGCTCGACCGACCGACAGTCGACTATCGCAACAATCACAGTTAACAGTAATAACGCATTTACAAAAATCACTACTTGTAATATGACTCGAAACTAGTGATTCGGTTACATACCGCGTGGCCAGTTATTGTAACGTGAAATAACGTCCACGTCTACTACATACTACATCCTATGAATGATTATTATACTTCGAAATCCAGCCCTGGTTACGTCGTCGACCAATGCAATGCGGCACTCATGTAGTTCGTTTTTGCTTGTATGAAGAAGGTATAAGTAAAATGTTTAGATGGGCGTATCCTTCCTTTTGAAATCATTGCTGGTACTGCGATCAATTCCAGCTTTGACAAACTTCTATTAGCCTGTGGGCTTATGGTAAGAATTAATTAAACTATACGAAAAATAAAGTATATGAATTAACACCAATGCCTACCTTTCTAACAGCAGAAATTTTCTGATTCTCGGCATAGGATCCAACAGCGTCGACCGCCTTCAGGAAAGTTACATAGTCGTTCCATATTGGGTACGCGTGAATATCAAGTCCTATTTTATCCAGTGCGAAATCATACGCTTGCGCCATTTTTTCTCTAATATAAAAAAAAATAAAAGGTTACATTTACTGTTAGGTTTTGTAATTGCTTTAATTTTTATGATTTTTTTTATTCCTATTTGAAAATTTATGATTTTTTCTATTCCTCTATGGCCTTAAAAACGTAACTAGGGTAAGTCAGTGACACTGACACACTAATCGTACAATGCGATTAAAATAAGAATAGGAACGTCAATGACCTCGAATGACCGCGGTCTGTAAACTGTCACTTGAAAAGTACGGCTTGCAAAGACAATTACATTGTGTATTAATAACGTTTTTTTTCCACTTTAAGTGAGTTTTAATATTACCAAATCTTCATAGATTTCATACTTATAATTATTTTTATAAATTAATTTAAAATATTGATATTAGTTGGTGAAATATTTTAAACACCTACATAAATCAGCAGTGATGATAATGATGACAATGATTACTCAGACAGTGATGCAGAGATGAGCGAAATTGAAATTCCTGATTCAGATTAATACTTTTTCGTTCATGGTTCTTTTGTAAATAAATATTATTTAAAAAATATCTGTTTTGCTCACCCTACCTAACTGGTTTGAATTGAGATATGACGTCACAATATGGTGCCAGATCCTCTGAAGAAAAGCATTCTTAACATTGTATGATATTTAGTATTTGACATTTTGTAACATAGTGAAGTTACTACACATACACGTCCCACTGCTGGGCGCAGACCTCCCTCGCATTTCTAAAAGGATATGGTGCGATTAGTCCGCCGCGCTGCTCCAGTGTAACTTAAGTATGCATTGTTTTCCGTGATTACAATTTTTGCAGAGTGGTATAGGCGTAAAACAATTCATGACCCCACTTTAATCCCTGGCTGTCGTAAGAGGCGACTATTGGATATGCTAGAAAGATCTTATGGCTTCCGATAGATGGCGGTATTTTGTTTACGCCAGGCGTAAAATACCCAGGCCGGCGGCGGTTAAAGGTGCGTAACATAGTGCAGTCGTCAATCCTCCTGCCAAGCATGATAATTATGGCAAATCTAATCGTTATGATCCAATCCCTAGAACAGGACAGGCCAATGTCCAGTAGTGGACTTAACAGTCTGACACAAATATGAACTAGATATATATGTTTTAGAATTAAAAAGAGTGAAGCAATGATTATATATTAAAATAAAACTACAAAATAAGACCACTGATCTGAAGTAATTGAAACAAACAACTTTTAACTAAATCTTTATTGAATTTATTAAAGTTTAATAAAGTGAGAACTGTTAATTTTCCTTTAAACATTTTGACATTTTAACAAGACATAAATCTTTGATAAATGTATTTTAAATACTTATACGTACTTGTATGTAGGCAGCATACATTTAGTTTCTTTCACGTAATTGAGATAAAGGCGCCAAAGCTCGATATTGAGGATCTTCATCAGACAGCGCTGAAACAGCTAAATATCCATGCAAAAATGGCGTCAATAGAATGCGTTAATTGTTTATCCGGCTCGAAGGACCGATACATTTGACGTAACAAATATGCAAGAATTTAACGTAGTTTAACATACGTAAATTTTTAATCATGATTACGGTAAATTAAAAACACTTTGGTTAAAGAAAATAAATTATACGTATTTTGTTTATAATTACATTTCATAGATAATAAACTATCCATATATTTATTATGAGTTTATGGCTTAAGATCTTTTTGAGATTCTTACAAACACATAATGCCTTTGATCGAGTTTGAAGTCTGTCATCCTCTAGAGCAGCAGTATTCCAGATAGAGATGTCCTTCTAATATTCTTACAAAGAATAAAAAAGTACCACTGTTCTTATATTTATTTAGGAATTTTAATTTTATTCAGGAATTTTAAGATATTTATTCGGCTGATACTACTTATTTCTAATAAATTTTTCGTTTAAAATTTCATTGTCTTAAAGATATGAAATTAAGATGACTTTATTAATAAGGTAAATAACCCTTTATTAATAAGTATAATTTAATTAAACTTTCATCATCATCATCACTGCCACAGCTGGATATAGGCCCAAGGAAGAAGACCGGGCTAAGAGGCGAGCCTTGAATTTCAGTCATTTAATTAGTAATTATACTTTAGCATAGTAGAAATTTTGTTGTACAATAATAATACATAATATATAAAAATATATGTTAATTGGCAAACGCAGTTTTGTTTTATTTGGAACTGCTATCAGGATACTGCTGCCCATCACTAGTTTCAGTTTCCCTCTGTCGCCTCTTAAAACACCTACGGGATGGTATGGGGTAATTATTCTTTTACGCCGCTACTACGTGGATTTTGCGTATTGTGTTGAGCAAAAACGTCATAGTTCTCTGAAACAATAAATTGGAAAGGGATTTGGGATAGAGATGAGCATTGTTTGGGTAGTCTTTGATGGTAGAGGAGGGACTTCATTTAAAGAGGGGTAGAAGTATTTGGGGAATGGTACAAAACATCTATTTGAAAGTTAACAAATTAAATACCACACAGTGACACATCATGTTATTTTACAGAACTTACCTGATCTTTTATCAGTCACTTATAATCTTGAAATGACTTTTATATTATTTCTTCAGAATTAAAGTACAAAGGATGATTATATATATTGTTTAACAAATAAAGTAAGTAGCTACTTTAAAAAAATTCTATTAAGGCGCAAATTATGTTAGCTTTTTTTCTCAGTTGTAACTTTTCTTTTGGAATTCTTATTTCTCTTAACACTAGAGAGGCATGTTTTAAAATCTAGCAAAAGGATTGTTAAAGGACAATAATATCATTAGGTTAACGATATTTCAAGTTTAAGGAATAATAAAGTGGATAATTGTAAGGTCACCAGATTAACTCTGCATTTAGAAGGATAGATAGGTATTATGGTGAATGTAGAGTACCTCGAAATTGCTTTTCTCTATATTAGTTATCTAGAAGTAATACAATTATTCATTCTTCCACACAATTCATACATACAAATACAATACGTACTAATTGTCTTGTAATATAGAACTCTCATCACCGGACTCCATTATCTTGTCAGTGGCATGTCACTATTAATTAAGAAGTGGTTCACATGACACTATGACACTGAATGTCATTTTTTACTACATATAGTAGACAGAATATTACGAGATTTTTTATAATTTTCTTACGAATTGCTCTTAATATGCGGACACAATTGGAATAACTTTCTATTTTGGAGCACATAGGTATAAAGTCCACCTTCACAGTGACCCCATAAAAATTTCAATCAGATACAATGACAATAATTAAAAAAAATTGTACAACCGACTTCAATATAAATTATTAAGGATAACTCAAAAACTATTGGTCACACATTGATCAAATTTATATGGGACCACATGAGAAGCACCAGCTTTCAAATAAAAAAAATAATCATCGAAATCAGTTCACCTAGAAAAAACTTATGAGGTAGCAAACATAAAAAAAGAACATACAGTTGAATGGAGTACCTCCTCCTTTTTGAAGTCGGTAGATAATAGAAGTTGGTTTATATTTTTTTATAACAATGTAATTATAAGGTTTATTATCTAGTAATATAAGAATTTTTGTATTGCTTAAATAAGAAAAAGTAATTTACCAAATTAGTACTTTAATTTATATTAATATTTATTTTATCATTTGTTTATATTGTTCGGTTTTTTTATGTGAAATTTTTTCTTAGCTACAAAATAACTTCATGAATTACAATCAACCTCATAATTTACGTAACTGAAAAACTGCTATTTTATCACTAAATCACCCAAATGCAATGTCAAGATGATGGAGTCTTCTTCTTTCTTTCTTTTTTATCAGCCTGTTAAAGTTTACTACTGGATATGGACCTCTTGTTCCTCTTCCTCTCCTCTAGCCGTTGTAGGAATAATTTAGCTTCATCATCATGCTTGGCAGACAGATTGGACAATTGTGTGCCCTTCGTCGGTCGTGGTATTTTTCGTCTGGTGTAAACAATTTGGTGTACCGCCATGTACAGAGCCATAAATTTTTATAGCATTTGCCATAGTCGCCCCTTACAATACCCACGGAACGAAATGAGGTGATGGATCTTACACACTGTCTTACACTGCCACTACACAGAAAAAACTCATCACAAAATTGCATTCATATTATTCATGTATTATTTATATGTATTCATTTGTACACATGTTCATCATCATCCATGCTTATCCAACACACATTTGTTTTATTTTTCATTAAGATGGCAAAGGAAAAGTTTTAGAAGGGTGTGGGATATAAGTAGGTGTTATTTAAAGTAATAATTTTAAGCTTATTGTCTAAAAGGGATAATACATGTCGAAAGTGACCTTCTAACACTTATTAGTAACAAACGTTTTCTTTTAATTTTTGTAATAAAAGCATAACATAATTAAAACTAATTCACAATATTGTTAAGCTTTAGAAAATCACCTCCAACATGTCTGAACACAGACACCCTAACCGAAAAAAAAGATGGCAATTTATAATCGGCTGTCTTTATTTTGAACTTAAAACTAAAATAATACATAGTTGTTTAGCTAGTTGTCTGATAGAATATATTTCAGCACTTTTTGTAATAAAGAATAATTTATGGTTCGTTTTTATTAGTCACTAATATCACAGACAATATTGTCTACTGTTTTAAAACAGACTAAGACCAACTTACACTGTATCTATACTAACCTTTTCAACTTTTTCAAAGTTTCGGGCTTTCATCTGAAAATAAAAGAAACACTTAATGGTTATGGAGAAATATATATATAGGTACAATAATGCCCACAAATAAATTTATTAAATTCTGTTATTAGTATCATACACAAATTGTGGAATGAATGCTAAAACCTACTGAAACACAATAAGGGTGTGCAGATTTAGATTTTGTGATACTTAATATTGTAAATATGACAAAATAGAAAAAAAAAACAAAAGAAGTGTGTAACAATTAGACAATAATAAGAAGATAGATTTCAAACTTGAAGAAAGCCTAATGGTTAAGGGTATGGACTATGAAACTTAAAGGTTGTGGGTTCTAATTTACCATTTGAGATACTGTCATGGACCAATTCAAACACAAGCATTTTAAGCATAACTGGAATGGTTAACAGGTATATTAGTAAGGTAATAAATAATAGCACTGCTAGTCATTGAGTTACAATACCTATAGAGTCACAAACAGACAAATAAAATGTCCGCCAAAACTCGGCGCACGCTGCGAAGTGCGCAGAGTTTTTGTTTAGTTGTAAGGCGACCACAATCCTCGTACAACGTCCGCGATGCCAAAGTGTTCGGTGATTTCCTGCCCAAATAACAGCAGACACGTGCGAAAAAGGATGGTGTTTCATATTTTAGGTAAGTATCATACCAAATTTACGTATTTATGTATCCACAGTGCATGTTTTCATTTAAATTTCAATAATTTTCATTTTATTAGCAAACTAAAACACTCACCGCCGACCGCGCGGCGCCGCGATAACGTTTCTCTTTCACACGTTAGACAAATATGCAAGAGTAAAGAGAAACAAATAGTCACGCGTACGAGAGTGACTCGCAAATTATGTTCTAACGGTTCTATGGGTGGATTGATACAATAAATATTTTTACAGATTTTAAACTTAATGTACTAATATTACAATGTTGTTAAATGTTTTATTTTTAGTTTTCCGTACAAAATGTAGGTCGAAAGAGTTTTATTATTTTAAAGTATAATTAAAATATGTTTTTTTGTTTTAGTTTTCCTCAAAACCCATAAGATGCTCTGAATGGACAGTTATTATAGCAAAAGCCGAAATGAATTAAACTACAAGCCATATAAAGGGTCGTAAGTCGTAATAAATCAAAGTAAAGGCAACGTTACAATAAATTAACATTGTTTCAAGGTAATTAGGTTAGGTTAAGTTTTAGTTGTAAGTTATTAAAAGTAAGTAAGTAATATAACGCTTATACCTAATATTAATTTTGTTTTATTTTAAATTATCAGCGACCCGCGTGATCCCGTGTTTCCAGTATAAAAGTAGGTAGCATAAGTGATAATTTAGGGTATAAGCTATTTACATTTTCATCCGAATCCGTCGATCTGTTAGAGCACGAACAAAATACAAACATACACACTAAAACGTACATACCCTTCATAATATTAGTGTGACTAGCTGACTCGCCCACTCCACCCAGTTGAATAATATAATTATGTCCATCCTAAATTCTAAATGTCCATTCTAAAGTAGTAATTAATACTTAGCATTTTAGTACCTAATTCACAAACCTTAGTGGTTTACTAGTGCTATTAATACTATTAATTATTACACAATTTTTTCATTTACTTATCATATAAAATCTTATAAAATGTGTTATGATTTTTAATATGATAAGTAAATTAAAAATGGTGTAATGTTTCCCAAAATCAGTTGTTTAGTTCTCCTAGGTACATATAAACTCACAAACTCATATTTCACAATTATTATAAACTCCTAATAATATTAGTATAAATAGCGTCTCCACTGATGCCTTGTTCCTGCTCGTACGCAAGCCCTTGAGTGAATGATGATGACATTGCATACGAGCGACTTTGAACATTATACAAGCAGGTTAACGTCTAAATTCAGCAAATGTCATTTTGAACTATATAATATCAAAATATATAGGTATATGGAACGGCGCTCGGACATTTTGAGTATTGTCAGTTGAGATTGTGACTCTATAGGTATTGTAACTCAATGACTGCTAGTATTATTTCAAAAAAGAGAGGAGGTAGAGAGAAAATAGGATAGGAAAAGATCATCACTTGGTTAGTAAACAACAATTAATTAGAAATAGATTAGAACTTTTTTTTAAATAATAATAATCTTTATTAAAACTTATATAGGTTACAAACAAATTGTTGCACTGATTCCTAAACTAGGGTTAATCCTGTATCTTAGGATATCAGTACCTTCCCATACAATTTTACAATAATTTTACATTATTTAAAGCAGACTTTTATAAAACAATTTATTTATTAATTTGAAACAACTATTAATTAATTTCAAACTTTAAAAAAAATTATAGTACATGAGATGCGCTGCTTCATAGTAAGTTAGATGCTATTTGTCTATAACATAGAGAATTGGCAGTGCAATGTAATATGCTTTCCTGCAAGATCGCTAGGTGTAAAAATGAAGTTAATGTAACATTATTTAAAGCTTACTGTGTCACCTGCAGCCTCTAGACAAAAGGTACTTCACTGATCTCTCAGTGACATTCCATACTTAGCTATTGCATACTGGCATGGGGTGGCATAGCCTCCTCTACGTTGCTAATGCTAGTTTTGAAGGTAGCTATGGGTAAACCAAGGTGCTATCATACGTCAGATCACTTTAGAGAAGCTCAAGTCTTAAGTGTCCGTAGATTATATCTCCTGAGGGTTTTTACATTTATGCACAGGGCTGCTTCGAAACTGCCGACATTTGATACTTTAATAAATAAAAGAGTTTTTAAGATCTCCACAACCTTGGTTAAAACATCTTTCGCTCATCATTTCAAACTGTTCCTATTCCCACGCATCGACAACAAATTAGTCAATTTATACGGCTTAAAACAATCCCAACATTACGAGGCTAAAACAAAAATGATGAGCTATTTTATTGACTTGGGACTATGAGAAAACAGAAGAAATATTGGTGACCCTTAAACAGGTGTTAAAACGGTAGTGGACAGCAATGGCGCCAGCCCTGCCGTCCGATCCCAAGAATTTAATCATAGGGCTACCTCACCACTCAAACTTATCCCCAATTGCAAATTCTCACCCTTTTACTTATAATTCTTAGAGATCTATGTTATAGGCATGCTAACATTACTCTCTCTCTCACACACACACACTCATACACGCACACACACAAACTCATACATGCACACACACACTCATACACACACTCACACTCATACACACTCACCCTCAAGTACACGCGCGCTCCTTTAAATTAGAATTTGCTTGTTATATCTGTAATTTTTCATAACTTTTAAGCCATTTTTTGCTTTGCTACACATAATTGTTTTACGTAATTTCGACAAATAGCCACTTTGTTCTATTGTAAAATCTTTAGTTTGACCCCCACGAGACAGGTCATGTCTAGTGTGGGAGTCACAGAACTTTTTTGTATTTTGGCTGTTTTCTGGTAAATAAATAAATTTATAATTATTATTATTACATACTTTAGTCATTTAACTGTGTAGTGTAAGAATATCCACTACATCATATCGCCCTGTGGGTGTTGTAAGGAACGACATAGGGTAACAAACCATGAGATGGGCAGCAGTGTCTTCGTAATAAGATACAAAGCTATGGCAAATATCCCCCCTTAGAGTCAATCTATGGGCCTCTCTTAGAGGTAATCTAGAGCCAGTGTTCAGCAATGGATTTTTTATAGGCTGCAACAGTAACATGAACTTTAGTAATATTGTGGTTGAGTGTAAATGGGAGATGTAACTACAGATTAATAATAAAATAAAATTTCAACTTAAGTTCCTTTTCCATAATTATGTTTACGATTTACATAGACTAGCAAAAGTTTATACACAAATAAGGACAGAATGTAAAAAAACAAAAAACACTACAAACAATTTTATAATACATGTGCAAATGCTGACAATATAGCTTTTATATAACAAGTGGAAAGCACTCCATCTTGAAATATACATAGGCCTGGCTAGAAGAGGAAGTGCAGTTCCGCCAGACCAGCAGGCACACCTTCACATTAACACCATATATGGTGTTGCTGGGATTGATTATCCAAGACATTGATCAATAGTTATATGCTATGATGTTGAGTTACTGATACATAGTATAGTGTTTCATATTGTTTGAGTTATAATATGTGGATTTGCTAGATCCCTACAGTTACTCATATCTCACTTGATGTGCAAAAATACACTAAAATGGAATAGGTTTCCTATACTAATCTTATGATTTTAAGTTGTAACAAATATATTATTCTACATAAGATTATAATAATTAAAATATAGAACTTATATTTGGTAGAGCTCTGCTGCAGCTAAATTACTTGCAGCATGAATAGGTTAGCTCAACCAGGGTAGAACCACACTCTCCAAGACAAGAAAGAAGAAAACCAGCATAAAATAACAGGCTGCTGTGTTTCGTACGGTGAGTGTAGACAACCGGAGGCCTTTTTTATTCGAAATGAGGCATTCCATCTTAGTCCTCAGGGGTGACAACGCATCTGCATTTTGATTCTTAATCGAGGATAAATGTAGGTGTCTATGAGCCACAGCATCCACTTACCACCAGGTGGACTAAGTGCTCGTTTGTCACAATTATTATATTTAAAAAAAAACTAACCTCTTGTTCAATGTAGATTTTCCAGTACCGGCCCGTAGTTGGAAATGCTGTTATAAGTTTCTCATACATAGTTCGTACATCGTTAATAGGTCTAGTTTGGGCTTCCCGTATTAGTAAAGACCACGAATCCACATCGTAGATATTGGCTTCAACAGCTTTTTGAGCCCGAGTTAACCTCTCATTTCCCCAATCCTGAAAACATTTTTGTTTGTAAACAGTTTTAAAATCGTGTAAGTATAAAATCGTTATTGTGCACTTACGATTTCAGTATTTTCTTCTGCGACTATTGCGGTCATCGTGAAAAGCGTTATTCGTTATGCACTTATTGACAAACATGTAACTAATGCATTTGCAAAATGCAAATAACGCTATCGAGCAAAAAGAATGGATATGGATGGGGGGGGTTTCCTGAACTTTATTAAAGGGATTACTTTATAATCTGGCAGGATTTTACAACTTTATTTGAACTTTTTAAAACGTTAATAAGACCATTCTATCAACCGCTACCGACAACTCCTCCATATCCATTCACAGACTAAATATAAATAGTAGAATAGATTAGATCATAGATATATAAATATGTAGCAAGCTAGATTAGAACATAGAGATATACCTATGGAGGCGGCATATTCTACTATAGAAATAATAGCATAGACTTAGGATATACTAGCGTATAGACCAACATAATGTGCAAGGAGAAAAATTCTTATGGCAAAAATGCAAGATAGAAAAGGATACCAAATCTCATGACTCTGTAACCGATTTTGAACGACAGGTCGGCACAATTCAGCACATGAGAAATAGCTCCGAGATATTTTGTAATTTTTAAAGTATAATAGTGGTTATTTTTAGTAAGTAACTTTTTTCCAAAATGGTTAATTGTTGCGTGAGTGGTGTGCTGTTAATAATAGAAATAATCCTGATAATTTCACATATCACAGGTAAATTCTCAAGACATTGTCAATGTTATGACGCGTTTATTTTGGTTAAAATTTATGTTACATACTGTTTTAAATATAGAATATATTCAATTATTTCGTTAATTTTGATATTTTGCAAAGAAAAAGTCACGTTGTTGATAATTTGCATGAATTTGGTAAATACATTTTATACAAAATATTTTACATGTACGCTAGGATTGACTCAACTATATCAAAATTAATGTCGATATTTATCTTGAATGTTTATAATGAATCGATAGATTTGCCTACACAACAAGAAAATAAATCCTTGGTTTGCGTTCTAAAATGTAATTTTATTTTGCCGTTTTCAAACAGATTCTCCGGATTCTATAATTAGAAAAAGTGGTTAAGGTTCATTGGACGGTTGGTTCGAATGCAAAGAAGAACTCAACAATTTGCAGCAAACATTTTCTTGAGAAGTATAAAAGAAAAGTAGAATAAAAACAATTTTATTAAAAGGAGTCATTTCTACATTATTTGTACCAGTAAGTAAAATATTGTTATAATAAGACTTAAAAATATAACTTTCAAAACTTTAGATAAATATAGAGACAGATTTTCATACATTATAAAACTGTAGTACATTAAAGACAAAAAAATCTTGAGATTATCCTCTTTAAGCCATTATGAACCCAACTAAGTATCTATTTATCAACCAAAATAAATGTATAACCTAGCTTAACCAACCGCACAACCTCACGGTCACACTAGTACAATATTCATAGCATCATGCTATTTTCCCCAAGGGGTTGAGCGGAGCTTCGGAACTTCGGATTATATTCCCAAATCATAACGATAAAACTTTTAGCGTAGTTAGGTATAGATATTTAGTAATGCTCCTCAAGCGCTACTAAACGACCGCGCATGAGACGTGATAGTATAAATTCCATAGTATTTGATACTCACAACGGTCAATGCTCGATTCATGCTTGATGGCCGACGACATTGTCGCGAGGGCTTAAATAACGTGGTTTATCCTCTACAGCGTTATTCGTAGAGAAGAGGAACTCGTGGTTAAGTAATAGCTGCGCAGATTAATAGATCTGCGAAATTAAGTTGCACTTGCCACGGTCAGTCCATGAATGAGTGACCATTTTCTTAACATACCGAGATTGAGAGAATAGAGAGTGCATGTGTATCCTCAGACACTTAGTGCACTTTACTGTGTTAAGATCATTATGTTTTTAAAATTCATGCAGCTAAAATGATAATAAGTTTATTATTATTTTATACTTTTCAGGGACAGATGAAAGAATATAAACATGAAGCATGATGAAGCCTCATAAACATATTGGCCTTTAAACAGAGCAATCTTATTTTACTGATTCCTACAAGTTTCCTTCCTTAAATTATTAAGTTTACATTCATACTTAAGTCGAATGTTAAAATAAACTTCTATATTCTATTTAATTATTAATTATTAAATGTTTGTATTTATCACAAGTAATACTTATATGAAAAATAAAGCAGCCATTATGTTGTACTCCGTGTCCCCGTTTTTGTTTCCTCATCAAAACATTTTATAAAATATATAAAATATAAATAGGTATATACTTAGTTAAGTATTTACCTATTTATATTAACAATATGTTAAAAAATAAATTCCGGGGAAACTGCCCACGGCAGTAAATATTTTTCTTCAAAGATCATAGCTCGAAAATACAACATTCCGATTTGATTATTGGTTTTTTTTTAGGTTTTTCGGTAAAGTCACCTGGGATTTTATACATTTGAATTAAAATCCTACAAAAGGCAGGTAGGTTCAGCTTATTCCCAGGAACATGTTATATGAATATTTTTTAATTATTTTAGAACTATCATGGTAAAATTCAGTTAATTTTTGAAGTTATTCAACTTCATGCACTAAACAATTTTTTATAATCTTTTTGCCGCTTCCTTAACAATCATTTTCGATAGTCCTTTTAAGTAAAATATACATCACTAGCTAACGCACACAATGACAAATCAAAATTTGTCACGCGTTTTCGGGCTGTCAGGTGGTCTATACGCTAGTATATTCTAAGTCTATGAATAATAGTTATACAAATATCTATAATATCGACACACACTTGTCAAAAACAGTTTTGTCTCTTTTTAACAAAGCAGTAGCTGTAATAGAAAAGAGAGACAACTACACTTTGTCAAGTGCTTATTTTCGTAACACTTTCGTGTGACGTCATTAGCTCATCCATGCGTGACTGCGCCGCCATGTTAAGCGCCAAGTTTTGTGGTAGATCTGCTGTCAAACTGTCAAAAATCAATGACAAAGTGTTGTACTAGAAATTATTTTAATAGATTAATTTTGTTCAGAAATAAATAAATAATATTAATAGTTTATAATTCCCGGATATCATGTTTCATGATCATGCCAGATTTCAATTTCAAATAAACAAAATTAATGTACCTACCTGTGAAAAATAATATTTTCATTTAAAATCTGAATATATATATTATTTTATATTAAAATACTATAATATGGGATTATAATATGGGATCAGGGATCTCCATCCCAGTAATATTGTACAGTAAACAAATTTGGTATACAAGCAAAAAATCTTCTCAAGAATCTTCCTACTACTCTGTCAATATTCATTTTTATTGTGTGCGTTATAACTTTTCACTTGATTTGATTGAAAATATAGCCCTGTACCTATATAAATACCTACGGAATAAAATAAATAAAGCAACAAATTCAATTATATGAAATGAGAACAAATTCATATTAGTAAAAATATCGATATCAGCTGCCCATATTGCTGAGTTACAACCCTATAAAAGGCGGCCATTTTATGCGCCAGTGTATTGTAGGTAGTCACGCTAATTCTGTAGGTATGCCCAGTCCATATACTTCTAAGTCAGTGGATTAGAATAAACTCTTATCTATACTCATCTATGCTAGTGTAGATTCTACCCATAGACTTAGAATCAGGTTGATTCAACATTGCATCATGGAGTATAGATATATACTCTATATCTACTCTATACTCTATGCTTTGTCTGAAAGCTGAAAAATCTGCACACCAAAGAGAATATAATCACTACGTTTAAGAGGCGGGACTTCCATAGTTTATACAAAGGTACTCTGTGGTAAAAGTAATTTTTTTTTATAGGTTAGGGTGACAAACGAGCACACAGTCCACCTGATGGTAAGTGGTTGCTGTGACCCATAGACATCTACATCTATCTTCAATAAAGAATCAAAATGCAGATGCGTTGTCACCCGTGAGGACTAAGATGGAATGCCTCTTTTCCAGTAAAAAGGGTCTCCGGTTCTCTACACTCACCATACGAAACACAGCAGTGTTAAGCTGCTATTTTACGCTGGTATTCTGTGAGAGCGTGGTCCTTCCCCGGTCGAGCCGACCCATTCGTACTACAACTATACTACTAATATAGCTGCAGCATGGCTCTACCACGTTAAAAATGTATGAAAGGACGCCAAGCTACTCTACCAACATCAAGACATGACATTTAATTTTTGGCCAACAGTGCTGACAACATTGGCGAATTACAATAGTGCTGTAAATGTCTATCCTCGAATAATTTTATCGATATAATGCTAATCGATATATTGTTTATCGATATTTTGTATAATAATATCGATAAAAATATATCTCTACACTGAATATTATATGAGAAATAAAAGTTTTTACGTGGGGATTGAGTAAAAATGCCGATGAAGATAAGAAATCAATGTATTTTACACACAACAATTTGTAATTATATATCTACAATTATTAGGTACAAAATTATGTATAAAAAACAAAATAACGCATAATCATACTAGTAATAAATTAAGTAAAAAATAAATGACGAATACGTGGTTTGGCTATGGCACTGCAGGACGGAAGGTTCGTTCCCACACTGAACAAGTGTTTCTGTGCTGTAAAATAAATAGTCTGCGTCTGGATGCTTATTTAAAAAAGGGTAAAGATATTATTTTTTTAACACTGATTGGATAAATTTGCTTTTAAGCGTAACAAATACTATGTACAAATCGCTAGGCTTCTTCACTGAGATACATACTACTCGCAGAGTTCGTTTACTAACAGTCGCTTTCAAAATTAGTGCTCATTTTAGTTAATATTTGTAGATGAATCTAAAAAAAGCAGTAAATATTTATAATCAGGTAATTACAAATAACTTTTTAGTTTAGTTACATAATCGAATTCTTATCAAAATGTGATGTTAGAGGGATATTATCTTTTGCTAGATGTAAGGGAAATGTAATTAACTTACACATAATTATGGAAGCTAAGAATAATGTACGCTGACGGAATAACAGTTCGTTTTAGTTGGGTTTAAATTCTCGGATTTGCAATGTTTGCCACAAATATGTTTTGACATGTGAAGCGCTTCAATTGGTACATCTGCCAGATCTTTATTCCCATATAATTTCACCCATTACTTACATCTGAAAAAATAATATAAATTAAATCACATTTTTATTGAACAAATAGAATGTAAGCAGTCACAATTGATAATATAATTTCTAAGTATAGAGGTTCGGTTTGGAGGACATTACTACAAATAAAGATCTAAAAATGTATTCGCGTTAAATATCATATTAAAATAAAGTTGAAATCACCACACACCTTTCATCATCTAAGGGAAATATTGTTATGAATAGCCTTTTCTTGTTATTATTTTTTTGCTTCTAACACCATCTAATTGGCAAGTTTTATAATGCATATTTGATTTTTAACAATTCTGTAAATGAACAACGGCTCCTATAGCAAAATTAAAAGCAATCTAAATAATTAAAATAAATATAAATTTAACCGTTTGATTTGACATTTGAACCTATCTGATTTGACAATGTCATTGATAGACATATTACGAAAAGTAAAAAGAAGAGATAACTGCCATTAAAATTTGACCCGTCTCGTACATATAATTTTTACTATGGAAGTTGCACCAGCCTGCACACAATCATGGTTTTGTCAATGTATGTGTTGGGCTTGTAAAAATAAAATGAGGAAAAAAATCTCGCGGTTTCTTTCCTACATGTTGTTTTAGATTGCCATTTTAAAAATTAGATACAATAATTATTTCGTATTATATCGGTTGAAACTAAAAATATTATTTCTATGTTAAACTATTTTTGGTTTGCTCTTTAAAGTATAATTACATACATATTACTCTGAGATTTGCACAATTAATTTACCTATTAATTGATTAAAATTAAATTATTTAATATTAGCAGAATGCTATCAAAAGAAGCCATGAATTAATAGAAGAAAAAAAATGACATTTGTTTGTCAACTTCTTTCATATTGAAAATATTTTCTGAAATTTATTCAAATTTATTTCATAGGTTTAGATTTTAATATTTATTATTGATTTTTGCTTAAATTCAGTTATTATGGGCTCAGAATACTTCACTTTCGTTTGTAGGCAAATACACAGTCATAATATCGTCGTGAATATACAGTAAAGATTTTTTGTGAGATGTTAACTATGTATAAGATATTGACTATAAATAAATTCATTATTTCAAAATTTTATGCACGATGTGTGATCATCATCGAAAGTAAGTTAAGTGTTGTGCAAATAAAAAGCACAAAATCATCTGATCACTTTCTGCAGGTTTCCTATAATAGGAAAAGAAAAACTTATGACAATATTGTGGTAAGTCTATAAACATTTTGAATTTTGATTGACCGTTATTTGTAGGGATTATTACTATATTGACTCGAATCGTATCTATTTCAGATCACGTATTTGGGCTGAGTTAAGTTTTCACCATGAGAATTTTGCTGATTTAAATTTACGTTAATGTTCTGTGAAGAATAACTCTCTGACAATAACATGTGTTATATATAAGTAACAAGCGTGGAAATATTATGTGCAAAAGCAATAAAAACATCAATAATAATGTATAGTTTATAAAAAAAATCTGTCTTCCAGAAAATAAAATAACAACTCTACTTATTTATAGTTTTATTTTATACCACATACTAATCTAAAGTATATTTGAGTAATTTTGGTGCAACCTCTCAAATGTATGGGAATTTACCCCATAGTTTTCTGAGGTTTGAGCCAAAATTACTCGAATATGCCTTAAATAAAAAGTTCAAAGTTACAGAATATAAAGGTTTGAAATTCCCGCTAAAAAGTTTTATATGGGCGCCCACCGTAGCGCTTGTAGTGTACACTCATAAACACGTTTCCATTTTTTAGTGTTAAGTTGGCTTTCTTCTCTTGGTAGAGAGTAATTGTGTTCTGTGCTTAGAATATACTGGCGTAAAGTCTATGACTCTACCGAATATACATTGTAGCTATGAGCCATAGAGTTCCGTAATATACATTATAATTTATAACGTATAGACAGTTATGGAAACGTCTATATACTTTATAACGCTGTCTATTTCTAATATTTTTTTATACCTGGCTTTACGGCTCTGGGTTCTAGCCCTTCTGAGCCTAAAGTTACAATGTATACTTATCCATCATAGTACACTGCTCCACACAATATGTTGATGCGTCACATTGTGCAGCCCTTGGGAGATTTTGACGGCAACTTGAGCCAGCAGACAGCTGACAGTTGGCGATGGTATCTCAAGGCGCCTAAGCAGACAGACACCTTATCTCTTCACCATCAGAAAACTTGTTTCACAGTTTCCACTAATAGTTCACATGCGCAGACACTTAATACACAAAATTGCACCACTTTAACATATCAAAATCCACTTCAAACCATTATTTAAACAATAATACAGGAGCAGCGAACCGCCGCCGGTCAAGTTCCCGCCAAAACTCCCTATTTCTAATAACGATCCGCAGCGCACAGAGTACCTTTGAACCGCAACGCTGCAACTTTGCATTGGCTTGGAATCGTGATTCGTGACATTATTATAATATCACGCTCTCGCTGCCGTACAAAAACAAATGTTATGCCGTGTAGGATAAGAACGAAACTGCAGCGAGGCCCATGTTGAAACGTGTAGTTGAGCGATGCGAAATTCGAGAAATAAGTTTATTTCCTTCTTTTTCATATCGATACTTGTATAACTATTTTAAATTGGCAATGTATCTCTAATAAAGCAATTTTAATCTGCGTGCTGTTTATTATAAATTCTACACAGTAAATACTGTTTTTTGCTATATACTGGTTGTTACAAAACTACCCGTAAAGCCGAAAGGAGGTTAAATGGGGCCTTATAAGTTATAACGAGTCCATTCACAATATTTAAGAACCGTAGTAACGCTGTATAACATACCCCAAAAAAAAAATTTTCACTGATGTGCACACCCTGTTTCAGTAAAATTAAAGAGTAAACTACGCAGAATGTACCTACATTTCTACCTTATTCGCGGAACGACAAAAGTTTTTTAAAAGACCTAACCTAATGAAACAACCTAAACGAACACTTACTTTTTCATAATAAACGTCAAATTTACAGAAACGGCTCAAAGTGTGCTCCGCTTTGCTCAATACACAACCTCGCACGTCGGGATATGGCTTGTGTGGCATTTCGCACCATCGTCGGTGTTATTGATGCGAAAACCGATCTAACACGCTGTTTCATCTCGGCAACCGTTGGGCAATCGGAAAAATACACTCTGTCCTTCACATAACCCCACAAAAAGAAGTCCAAGGGTGTGAGGTCCTGAGAAAGAGCAGGCCATAGCACCGGTCCCCCGCGGCCGGTCCATCTTCGCGGAAAGCGAACGTTAAGATGTTCTCGTACGTTGCGAGCAAAATGTGCCGGAGCCCCATCATGCTGAAACACCATGTTTCTTTGGTTCTCAAAGTAATCCCAGTCAGCTACAGGAAAGTCGTCAATCCCCTCTTCGAATTCCATTTGTAAAAACGTTAGATAGTTGCTACCGTTCAGACGTGATGGCATAATGATGGGACCGATGACATGCCCGTCATAAAGGCCAGTCCACACATTCAGCCGCCACTGGTGTTGGAATCTGCCCTGCCGTGAAGCATGTGGATTCACGCGAGCCCAAACGTGATCGTTATGCATATTTGAAAGTCCTGACCTCGTGAATGTTGTCTCGTCCGTCCAAATAACATAGTTTACGTAATTAGGGTTTTCCTCTAACTGCCTGAGGTAACATTCTCAGAAGTTCCTCCTGAGTGCAAAATCGGAGGGTATCAGCTCCTGTGTACGGCGATAGAGATAAGGGTGACGAATATCGTCACGAAGAATTCGCCAAACTGCAACATGGTTTATACCAAATCTTGTTCATCATATCGTAATATTCCGAGTTAGAAAGCATCGTTATTTTGCTATAAATGTTGCAAAAAAAAACTCGAAACAGTTGTAGTATATTATTATTTAAAAACTTTGCTTTATTTGTTAATTCCAAGTTCATTTCAAAGCATAAAGCAAGCATTGTGATATTAGTGTTCATAAAAGAAGTCTAAAAACGAACAAAAAAACTTTGTAAATTTTTATTTGATTTAGTGATTGTAAATATAGATATAGCTTCGTTTTAGGTTGTAATATAACAAAGAAACACAAGTTTTTTGTGGGAGTTTTTCGAAAAAACGGATAATGTAAATAAAACAGTGCGTTGTAATATTTGTAAAAATGAATTTAGTTTTCAGATGACTTCAGGTAATCTGAAGTTCTGAAGTCACATTTACGGCAACGATATATAGAAGCGAATACACAAGTTTCGTTGGAACAGCCAACGATTGCTAGATCTTCGAGACCTGTGAACACATTTGATATCCCAGCCCTTGCGTCAGCGCTAACTTAAAAGATAACTTTTGAGCCAGCCTTCGACGTCAAATCCAACCTCCGTGATGCCATCAGCAGCAGTCTCAACACAAACAAGGAAAAATGGATGCCTTAATTCCTAGAAAGATGTCAAAAGATCAAAAGTACGAACGAAAATTCATTTCAGCAACTAAATTAGTATTTAAATCTTAACTCTTTATATCATGTAACGAAAATAATTTTGATGATAACTGTTCTATGACGGTATATTGTTAACTTGCCGTTACATGGAAAATAGACAGTTATGAATATAGATATAGATACGAGCGTGTATGCGTAGATATATGGATGTAAAGGAGGTGAGAGAGGTGTGCCAGGATCGTGCCAAGTGGAAGTCCGTAGTCTCTGCCTACCCCTCTGGGTGACAGGCGTGAGTGTTTATGTATTATGTATGTATGAATATAGATAGTTATGACAACGTTATCCGTTGTACCATAACGATAACGTTACGTTATTTACAAAACACATAACGACACACCGCCATTCTCTCAAACTCACAGACTAATATGATGCTTACGCATGGACAACTCTTAAATAATAATCTATTGACCTGGTAAACGTAGTGACCATGGGGAGATTTGGCGGGAACTAGACCGGCGGCGGTTTGCTGCTCCTGTATTATTGTTTAAATAATGGTTTGAAGTGGATTTTGATATGTAAAAGTGGTGCGATTTTGTATATTAAGTGTCTGCGCATGTGAACTATTAGTGGAAACGATGAAATAAGTACTCTGATGGTGATGTGATTCTCAAGAATGTGTGTGATGTGTGTCTGTCTGTTAGGCGCTTTGAGATACCATCGCCAACTGTCAGCTGTCTGCTGGCTCAAGTGTCCGTCAAAATCTCCCAAGGGCTGCACAATGTGACGCATCAACATATTGTGAAGCAGTGTACTATGAAGGATAATTATACATTGTAACGTCAGGATCAGAAGGGCTAGAATCCAGAGCCGTAAAGCCAGTTATAAAAAATATAGTGACCATGGAGGTTAGAGAGAAGGAGACCATAGATAAATAAATATGTAGCAAGCTAGGAGACGATCGCTGTAAAAAATAGTGTCCCAGAAATATGGACAAAATATGTGAGGCGCTGCGATCGCTAAGTTGTCTCAATAAAAGCGGTCTGTTGTGCGCTAGTTTGAAATAGCTTGCTACATATCTATTTATCTATGGTTTGAAATGATCTATCAACGTTTAATATACGTGTATTCATTTATTATTATTGTTTGGTAAGATAAATAATCAATTTATTGTATTCAAAATAGAGACATTTTCGTGTGATGTACATTTTTTGCATATATATATATATATATATATATATATATATATATATATATATATATATATATATATATATATATATAATGGCTGTTGAGACTAGATGTTTTTAACTCGTATTATCTACAGTTTTTTATATAAAAAATACATTATTGTCTCTCATCAATTATGAACAATATTATGCATATTTTGATATGACTACTTGTACTCATAAACAGCTAACTTCGCAGACACTACTTACCGACGGCAGCGCCGCTATAAATTCTAAAAATTTTCAGTGACAGGCGGGCAATGCTTTAGTACGTAGCGATCGTTCTCCTCTCTAACCTCCATGGTAGTGACGTAGTGATTATATTCTCTTTGGGACATGGCAAGGACCATAGACTTATAATATACTAGCGTATAGACCACCTGACAGCCCGAAAATGCGTGACCAATTTTGATTTGTCATTGAGTGCGTTAGCTAGTGATGTATATTTTACTTAAAAGGACTATCGAAAATGATTGTTAAGGAAGCGGTAAAAGATTATAAAAATTGTTTAGTGCATGAAGTTGAATAACTTCAAAATTAACTGAATTTTACCACGATAGTTCTAAAATAATTAAAAATATTCATTTAACATGTTCCTGGGAATAAGCTGAACCTACCTGCCTTTTGTTGGATTTTAATTCAAATGTATAAAATCCCAGGTGACTTTACCGAAAAACCTAAAAACTTCCCAGTAATCAGATCAGAATGTTGTATTTTATGAGAAAATATTTACTGCCGTGGGCAGTTTCCCGGAATTTATTTTAACATATTGTTAATATAAATAGGTAGATACTTAACTAAGTATATACCTATTTATATTTTATATATTTTATAAAATGTTTTGATGGGGAAACAAAAACAGGGACACGGAGTACAACATAATGGCTGCTTTATTTTTCATATAAGTATTACTTGTGATAATTACAAACATTTAATAATTAATAATTAAATAGATTATAGAAGTTTATTTTAACATTCGACTTAAGTATGAATGTAAACTTAATAATTTAAGGAAGGAAACTTGTAGGAATCAGTTAAATAAGATTGCTCTGTTTAAAGGCCAATATGTTTATGAGGCTTCATCATGCTTCATGTTTATATTCTTTCATCTGTCCCTGAAAAGTATAAAGTAATAATAAACTTATTATCATTTTAGCTGCATGAATTTTAAAAACATAATGATCTTAACACAGTAAAGTGCACTAAGTGTCTGAGGATACAGATGCACTCTCTATTCTCTCCATCTCGGTATGTTAAGAAAATGGTCACTCATTCATGGACTGACCGCGGCAAGTGCAACTTAATTTCGCAGATCTATTGATCTGTGCAGCTATTACTTAACCACGAGTTCACGCTATAAACCACGCTATTTAAGCCCTCGTGACAATGTCGTCGGCCATCAAGCATGAATCGGGCATTGACCGTTGTGAGTATCAAATACTATGGAATTTATACTATCACGTCTCATGCGCGGTCGTCTAGTAGCGCTTGAGGAGCATTACTAAATATCTATACCTAACTACGCTAAAAGTTTTATCGTTATGATTTGGGAATATAATCCGAAGTTCCAGCTCCGTTCAACCCCTTGGGAAAATAGCATGATGCTATGAATATTGTACTAGTGTGACCGTGAGGCTGTGCGGTTGGTTAAGCTAGGTTATACATTTATTTTGGTTGATAAATAGATACTTAGTTGGGTTCATAATGGCTTAAAGAGGATAATCTCAAATTTTTTTTTGTCTTTAATGTACTACAGTTTTATAATGTATGAAAATCTGTCTCTATATTTATCTAAAGTTTTGAAAGTTATATTTTGAAGTCTTATTATAACAATATTTTACTTACTGGTACAAATAATGTAGAAATGACTTTTAATAAAATTGTTTTTATTCTACTTTTCTTTTATACTTCTCAAGAAAATGTTTGCTGCAAATTGATGATTTCTTCTTTGCATTCCAACCAACCCGTCCAATGAACCTTAACCACTTTTTCTAATTATAGAATCCGGAGGAAATCTGTTTGAAAACGGCAAAATAAAATTACATTTTAGAACGCAAACCGAGGAATAATTTTCTTGTTGTGTAGGCAAGTCTATCGATTCATTATAAACATTCAAGATAAATATCGACATTAATTTTGATATAGTTGAGTCAAACCTAGCGTACATGTAAAATATTTTGTATAAAAATGTATTTACCAAATTCATGCAAATTATCAACAACGTGACTTTTTTCTTTGCAAAATATCAAAATTAACAAAATAATTGAATATATTCTATATTTTAAACAGTATGTAACATAAATTTTAACCAAAAATAAACGCGTCATAACATTGACGATGTCTTGAGAATTTACCTGTGATATGTGAAATTATCAGGATTATTTCTATTATTAACAGCACACTCACTCACGGAACAATTAACCATTTTGGAAAAAAGTTACTTACTAAAAATAACCACTATTACACTTTAAAAATTTACAAACTATCTCGGAGCTATTTCTTGCGTGCCGAATTGTGCCGTACCGAAAATCGGTTACAGAGTCATGAGATTTGGTATCCTTTTCTATCTTGCATTTTGCCATAAGGAATTTTTTTCCCTTGCACACTATGTTGGTCTATACGCTAGTATATCCTAAGTCTATGGCAAGGACATACCAACCCGAAGTTTGTCTCGAGGTATAGATATGATTTCAAGTTGGTAGTTTCCTACCAATCCTACTTTGAAAAGTTAGTAAACCTCCCAATAATAATGTCATACTCTTGAACCTGAAGACAATTTATAGCAGTGGTCATTTAATATTCACTTGAGATTCTATGGTATGTTATTATTAGAATTAATTAATGTAAAATCTTCAATACCTTGAGAGCATTTTTTCAACACGCTTTTATTAGCTTGGAATTTTTGAATTTGATTTTCATCCTTCATATCGTCGGATTGATTTGAAACTTCGCACACTTATCAAGGACCAATGAGAATGCAATAATTTAAACAGTTTGTCCCATTATCCTTGCCAGGATCCTCAGGATTTGCGATTTATTCATAAAAGACTACGATTTCTGCCAGTTCAATCTACTGTAAGCCTCGTAAAAGAACTTCGTTCCAAAAAAAAAAACACGCTTTTGTAGTTAGCCGCACTAAAAAATAGAAAATAAATAATAGTTTAAAAAAACTAAAAAAACACACTTTTGTAGATAACCCAACTAAAAGTAGAAAATAATTTTCAATAAGTTTAAAATAAGAAAATAGTGATTAACATAAAAATCATTTTATTGTAAAAGAAAGTAGGGTGCTTGATGTCACTTGTTGTAAATATTTTTGTGGAAATAATATATCTGAAAAATCACTAGGTAAAATAGGTAATAGGATAAGTCACCAAGAAAACGACAGTTCTTTTGTTTAAAATGAAAAGCACGTTTATTGAAACGTATTAATGAAATGTTCATTGACATACAATCAAAATATCAAATGCTACTTAGTAGGAGCTATTTCTATATTCTACAACTATTCGCTTGTTTCTTATCTCCAAATATTTAGCTACAATTTGTAGCTTACGGGGTTGTTCTTAGAATAATAATACTCTTATAGAAATAAGAACCTCTTTCCGGTACTTCTGCTCCTAGGCTTTGTCCCTAATTCATGGAAGACAGCTTTTGTGCACTCGATCCCTAAAAGGGTAACCGCTCTAATACGTCCAACTACAGGTCTATCGCCATCACCTTGTTCCTTTAGGATCACCAGCTGATTAGTAACCGCCAGTATGGTTTCCGCTTCTTGTTTACCTAACACACAGATGGGCGCAGGCGATTGAGTCAAGGAGAGGCTTTGGCGGTTAGTTTCGACATAGCGAAGGCCTTCGATCGGGTCGGCACAAAGCGCTTCTTTCGAAGCTTCCTTCCTATGGGCTTCCTGAGAAATTGTGCAATTGATCACCAGTTTTCTGGCTGATCGGAGCATAAACGCCGTAGTATACGGTGCATGCTTCGATTACAAGCCTATTAACGCTGGTGTTCCACAAGGCTGCGTGCTATCACCAACGCTGTTTCTTCTGCATATCAATGATATGTTGCAAACCGCTCTATACACCGGCCGTGCCAATATTTCGGGAAAATGTCGCTGAGTACCGGAACAAACTTGTGTCTGAAGTCGAGTCTTTGCTGAACAAAGTCTCGCATTGGGGCGATTAAATCTAGTCCAGTTTAATCCTCAGAAGACACAAGTTTGCACGTTTACCGCTCAAAAGAACCCCTTTATCGTATCTCCTGTTTCAAGGCACTCCCTTGTTGCCTCAGCCTGCGCGGCGCGATGAAACCGGTTTTACTCAATCTTCAAGTCAAACCGATTTGAACCGGGTTGATAAACCGAGTTGTCATATCGCTAAGATATAGGGTCTGCTCTGCGATCCTCTTAGTAGTCTGTGTTCTGCATATTGAGCCCGTCACTATGGGATATAATATAATATATATTACATCTCGAGATATAAATTAATATCGCTCATCATACTTTTAAATGGAACCGTTTACACTGTGCTATAATATATATTTCATCTTAAACTATAAGTCTTTTTCGATCGGCCGAGCGATATTTTCATGTTATATTTCGCCCCTGTACCCCGCACACCGTGTCGCACCGCCGCAGAACCATGTGCGGGGTACAGGGGGTAATCCAATGACGAACACACACTGGTTATAAGATATATCTTACAGTGTGAAAGTCAATGGCGGGATGTAATTTATATTTCGGGATATAATATATATTATATCCCATAGTGAATAGCTAGCCTAAGTCTGATAGTGTGTTAGTGATGAGTCGTTGACGGTTTTTCCGTTAACGTAACGTTAACGTTGATTTACGTTTGTCAAGTGTTTTGTCAACTAGTTAAATTCGTCAACGAGTTAACGTACTACTAATGACAACTTGCAACGTAAACCGTTCATTCATACAACGGTTTTAATTCAACGCTACGACGTTCAATTTAAGAAACAATTTGATTCAATGTATGTATTGGAAAACGTTTGATTGATGGTTCTACTTAGATGACCTTCCCTTCATACTTTTTCTTCAGGCTTAGGACTGAATACAATTAGCTATAAACCATATTCTACTCAGGCGTATTTAAAAGATCATCTGATTCTATGTACACAAACCAATTGTTATTTACAAATATGTATTTTATATAGTTTTATTTATATTTTATTTTGTGTTTTTTTTCTTTTTTTCGAAATGCAGTCACAATTCACTGTTACTCCTATGTCCCAACATTTTCAATTTTGTACCTTAAGTAGTCTTATTTTATGCAAATATACACAATTATATTAACACAAACAAATTAACACTGTTACTATAAACATTAACTAAAAAGTCTAAACTCTAGACATTTACGATAAGCCGCAAAATAACTTCTGACCTTTCGGGCAACTTGTCACAAACTGCAATCAAAAATTAAAGAAAGCGAACTTCATATCGTTCGTAAACGTAAACAAATAAACTAGTATTCACCTGTTTCTCTCGGGCGGCACGAGTGGGGGGCGCCATTCCACCTACATCGTCATAAGTACTATTCTTAAAATAAATATTTCGAAAATCAACTGTTTTAAACGTTACCTCAAATTGTATGACGTGACCGTCGCTCGCAATCTATGACGTTATTTTCAACGTAAGTTTTTATTTTGCTCAGTTCGTTGCATTTGGGTTCTCGATTATTAAACAAGACGCACGAGTTAAATTCATAAACGTCGTTGACGAATTCAACTAGTTGATTCATAAACAGTTATCGTTAATACGTTGACAGGAAATCAACGGTTGATTCAATTAGTTCGTTGCACAGAGTATCTTTTATATCCAAGGAGTTCGTTGATTCAACACTGACTCATTGATCACAGAGTACCTTTGTATAAACTGTTTTATATAAACTGATTGATCACTGCTAGCAAATCGCTAGTCTGTGTGTCTGTTGTTAGCGGCGGCAATCTAATTTTTTGCTTGTAATTATTTTTGAAGAAATAAGTTATTATGTTATTCTACTCATTCTTTAAATCATTAGTTGGTAAAGATGTGGTTGTAGAATTGAAAAATGATCTCAGTATATGTGGAACTTTACATTCCGTTGATCAATATCTGAATATAAAATTGTCGGATATAAGCGTCATAGATCCGGATAAATATCCTCACATGCTGTCTGTGAAGAATTGTTTTATTCGTGGCTCTGTAGTACGCTATGTACAATTACCAGCAGATGAAGTTGATACCCAATTACTTCAAGATGCAGCTAGGAAGGAAGCGACAGTATCAACAAGATAGTCACTTCAAACTGTAATCTAACCTAAAATTAAAGTGCACTGGACTGAAAATAGTTGTAAATATTTAAGTGTAAGTCGTTTGTAATAAATTTTAATCTCAAATAAATATTTCGTTTTTCTATCAAAATTTTATATTTTGTTGATTTCTAATTTTTAATTAGAAGTTACATACATAGCATTGTTTAAATATTATAGATTTAAGACATGGAATTGAAACTTTATGTAATTCGTACAAATATATGGTACGTATATATATAAGTAAATAAAAAAAATGTATAGTAAGGCTTGAACTGAGTGGCCTCTCTGTCCTTAACAGTACGGGAGAATTCAGCATATGTAACTAACACCTTACTCTCTTACAGTGTCTAGATCCAGAGTTGTAGTATTTTTCCAAGTGGCTGCTGCAATATTTGCAGCAGCCATTGGATTGCTCTTCACCAATTCTTTGTTGCCGAGAATAACTGCAAGGATTTGGGTTACAGACATATCCTTGAATTATATATACTAGAAGCCACATAATAACTAGAAAGTCTAATGTTAGACAAGTCAAAACAAATAATGAACTGTTTTTTCAATTATTCTGTTGACTCCACACACAGCACTCAATTGTATCTAATTAATTATTAACACTGAGAGTACCATAAAGTAGCTGTACAATTTTGGACTCATTAGAAAAGCACAAAGGTAAAAGTTTCACTTTAGAAACAAACCTTCAGTGCCTCTACTTTTATTAATTTTCTTTATTTGATTGATGGTCAAACCTCATGACAAACCGTCTCAGGATTAGTATTCCACAGTACAGGTCTAATGTTTTCGGGTCCTCTTTTATGGTACAGGCTATACATCTTTGGAATACCATCCCCAATGATATTAAGGAAGCAACCAATGTAAACTTTAAAGTATTTCTACATCATTACCTGAGGACTGATGCTTTTAAAAAAAACACTCAAGCCTGTCACCCAGAGGGTAGGCAGAGGCTACGGACTTCCATTTGGCACGATCCTGACACACTTCTCTCGCCTCCTTTACATCCATATATATATGCATACACGCTCGTGGGTTAAGGGTACTCCTAATCTGGCCCATTTTCAATATATCGCCAATTTGGTCGATAAACTCGTCTAGGGCATCCTTCCCGACTCTTCCGTTCACTTCTGCAACATAAATTTGCTTTGTCACTCTTTCCTCGTTCATTCTTTCTACATGACTAAACCACCGAAGCATTCCTTTCTTAATCCTGGTCACAACGTCGTCTTGCAAACCAGACTTTTCTCTTATTACATTATTTCTCACCCTGTCATTCAGATTCAGCCCTAGCATACTCCTTAATGACCGCATTTCTACAGCATTTATTCTACTCTCATGCTTCTTCTACCAGACCCAACTTTCACTACCATACATTAAAGTAGGGACTAACACAGCATTATGAATTGACAAAATGTGCCTTTTTGACACATTCTGACTCTTCAAAATAGTGTTTAGAGCCCCATTCACTCTATTTCCTCGTTCACTCGTCGTTCTATATCCTTATCATATCTACCGTCCTGCTAAATAAACATCCCAAATATACAAACTCATCCACTTGCTCAATCAACTCCTTCTATTCTTATTTCACATAACGTTTTACTTACTTCTCTTTCAAAACCATCACTTTCGTCTTACTTGCGTTCACTTTCATACCCTTTCTTTTAATGACCAGTTCATTAAAGTAACCATCATTGCAACTCTGCGCTGCCGATGCAAATATGACTTGATCATTAGCGTACAAAAGGCATTTGACGGTTAACTCACCCATTCTCAACCCACATTCCTCAACTTTCAATGTTTGCAAACAACTGTCCATAAATAGGTTAAACAGCCACGGGAAGCTACAGCCCTGTCTGCACCTTTTGAATGCCAAACCAGTCCGAGTAGACCCCATTGATCGTGACACAAGCACTAGAGTCTTGATCGGAAAAGATTTGATCCGTACACCCCATCCCCTTTCTAAATCCAGCTTGCACATCCCAAATTTTTCCATCAGTTTCTTCCATAACTCTTTCAATTAACACCTTAGCATACAGTTTACCCACAATGCTAAGCAAGCTAATGCCACGGTAGTTTTTACAGTCTTGCTGTGACCCTTTTCCCTTATATATTGGGACTATAACGGCTTTGCACCAGTCTTCCGGTACCCGCTTCAGTTCCCAACATAAATTAAACAAGGTGTACAGCAGACCTGCCACCACTCCCTCTCCAGCCCTTAGCATTTCGAGTGATACTCTATCATATCCGGCTGCCTTACCTGCTTTCATGCTTTTCATTGCTTTCATTATTTCATCTACACTTATCTCCTACCTCTCTCCACTTCTTTCGGAATTTCTATTTCACTTAATTCAGACGACTCTTCACTCATAAACACGCTTTCCAAAGTATTCCTACCATCTCTTTAAATTAGAAACTTCGTCATTCAGCATACAGCCATTCTCGTCTCGTATAGCATTCATTCGAGGCTGTATTGAATTTCCCCTGGCAGTTCTTACGAGTTTCCAGAACATTTTAATATTTTCCTGGAAGTTATCAGATATCCTTCTATCCTTCTATCATTCTTATCCGTTTTTCTTGATTTTTCCTTTCAACAACTTCTTTTACTCTCTTATTTATACGCCTAAAGTCTGCCTTTTTCTTTCAATTGATTCAGACTTGGAGACTGTGTGGTATAATGTCAAGAAAGGTTTGGTGGATGCAGCTACAGAAGTATGTGGTGTAAGTAAGAGAATAAATGAAAGGAAAAATAATACGTTGTGGTGGGATGATGAGGTACGGATGGAAGTTGAAGCAAAGAAGAGAGCATGGCTATCAAAGCTGGTAATTCTAGCGGTAAGATCGATGAGATTCCCGCGACTTCGTCCGCACGAATTTATTAAGATTGAATTTCATGGGTTTTAAATAAGTACCGTATATACTTTCATAAATATGCATTTAGTAAAAGTTATTTTGATTATTATTATTATATTACTGTTATTGTGACATTACAGACAGACACTTCAATTTTATTTATTTGTAGGTATAGATGAATAAAACAATATGATGTATTCTTATTATTTTCCCTATCCATGGCAAGTACATGTTTGCCGTATTTCTATATTTTCAGAACATGCTACAGTGTTCATAACATTTATTTTCAACTAGCTGTTCCCCGCGACTTCGCTCGCGTGCAATTTAGGGTTTTAATTTTTTTGCGCGGAACCCTAATACTTTTTCTAAAATAAAAGTAGCCTAAGTTACTCCTTATAATATCAGCTATCTGTCAGTGAAAGTCCCGTCAAAATCGGTCCAGCCCTTTCGGAGATTAGCCGGAACAAACAGACAGACAAAAATTTAAAAAAAAATTTTTGTTATAAGTACCGTATATACTTTCATATGCATTTAGTAAAAGGCTGTAATTTTGATGGCGGCTGTACACGCTCGTCTCGTTGCCTCGCGTACCTGTCGTCGCGTAGAGGCTAGACACGAGAGCACACCATGTACACTCGTTGTATCACTTGAACTACGGATGCCCGCTGCAATGGACCTAGAAGAAACTGTTGCTGCATTTTGCTTTTGTGCTATTAGTTATTATAATTTCTACACATTTAGCATAAAAATAAAATTAATAAGCCATGACGAAGAAGATGGTGAATGGTTTCTATTCACCGTAACAGAACCATGTAACTACCTATATTTTATTTAACAATATTGAACCCTACAGTACATGTACAGGCGCGCTCTCGTTTTCTTCACGAGACCAACGAGACCCTTTGACTCGAACGCAAAAACTTGCTCTCAGGCGCGACACGCAAAGCAAACGAGGGCCGCGATCAATTTTATTTATTTGTATAGATTAATAGAATTCAATACCAGTAAATTTTCTGATGTTTGGAGATGTTTAATGGCATTATAAAAAAAAAAATCGGGTTGCTCACCTGCTGACCTTTCATTCTGAAACTACCGCCGCCTAAAATCTGTCTCCAAAGGCCGTGGCCTCATGGGATCATAGTGGGAAAATTTTTCAAAGTTGCCACGCACGGTCGGCGCAACGGCAACCGCAGATTTTTATTATTTTGAATTGTTACCACGAAGATGCTGCGGCCCATCTCTTGTTTTGTTTTATTTCCCATTGTCGCCTCTTACGACACCGACGCAATGGTATGTGGCAGTAGTAGTAGATTTTCTTACGACATACACGGCGTTGATTTAAATAATAATTTTCATGTTATTATCATGTTATGTACACGCCCTAAGGAACCCTAAGAGTTCCTAATGGTAATTATAGGTTCCATTAACAACGGTCCTATTGTAGTCAGATTTCATTTTAAGATATTCCTAAAAAAAAGTAAAAAAGTAAAATGACTGCCTATATGTCCCACTGTCGGGCACAGAACTAATTTAATTTCTGAGAGGCTAATGAAGCGATGAGTCTGCTGCGCTAATCCAGTGCGTGTTTCTTCTTATTGGTTTGTGGTGTTTGCGGATTTTTTATAGGATAAGGGTGACAAACGAGCACATAGTCCACCTGATGGTATGGCCCATAGACATTTACATCTATCCTCGATTACGAATCACAATGCAGATGCGTTGTCACCGGTGAGGACTAAGATGAAATGCTTTGTTTCCATTAAAAAGGGTCTCCGGTTCTCTACATTTACCATACGATACATAACGTTAAGCTGGTATTCTGTGAGAGCGTGGCCTTCCCGGTCGAGCCGACCCATTCGTGCTACAACTATACTACTAACATAGCTGCAGCGGCTCTACCACGTAAATTTGGATTTCACAAATGTCTTAAAATATTTTATTCCTTAAACATGGGGATTACCGCACAATGTTTTTCTTCACCATCGAGTACGTGGTAAATAAATACTTAAAATTACACCTAACAATTTAATTAGTGCCGGCAGGGATCGAACTCAGGTCGCCCGCGTATTGTGAAATTTACAGCTTTTATTATTTCCGTATAATTTTGGCTAAACGCTATGGCCTTACTTATAACCGTTAATTATCACTTACTTTACGTATTCATTAATTATCTATCCTCACACTGTCTCTTTCTATTGTTATGTAGTTAAAAGGGAGAGAGAGAGAGCGCGCAACTTTAAGCGATTTTATGAGTAAGATTCATCGATAACTAATAATATTAGTGATCGATGGTGAGATTGTATAATTAGTGTACCATTGCGCTGTCATCAATTTATTTATAGACAGCAATTCAAACATGATTACTCCTTTAGCATCCTACCTCATAACCACAGCTGTCTTTAAACTGTGACATAACTTTTCTTGAGTAGGTTTGTATTAGGTTGGTGTTTCGGGTTAGGTTTTGTGATTACGGTAGAAGACCCACTCCTTTAGAATAGAATAGAATAGAATATATTAGAAAAGTAGTAAAAAGTCACCCGTAACTAGATTGTTCAAGCACCCAAAGTTTTGCCGCGAAAGGACAGTTGCATATAGAGGTCTAGTAAGTAGTTGTCGTAGCTCTTTCGATTTTGTATACAGAATCCAAAAAAATTCCATGCAATTCCACTCGCATCTAGATGTTGAGTGTTAGGTGTTAGAAAGTATATGTTAGATGTGGTCAACACTTAGCATATACTTTCTAATTCTCGAGTGTTCAGGTATCTATGAATTCTCTTCAAAACAGTAAAGCAATGTATTCATCAATATCGAGGGACGTCCGGACTGAGGGAGCTTGTAATTACATTGTTTTAATTTATCAAATTAATTTTATGCTGTTCTTAGCTTAATTACATTTTAATCAAATGCTTGGCATGATAGCTTAAAAGATCGATTAGCGTTAAGGCCAGAACGGAAGTCGTAACGTATGGAACAATTGTCGTCAATTATTACTGCAACCTCAAAATAGTACTTGACTAAAATTAAATAATTTATCTTGGAACTTGTAATTTACCACCGCCAGAAGTAGTGTTTACATTTCACTGTAAAATATGTATCTACTGTAAAGGCTAATGCAACAATCTAATATATCGAGAACAAGATGTAATGTCCGCCATCGCATTTAGGCTGCACGGACGACTATCCAAAATCTTCTCCGAAGTACCAGAAGCTTTTAAAAATATAAATGTTAACTGAAAATAAAAGCAAAATTTTGAAATCTCTTACATTTATAATACTTATTCTTTTCCAAGACTATATTTTAGGCTCAGACCAAAAAATACGCAACATGGAGCGCATAGAACTTTTTTATGTCAAGTCAGATAAGGCAATACCAATTACCGTACCTTGTCGTAGTATTCCTTTTACTGTCTTTGTTAATAGTTTTATTACTGTGTTTTAGAAGTCCATTCTCTGTTATTTTTGTTTATATCTAAATTAAATATGTCTACCTACGCCTATTTCTGGCAAATAAATGCAGTTTCTTTCTTTCTTCTTTAGTGCTACATGCACACGATATCCATCTACTTTTTGGAATTGAAAATAGTGCGCTCGAAAATTGGCTAGATGAACAAAAGCTCAAAATAAAAGTATCTACAAATACTATTTATATAAAATACTTGGTAATAATCGTTTGATATGGCCAGTGACATAGAAACTGTTCCGTCAGATGGAGATGTTCAGCTTTTGATAAGAGCTAGTAAGACAATAAATAATTTGTAGGTACCACACGTTAAATAAGCGTAATGTTAATTAATAGATTTTTTCTTTTTGATTTAAGATAAAAATACCTACTTCAATTTATGTAAGTAATAGTAACCATTGCAGCCCATGAACACCCGTAACTAACTTCAAATAAATGAAGCCACAGATGCGTAGTCAAACCTAAGGATAATTTAAAATGTCTCACAACCTTTTATGATTATGGCTTGGTGATAGTGACGCCGTAGTAGATACTTATTGTTTTTGGGCGCAGAAACAGGCTAGAGTGTGGTATCAACCCATACGGACGCCTACGCAGAAAGGAAAACCTACCTAGCCTACCACCTAGAAATATGATGTATTAAGACATAAATAATATTATGTTCTAGTATTATAATTCTGTATGTTTAAGAAAATATGGAAGAGAAATTTACAAACTTCTTTGCTAACTTAACTGAAAGCAGAGTGCACTCTGCTAACGAGTGATACCCTCGAGATCGATATCTGGTAGGAAGTTCATCTAAAAGTGCCCACATGCTGCGACGAGGAGCAGACGGGATTACAGTGCAAAGGTAGCGGCGATGCGCTTTCGGGGCCGTCTTCCTATACTCGCCAGGAATTGGAACGAAAATTTTAATATTATGAATACGTTTCGCGTATTATTGGAAAGGCTTGTGTTCAGCAATGAGTTCAAAAGCCAGATAAAGAAGAATAACAAAATTAAGCCCATTGTTTACATGCATGTAGAAAGATTTTTTTCATCAGCCCGTAAGTCCACCGCTGGACTCCACATGCCTCTTCCGTTCGGCAGAATTTTCCATTATTGCTACGCCTGGCAGCTGGATTGGCGATCGCAGTACCAGACGTCTCGCAACTCAGATGTTGCATTCCGTCATTGGTCAGGGTATTTTACGTCTGGCCTCGCGATTGTTATACTGCCATCTATTGGAAACAATAAGTATTTTTAGTATTACCTATAGTTGTCCCTTACCACACCCACGGGACAAAAGGGGGTGATGGATTTTCGTACGCCGCCACCAAACGGCAAACGCATGGCACGACAGTAAACAATAATTACTTTCCGTATAATTAATCACTGTATTAATCACTGAGGATATTGGCCGGGCATATAATTCAAAGAACTGACAATCGATGATGAAGAAATGTTGTCGAGTGGTAGCCGAGTACCGGTAGGCGAAGTGTAGGGCAGCCTCCCGTAGATTGACGACCTGGTAAAAGATGCAGGAAGTCGATGGCTTCAGGTGGCTCAGGAAGGTGCTTTGAGCATTCCTTGGGCGAGGCCTATGCCTAGCAGAGAATTTTTAAATGGCTGTAATGTTGATGATAATGAATCACTGTATTGGTAAGCTTCGTGAAAATACAAATAGAAATAACGTTTATAAAAAATGTTATATTTTAATTAAGAGGTTACATTAAGCTGAGACCTCCATAGACTGTTTGCAACTTTATTGAATCCAATTTTTCGCTGCCACATCCACGAGAAACATTTGTAGTCAAGTAATTTTTACCTGTAAAATTTAAATTAGATGAAAAATCATATTATTTTACTTGATGCCGTATTTAGTGGCCTTTAGATAGCGGTTTCGGCCCAGTGCAGTGTTCAGATTCGACTTGCTTTTCGTCCGTTTGTAAAATGTGCACATGGTCTCCTCAAAAATGCGTTATTGAATGAGGGCTAATAATCTTCCGCTCACCAGATGTCGCTAGTTGACACTGAGGTGAAGTTTTTTGTTACACAATGTCATTTAATTGAAAAGTTAGTTTTAAATAAAAGTTTATCAGTTTTAGAGTAATAAATTATTACAAAAACTGTGCCTCAGTGGTTTGCTCTTTAATTTTTTACACATTTTTAACTATTTTAATTTTTCTACTTTTATGAATGTCTGTGGTTTGGTTTATTTATTTTTAATTTAATTAAATAATATAAAATATAACTAATAATACAACAAGAAACATCAACCTTTACATTTTCCAAACAAATAACTTCCCCGCTATGAAATCTGTCAAATATTACACCTCATTTTAAGTGGCGCCGCCCTGGTGGCAGAAAAAGTCGTGGATGGAACCCTCATTAGACTAACTTTTAGAGCGATGAGTGAACTAGTAATGTCAATTATGTGTTCCCAGTATTTTAAACTTGTATATTCTTTTTATTGAGGTTATTTATATTCTATTACTTGTACTACCGTGATAGCCAAGAGCCGGTCGTAAATTTTATAGTTCGTGAGCAACCCGGGTTGAGTGAGCTTCGCCGGCAGTCGGCACCAATAAAATAGTTGATGGCAATTTCAAGTCGGATTTACTACTTGCTCGGCAGTAAAAGAAAATATCTCCAGGTAACCTTCATGTATGAGGAATAAAATACATTGAGGACATGTAAAGTCCGCCAACGCATAAAGGAGCAGCGCGGCGTACTAACGAGGGCTTCCGTTTACCAGATGTCGCTAGTTTAGACTGAGGTGAATTTATATGATACACAACGTCATTATAATTGAGAGTTTCCGTTTTAAATAAAAGTTTATTGGTTTCTAGGAGTAGTATATCAATAGACAAAACAACGTTTTTTTGACGTGGTAGAGCCATGCTGTAGCTATATTAATAGTACCTATAGATGTAGCACGAATGGGTCGGCTCGACCGGGGAAGCACCACGCTCTCACAGAATACCAGCGTAAAATAGCAGCTTAATGCTGCTGTGTTTCGTATGGTGAGTGTGGAGAACCGGAGACCCTTTTTACTGGAAAAGAGGCATTCCATCTTAGTCTTCACGGCTGACAACGCATCTGCATTTTGATTCGCAAACGAGGATAGATGTAGATGTCTATGGGTCACAGAAACGATCGTACAGTCCACCTGATGGTAAGTACCATCAGGTCGACTGTGTACTTGTTTGTCACCCTTATTCTATAAAAAAAAACACCTCGGTGGATAGCTCTCTAAATTTTTGCAAATTTTTTTTTTAAAAATTTTCTATTTTTTACGAATATCTGTAGGTTAGTTTATTTCTTTCTTATCCAATTAATATAAAATATAACTAATATTTAAAAAAGAAACATTAACTTTTACATTTATCTAACAAATTAACTTCCCACGCTATGACATCTGTCAAATATTTCACCTCATTCCTAAGCGGCGGCGCCCTGATGGCAGAAAAAGTCGTGGATACCCTTATCGCTTCAAAACCCTCCCTATCAGGAATGGGAGAAGGCCTTAAGTCTAGTTGTGGAACCTTTAACGCTGTAAATTAAGTTTTACATATTCAAAATGACGATTGGTAATTTTTTTAATATGTAATATGTCATTTACCTTTAAGACTAATGTTCCAAACAAAAACAGGGTAATCAGTTTCTTCACTTTCGCGCGGAAAACGGCTAATCTAGATAATAAGATTACTAAAAGTTAATATGTTTTATTGGAAATGTTGTTATTGGCTTAAGTAAATAAAACTGACACCAATATGGATCTACTTATATTAAATTAAAGCGAAGAAACCACAGCGTCATTTTGTACATCGTATTGCTTCTAAATATTTTGATTTGCGGGTGTCTTAAAAGGGCACACCAAATTGCATGAATATACCACTATACAGGTTTATTTTGCAATAACCGGCCAAATTTGCAGAGAAGGTTCAGAATATGTATGTGAATATGGGCAAATGGTGAAGAAAAATTTATTAAAAAAAGCTCAAACATTGTCCTTTTTATTTATTAAATTCAAAATGCGTAGTAATGCATTATTTTAACTGATTTTATTGCGCACGCACACGTGCTGGCTAAACCGTTGTTGCCCATAAATCACATTAAATTTGGGATAATTACAAATAAAAGTAGAAACCTTATTTACTCGTATTTTCAAAAACTGCAATAACGGTATATCATTATTTAATATATTTGAAATGAAGTTTAAAATTTGGCTACTCTTTGAAAAATAACCCTGTATAATAAACATGCCAATGATGGGTATACTCCTTAATCAATATTGAAAAGGATTTGATTTGAAGACTCGAACGCTTACGCTACTCTCCGTCTTGAGCCTAGATAATTATCTTTACCTATTTTTAGACTGCTTTTAAATAATTTACCCTCCCTCCTTCTTAAGTATCCCTCTTAGTCGATTAAGTAATATCATTGCAAAGTTTATAAGTTAAAAACAAACCTATCAATTGTAATATTACAATAGGATTTACCTATGTACAAGGCCATATCAGCAATTTACCTAATGTAATAAAAGGTTGAAAAATATTAAAGGAAATCGCGCAGATATATTCTTAACTTACTCGCTTTTCGTGGGTCCGGCCATCCTCATGACATGCGCTCTCATGCACCGGTAACTATGGGATGTAGCAATGTGTTTGCATCTGATGAAAACATATATTACAATTCAATCTCACATATCGAATGACGTGCAGTTTCGTGGTCACTTGGAAGAGAAGGCCAAATTGGTCTCTAAAAAGCTTGGCGTGCTCAGCAGAGCGGGATAATATTTCATGCCGGCATACCGCCTGCAACTTTACAAGGCGCAGGTTCGGCTGCACATGGAATACTGTTCCTATCTCTGGACCGGGGCTCCCCAGTGCCAACTCCTTCCATTTGATCGCATCCAGCGCAGAGCGGTTTGAATCGGCTTGACTCACTGGCGCTGCGAAGAGATGTTGCATCTCTTTATGTATTCTACCGTATCTACCACGGGAGTGCTCAGAGGAATTGCACGGACTAATTCCAGCCGCTCAATTTCACCATCGCACATCGCGACATAATTCGAAATACCATCCGTACCATATTAATGATTGGCGGTCCACTACTGTGCGATCAAGAAGAAGTTTTCTTCCTCGCACAACTTCCTTGAGGAATCGAATACCACCAGCAATTTTTCCGGACCGATACGACTTAGGGACCTTCAAGAAAAGAGCCTAAAGAGCCTTTTTTAAAAGGTCGGCAACGTATCTGCAATTCCCCTGGTGTTGCAGTTTTTCATGGGCAGCGGTAGTCACTTACCATCAGGTGAGCCGTATGCCCGTTTGACCCCTCTCATATAAAAAAAAAAAATCTTCCGTTAGACACAACTAGATTAACTAGCATAGATAACCTGCTACCCCATAACATCTCGAGAGTGCCGTAAAAGTCGATAGAATTAAACTTAAACAGGAGATGGGCAACAGCATCTTACCGACAACAGCTAAAAATACCTATTAATTTAAAAAAACTCTCGTTTCCAACTCGCCGGGTGTGTCAACTATAAAAAACCCTAAGAGGAAATTTATGGAAGAGGCCTGTGTTCAGCAGTGGAATTTCGATGATAAGAATGAATGACGTCTATCACAGGTATTGAACTCAAATTAAAGTGAAGGCAGGCCTCCTGTCATTTCTCAGAGGGTTTTCTAAGAGTTGGGAAGAGTCCGCCGCGTTGTCCCAATATTTACTGCCGGACTTTACATGTCCTCGTTATTCTGTCAGATATTCATCCTAATGATCATCTTCACCACCAGCACGTGCTCGTAGTAAATCAGCACTTGATATTGCAATTAGCTGTTTGGTGTGTGAGTGGTGTGGCGGGGATCCATCCGTCTCAGATTGCCCGCGTAACGACAAAGGAAATTTATAGCGCGGGCTCTTTTCTTAAGTAACTATGAGCTATGGCTCCCTCATTAAAGGATTTGCTGTTCTAAAATAAGCGTTATAATTAGGCAATAGCATCCATTAATGATTGCATGCATATTGTTATGCATACCTCTTCCTTTTGGCTTTATGGGTAAGTCTATATCTAGCAGTTGTTACAGGGCACTCATACACCCTATATTAGGTACCTGCCTTGCCTTTTTGACTGGGCCTAGTGGTTGTAAGCGAAACTGCTGATCATGTGGTACCGGGTTCAAATCCCGGGTTGAGCTAAAATCAGTTATTGCGTTTTTCTGTCAATTCTCAGTAGCATTCCGGAGTCAGGAAATTGACGGTGTTTTACCCTAGTGCCGTAATCTTATCCTGCGCAGATGCATCGTCTCCGTTGAGACTGGCCGCCGTGACCAAAAGGACCTACTATTATTATTATTTTTGCAAGAGATCCATGTTTAGCAGTTGACATAGGGCACTCACTCATTCTATATTAAGATCTGATGTTACTTTTATTTGGTAAGATCCGTGGAGACTAGGACACGTCTCTCAGAGATACGATTCCAATCACAACATAATCATACTGAAAACCTTCCTGTAGTTTTACACAAATGTTAGCTCAAACTAGGATTCGAACCCAAGATAAATAATTTAATTACCTTATTTGTTTCGATGTTTTTGGTTTCAACCGTAACCTGAAATTGTTCGGATGCCATTAGGATAATATTGTTTTAGCAGAATTATATAATCGACTCCATTTTACACACGCCGAGTACAGCGGCTCACATCGATGATGTGGGAAGCCATTGCATTTTAATAATCTAAATTTTAAATAATATTTTAGGACAAAAATTCTAGCATAAATCTCTCATAGCATGCCAAGGATTTTTCAGGTTGAGAACAGGCTGCGTCCGCGATATTTTATAAGCGCAAACATATCATCTTCGCATACAACTAATTTATATATTTACAGCAGTACATGTACCCCATTTTCATGTATTGTTTAGTAAGCGTACGTCGACAAAGCAGCCGAGCAGCGCTTCTTCCGACTTGTACACGAGTCACGGTCTAGGTCTAGCGCGCGCGAAACACTTTAAAATTGACATTTTACCTACCTATTTTGTTTTTTATTCGTACTCTGATTTAAAAGAAACAAACATTTTATATTAGCTCAAGTATATCTCAATAAACCACTGAAGAACACATCCAGGTCATTTAGCTGTTGTGGAAATAAGCGTGCACAAATGAAGAGAACAAACTTATCTTAGCTATATCACAGCTACTACTTGGGATAATAATTTTTATATATTTTTTTTCTGACGGTTGCCATGACCTATTTCAAGGTTATCCATTAATGTATAAAAATAATATTTAAAACTAAGTTAAACGTCGTCCTTATGTATATTGTACGTTTGTACATATTATGTAGGTACATCTAAAATGTCCTGATCTTATTTTGAAGTGCGGAGTGATGTAAGATTCGACCTCGTCTCTAGAGTGTTACAGAGATATTAATATCATGAAATGATATTAATAAACTTTAAAAACGCTGGCAAAACGATAAATATCCCGACCGTAAAACTTCTCCGTCTTTAAAAAATCCTTTTTGATAAAGAAATATTTAATTTGCGCTGTTAGGGTCACACAACAACACAACACAAAATGTATATTTTGTCTTTACTATTTTTAATGTGAGTACCTAGAGGTGAATCAAACAAACAATATTTACCATCCCAATTTTTGCGGCGAATTCCGTCTATTAATGGTGGAATACAGCCTTTTCAATCCACGACCTGTCAAGTTATATTTTAAGAGAATTAAAAATAATTTAACGTGAGACTAAGCAGATTTAAATAAGTATCTGTAAAAATAAATTTTAGTTATTGGCATTACATACTCGTATATATTATTGAGTTAGATATGTACTCACGATGATGTTCGGCAATTTCTTCGTGGAATAACATATTTATTATTTTCAAAATGCTTCTGGAATTTTGAAAACAAAAAATTTAAATTAATATTTATCATACAGGGTATTTTTGAAACGCTCCCGAAAACGAAGACAGACGACAGTACTAACTATATCTTTGATGATGGGTGAAATATAAAATTGATCCTGATGAAAAAAAAAATCATCTTTTCACAACGTTTTATTAGCTTTATTCACGCTCCATCGTGTTAGTATAGTTAAATAAAACGTTAATTTCAGTTAAAAAAATCATGAAAATACTTAAACATAAAACCAGCAGTGGAATTACTGAATTACAATCAGCTTACTAGGGGTCAATGTACGCGCGAACGCCGAATTCGCGCGGCCCGCAACTAGCGATGGTACCACAATACCTAATAATTTACAACACTTGTCTAAATACCTAACTTATCTACTTAACCTACTATTTGCCACTGTGCTTGTCTCCACGTAGCCACTTTAATTCGAATTCACAGGTTAAATAAACCAAATAACTGGTTCGATTCCCCGCTAATGAAAAAAATACTTAAATAAAATGTTAACAAGGTTAGAGTCATGCTTTTTTATCCATTGTGTAGGTATGTTTATTATTCTGATGTATTCAGTTATGTACCTATTCAGATCAGTTCAGTACTAAGTTATTTAAAAAAAATTAGGTTAAATAAACCAAATAACTGGTTCAATTCCCCGCTAATGAAAAAATACTTAAATAAAATGTTAACAAGGTTAGAGTCATGCTTTTTTATCCATTGTGTAGGTATGTTTATTATTCTGATGTATTCAGTTATGTACCTATTCAGATCAGTTCAGTAGTAAGTTATTTAAAAAAAATAGGTATGAAACAGCTTACCGATCCTCCGTGGCCTTATGAGATTCTCCAAGGCACATTAATATGTTGCCGTATTCACGAACACTATAAACGTACCTACGCGTTAGGCATTATTAAAACAAAACAAAAAACACAAAACGTAACAACAAGAACAATATCATTAATTAATAAATTACAAGTAATAACGACAATAATTTAATAAAGAAAACAATTGAACTATCGCTCGTGATGGTCAAGACGGAACTGTCTCAAAAACTAAAATTATTAATCAATCCCGCCAAAACAAATGCGCATGAAGTAACGTCCTTGAAGCATGTGTAAATTCTACAGCGCGAGGCGACACTAGGCAGCGTGTGTGTGAAAGGGAAGGGTAGAGTGAGTAGTATACCTAATGCATTGTTTCGTACCGATCTAGATAAGAGTTTGGCGCCCGCGAGGATATTGACCCTATTGTCAGCTGATTTTCTTTTTTAAGTTTCACTGCTGGTTTTATATTTAAGTATTTTCATGATTATTCGGGATCGAATTTCTTTGTGATCCATCATAATAGGTATCCTTAGTACTATCATCTGTCTTCGTTTTCACAAACACCTGGTATATAAGAATACTCATCAGATTATCTTTAGCTGTTTTATTGTCATCATCGCTGTATGATGGAGTCGTTAGTAATTATCTCACCCCATGTCGTAGAAAGTGTAAAAAATTCCTCTTAAAAGACATTTAGAAGGATGTGTAAAACTCTATTTTTTGCATAGATCATGGAATATCTAAGCTAAAAAATGGTTTGATGCCTAGAGTTTTGATGATAATAATTACTTTACCTACTGCAAATACTGGAAATTTAAAAACTTTTCGAAATTAAATACCACTGTTTTATTAAAATATAGCTTATTAAAAGGACTAACTTATCATTGCCTTTTTAACTTGGACGTATAAAAAAAGGCGGACTGAATCTCGCTATACAACTCAGCGAGGCACCCAAAATAAGTCAGCTCGCTTGTACGTACAAGGGGTCACGCACACATTCACACTAATAATAAGTCTAGCGCCCGCCATTACCCAACAAACGTCGTCCGCGAGAAGTAGTTGTCGTAAGTAAAAACAAAAATCAATATGCCATCTTGCGTCGTTAAATTTTGTAAATATCATAGTGGTTTTATCAAAAAACATCAAGGAATCACCTTTCATAAGTGAGTCAGTAATTATAATCACTTATTAGAAAGTTTTATGTCTTAAATTAAAATGCTATTTTTGGAACACAAAACATGAGTCAAGTGATCAGTGTTGTTAATTATTTATAGGGAAAATTACCCGAAATTTGGGAAGTCGCTATTTTTACCCATGTTGGCACGAATACGGTATATATGTTTGCCCAACAACCTCTTAAGGTTGTTTTATGTGCACTTTTTTGTAACAATTTTCCTGAAAAATTACCCGATCGATTATAATGCGGTTTTATGCATTTTTTGGGCATAGTCCATTATACTGCGCTGTAATCGTGATTTTTATTTTATACTATGTTACTATTTCCTGAAAATTGGACCGATTATAATACGTTAAGAAGGTTCTTAAATGTGTTGTACTACGATCATAGACCACTACAAAGTGCTGCAATCGTGATTTAAATATGCAGGCCTTATCTATCAAATTTTAAAATTTTTACCAAGTAAAAATTGTTTAGTAAGGATTATTAGGGTATACTACTAAAGAGTACATGATTGATAATAACCCTTGAGAATGAGGTGATCGCTACCATGCTGTTTCTAAATGTTTTCATACTAATTCGAAAATAATATATTGTAAATTAATTTTATATTTATTTTTTGGTTACCTATAATATGTTTATTTATTATATATTTCGTTAATAAATATTTATAATATATTTCGTTCCAATAATATAATACAATTTTTGTATAATATAATGTTTGTAATAAAATTAATTTAAATCGAAATTGAGTTACGTAATAATAAATTAGTATTTCGTCAAAGTTATGTTATATTTTGACAGATTGTTTTATAAAAAAAAATGGGGAAATTTTGTTTCACATGACAACCCTATATAACACGCAAACATACTTGCATCGCCGTCATTTCAGTGCATCAGTCCTTTCTTAACAAAATTCTGTCAAGGCGGACAGAATTTATACGTCCATGCTTTTTAAAAAAACGTAAATTTCATAGTACTCACTTATCCTCATCGACGGAATTCGGAGTGAACCACACCACGGTAGTCAAAAAACTGTCAGCATCACCTTGATTTTGGAGCGACTTTGCCGCGGTTTTGGGTTTCGGCTCGTTTTCGAGACGCCATTCTGAAGACTGTTGGCTTGTTTGCATGTCGTACTCATAAACCCATGTCTCGTCGCCAGTTATTATACGTTTCATAAAGGTCGGATCCGTAGAAGCTCGGAAACCATGTCTTCAGCGACATGCTTTCGCTGCGCTCTTTGAACAAAATTGAGCTCTTTTGAACTAGTCGAGCGGCGACGCGTTTCATGCCTAAAATGTCAATGAGAATGTTGTGGACGGACTTAAAAGATATGTTCACCTCACTAGCCAACCTCTCAGACTCATACGTCGATTTTCGAGCACTAGCTTCTTGATTTTGTCGATGTTTCTTTGGTCGTAGCGGTTGAAGGTCTACCAGAACGAGGCAAGTCTACTACTACTTCTCGGCCTTCTTTAAAAGCCTTATACCATTCATAAGCCCTTGTTTTCGATATACACGATTCGCCGTAGGTATTTCGCAACATTTTTAGTGATTCACCATGAAATATCATTCGAAACACAAAATTTAAGGCACACTCTTTGTTCAACAATATTTTCCATTGTAAAATCGCCGATAACTCAAAACTATGACCAACAAAAGTGTAGTTTAAAACAAATTAAATGACAGATCCTGCTCAAACTTTGCGCGCTAAATCAGTACAGTGCTACCAACATGCAGTAAAAAATTAGAACGACCTCTTTACGCGGGTCTTTTATTGACATATTCCCGATACTTTTACACAGAGTTGTATAACACGCAAACATACTTGCATCGCCGTCATTTCAGTGCATCAGTCCTTTCTTAACAAAATTCTGTCACGCCTGACAGAATTTATACGTCCATGCTTTTTAAAAAAACGTAAATTTCATAGTACTCACTTATCCTCTTCGACGGTCATCAATTCGCTCACGAGAGAACTTCGCCTCAGAATATTTCTTCTGACTATAATTTTAGAAACAAATTTGTTAGGTACACACCTCCTATTTTTTTTATAAAACAATGTTACCTCTTGTACAGGACAAGCGTAAAACGAAATACAATAACATTTTACTTTCTTTTCATTTTACTTTCTATCTATGATTCCGTCTTGGTAGGAATCTCTCACATACTTCTACCGCCAAACATGAGTGCCTTCACTGCTGTGTTCTAGTCTGAAGGCTATAGAGAGCCTTACAAGCTGTGAGGCGTTTCATCTGACAACGCATTCTGTAGCCTTTTTGTTTTAGTTGGCCGCAACTGTGTATGGGTTGCAATCAGGTGGACTTTAGGTTGTCACTTCAGTTTTCTAAAATATAAATAAATTAACTACAAAAGCTTTACAACACACGAAATACTCACAGCTTTTAAAAGGCAGCTTCACCACGCTCTTTATTCTTCTATCCATCCAATGCCTAGAGAAATTAATTGACATTTTATTCAAAAATAATAATATTAAGCTATCCAAGTCCCAAAATTCAAAAAGCTTACCAAAAACTTAATTTATAAACCCTAAAATCAAGTTCTGAATGTGTGTGTGCGTGTGTGTGCGGCCCTGTGCGTGTGCTTGCGTGTGCATGTGCATGTGCGAGTGCGTATGCGTTTGCGTGTGCGTGTGCGTGGGCGAGCGTGAGGGTGCGCGGGCGTTGTAATGCTTATTTTAATCTGATAATTGCAAATCTAATGTAATTATTTGCATAGCCTTATCCTTGGATATTTCATTAAATCAAGTTCAAATGGCTAAAAGTAAATTATAATACATATATACATAAAGAAAATCGGGAATATATAATTAAATTGAACGCGATAAAATCTGTAAAGTATGTTCCATTTAATGTACAGGTATTTGCATAAGCATAACTAATTATTATAATTTTTTAAATCATGGAAAAGGATATTAGGATACTTTTTATAATGCTATGAATTTTGGGATGAAAATAATTGCTTACTTTTTCTGCGACGACGATAAAGTAGAGTAAGTGGTCTCCGTCCAGGTTCTGTTTCCGTCACCGGAAATATCTGTGATAAATATTACGTAAGTAACACATAAGTATATTTAAAATATACGAAATTGGCAAAAATATATTTGTTGTGTGGAATAAGTAGAAATATGCCAAACTTTTCTCCTGTTAATCGCATCCGCTCGAGGTGTGTATCTTACTGATTGACGGACGAAGCTCTGAGGACCGAACGATGGTGAAGAGTTTATTCATCATTAATTAACTGCATAAATTGCCTGCATAAAACAAACTGCCCAAATCCAACTTTCACAGGCAGAGAAGACGGCTAACAGTGATGGACTACTCTCGGTCCATGGGTCTCAAGCAACGAGTTTGTTTTAATAGCGGAATACTTGATGATAAAATGTATCGTAATGTCCTAAACGCTACGCGGAATAGTTGAATCCGTCGATTGACCTTCTTAGTTGAAGTTGAACTTACTTATTTGAACTATTTGTCCTAGGTAAATATATTCCTTAACTTCGAGCGTAGTGTTTCTAACATCTTCCGGCATACATGTCAGTGTATCAGAGATGTTAGACATGATCATCGTCTTGTCCATATTCATCTTAAGACCTATCTTTTTGGAGATACTATATAAGTGATTGAGCAGTGTTAAGGTTTTCCAGCGATTCAGCCATAACGTCTCATTATCCATACAGTCTATCAAAAGTCCACTGCTGGACATAGCCCTCCTCCAAAGATTGCTTCATATATTCGGATATTTGCTGTAGTTGCTAGTTGCTACGCTTGACAGGCGAGTTGGCAACCACAGCTGTTATCAGGAAAGTACTGTTGTCTATCTCCTGTTTCAGCTTCTTCTGTCGCCTCTTACAACACTCACGGGATGTCTTGGGGTAGAAAGCTAGAGGATACTTTTACATCAAATAATATCAATTCTTAAAACAATTATGTAATTTTTTTACAATTAATTTTGTCACTTACTATTACTTCCTGTACTATTATTTATTCTGTGCTATTACACAATTAAGAAACTGTCAAGTATCTACCTGAGTCAAGTGTGGACATGTTTGAGACCGGTGTTTTCGTTAGGCTAGGTCTGAAAAAAATTAAATTATTTACTATTTTAATTTTTAGCAAATAATGCTTAAGTACTGTTAGAGAATCATCATTATCATCATTATTACAGCCCATCACAGCTCTACTGCTGATCATAGGTCTCCCCCATAGATTGCATCTGGACCTACAGGTTTCATCTGGTCGTCACTCCATTTGGGAAGTCACCCAACACTGTGCTTGCCACTCAAGAACCTCATATACTGCACCCATGGTTACGATCCGGTGACCCCGTGACAATGGGTGCTGTAAAGCACCCGAAACGACAAAAATTAAAAATAAGTTAAATTAAACGCGATAAAATCCGTAAAATTAGTTTTATTCAATGTATTACGAGTATTCGTGTAAATTTAAAAAATCGTAGATGATTTGTATTTGGCACAGATATAATAGCTACAGGTACACGTGCATATAATATGTATATGTATAGAAACATCTATTATTTTTTATATCGGGCGTGTCTTCCGATGTATCCACAAGAAATGTAAATTGTCTTGCAAACAAAATGTATTATTATTATTTACATTTTACTCTACATTCATTCATAATTAAAGTCAATTTAGTTTTAATAAAATAATGATGAATTTCAATTTACGGTATAATGTTTATTTGAAATATTTTATTCATATCATTGGTCCTATTTAATATAGATTAATACCATAAAATAGATGTAGATATTTTTTTTACGTTCGAGTAGACTTCAAAATTTCATAAATACAGTTCAATAATAATGTACCTACATAGTACATACTACATATGGAATAAAACTAATGTCACGGATTTTATCACGTTTAATTTTAACTTTTTTTACGAGGGGGTTTTTACGCATCTTTGGATGAAAGTTCCATAAAAACCCGCGTAAAGGAACATGTCGTTAATGTGAAGCACCGACGCTCCGGAAAGTCTAAAGTATGTCATGTCATATGTCAGTGATATGTTTAGTATCGTCCCAACCATTATATCGGATCTGATAGACAACAAATCTTTGCATTAGAACACCGAATCCTACCAATGATGATTCGCGAGGCTATTGAAGTTCAAAAACATCCTAATTTAAATAGGGAAGATGGCTGAGTGCTACCATCTGCTAAGGACCCCATAATTAATAAAATTAAATTCAAACCCAAGCATACTACTGCAGTAATTTTTACCAACTTTAATACTACTGCATTTATTCTATTCTATTATATTATATTCTTACTATGACATCAGGTGGTCAAACACCTCAGTCCTCCCGTTACCATGGGTGCTGTAAAGTGCCCAAAACATCGGAAATTAAAAAAGTTAAAATTAAACGCAAAAAAAAATCCTTAAAATTTGTTTTATTCCTTATAAATTTTATTCACAGTGAACGTGGGAAGCACTAAACTCATGAATGGGAGTAGAAAAATGTTCGCCTTGTTGTGGCGGTGAAAGAGAATCTGCCACCTCATACCGTCCCATCGTAAGAGGCGACATAGGAAAATAAACAGGAGATGGGCAGCATAATATCTTCCTGACAACAGATCAAAATAATAATAGCTGCGGTGGCCAACCCGCCTACCAAGCGTGGCAACTATAGCAAATATCCAGCCACTTGACAATTTATGGGAGGCCTATGTTAATTTTAGTGGACTTTTGATAGGCTGACGATAATGAGTTCTACTCATCTTTGCAACCCTTAATATTTACGGTAGAGTAAAAACAAAAAAGAACATACCCGAAAATATGAATGAAATATAAACTGCATATATTGCCCCATGAAAAGGAAAAAAGTAGCAACTTACATACATTTTGTAAGTTATTTATATTATTTAATTTATAACTATGTAACTGAAGGCAAAATATACTACTTTTTCCATTTAATGACAGATGGCGCTGTTTTGATAACTAAATCAGTATAGTTTCAAATTATTTTACAAAGGCTATAACTATATTTTAATCTTTATTTATAAATATGGTATTTACTTGAAAAACACCAGTCATACCGCCTATAACTAAGATATAATAGAAAATTAACATATAATGTAAGGAAAATAATTAACCTTCTTTTTTAGAAGTTCCGTAATCGGATAAAAAGTAGCCTATAAGTTGCCCCGGGTTACTAACTACCTAAATACAAAATTTCATGTAAATCGGTCCAGTAGTTTTTGCGTGAATCCGGAATACACAGACAGACAGACAGACAGACAAAAATTCTAAAAACCACTAATTTGGCTTCAGAACCCTTTAATAATTATAAAAAGTCCCCTGGACTTGTTTTTTCAAGAATATATTAGAATTACAGACACGACTTTTCTACAGATTTATTATATGTATAGACTAAAACAGAAATATTGTTCTATTAGTTTTGATAACATTGCGAACGTGTTTAAAACTGATAACCGGAATGGAAGGTAAGGGAACTGAACATTTGTATTTTAAATTAAAAATTAATAGTGATTCGATTTAAAAAAATATATTTGCGTATTTTATATTCCTACATACTCGTTTAAACCGTATTCGACCCTTATTTCAAAATTTGTCAAAAGATAAGTTTTTATCCAAAACCTTCCGTATGAAATAAGGTTTAGAAAATAATAAAATTTACACTTACACCGATTTGACTATATCGAGATTGAAATATGATTTTTTTCGCAGACCCATGTTAGCGATTTCCGTTGATGCACCCAGTTCTAAAATAATTTATATTATAGATTATATTATAGATTTAAAAAAAAATCATATTATATATTTAAAATGGAAAAAGAAATTTCTTTAGTTTACCTGCGATTCTCATATCGCTGAAATAGTCATGTTTCTGAAATAAAATAAAATATATTGGATTAAAAATCTTAGTAGAGGGGGCAAGACAAGATACTCGGTGGTAAAATTCCTTTTCTTACTGGGAGTCTGGGTCGATACCACCTTTTTATCTATTTCTGTGTTCCGATCAAAAGGTATAGAGAGCCTACAATTACAGGTTATGTAGATACACGATGGACAATAATTGTCGACAATTATTGTTGCCTTCCTTATTTAAATTAAGTTGCAGTTGTCCATGCACTGCAGTAGCCACTTACCATTAGGTGGACTGTAAGTTCGTTTGTCACTTCAGTTTTTATTAAAAATAAGATTGAGATGGATAGCATAAATACGTTAGTAAACGAAAAGGTCAGGGAATATAAGGAAAAGAAGTAAACGGTTCTTCAATTTTCTATTCTCCAAAACCATTGGTAGGTACTTATTTGCCGTTAAAGCCACGCTTGGCAGGCTGGTGGGTGATCGCTGTACCTGATGTCGTAACTTTGACGTTGCTCCCTGTCACAGGTCTGGATATAATAAGAAATTCTATCCAAGTTTGCAAGGACCTACCACTTCTAAGTGTTGGCTCCGGTGTCCATAGGTCTTGTGACAACCATGATATTAGATGAGCCGTGTAAAATGAAAAACGTCCACCAAATGTATACAACCCTAAAAACGTGTATTATTGAAGGGCAATTGCTGGTAAATAAGTATGTGATAACATTTCCTACTTCCTAGCAAAACCTAGTCTAATAAATTGTAACATAAGTGTGCAAATGTGAATTCATGTAAAATACGTACTGATTTTTTAGCGCGTTTAGACTGTGACCTTGGAGATGATGCGAGTTCTTGACTACTGCAAGGTACAAATAATGATTATTATCTGACAACACTCTTTAAAATAATATATAATAGTTGTGCTTCAGTTAGTGATCGTGTAAAGTCTGAACAACTTGACCAATTGAGGTCATATTCACATTACACTAAGTGTATATATATATCAAGTCTTGATACATAGTTATATAATTATAAGTAGTAACACTTACTTATAAGAGGCTGGTATTGGACGTTCGTTCCTTTTAAATATTTCCTGTGTGATTTCTGTAGACATTCCCATATCTGAAATGAACATGTAAAAATTAAAGTTCATTTCTAGAATTGACTATCAGATTATACAAATTACCACATAAAATTGTTTACCTGCACTGCACTTCCTATGCACAGAATTCTGAAACAAGTAGAGTATGTATTATTTAAGAAAACTAATGTTTTATGCCATATTTGTATTGGTATGACGTTCCAAAAAATTGTCATCACATGAACACGCGCACGCACACACAAACGCATACACATGCACGCACGAGCTCCCAAACGCACATATGCACGTACGCCCGCTTGCAAGCACACACAAACGCCCGCTCGCACGCACGCCTTTAAACATTGTTTTTATTGTGTTTGTTAACAATGAAATAGCATAAACGAGTATAAGGGTTTTTTTTATTAAAAGCATCACCAACATTTGTATACATTGTTAAAATCATAATTTACATACATACGTAGTTAGGGTATTACTATAAATGCTACAAACTATTATAGGTGATTACAACATGCACTGGAATAAACATCACTTTCAGCAAACTAAAACGTTAAAAAAAATCCATAAACTTAATCTATTACATTTGCGTTATGTTTGAGTAGTTCTTTTTTGAGCCTGTTAGGTGAGTCGGAATTAATATCAAATGCATAGGAAAGTTCATTGATCAATTTACTTAACCTAGAGAACGGGAATTTGCGCCAAATACCGTTCTACGAAGAGGTGGTCTAATAGGAATTATTCTCTTACGGGGGTACCTATGAGGTACGCGAAATTTTATCTTATTCAACAATTGAGGGCAGTTAATTTTATTATTTAATAATTTGCTTAAGAAGAGTAAGTCGGATATTTTTCTACGATTAGCCAAGGATGTCATTTTGAAAAAAGATAGCTGTTTCTTATACGAAGAATGTTTCTTTTTTGAAATTTGATTAGAGTATACTAAATGCCACATGAATATTTTTTTTTTCGTTCTAAGCGTAAAGAATGCGTTGCATAATGTGGTCTCCAAACTACAGAACAGTATTCTAAGATACTTCGTACTAAATTATTGTAGAGCATTATTTTGGTTTTATTGCTGCGGAAAATTTTAATGAATGGGTTGTCTATATTTGTTATAGAAAAAATGTGCTGGCAATGAAAATTTCAATTATAGAAAACAGAGTTCATTAAAGGAGATTCTTAACATATTGCAGATTAGATCCGAAAGCTTGTATTAGATTCTACATGATGTGCACGTTCGTGTTGGAACGAATGTTTTGTGTTGGGTATTACATAGAGATGTTGCAAATGCAGAGTTTTTTTTACATTCGCGGACGCGAATGATGAACTTTTCTAGGCTTACATTCGCGGATGCGGATGCGGATCTCAAGTTTTTATAAGATATAGTTAGTTTACCTACATAATATGTAAATGAAAGCGATGATATTTTTTATTATTTTTTATTTAATTATCAAAGTTTTAGAATGAAAATTTAAAAATTGATACATTGTAGCCAAAGTACGCGCGCTGGACCCGACCAAATTTCTTGTCGCATCTTGTACGACATCCGCATCCGCACAAGCTTTGCATTGATGCAGATGTCTAAATCATTGCAGAAGTTCCATGATTGCGGTCGTAGATGCAAATATCCGCAATACCCTGTACCACACATGCTTGGCACTTAAAAATGCTTTCTGATGATCCGTCAAACTTATAGAGCAATCTACTTGGAGACTACATTTGGCACCTGTGTTTACTTTTTATCCTCTAAACTCTAAAGCCTAAAATAAAAATCAACGCAGCAAATGCGAATATTAAGACGACATGTTATTTAAATTTCAAACTAAGCTGCTGTATTGGAAATACCAATTGTAATACAATTCAATTAATAACTTTCAGTGCTGATTTATTGTGAGCTCGTTGGCTGAGGAGAATACAGGACAAAATGTATGTTTCAATAATCAAATATATTTTTAGGAGAGCGTACAGCGTTAAAACCTAATTCATTCATGTTTTGAATTATCATATTGGGACTTACCTCTTTATGTTTTCTTTTTCTGTGTTCGTTAGCATGACTAGACAGAACGAGCGGCCTGGTAAGAAATAAATTAAATATAGAAGTTTAAATTTACTATTATATTATATTAACCCTTGATATTTGAAAATACAATAATTTTCTTAATAAATATACAGAATCATTATTTTAATAGACATTATTGTAACTGAAACAATGATGTGATAGCTCCGTGACCTCGGTGGTAGCTCAGGGGAAAAGTGTTCGCATTAAAATATCATAGTGCCTGGGCAAAATGATCGATCCCATAAACTTTTTGAACTTGAATTTGAATTTGCACATGATTTCGACGTGACTGTAATTCGTAACTAAATCTTAAAACATCTTAAACATATTTTTTAGATGATACACCTATATTACCTATATTACCTATGTTATTATAAGAATAAATGAAAGAACATAAATGACAAATATTATCTCAAATTGATCGTGATATGTATAATGATGTAATTTCACTGGTTTACGTAGGTTAATAGTGCGATCATCTGTTATCTGACAAAATATGCATTGATAAAGCCAAATTTTTCATGCGCTCGCGAAACCTGTAGAATTTGCAGTTATTTATCTTACTCAAGTGCATTAAAATTTAAAGGTTAATTTTCAATTTCTTTTCGATTGAGTTATTGGAACTTGTGGTCAATTTATGAGTGCACGAAGTTCAAAAGGGTTTATTTATAGCGAAAAGTAACACTCGAAAAGTAAACTCTCTAACATAAGAAAAATGATTGTTTTATTAACATACATAATTCATCAAATACTGCCATGTACCTAATGGCGACTTTTTACAAAAGCCTTAGACGTCTACTATATCCATTATAACGATTTTAGAAATAGTACGGCGATAGTGATAATTAATTTAAAGCTTTAAGATCTACAATCACCGAACTATGGAGTATTTTTACTTATTTTGAGTTATTAGAGTACTTTAAAAACCGTTTTACTATCGAAACATTTTACGGTTCGCTTGTAATTTGAATTAATTTTCTGTTAAACACCCAAGACAAAATAATTAATAATTCGTGAAATTATGAAAGGTCTTGTACGGACTTTACTCTATTAATGGTAATACAGGATAGATTAAAAACTCTTGTAGCCGTATAAAACATCTTTAGCATACCTAATGCATAGAACTATATATTTTCGCGTTATATTTCACAAATATACCGCTTTTGGTGCTACTGTTGAGCTATAATTCTCCAGTACGGTAAAAGTGGTTTTAAGATTCTTATAGATCAATTGTAAAGCTGTAGACTACATAGTACTACTAAGTATTATCTTGAGTGTTATATACAATATTATAACTCAATTGAAGCGCATTTGGCTTCGTTATTCCTCTTTTGGGTCTCATAGTGTTAATAATTTATAACTCGGCTTTATATCCAACGCCTGTACAAACGCTCTACAAACCACTTTTTTATATCCAAAGACATCATAGTCACTACTAAACGACTACTTTATCACTGAGCTTTTAAAGAGATATAAGAATCTGTTATATACAGGTTAAGAAAGACACAAACTTCCTTAAACAGCTGTTATAAAGCAAGAGAGCGATACAGTGTCTGCTTATATTACTTGTGTGCTACTTGGGGCAGTCTTGTGGCCACGTGAGCTTGGCATTTAAAGAACAATTTTTACCTCTCTTACTATTTACTATCACAAACTAACATTCTTTATTTTTTAAAAGATCCCCCACAGTCCCGACATACCCTTACCTTTCATTTCTTTTTAAAATATGAACTGATGAAGGGTTGCTAGAGATTGATGCAACCATTTTCGCCAGCTTTTTCTCGCTTCTATATTTTTGTTTCGATAATTTGTTGTGACTAGGTCCGCGAGAGGGTGAAATACCATGGAAGATTCTGTTAGAACAACTTGAGCAGAAAATGACGCCTTCAAACACTTCTGAATCTCGTAAGTTTGTTTCACTACATAAATCTGGAATACAAATTAAAGTTACTGGTATTAATATTCTTTTATAGCAATAGTAAATTTTTAAGTATCGAAGCAGAAGTAGTGTGAAAGAAAAGAAAAAGAATGAAACTTTATTTATTGCTGAGGTACGCAAATATTTTTAGGCTACTAGTAGAAAAAATAGGTGCTAGAAGAATAATAACGATTTTCATACATTATCAAAATAAATTATAACAGAAAAAAAAAACAATCAATTAACTCAATAACCGAGCATAAAGGAAGTCTGAAATATAGATTTATTATATTATATTAATAATTCTTTTTTACGGCAGTTAAATAAAGTTTTTGTATATTTGGATGCCAGTGTAATATCGTAATTTTGTACAAACAGCATTTTTGGCATTTTCTATGATAACTGTAACCGTTGCGTAATGTTCGTTCGTTGATGCACACGAGATCCGCGCAGTGCTCGCACACCTCGCACCTGTTAAATATCATACAAAAGTCTAAGATTAAAATAATATGCTTGTAAGTAAGCTCACTTCCTCCGTGTCGTGGCGGCTTAAGAGAATCTGAGAATATCTAGGATGTTTGCCACGATCGACAGGCGGGTTGATAACCGAGTTCTTTTAATATTCCTGCTGCCCACCTCCTGTTTCGGTTTTTCCCTATCATCTTCTAATGCCTAAATACTCAAACGCTACTCAATTTTATGATGCCGAAGTCTCGTGCTGTCTCTATCACTTTAACTCAAAGTGACAGTGACAACACGAGACTTAACGACATCTTAAAATAGGATAGTGTTTGAGTATTTGGGCATAAGAAGCCTACAGGATGACTTAGAGTAGTAGATTATCTTTTGTTTTATACCGCTACTAAAAAGGCCTATGTTCAACAGAAATATTTTAATAGAATGTAATGAATGAATGAGCTACTTGATTTTGTATTAAGTAGTCTTTGCTAACAATTTTGTTCTTTTTACTTATTTATTTATATATGGACCTCCTACGTAAGAAAAGTAACACTATGTTAATAAAACTAGTGTAAGAAATTAAAGGTACGTATGATGCTCCTTTAATTATAGGAATCACAACATTCTATATGAAAATCTGAGTAATAGAAACAATATTATTAGAACATAATATTATTACGTGACTTAAAACAACAGCTATAAAATTGGCTCAAATAAAAAAAAAAAACTAAATCAATAATAATTACTTTTACCAAAAAGTAAAAACCGACCTCCGATTGGTAGAAGAGAACTTATTTATTTGCTATCTAGGGGTGGAATTTTTTCCACATTTATATGGGACCACCCTTGAATTATAACCTATTTAATAAAAAAAGGTCGGTTTTGAATCTGCGAAGATATCATATGAAATTTCTTAAACAATAGTCCAATATGAAACTTTTTCGCCTATTTTTCACCCTTGGGTGCGGAATTTTTTCTCAATATTTAATGGGACCACCCTTGAGGTAAAGCCTATTTAATAAAAAAGAATAATTAAAATCGGTTCATAATCTGCAAGATATCGCGTAACATACATACAAAAAAAACATACAATCGAATTGAGAACCTCCTCCTTTTTGAAGTTGGTTAAAAAGTACTGAATATGCTTGAAGATTGAGATCTTTGAATTTTAATTGGAAAAGCAGAAATAGATATAAAAACTTTTAAGATTGAAATGATCTTATTTAAACAATGACCCGTTAATGGCACGTTTTGGTATAAATTTTATTTTTTACCATTCAACACGGTCTCGTGAGTTCTTAATTGCTAAATCAAATACTTATTTATTATTTACAACGGATTATTCAAGTAACTAAATATAAAACTATTAATGAAACATACAAACTAGAACCTCTAACAAACAAAAGTTATGCAGTGCTACGTAGAGGTTCAAGAAATTTTAATAAAATGACGATAAATATGTCAGCGGAAAATTATTCAGTGGCATAAATTCCGACGCAATCCTCGGTCTAATATCAAAAACTAGTGTGGCAAAAGGCAGTTCTATAATTTTAGGTGGAGCAAACATACAGCAGGGTGTCCTCCAGCTAATATAATGAAGATAGATTACGACCTGGGTAGGTACTTAGAGGGCTGAACAACTGATGTGAATCCGAAAATCTGCCTGCCGCAAGCTGATAGTAATAATACCTAATAGTTTTAAATTTCAAATTAAATATCTTTATTTCACAACATTCTTATTAATATGCTTTGCTTTGCAACAAAAGCCCTGGGTGACATTGTTTCTTATTAAAATTAATGCTAGACTGAGGTTCGCTGTATTATGATCACATTATAAAGTGTTTAAATAATATGACTACTATCCTACTATCTCTATCTACTTCTAAAAGGACACGCCTTCGCTCTATATTGTACAGTAAAAGGGTTAGCACCAAGAAAGCGTATTAAAACTTACGCCATATTGAAATATTTCTTTTTTGGATTTTTACATTTTTTAATGAAATTTACTATTTATGATTAAACATTTTTGATTTTACATTTCTGGTTTTTTCTTTTATTTTGAAATTGCGTCAAAAATTAACCATAGATTCATAGATTATATACATATATTTGTTTATTGCTAGTAATCACCAAAGAGAGCATAACCACTACGTAGTAGTAATCACTCTATTAGTTTAAGACTCATAGTTTTCTAATAATCCAAAGAATTTTTTATTGTCTATATAAAAAAAGTACTCTGTGATTATTTATTACCTATGAAATTGTAGTTTTTTATGAAATAAGTTAACGTAATTTTTTTTCCTATATTTTTTATTTCTATTAATCAAAGTAATACCCCATGCAATCGACGCATTTTTTCCAACGCAGTGGCAGTTTATTGATACCCTTCTTGAAGAAATCGGCTGGATGGGAGGCAACAAATTCTTCAAAGGCATTTTGTACTGCCTCTCGGGTATTGAATTTTTTCCCGCCAAAAAGTTATCCAAATTCTGGAAAAAGTAGAAGTCTGTAGGCGCAAGGTCTGGTGAGTACGGTGGATGACGGAGAGCTCAAGTTACAAGAGCTGGGGTTGGACCCCAGCTCTTGTAACTTGGAGACCGTCTGTTGTGCAGTTGTCGTGCAGGAGCAGCGGGGACGAGCGATTAACCAAAGCTGGTTGGAGACATGCGAGATTCTCATTCTTCATTGTGTTCAGTTCCTTACAGTACACATCTGCAGTAATGCTCATCCCGTTTGGTAAGAAGCTGTGATGAATCACACCGGCGTTAGACCATCAAACAGTGACCATCACTTTTCTAGGGGTATCATCATCATCATTATCATTACAGCCCTTCACAAGTCCACTGCTGAACATAGGCCTCCCCTATGTTCTTCGAGCTATATGGCCGGCCCATTGCCACTTCAGCTTACTAATCCTTTGGGCTATGTCGGTTACTCTGGTTCTACTGCGGATATCCTCATTTCTAAGTTTATCACGCAGAGAAACCCCGAGCATAGCCCTCTCCATAGCTCGCTGAGCGACCTTGAGCTTCCTCATACGACCAGTAGTGAAGGACCACGTCTCAGTTCCATATGTCATCACTGGCAACACGCACTGGTTGTACAATTTAGTTTTGAGGTTTTGAGGTATGCCTGACGAGAAGATGGGTCGTAATCTCCCGAACACTGCCCAGCCGAGTTGAATCCGTCGATTGACCTCTCGGTCGAAGTTGGACTTACCTAGTCGGACTATTTGTCCCAGGTAAACATATTCGTCAACAACTTCGAGCTTAGTGCTCCCAGCAACTACCGGCATAGGTGTGACATGGACATTAAACATGATTTTTGTTGTCCATGTTCATCTTGAGACCTATCCGTTGGGAGACACTATTGAGGTCATTGAGCATAGTGCTTAGGTCCTCCAGCGATTCTGCCATAAGGACTGTGTCGTCGGCAAATCGAAGGTGAGTGATGTACTCGCCATTGACGTTAATACCGTATCCTTTCCAGTCCAGTAGCTTGAAAACGTCTTCCAATGCAGCGGTGAAGAGTTTCGGGGATATTACGTCACCCTGTCTTACACCTCTCTGAAGTTGGATAGGTTTTGTACTCTGGTTCTGTACTCGGATAGCCATCGTAGCCCTACTGTACAAACACTTCAGCACCTCGATATACCGACAGTCCACTTGGCACCGCTGAAGGGACTGCAGCACCGCCCAAATTTCGACGGAATCAAAGGCTTTCTCATAGTCCACATACGCCAGACATAGTGATAAATTGTACTTTTCGGACTTCTGTACAATTTGTCGAAGGGTATATATGTGGTCTATGGTGCTAAAGCCTTTTCGGAAACCGGCTTGTTCGGGAGGCTGGAAGTCGTCGAGTCTGCATGCGAGACGATTCATAATGACTCTCGAAAACAGCACGTGGACGCGGCTCAGAAGGGAAATCGGTCTGTAGTTCTTCAAGAGAGCGTTGTCGCCTTTCTTAAAGAACAAGACCACCGCGTTTCTGCTCCACGCCTCCGGTGTAGTGCCACCATGGAGGACGGAATTAAAGAGCTTCTGAAGGACTACAAGTGCCGGTTTTCCACCCGCTTTCAGAAGCTCCACTGTAATTCCATCCTCGCCTGGGGCCTTGCCGTTTTTAAGGTGCTGGAGAGCCATTCTAATCTCGCTCAGACTGACGTCCGGAATATCATCGGAATAGTGTCGGATAAGACTTGCTATTGGATCGTTACTCACACTTGCGTGTGGCTCCAACGATGATGTGTACAGCTGCCTATAGAACCTCTCAATCTCACTCAAAATCTCAGGTGTCCCGGAAACGACGCTGCCACACTCGGTCTTCAGCTTCGACAGTTGGCTCTTTCTGGCAGACAGATCTCGTGCTCATCTGGCAGAAAGAAGCAAAGACTTTGGAGCCCTGGTTCCGCTCGATCGCTTCTTCAATACGAGCAGTATTAAAGTCACGTAAGTCCCGCCGCATGCATTTGGAGATATGTCTATTCAGTTGCCTGTATGCTATTAAATCTACTGAAGATTGCAGCTTCATTTCCCGTCTAACAGCCATGAGATTAAGAGTGTGATCGGAGAGTTTTTGTGTTCTTCTGCGGCGGGTCTTACAAAACTTAGCTCCGACCGCATGGACAGTTTCCACGAGCTTGTCATTCATATCGTCCACTGCATTGCAATCATCTAGGCACTGAAAACGGTTTTGTAACTCGAGCTGAAAGGTTTCGGGACTTTGGATTAGAGCACGAGGGAGACGGAGCGTTGACTTCATTAGACGACACCTCTCCAACTTAACGGTAGGGGTAAGTTTTCGTTTATTGTTATTGTTTTGATGTTATCGTCGAAAGCTGTTTCTAATTCAGCCGTAGATTGAGTATCATCAGCTTCCACAGTCGCGTTTAATTCGTCATTGTGGATTAAAGTTTTCGGACGACCCCGGGGTTCATTTTTCAGGACGAAATTTCTATAACAGAAGCGGGCAAACCAATAACAGGCGGTGCGTTTGTTTGTAGTATTCGCTCCGTAAACGTCGTTGATGTTGCGTGATGCCACTTGTGCTGCGTTGCTGCCACGACGGTACTCATATTCCATAACTAGTTGTTCCCCGCGACTTCGTCCGCGTGTTATTTTGGGGTTTTTCTAAAATAAAAGTAGCCTAAGTTACTCCTTATGACATCAGCCATCTGCCAGTGAATCAAATCAAAATCGGTCCAGCCGTTTCGGAGATTAGCTGGAACAAACAGACAGACAGACTGACAAAAATTTTAAAAATTGTAGTTTTGTTATAAGTACCGTATATATTTTCATATGAATTTAGTAAAAAGCCGTAATTTTGACATTACAAACAGACACTTCAATTTTATTTATTTGTATAGAGTATAGATGTATAGATTATTCGAATTTTTAACGTATTCATGATGACGAAAAAGATTCAAATGCGATGAAAACATAACGCTAATCAATAAACAAATGAATAATTTTGAAAAAAGAATTCCATGTTTTTAAAATAAAATAAAATTGAAATAATTAATATTTAATTGCATACGTATGTAATTACTCTAAGAGATAGCTCCACATAAAAAAGTCAGGAGCTGTCAAATGCGGTGATCTTTGTTGCCAATGAATGTCACCATTTCTTATAATTAATTGACCTGAAAACATTTTTCTCAATGTTTCGATTGTGTCACGTGCCGTATGACATGTGGCCCCGACTTGTTGGGACCACATGTTTTCTGACTTCAACTGATTCATTTGATGATTCAAAAAATTGTTGATCATCTCCCGGTGACGATCTCTATTAACTGTTACAACATCACCCGTAGC